>JALMGJ010000006.1:59137500-59737500 GCA_023362775.1 Charina bottae
CAATTCAACGTGTAGGAAAATGCTAATCTCATGCTAATAACAAAAAGACAATTGTTTACTCTCAATCCTCCTTTATATTTGGAAGAATGAAATTGAAAACTTAAAAAAAAAATTTTTTTTAAAGAAGTAATCCCCAAAATAACAATAAGCACCAAGAGAGCCAGCTTCTTCTTGCTGTAGAAAGCCTCTCTTGGGGTACATATACTTAAAAAAAATACAAATTTGGTGATTTAGAAATGGGGTGGCCACTCTTAGTGTCCCTTTAAGGCTACAGCACAGCTTGGAAAGTTATGACATCCCCACCTCCCAGCTATCTCTTACCAGTCAAACGTGAAATCCTGTTTGCAATCTTCTGGCTGCAAGCAGCCGTCTGGAGGACAGATGGGGTGATTCCAGGTGTTTTCCTTTATCCGGAGAACGTTTCTGGGCTTCAGGAGAACCTGCCTGAGCCCGAAAAAAGTTACCGCATTGTCAGCTTCGCCCACTAAGCCCACGGGCACAGCCACTCAGTCCACCATTCCCCACTGGAAGCCAAAGTTCTTCTATATTCTTCTATAAGTTTTCTGTGCTGAATATATGGAAAATATTTCTTCTCTTTTGGTTACTCTGGCAAAAAAAAAAAAGGCTCACCACACATTTTTCTCCAGCCTCGTGCTGTAAGGTACATTAACAAGGAATGCAAACACTACCAAAAAGTACTGGATGGAAAGAAATGTGCACACAAATAGAAATAGATATAAGTATGAAAGAAGAAATACATGTCAGGAAATGTGTAGGGTTGTCACCGTTTTCAATCCTACGTACAGTGGAGAAAATATCTACATTGTTAGTTTATAGTTTGAATGGATTTTATTCTGTTATATATTGGACAGCATTTTGTAGACAAGTAGCACCCTATTACATTTCTAAGCCAGGAAAAGCCAAACTGTTGAACTTCAATCTGTTCAGTAGCTCTTAAAAGCAGAAAACTCCAGCCGGGTATAAATGGTAAAATTACATGGAAGGTAGTATACTAATGCAATGACTTTTTTAAATCTGTTATTATATAGTGTAACACAATATTTTATATTCACTTTGATAGAAAAAGCATCCGTTGCACAATTTAACTTGGACAAGAATACTGGTGAATCTAATCCAGAACATTTCCAAGACATTTAAATGATAATGAAATGAAGTGGATTCTCTTGGTACAAGTTTTCCCAATTTTAACTTTAACAGAATTGTGTTTCAGAGAAAAGAAAAAGAAATATTCAAAGCTTAAAACTGTGCATTTAAGACCCTAGACAGAAATATGTTCTCAGGGAAGCTTGACAATGTATTCTGAAAAAAATCTCAAGTGTGCCTGGGAATTGTTACGATAACGGCTTAACTGAAACAGAGATATACAAGAATACAGAGTAATTGCTCACATAACTAGGCATATTTAAAACATAAAGATCATGTTGCAGTCATAAAAACCTTAGCAAGTTCTATCGAATTAGTGAAGATGGGTCCATGAAATGCAGCAAAAGTAAAATATAACTCTTTCTGCTTTCTTTCATAGTAAAATAATGTGTTGGGAAATTTTCAAATCAATCAGCTACAGTATGACATGAAAATCAGTCCATCATAATATATAAACAACTCTACTTTTATTAACAGTTGTCTCTGAATATGGACTGACACTGAAAGAATCTGTTCATTTTCTCTCTTACGCTTCCTTTTCCTATGCTAGCTTCTGTCTGAATTCTAAATATATTTGAAAGATGTGTTCTGGTTTTATTTGTCAAACAATCTTGAGTTAATTTTACCTGTACATTTTGAACAGCAAAACAATCTTGTGAATGACATATGAAGAATGCACAGCTCATGCCACCTTGAAAAACTTTTACCACTCAGAAACTAAGACTTGCAATTACCGACAGAATTCAGAACCACCATTGCAGAATTGATGGAAAGCCAGAGTGCAATAAGGCATAACATGATGAATGGATATGTATCAGCACATTTTTTTTATTTGTGTTTTTGTTTTATACACAGGGAAATTTGGAAATGTTGATCTTCAGGCAACTTTTAGCATTTGACATGGAACTGTATGGAACCTGCAAGCTGCTTTCATAGGATTTTATCCTGAAGCAGAGTGAATTATTATCATTATTATTATTCTAATTTATAAGTATTAGGAACCTGTAAAACATAAGAACATATGGAACTGCCATACATTTCACAGGAGCTAGCTGAGCATACATATTTACTCATTTGCCCCTGATATCGTCCAATTTACTTGTTTTATTTAATTCAACTATGATACCAAGCCATAGCTAATAAGCTTTAGCTTTCACAAAATCTGTTCTGGTACAAGAGTCAGAAAACACTTCATGGGAGATTTGTAATCAATTGTTAGGAATCAATAGAAATGTGTAACACACTCTCTCCAGCTCTTTTCCATTTTCCTTAACAGGAAGGCCTTCATTAAAAGCCTGGGACTTAAGCTAAGGGTAGCCTCTTCCCTGTCATCTTCAGTATTGCACCTTACTGCATATGCCACAAGCCCTGGCAAATATAATCTTCCCAGAGCAACTGATTTCTAGGCTCACATCAAATGCCTTTAGAAAAAAAAATCACACTGTAGTCAGGTGAAGAGGAGAGCAGAAGGGATCTGAGGAGGGGAAAATGATCATACCCAGTGCTTCCACAATAGCAGAAGCCAGGTAAGTTTGTGGGTGGCAGTGTGAAGCATAAGTTCCTGCATAACTTTGATTAAAACTGAAGCTACAGGAAAAGCTCAGGGGTTTTAACACTCACCATATACAGAAGATAATCATGATGAAATATGGAGGTTCATATTTCACACGTCTGCAATTGCACTGCTTTAAGTTGAGCCACCTGCTTCCATATTGCTTAATTTCACAGAAACATGGCTTCCATTTGCTATCTTATATATTAGGCTTTGATGAATTGTGCTGTAATCTTGCTACTACCGAAAAAATGTAGAAGGAAAAAAGAAAAAAAATGCTCTTAAGGGTATGTAATGAGGATTTTATTTGGCTGCTACGAATGCCATGCTTTATAAAAAATAATACAAAGCTATTAATCTTTTTCCATTAAAAACACTAGAACAGATTGGATTTCCTGCTGAGTCTTCTGTATTTTCTTTGCACTGGCCCCACTCCTACAAGCTGGATAAACACTGTAAGCAGTAGCTGTATCTCTCTGTTGACCATTTTTGTTTGTTGTTTTACTACTGAAAGGTATCAAGTCTTACTCTTGCTGTTTGTCCATCTTACTAAGGCTTATGTCCAATTGTACCCATCCCAAATTTGACTAATATTTCAGTGTAGTTTAAAAACAAGTTATTTAATAGGAACAGGTCTCATGTAGGTTTTCCTTATCACCAAGCCTGCCCTATTCAATCAGGAGAGGCTGGGGTGATGCAGTTTTGATTTTAATTTCAACTAAATGCAGAGAATGAGACACAGGGCAAGTTAATGCAATATTTATCTTTTATTCTTTGTGAAATAGGCTAGGTCCTATAGTTTCTTGTTTCTGTGGCACTTGAAATTAAAAAAAAAGATTGAAGTGAAGAATCTTAGGAATTTAGAACATAGTCTACAGAACAGTAAGTATTTTTAAGTTTCATTCAGTGGTGCTAGAGAGTTATATACAAATCTGAGTTATATATAAAAAGGTAAAGGTTCCCCCCCGCACATTTGTGCAGTCTTGTCTGACTCTAGGGGCCGGTGCTCATCTCTGTTTGTTAGCCGAAGAGCCAGCGTTGTCTGAAGACGCTTCCACGGTCATGTGGCCGCATGACGCGAATGGAACGCTGTTACCTACCCACCGAAGTGGTACCTATTAATCTACTTGCATTTGCATGCTTTCGAATTGCTAGGTTGGCAAGAGCTGGAGCTAGTGTCGGAGCTCACTCCACACGCAGGGCTAGGGATTCGAACCTCCGAACTTGCGATCTTCCGATCGACAAGCCTGGCATCTATATATAGACCTAAATTCATTGATGTCAACAGGGCAGGGTGCAAGGGACAAAAATTAATTGCAAAGTTACAATACAGTACTACCCCTTATATACTTGTGTACAACATTACAATGCAAGTAAGCAAGGGCAGGGCTTGTGTTGTGACACCATAATGCATGTTTTGTGATTTTTGCACCACTGTGGTAAGAAAAATTGTGTCTGTTCTGATTAACCCTACATTTTCTTGCATGTGTATTTCTGCAAATCAACAGCACAAATAAGAATACAGCTGCAGTATGTTGCTGATAGAAAGGATGGGTATGGAATGACCAAGACATTTAAATGCACATGGAGGAAATTCATTTATTTTTCATAATTTATTTTTTTAAATCATGTAAACACCATTATTTAAAAGTCAGTTATATGCATATCCAATTTCGTTGTTTCTGTTTAAGTGAATGTTTTAGCCCACATGATATTTTAAACAGATGAAATTTGCTTTCTTTTTATCTGTATGCTTTGGGTTTTTTACCAAACCAACCAGAAAAATATAGTATATTAGGAATAGGTATAAGTTATATTCTATGATGGATTAAAAATGGCTTGCCTGGAAAGTTTTAAAGGGAAGTGGTCTTTTAACCATTATCAATCCTCCCGTTATATTCATTATAGATAGGTAGATATTATTAAAATATGTTGTGGAAAAGTTCGCAACAGAAAATAGGTTTCTGAGGAAATAACCTATTCTGAATAGATATTTGTAGGAGATACTCCACATTCCAATAACTCTCATAAGGAATTGTGCTGAAGCATGACATTGTTCAGATACGTTCCATATAAAAATAGGTAATTTTTAAACTCACATCATTTATATTACTTTTCAAATATATCCAATTATTATCACTAGACTGACACAGTTTGAGATATTTTATATCACATTTCTCACTTTTCTTTCCCTTTCTAAACTGCCAGGAAACCTAGAAATATCATATTTCTCCCTAGACAGACATATTATGGACAGTATTTTATAAGTGACTATTCCGAATGACTAGAGCCAGAGAAGGATAGGGCTATATTCTACCTTTGATATTTTTATCTTATGCCAAGGTGAGAAAAACCTACATATGATAAAATTCCCCTTTCTACTAAGTTGGCTATTCTCCATATGACAGAAATTCTAGTTTTGTTTGCTAATGAGCAAGACTCTTCATCTATTGCTCCAGTGAAGTGGGAGAAATGAGGCCCACCCATTTTCTGTAAACCAGAATTTTGGTTAAGTTTCCTTCAAGAATACTTTTAATAAAGAAAGGGGGAGGAATAAAACATACAGTATGTTCTTCTGGCCCCCTCCACTAAAAAGCCTAAGCTGAGAAAAGAATAATAATGCACAAGAGACAGCAGGAATTGACCACTCCTTTCTCAAACAACCTGCCCACATCAACAAATTATCTTATCTCAAATTGGACAAGTTTGGAAAAAGGCACGGAAAGCAGAAAACTGACAGAGAAAGGTGGAAAGTGATAAGAACAGGAAATAATGGAATTTCTATTATTATTGATATTCCTAGTTACTATGCCCACCCAGGATGGGGAACCCACAATCTGAAGACCAATACTATTCCACCCAAGTGCAGTCCTCAGAACATCAGAAAGATCTGCCCATTCCAGCCAGCTAGACATTTATAATTTCTTCCCCCACCCAAGAAACAAGCGAAGCAGCTTCCCAGCAACCCAGCTCAGAATGGTGTGAGTGTGACAGATCGCACAGTTCTGTGTGAAGTGTGTGTATGTGGGTGGTGACAGAATGGTGTTGTGGTATTTGGTGTATAAATCAATGGACCCACATGTTTCTTCTTCTATTAATTCACATACAATTAACACATTAATGTTCTATTCCAGTTAAGAATACCATAAATACCTACAAACCAAACTAACAAATACAAATGGACCATTTTAAAAACACTGTTTTTGTTTATCTAAAAAAAGAGTGGAGCTCCATTTTTAGCTGGACTTTTACTCAAAGGCATTAAAAGTGCCCTTGGATTTAATCTTAATTTCTCCATATTTACCAGCTTTGCTTATGTCTTTTCAAAAGGGTGATTGAAACTTTCTTTACTTCTAGAACAGCTAAGCTTTTGGAGAAGGGACATGCCACAAGTTATAGATGGTAGTAAAAGCCTTAGGAAATATAAGAATATCCCTTGCATCATTTATACAAGCATATTATTGTTTATTTCAGCCTTCTTCAAGACACACACCTTTTTCTGCAACTTTTTTTCCTAAAAAATAATAATAAAGTTGTAGTGGGAATGGGACAAACAGAAAATTTGTAAAAATGAGAAAAACCAAACATGAATGAAAGGAGAAAAGCCAGCATTGTCCATCCCTAACATGTGATGTCTGTGAAATAAATAGCCTGGATTAACTTCATATATTCGCTATAGTGTCTCAGGAGAAGGCAACAGCCAAGACAATTAGACTGTGTATGCTAGTAACTTGTAGGCAGTTTCATTGTTGGGTCAGCAAGATGGAAATGTCTAAGGATGACTTGGAGAAAAATGAAGCAGCTGCTTTAAGAATCACATTGATTTCAATGTGATTCAACTCTTTGAAGCATTTTTTCCAGGTTGTCATGGAAACCTGAAAAAGTTGGGTTGCTGTCATGATTCTGTTTTCATGAGGTCTGACGAAATTCTTCTGAAAGATTTTTGAAATGTGCACATCCCTAGTACTTAGATTTGCTGAGTCAGGGCCAACTTGAAATCTGTTGATGGTCCAATTATAAATTAGCATCCCTGACTGGTTTTCTAATTCATCTATAATTTGGAAGAGTTGCTCTGTCTCTTAAGAGACTACATTTGGGGCAAGAGATGTCAATCCTTTTACCTTAAAGTTTTCTGGCTGTTAATGATCTTAGGTCAAAATTTGGGTCACTGACTAACTGTATTCCATCTTTCCTTCACCAAACTATGCAGAAAAATTCTAACTCAAAGAGCCATCAGCAATTAACAGAACTCATTTGCAATAAAGGTGCTTATTGGAGTTAGTAAGCAGCTTCTATTAAGATGCTTAGTTGCAAATTATTCCTTAACACCAAATGAATACATTAACCATATCAAAATTCCCTGTTCCAGAGAGTTACTTGTCAGCAACACTGAATTAATGTGAAAGTCTTCTCAAGTCTTTTGGCTTAAAAAAAGAAAAGAAAAATAGGATTTATCTCTTTATATCTATTCATCAGTCTATCATGTCTCCTTGCAAATAAAATTATTTCAATCCTTGTTTGCAAAAAATAGTCTCTGAAAGTGTATACAATGAAATGAAATAAGAGTAACATTGGAAAATTAACATTGTATGGCCTATGGGATGCTACTGACAATTAAGGATTGATATTAGCTAGATAAAAGATTGATAAAACTAGCTATATATTGAAATATTTTTATAATTAAAGCAAAGTGTTCTTTGAGTGAAGCTCAACTAGTAACTGAATGGAGCCATCCAGGCTGTTTTCTTTAAAGTGGTTTGTGACTGCCTTCTCCTTGAATTTCTTCTTCTTCTTCAATTTCTCAATCTAGTCCATAATTCTGGGATTTCCTGGTTGTCTCCCATCTAAGCACTAACAGGTCTAATGCCTCTGATCTTTTTTTGAGATCAGCCAAGCTTGGCTAGTGGTGCCACTTTGTCTCCATTAAATCCTTCAATTAAAAATGAGGTCATATAGAAGAGATACTTACTAAACAAGAGATTTCTTGTTGAAGGGTTCAAACTACTGTTTGAAACCTTCAACAAGAAATCTCTTGTTTAGTAAGTATCTCTTCTATATGACCTCATTTTTAATTTCTAAAAGGTAAGTATTGTCCCTCATATAGTTCTAAAATATCACATTTTTTCTTTGCACTCAGGAAAGTTGCCCCATATTAGCTTGAGTTGTTGGTTCCCCTTGGATAAACATATCAATCAATTCTTTTAACTGTAAGGAATATAGAGATTTTTATACAAAAACTCTTAGGCTCCAGATACCACTATTTAAAGATACACATTTTGCATCCAATGTTTTTTTAGTTCTTCAATATTTAAATTTTATAATATTCAAAAGAGTAAACATTCTCACAATAGCTTGCTGAAGTGCGTTAGGGTGAAATTTAGTACCTGGTCCAAAGTCACCTACTGATATTCATTGCTGATGTGTATGGGTATGTTAAATGAGGTCTCTGCATCCTAATCCAACTTTATAATGATCATACCACACTTTTCTTAAGATTGAGAAATGCCCAATTACTTAAACTTGTCAATTTGAAGAAGCAGCTAAATGCTGCCAAATGCACTGGTATATTCTTACTCTCTTATATTCTCTCACCACTTGATTTTTGTTGGCATCAATATCACCTTTTTCCCAGCAGGTTGATAATTGCATTAAAATTATTTAGCATATTACTAAGGTGGCTCAGCGGGTAAGACGCCAGGCTTGTCGATTGGAAGATCACAAGTTCGGAGGTTCGAATCCCTAGCCCTGCGTGATGGAGTGAGCTCCCGCACTAGCCCCAGCTCTTGCCAACCTAGCAATTCGAAAGCATGCAAATGCAAGTAGATTAATAGGTACCACTTCGGTGGGAAGGTAACAGCGTTCCACGCATGTCATGCCGGCCACATGACCGCGGAAGCGTCTTCGGACAACGCTGGCTCTTCGGCTAACAAACGGAGATGAGCACCGGCCCCTAGAGTCGGACACGACTGCACAAATGTGCGGGGGGTACCTTTACCTTTACCTTAAACTAGAATTAAGTAGTATTGTATCAGTGCACATATGCACACAACATCCACTCAATATGCACTCACAAGTGTCAAACCAGACAACTGTTGTGGTTGGAAAAGAGACAAAGCTTTATCAGCTGTACAGCAACTACTGAACACAATCAATGGAACCATTTATTTACAGTCCCAGACCAAAAAAACACATGTACAAAATTTAAAATACAGAAAAAAACAAACCTGAAGCAATAATAATGAGAAGAGATATCACTCAGCTTCTGCACACCATAACTATTGCTAGAAATTTGGCAACCATCATAATGGTTGTCCGAGTTGGGTCTTACAGAAGGAAGATTGTAATTTCTTTATCAGAGAGATAACTAAAATTTCTGATAATTTTTGAATCCCGGACCCCATAGGTGGTACAATGGGCAGCGTAACAATACATGGACTACTGACTCAACCTCTGTATCCGAACAGAGGTTTTGAATGAGAGACTGGCATATTTGCCTATGATCTCCATAATAGGAAGTGCACCAATTCAAGCCAAGGTAAAAAAAATAATCTATATGGAACACATAGGATGTTATAGAGTTAGCTAGCAATCGTCCATGGTCAACCTGCAATTGCACCATAATAGGGGTGGATGATTCTGGCTCTGTCATTTTTTAGCTCTAAATCTCAAATCCTGTTTAAATTCAATTAAGACTTTGTCTAGGCAAAGTCTATGTAAGCCTTCGGTCTTCCTTTTAAGGATGACATAAATGCTCCATGGCAGGCTGCAAATAACATTCCATGAATACTCCATTTATTTTATTTTATACTAAACATACAAATACAAATACAGGATACTCTGGAGAAGATGCTGATGCTAGGGAAAGTAGAAGGCAAAAGGAAGAGGGGCCGACCAAGGGCAAGATGGATGGATGATATTCTGGAGGTGACAGACTCGACCGTGGGGGAGCTGGGGATGGCGACGGCTGACAGGAAGCTCTGGCGTGGGCTGGTCCATGAAGTCATGAAGAGTCGGAAGTGACTGAATGAATAAACAACAAAAAACATACAAAAGGAGCATGCATTTTTCATCTATATTAGAGCTTACATGGGTTTCCATAGAATCTAAAATATCTCCTAAGGAGAACTTGTAATCTTTGTCTAATACTGTATAATTTAAAGTTTCCCATGATTTTTTATCATTCCTAATTGGACACAGTGTTGCCACCCAGTGGCTCACCAGGACACAGTGGGTTCCTTCAGACTCTGAGGCAATAAGCTCAGACCAAAGTAAAATGCACAAAAAGGATTTTATTGAATAAATATCATGAGAGGTTTGTCCTGTATTTTCCTTCCAGCCTCTCAGCTGGCAAACAATGAATGCATATGGGGCTATCTATATTCCCTTTAATGTGTTAAAGTAGAAAAACATGGATGGAATAGTTTATATGATCCTTTAATTAACTTGGTCATGTCTTTCAAATCCCTTGATATTCCACCCTTAGAAATATGAATGGTTTAATGTGCAAGTAGTCTTTGTATTTTATTGCAAAATGCACAATATAATATAATATGATATAACACAATGGATAGCATAAAAATCAAATTGACTATATAGCCAGCAAGCAAACATGGATTCCCTTCTATTCATCTAGCAAAAGCAAGACCCAGTGCTGACTATACTCAGATTATAAACTCCTTCCTGCAAAATCATAACCCAAAATTGCAAGTTAAACTGAAATTAATAAAGTCACAAGACCATTAAGATGGGGCCTCTGCAAAATTCCATATGGTTATGTGGTGAAGGTAAAGGATAGATTTCATGGATTATATGTTATCAATAGGATGCATGAAGAACTCTGGACTAAATTCATGATGCTTGTGTTACTGACAATTAACCCAGCAAAATTATCTTCACTGGGTCAATTGATAAGAAAGAGTCAGAAGGCACTGAATGACTGAACAGTAATAACAACGCGAGCAAGCTGGCACAGATATGCTCACCACAGAGAAAGAGGTAGACAAGGAGAAAGTGGCATTCCTAGTCTTTCCACTACCACCCCATTCTTAAAAGTAGTAAAGGTTTGGGTTAGCACCTATAAATATTACCTTGGTACCTATTCTCTCATTCCCAAGAGGTTTAAACTTGATCCAGTTCAGATGAAGCTAAAAGTAAGTTTTTATCCAAGTCTGCTTAGTGGACTTGTCAATCTTGAAACCACATTCAGAGTGCTGAGAACTGAGTTGATCTCCCAGTTGTGTTGGCCGGAATATAACATTCCATTAGTGTAAGAGAGAACAAAGTTAAAGCTCATGAGTGGGCACATTAAAGAGGTTAAGAGCTGAGAAAATGGATGAAGCCGAAAGCAATGACAGTATTCCTACTCCAAAAGAGCTTTGAGCACAACATTATATATTGTCTAACAACCCTGAAGTGTGTGTGGGGGGGGGGGGGGAGAGGAACCCAACAAATCTGTAAAGTGGTTTGCAAGGCTATGAAGTGCTTTGCAGCTACTTGATTTGATTACCTGCTTCAAAGCAGGTCTCCAGTTCACTTCACAGATCTGCCATAATAGAATGATTTGATCAATGGTTTGAGTAATGGAAACACTCCTTTGAGGCTTTGCATGGCCCTATCAGATACAAACTTACTGGGAATATATTTCTTTCACTATTTGATAATCTGCCCGACTTGATGCTTTTGAATTACATCTGCCTTTAAAAACTGAAATAACATTTATTTCAACATTTTAAAATATTATCTATCAATACCCCTAAATATTTTATCAGAAAAAAAATCTATTCAGGAGGTTTTATCCTTAACTTTTTAAATGCCATTAACATAGGTTTCTTAAGATTCACTTTATTGCTTGAAATGTCTGCTTTCTGATGTTAGGGATATCTTTCTCTGGGTCTATAAAAGTTATCATTGTATTATATGCATATATCAGGACTTTAGATGCTTATTCATTTGCATGCCTCTGACAGATGCTAGGTTTTTAAAACTTATCATGAGAGGTTCCCTACACAGAATAAAACAGTAGCTGGGATTTTGGCCATGCCTATCTAATGCCCCTAGATAGACTAAAAAGCTATTTGTACATTGAAATAAAGCAAAAGTGGTGAGGAGGGAGATAATATTTGTGAGTAAAGTTACTCATAATTTGTGTGCAGTCATCAAAATTATTCCTAATGCCTTTTTACTTCTAATTGCTTATTAATCACATTCTTCAGAAACCTATCCATGGTTCTACAAATATATTTAATGCATGACAGTGAGGTTGACAGGGGTCAGAAATAGGATGCAGATTTTTAAAGAGCAGAACAAAGCTATAGGAGACAAAAAGGGAAACCGTGAGTTGAAGAAACAACTTTTTCCAAAGCCCTGATGGCTCACATCAAAAGACAAAAAAATGTGGACTGGTTGTTGTTCATTTTGTTTGGCACATTTGATAAGAAAAGCTGAACTTACATCATATGCTGGAACTTGAAAGAAAATACATGAGTCTTATAGGCTTTGGAAACTGAAGTCCTTATGATGTCACAAAACTCTTGCAAGTTTCACTCACCCTCACACACACACACACACACACACACCCAACCCACAAAAGACTAACACTGGTACCTCCTTTCAGAAATGAACAGATTCTAAGAATAAGTCTCTAAAGCAAAAAAAAAAAAGTTTGTCACGTCCTAAACTTTGACAGGGAACAAAGAGAAAATTGACCTCTCCACAAGATTATTGTCTTTTACAACAGGTTGTGGGAGCTTGAGAGTAGTCTGTTTCTGGCACTATGAGATAATTCTGGCAGGTTAAGCATGAGGTATTGTAAATAAATCTTACTCAGACTTTTATCATATGTAAAAGACTGGGATGTTGTCAAAATGAGAAAGAGAGCCAACAGATTTAGATTTAGTGCTTAGGCACTGCTTATTGTATATATTAGGTTGAGATCTTTTAATATGCTCCTGGATTCTTGGCCTTTTGGAAGAATTTCAAACCTTTCATTTTTATGACTTAGATTAATCTTTCCCACCGTGGGCATCCCCAGATGTTTGAGCTTCATCTTGAGAATTCTCAGCAATGGCTATGCTGACTTGGAAATTCTGGAGACTGATATTCATATATCTGGAGGGCACCCAGATTGTGGAAGGCTGAGTTAAATTATTGGTCCATCTGCTTCAGTGTTAATCTGCATTAACTTGGAGCAGTTATCAGTGTGTCAGATATGTGATTTTTTTCCAGACTTACGTAGAAAAGGTGGTAATGAATGTGGTATCTCTTATATGCAAGCATATGCTTCATATACACATAGAATGGAAACAGAACACCAATATAATTATGTTCATTCATTTTTAATTCATGGATTCACTTTTAATTTATTTTCCTTGCAGAAAATTCCAGGTGGTGACATTGCTACTGCAATATAATAAAGCAATCCCCATATGGACACATGAATATGTTTATTTACAAATTCAAGACCTTTAAACAGAGACACAGAGACTGTAAGAGTTGAGCTCAGTCTCCAGTACTAAGCAAACAAGACGTCACATAAACCAACAGCTTATGTTTGGGGGATAGACCCTTAATCTCAACCTATGACATCTATGCTTACCATTCTCTTACTATTTTCTTAGAGAGAATTCTGCTAAGAAGGACCTATTCAAATACAATAAAAATAACCTCTGTCCATTGCTTGAAGGCATGTCATTTAGTAACTTGTAGTGTGAGACCCTCTAATGGCCTCACTGTAAAAGATGTTTGGTAATTTTTTCGGTGCAGGAAAATTGCAAGCACTTCATCAAGGAGATCCCATTATCCTCTGAAACTCTGGATAGGACAAAATGGTGGACTTATGGGAGTTAGTTCTGATACAAGGTAATAAAGCCCATGGCTGTACAAGTTTCTCTTCCCCAGTAGTGAAGGATCAGTGTGGAAGGAAGGAGGGAAGAGCGAGGGATGAGCCACCCCTGCTGCTGTTGCTATACCGCTCTTCCTATCCCACTGCTCCCAAGTCAACTGTCCCCTCAGCAGCAGCACCTCTATTGCCAGAGCCTCCTATTCCTTCTCTCCTCAGTCAGAGGATCTAGTAGCTTCCCTGTTACTTCCTGACAGGCACTCTCCTCCTCCTCCCTAATTGTAAAGGAATGATGGGAATGAGAAAGACTTTGAGGCAGCTGAGTGTAGAGGGTGTTTTGGAGAGAGTGGTTACAGACTTTTTCAGAGCCCCACCTGAGATGTTTGGCTTGGAGCTGGAAGAGTTCTGTTTAAAATCTAGATCTCCTCAAGTTATTCTTAACTATATTCTATATTTCTTCTCTTTCTAACCTGTGTTCTAAGCTTTTTAAGTAACCTGCTTTGAACCCAATTTTCATACTTATTGTAAACATTAATTCTGAGCATTTCTGAAATATTTAACCATCTGAATAAACCTGCTCCTCTTTCCTGCTATTGTATACCCATACATCACTAAATTATACATTGGAATTAAAGTATCTCATCTCCCTTTTATATTTGTTCTCTCTTCTCACTTGCATGTTAAATCTGTGTCACAAATGAATGAATAGCTTTATTACGGTCTTTAACCAGCCTTTACAATAAAAGAAAATAATTTGATCCAACAATTTGTTGTCAGGTAAAAGGAAAACAATAAAACAGTGAAACATTATATCTAATTAAAAGTTTTGCGCAATTGTATTACTTGATAAAAATGTTTGGCCACCTGGTGTGTGAGGAATGTCTGTGTCACAAAGATCCTGTAACCCATGTGATAAAAGTCCAGAGAGAAATTGTCAGCTAGGTGTAAGTTTAGGCTCTAGAGATCCTTCAAACACGTCCCATCATGGTGAACTCTCAATCTGCACTCAGGATGTCACGAGCCAGGTGCATGGTCTGTAGACATAGTGTTAGTAATGCTCCCACATTTTTCTATTCCTAAACCAACAAACAACATTAAGTGAAGTACCCAAATGTCTGGTATTCAAATGCTGAAGAATCTTCTAGTGGTCTTCATGTTTGTCTTTTTCTTTTCCCCACAAGTTATGCGTAACTAGGTGGGAGTGCTTCTTGTGGTATTTTCAGGCAGCTCCACAAGAGACAATTGAATATCTGCATTTTTTTAAAACTATAACCCTCTGAATAAAACATTTCCTATAAAATTTCCTGCATGTGTAGTGTAGAATATAGTTACACTTAATGTTGAATGCTATGCCCAGTTGTTGAAAGAACTTGAAGCTATACATTTCATACTTCTTAACTAATTTTGATTGGAAAAATTCAAACATATATTTGAATACTTCATAGGAATATCATGGAAAAGATACAGAATAGGTGCTGCTATTTTTTTTTCATAAGGAAGAAATAGCCCCAAGCTAGAGCCATAAGGCCCTGGTTCTTTCAATGTCATAGTACATATTAATATATTTTTTTCTGATTTCAGCCTATATGAGAAATCATGCAACAGATAGACACTGCTGAATGCACTGTTAGGAATAATTGCTATGATAAAATATCTCCCTATGTTGTATTCACAATACATTGTTATGCACAGATATTCATGGGGGAGGAGGGTAAAGGGGAACAAAGTGACAAAATGGGGACACCCTTGCTCTGAAAGTACTGAAAGGACACCAGTACTCTGAAAGGGTACTGTCACATTTTGTCCTCATTGCTACCTGCAGATTTGAACTGAGTTTTTAGAATTAAGAAAAATGAAACTTACATTTTAAATAGGAACATCAGGTTTTCCTTATTTGTTATCATATGTACATTTTTAGTGAGTGAACAAATAAGTTTACTTTTATTTGTAGGGTAGATTTTAAAATGTGATCAGATATGAACAGGTTAAAAAAATCAGTTCTATATCAACATAACATGTTGAGTGCTATTACTACAGTGACTGAGGTAGCATATGGGATGATAAATAAGTAAACATAAATTCTGATATAAAATAAAACCAAAATAAATTGGTTGAGGACCAAGTTAAATAAAGAAATAAAAACGTACAAGATTTCCATGTATTCAGTCATATATTCTAGAACTGCCTTCATTTAAGGGTTAATATTTTTAATAACAACGTTGAAGATACTATGAATATATGAACATTTGTAGTTGTGTACCTATTGCTATGAATATCTGGAGCAAATCTAAATCTAATAATTGTAGTAGCAGATGTAGCTTTTTCCCTTTCTAATTAAGAAATTTGCGAAAATATAGAGTCTTCTTTCACTCAAATATTAAATCGGTTTAATGCAATTCCAATATTACAGAGGAAGCTGAGCTGGTAATATGTTTTGCTTTTATTCCTCAGTTTAATAATGAGAGGAAAAATACATAGAAGAGCTTGTTACACTCTAACCTATTTCAGAGTGAGGAAAATAATTTTCTGTTGATGTAATTGCTCACCCCAAAGTTAATTCCCCACTGAGCCTATCACTTCTCAACAAAGTTTTTCACATGCATTTTCAAGTAATTTATGCAGTTTATGCGTATTTTTACTTCACATTTGTCAGTGTCCTATAATAATAAAGCAGAAGTCTCAGAGGTGCCAAAGCACTGTTTCTCTTTTTATTGTGAATAACATCACTAATGTCACCTAAACTATAAACAAATGCCCTGCTTGGATTTCTTCTCTATTTATGATAAAATCTTTCCTTATTAATCTACATGTATATCCAGGGACACTATAAACATTTACAGTATGCAATATTTTGAATTTCAAAGCAATCCAGCAAACAAATAAAACTAATCTGTTTCACATACCTTTACTTAAAACAAAGGAGGCAATAGGGGGGAAATATAGGTGTCAGTAATCATGTCTCCAAACTATTGATATCTACCAAATTTCTCAAGGCTACATAACTGTAAAGGTAATATGTAAGAGGGACGGGGGGGGGGGGGGAGCACCAGCAAATTTTTCCTCAAATCTTCTCATTGTTCCACTGGCCAGCAAGCATCTGGCATAGCTTCCAGGGAGGGGATGTCCTTTAAGATGGATAATAACTGTTTCTGGTGAAGCAGCACTACTTACTTTTCAGCATCATTCTATGGAAATTCATGCTGCTTAAGGAAGTTCTAAAATGTCACACATTTAACTGCAATGGCCAAAGTAAGCCTTTTGTATATTATATCATTTCTGGATGTGACCCCTATGGTGAGAGCAAGGAGTTGATGCTACCACTGGAGACACACTTCCAAGATGAGCACCATCAACAAAGGATGTTTGTAAGTAATTTATTCATATAAGGGAATAGGTGTTACTTCTTAACTGGAAGAATACCACTACATAAATATATATAAGTAGTCCTCGGTTAACAACCACTCAAAGTTGCGACGGTGTGAGGTGCCCCTCATGCAAGCCGCACACGTTTCTACCAAGAATGACTTCAGCTCAAGTATTGGTGAGTAAACGGTTTATTGCTAGACATGGGTGAGCAAGTAAAGGCACGGATGGTTCTCGGGCTCTCAGCTTGACTTTTTAAAACCTCCCGCCAGAGTACCCGCCCCCTCCCAGCTGAAGGCTTCCCTCTGGTCCGCTTCTGGTCAGTGCCCTGGAGTACCCTTCAGCTGGGCAACGTGGGTGATGGTTATCTTCTGGCCGCGCCTTGGGTTTATTGTTCTTGTTCCGGCGCTGATGGTCGCTTAATTGTTCGCTTTGTTTTCCTCTTTGGTTATGTCAATGCTTTCTTAATGGCAGGGCTCTGAGTGCCTGTCAGAGTCCTGACATGCCTCCGGCCCAAGATGTTCCTCCCCCTCCCCTTTTTCGCCTGTGTGCGTATGATTGCCTTGTTTGTTGTTCATTATGGTATCTGCAATAAAGCAAAAAGGTTTTGTTAGTGTCTTGGTTCGTGGGGTTTTTTGGGGAATTTTCGGTGGAAGCATCTAATTAGGTCGGGCGCTTGCATGTGTCGGGCCGCCACCCATTCTTTGAAGCCGATAGGTAGGTGTTGCCATTTGACTAAATATTGGAGTTGTCCCCTGTGCCACCGTGAGTCGAAAATATCGTCAATTTCGAAGTGCGGTTCTCCATTTACGATGGTTGCTGATGGTTCTGGGGTTACTGGGTGCCATTGGTCCGACGGGTGGTACTGTTTCAGTAAGCAAACGTGGAATACTGGATGGACCTTCCTCAGTGATTTTGGAAGTTGAAGTTTTGCCGTTACTGGATTAATTACTTTCGTTATAGGGAACGGTCCGATGAACCTTGGGGGTAATTTTCGTGATGCTTGTGTTGATCTGAGGTTTTTTGTTGAGAGGTAGACTCTGTCCCCTTCTCTGAGTTCCCACTCTGTTGTTCTTTTCTTGTCCGCGTACTTTTTATACGCGGCCTTTGCTTCTTGTAATGTTTGCAGCATTACTGGCCAGTTGCTTGTTATTTTATTGATCCACGCATCTGCCTGTAATGGTCCCTGCATTTTGTCTCTGTTGATCATGGCCACCTCTGGCATGGTAGCGAAGTCTTGTCCGGTGGCTATTTTAAAAGGTGTGAATCCGGTGCTTTGGTGTATGGCGTTATTGTATGCCACTTCTGCAAATGGTAGCAAGTCTACCCAGTCGTCTTGCTGGTAACTTATATAGCACCAGAGGTATTGTTCGAGTATGGATACCAATCGTTCTGATGCTCCATCTGTGCATGGGTGGAATGCGCTGCTCAGCCCTTGTTCTGATCCAATTAGCTTAAGGAATTCTTTCCAGAATTTTGATGTAAATGTGCTCCCACGATCGCTGATGATGCATTTGGGTGTACCGTGTATTCGGTAGACATTTTGGATGAACAGTTTGGCCATCTTTGGTGCAGTCGGTATGCCGTGACATGCAATGAAGTGGGCTTGTTTAGAGAAGAGATCTGTTATCACCCAGATTGCCATTTTGTTGTTGCTCACGGGGAGGTCCACCACGAAGTCCATGGCAATCTGTTTCCATGGTTGGGTGGGGCTCGCAACATTTTGAAGCAATCCCGTGGGTTTTCCTATTGTACGTTTAGCTGTGGCACAAACCGGGCAGGATTTTACATAGTCTTTTACATCTCTACGTAACGTGGGCCACCAGAATTTGCGTCTTACGAGGTGGATGGTCTTGACAAACCCGAAGTGCCCCGCTGCTTTGTGGTCATGGCAGTTCTCGAGCACTCGTTTCCGGACTGTGTCAGGCACATATAATTTGTCATCTTTCCACCACTCCCCCTTGTGTTCTTGTAACATTTCTTTGTTTTCACCCCACCATGTGTCGTTTAGGATTGCTGTTTGTATTTCTTTTTGTAGTGTGGACTTTTCAGTTTGTCTATCTTCCTGCCTCCGTGTGACTGCCATGTTCCCCCCTTGCACGTTCTGTGTTGTTTGTTCGTTTGTTGTGGGCGTCGGGTTGCTTGGGAATAGCGCTTCCGTGACTTCTTCTGCTTTCCCTTCATGTTGTGGTAGTCACGACAGTGCGTCCGCTAGGTGATTTTTTCCTCCTGGAAAATACTTCAATGAGAAGTTGAATCTGCTGAAGAACTCAGCCCAGTGCAGCTGTTTAGTTTAGTTTAGTTTAGTTTCCTAGGCGTTTTGAGTGCCTCCAGGTTTTTATGGTTGGTCCATACTTCGAATGGTACGGATGATCCTTCCAATAGATGTCACCATGTGGCTAGTGCGTGGCGAACCGCGAACGCTTCTTTCTCCCACACATGCCAGCGTTTTTCCGTGTCGCTGAATTTTTTGGAGATATATGCGCAGGGTCTTAGTTTGTTCTCTTCATCTGCCTGAAGGAGTATTGACCCAACTGCGTAGTTGGAGGCATCCGTGTGTATTATGAATGGTTTGTTGACTTCGGGGTGCTTTAGTATGGGCTCTGCTGTGAACAGGGCCTTGAGTTTGTCAAAGGCTTCCTGGCACTCCGGTGTCCACTTAATTTTGGTGCTAGCCAGGCGCGCCATTGTTTTATTCCCTTTTGTTTTTGTTTTCAGTAAGTCCGTTAATGGCAGGGTGATCTGCGCAAAATTTTTGATAAACTCTCTGTAGAAATTGGCGAACCCTATGAAGGCCTGCAGTTGTCTTCTGGTTCGCGGGGGTTCCCACCCTAATACCGCCTGTACTTTGGTAGGGTCCATTTCGATTCCTTTTTGTGATATGCGAAAGCCAAGGAAGTCTAGTTTGTCTTGATTAAATTCGCATTTGCTCAGTTTGACGTATAGTTTAGCTTCTAGTAGTTTTTTGAGCACCGCCAAAACTAATTGTTCATGTTCCTCTTTGTTTTCCGAAAATATAAGAATGTTGTCTAAGTAGACAATGACCCCCTGATATAGGAATTCGTACAAGACCTCATTGATTAATTTCATGAATATGCCTGGTCCTCCCACAATTCCGAATGGGAGGACGTGGTACTGGAATGACCCCAGTGGGCAGTTAAAAGCCGTTTTCCATTCGTCCCCCTCCCTTATCCTTACCCTGTAATATGCTTCCCTAAGGTCCAGTTTAGTGAAGATTCTCCCTTTCGCCAATTGTGCCAGCATGTCTTTTAGCAGTGGTAGGGGGTATTGGTTCGTGACCAATATTGCATTAAGTCCCCTGTAGTTGGTGCACAAGCGTAGGGATCCATCTTTTTCTTTCTAAACAGGACCGGGGCTGCTAGGGGGGAGTTGGCCGGCTCAATAAATCCCCGCGCCAGATTTTTGTCTATAAATTTGCGTAGTTCCTGTAGTTCTTTCTGGGTCATTGCATACATCTTTGGTTTGGGGAATGTGGCTCCCGGTATGAGTTCTATGGCACAGTCCGTTTGATGGTGGGGGGGTAGTTGGTCGCATTCTTGTTTGTCAAAAATCTCTCTTACTGGGTTAAAGCGTTGTGGGAATGGTGTCAGCTCCTGTTGTGTTTCCTCCCCCTTCACGGACCCTGCTGCCCCAATTTCTGTTGTGCTGTTAGCTTCAGTGTGGTAGCTTCCGTCTACAAACTCTATTTTTCCCGACACCCAATCTATCTGGGGGTTTCTTTCCCTCAGCCATTTGAGTCCGAGTACAATTGGTTGTGTTGCTATGGGGGCTACGATAAACCATAGGGTTTCCACATGTGTCCCGATTGACATTTTTACAGCTTCTGTGAAGTGTCCCACTGCCCCCCCTTTCATTTCTGACCCATCTAGTTGGCAGAAAGTAATAGGTGATTTTAGTTTGAATAGTTTAAGTCCCAATTCGATTGCTATCGATGGGTGCATCAAGCATATTGAGCACCCAGAGTCCACCATGGCTGCCCCCCTGAATTTCTCCCTCCTGTTTAAGGTTTCAAGTTTTACCTTGACTTTCATTGTGGGGCAGTCTTCAGTGGTCAAGGTGTTGTTGCACCCCTTGTTGAAGGCCTGTCCTGTGGCGCACTTTAGGGCAGGCCGTTGTCGTTTCCCGCCGGTATGAATTCTTCATCCGTTGAATCGTCCGTGGTCGACTCTGGTTCTACGTACTTGTGCATTTCCGTTGCCGCCTTTGCCATTGACTGCTTGTAGGGTGGGGCTTTATTGTGTCTTTCACTTGCCTTGTTCTTTTCTGTAGTCTGTTTGCAGTCCTGTATCCTGTGGCCCTCTCTTCCACACTTGAAACACAGTTTGTGCTTCGCCCGTCGTTCTTTCTCCTCAGTCCATGGTTTTTTGTCGTAGTCTCTTTTGTTATTGTATTGGCTTGTGTGCTGATTTCTCCCTGTGTATTGCATTTGGCGGTAGGAGCGTATTCGCAGTTTTGTGCTCTCTACTTTGCCCGCCAGTTGGACCCATTCATCGAGGGTTTCTGGGTCCCCTCGTCCTGCTGCCATGTCCAGTAATTCTGGCCTCAGTCCCATCTGGAAGTATTCTACTTTGAAGGACTCGGGCCAGTTGGGTAGGCGGCTAACCAATTTTTTGAACTCTAGGGCGTATTCTGCCACTGTGCAGTGTCCTTGTCTCAGCCTTTGTATTTCCGCCTTGGCCGACATGCGGGACAAAGTGTCCTCGAATCTCTTCTGCAGCGCCCTCATAAATAGTTCAAAGTTGTGTAGTTCTTTGGCTCTTGTCTTGTGTAATACTGCCAGCCATTTCGCTGCCTCCCCAATTAAAAAGTTAGATACATAGCGTACTTTGGCTTCTTCATTGAGGAAGAAGCGTTCGGACTCCTCCATGAACCCTCTAAAGTGGTTCAAAAAGCACGCCAGTTTTTCCAGGTCCCCATCAAATTTGGTTTTCAATTTGGTTGTTATGACGGGTTTGTCATAACATGGGGGCACCTCCTCCCCCATCTGCCCACACTTGTGTGACACTTCAGCACCCCCCTCATCGGGCTGCACACCCACCCACTGGCCTGCTTGTGAGCCATCCGAGACTTGTAACTTCCTGCCGGCTTACTTACTTATTTAGTTGTAATTACACAGAGATTACCCATTGAATATGCAGCCCAAAATATGGATAAAATAAATAAAAATATTTCATCACAGAATCATAAGTTGAAGACAATGTACAGTTTAAAAAAGGATTCAGAATGTGTTCTTCAGTTGTCTAAGGTCACCTTCCATAATCTGTCAGACATCTAGTGCTACAAACTCCAGATTATTGATATTTACCAATGCCTTGCCTTGTGTTCTTGCTTATTATTTATTATAATTGTCTGTTCCTCATCTTCCACTAACTGGGGAACCTAACCAAGCATTCTAAATGGTTGCTGGGTTATTATTGGGTGAGGAGCCAAATACAGATGCAGATAGCTAGAGAGTAGCAATACTAAAGAGATAAAGCCATAATTCAATTGAAAAGCATAAAAGTTCTCCATCCTCATGTATATAAATAAAAACTTACAAATATATCCATATGCAGCCAGGGTGTAGTGACTATGCACTGTTTAGAATCAGAAATTGTTATTCAACTGGCAGTCAAGTGGTATTCTCAAAGTGGAAATATGCTAGTTCTTGAGGAGCACAATCCCATCCAGAACAAGACTCGTCTCAATTGCTGTGTCTAGCTTTTTCCTTACCAACAGTTTTTCTGTCTTGTCTGGATTTAGTTTCAGCTTGTTCTCTCTCATTATCCAGCACATTACTGAGATTAAATAATGTTCAAAGGTACTGATTGCTTCCTTAGAGTTTGAAGATAAGAACAATTGGGCTGAGTGTCATCAGCATACTGATAAGTATCACATTCCAAAGCTCTGAATGACCTCCCCAAGGAGTTTTCCGTTAGATGTTGAATAGCATAGGATACAAAAATGAACCATATCCACAGTATCCCTTTGGCCTAACACACTGATGACTCCATCATAAAAAAAGATACCTTAGTCTGACATGAGTTGTTCTTGACAAACCCATGCTGGTTCCTAGCAATTGTAACACTATTTTCAAAGTACTTGCAGACATTCTCCTTGACAATCTGTTCTAGTACCTTGTCCAGTACAGACATTAAATTAACCAGCCTATTGTTTCCTAATTTTTCTCTTCCCACTTTTGAATATTAGGACAATATCTGCTCTTCAATCTTCTGGCACTTCCTAGTTTTACAAAAGTTTTAAATGATCAGCAGCTCTGAGAACCTGCTGCTCACTTATTCAACAACCTGGGGTATAATACTTCTAAAGTAGCAAGATGGTTATTTCTACAATCCTGACTGTGTTTCTCCTTTCACAGTTTTGTTATGAAAGTCTCACTCTCTCGTCTGAGAGAAGATAGATGCAATTAAAGTATTAAGCACCTCCCTTTTCCCATTTGCCATTATTATTCTCCCTTTTCCTCATGCAACACACCACCAGCTTCCTTGACTCTTCTTTTAGTTTGCATACAGTATATCCCCCCAAACTCTTTCTAACTATATTTTGCACTTCTTGCCAGCCTCATCTCATTCTGAGTTTTAATCTTTATGACTCCATCCCTACAGGGCCATGCTACCGGTTTATATTCCTCAGTTGTCAGTCTCTGTTTCCTTTTAATATACATCCCTTTTTTGCTCAACTTGTCACTGTGCTCTCTATTCCTCCATAAAGGTCCCTTAAAGCTTCCCCATTTTTCCTTCTCCTGGGATCATTTGTGCCTATGCTTTCAATATATCATTTTTTTTCAACACCCCCCATCTACTTTTGACTTGTTTATCCTTTAGGATGTCAGGCTGTGGTACACTGCCATCTTTTGCCTGTTCATTAAAATTTGCCTTTCTGAAATGCAAAATATATGACTCTCTCAGCTATTTCTCTCATCCTGAGTTCCAACATGACATAGTTGCTTTCTCCCAAAGTGCCTGACCTTCCTTCCCCATCTTCAGCCATCAAGTGATTTCTTTCTGTTGGACAGAATTAGGTCCAGAAGAGCTGAAGCCCATGTTTCTTCTTCTATGTTCTAAAAAATGAAATAGATAGCAAGAGATTTCAGAAATCTATTTCTACTTAAATTAGTTTTCCAGCAGATATAAGGGTAGTTAAAATCTTTAATTAGCACTGTTGTCTTGAGAAGTTTGTGAGTTGATTAAGAAAGGAATCATCCTCATCCTCTGCAGTAAATTTACTGTTCTGTAGTAAATTTCTACAATGTATCTTGTATCTCATATTCAGGGACATAAATTTCTTTACAGCTATACAATTTCCTTATATATAAAACCATCCCATGTCCCTTTTCATTGGATCTCTTTCTTTGGAAGAATATCCTTCAAGCTGTGTTGTAAGGGCCAGAAGTAAAGAGCTGGGACCAGACAGTAGCTGGAATTCTTGTAACTGTATTAATTATTCAGGAAAAATGCCCACCCTCAAGAAGAACCAAAGTGTTTGGAGATTTGTAAGGAAGTTACTTTATTAGCATGCAAGAAAATATAGTGATCACTGGGCTCATAGCCAAAGTATCTGAGAGCCCTGAGCATTCAAAGAAATAAAGATTATATAGCGAAGGGGAGGATGTTAAAGGTGTCACAAAGATGTTATGAATAATTGATTTATGACCCAGGGATATCAGGGCAACAATTAAATAACATAGGTAAATGGTCCTTGACCTTGATAAACTGGTGACTTCATCCTTTGCATTTCCATAGAAGGTTCCTGTTTCCCTCAATTTACATATCAACCAAACAATAGTATAAATATTTCAGTGTCAACTATCTTGCAATGAGGAGATTACCTTTTTCACGCTGCCCCCCCCCCCCCCCCCAGGAAATACCATGTCTAGGTTCTGTCTCCTCAGCATTTTGCCCCTCAGGGTCATAGGCTGATTGGAAATGCAATACTAACCACTCCACTATGATACTATTGTAACCATTTTGCAGGCCCAGAGTCTCATTGATCCTTATAGATTGTTAATATAAAGACCATAAACTTACATTAAGGAAACACAAGTTGAACATGTACATATCCCCACATTCTTAATACAACTTGCTAAAGAGACTGGGTCATGCTTGGAAAGGAATTACATTTGGTTTTAAGGAGATGCCAAGGAGCCTGACATTAATATTGTTGTAAGAACTTTTATTGTATCTGCTTTGTCCTGAGCTCATGAATGCATCTTTACAGTCCTGAGCAATACATTTAATTTTTTTTTCTTTCTACTACTATTCTATATACTTCTGTCTACACAATAAGCATCAAATTATAGAAACAAATAAATTCTCTGCCTTTATAATAAACAATCTTAACCCTATTAGAGCTAAAAAGCAGTATAAAACATTATTATATCTTATCAATATCCTTTAAGTTTTACAAATCTATAATCCTATAAATTCTAATCCAAACCATAAGAAAAGAAAAAGAAAAAAATCATTAGTCTCATTATCAATCCAATTAAATATTCTTAATTTTTATAAATTGTCTGCCTTTATAATTAACAATCTTAACCCTAATTATGCTTAAAAACAGTATAAAATATTACCAGAACTTGTCAATACCTTTTAAATCTCAGAAATCAAAAATCCTGTAAATCATGTTAACCTCATTATCAGTCCAATTAAATATTCTTAATTTTTTACCCCTCCTCAAAATATACCTGGGCATTTAAATATTTCACCATTACACCAAAAGCATTTTTTTTTACAAAGATCCAACAACCCCCAAAGATACAAACTTTCCAGCAAAAGAGAAAAAAACTCCCACATAACATACTTTTCTTTCCCATAACATTGATTGAAATAATCATAACATTTCCCCAGCTTGGCAGTTCCTTGTGCAGTCTTAAGGTTAAACAATCATTTTAACCCCATAAACACCAATCCAGAGTTTTTAGCTGAGAATATTTCAATCTCCCTCACAGCAGTAAAATCGTCATCTTTTCCAACGTCGTCTTCTTCTTCCATCATAGTATTTTCATATAGTTGTTCCATTTTAGGTAGAATCTCATATCGAATGTCCCAAACAGTCTGTATACAGTAATAACTTGACAACCCTTTGAAAAAAATCTCTTCTTGCTGACAACGTAATTCTCTGAAATCTTCTTTAAAATCTTCCATTGTTCAAACAGTAAATTAAAGAGTTAACTCACAAAAATAGAGGTTAATGAATTAATCCAAAATTAACCAAAGAAAATATACTAGCAGACAGCTCGAAGAAAGGAAACAGAAAGCCAAAAGTTTAGAATGAGAAATCAAAAGCAACGTGTAGAAAAAACACTCCAACCTTCAAATTCAGCAACAAAGATAGCAGCAGAAAGGCAATGTTACAGTTCTCAATATAACCCAGATGGGAAAAAAAGCCAAAACTTTTTTTATATATATAGTTAAGAATCTCCAAAAATAACTATATTCACCAAGAGATTCCACTTTTTCTTACTATAAAAAGCTTCTCTTGAGGTACAAAACTTAAAAAAAACAAATTGGGTGCTTGAGAAATGGGAAGGCAAGACTTATTTCCCCTTTAAGGGGTTGCATGACTCAGAAAGAGATAAAATCCCAGCCTCCCGGTGTAGTCTTACCGCTTGGTCGCAGACGCTGTCCACAATCTCCTGGGTACAACTCACCGTCTGGAGGACAGATGGGTCGATTCTCAGCTTTTTCCTTAATCCAGAAAAACACTTGGGGCTACAGAAAAACCTGCCTGTGCCCAGAAAAAACTGCCACGCTTCCAGCTCTGCCCACGGAGCTTGTAGGCAAAGTTGTTCAGTCCGCCATTTCCCACAGGAAGTTCCCCCCCCCAAGTTTTTTTTGTTTGTAGTGTTTTTTTTTTTGTTTTTTGTAGTTTTTTATCTTTGTTCTAAAAAAAATAAAAAGAAACTTTATTCCATGCAATCATGACTTTCATCCTGCCACATTTCCCTGATATCTTTCAGGCCATATTTACTTTTCTATGTCAAGATTTCCACTTCCTCCTGTTTGTTACTTATAGTCTGGGTAACTGGGAATGTATCTATTTATCCATCTCTCTACTGTCATGAGGATTTCTGACACCGTTTTCTGCCTCCTATCACTTGCATAATCATGTGCAGCCATGTTTCTAATGCCCAATACTTCTTTACAACAATCTTTGTCTCTGTTTCCCTCTACTCCTGATGAGATCCTCAAGCTCTTGCCAAACACATTTTTGGTGGAGTGCAGCTCATCTCTGTCTAAGAATCCCTTACAGTATACTGTTGATGCAAGGCATGGTCTATGAACCCATACATTTTTTTAACCACATCATCCTCTTAGCCAGTTGTTCATTTTCAGAACCCTTTTTTCCTTTCCTGTTCCTTGACCATCAATGGGAAGGACAGATAAAATCCCTCTTTCTACCTCTAAGTACTTCACATTCCTACGCAATGCTTTATAGTCACTTGTAATCCTCTAAGTGTTCAAGCAGAATGAAAGGCAACAAAATCCTTTTGCATGGACAAACAGCCTCTATTTCTATAATCAACATATTTCTGATAATTTGAGGTTTGATGAAAGGTGATTGAAATGCTATGATTGCAGGTGTTTTTGTGCATGTGTGTTAATGGAGTAATCATCCTTGTCAATGTCTTCATCATCAAATTGAGTAATAAAGGTGATAATGAATGGCATTAAAAGATCTCCCTTTTTATTTTGACTTATCTAATTCATCGCCATTAAGCATTAACTTTGTCTCCCATGCTTTTATTATTTCTAGATATAATATTATTTCTAGATATAACACCAGATATTTTTTTAATAAATTTTATTGAGTTTTAAAATACATATTAAAAGTTAAAGCAGGAAATAAAGATAGAAATACAAAGTAAGAAAAAAGTAAAGAAAAAGTGAAGTCAAGAAAATAATAAACAAAAGAAATATAGAAAATAGATGGCCTCCAATCTATCTTTGGTCTTTAAATACAATAATTTGCTTTAAATGTTAGTCTTTCATACAATACACAGGAACTTTTCTTTGTCATATACACTTCAATTTCCATAATCCAATCTTCTGGTCTTCATGTAAGTTTCACCTTTCTTACAATTCTCCAATTATCCATCTGTGGTTTCCACTCCTTGGGATAATGTCCATTTAAGTGTTCTTAACTGTATCAGTTTAATGTTTTTTATTCACTCTTTCCATTTTTAAGTCTATATTTATATCCTTAATAAAGTCCAATTGGTCTTAAATCATATGTATAACAAGTAAAGGCCTTATTTTAATTCAAATAAAATACAATATATTCTATTCATATATATCCATAAAAATAACATTAATTTAATCATAATCTATATTTAAACTACAATTATACCATATTCTACTTCTTCCTACATATTTACCTAATTAACAGATTTTTGTAACTACATATTCCACTAATACATAACCTAACAACAATTCTCATAATATTCATACATACATATTCATTTTTGTTGTTGTTGTTCAGTCGTTTAGTCGTGTCCGACTCTTCGTGACCTCATGGACCATAGCACGCCAGGCCTTCCTGTCCTCCACTGTCTCTCGGAGTTTACTCAAATTCATGTTCATTACATCGGTGATGCTATCTAACCATCTCATCCTCTGCCGTCCCCTTCTCCTTTTGCCTTCAGTCTTTCCCAGCATCAGGGTCTTTTCCAGTGAGTCCTCTCTTCGCATTAGGTGGCCAAAGTATTTGAGCTTCAGCTTCAGCATCTGTCCTTCCAATGAGCAGTCAGGGTTGATTTCCTTTAGGATTGACTGGTTTGACCTCCTTGCAGTCCAAGGGACTCTCAAGAGTCTTCTCCAGCACCACAGTTCGAAAGCATAAATTCTTCGGAGCTCAGCCTTCCTTATGGTCCAACTCTCACAGCCATACATTACTACTGGAAAAACCATAGCTTTAACTATACGGACCTTTGTCGGCAAGGTGATGTCTCTGCTTTTTAATATGCTGTCTAGGTTTGCCATAGCTTTCCTCCCAAGGAGCAAGCATCTTTTAATTTCATGGCTGCAGTCACCGTCTGCGGTGATCTTGGAGCCCAAAAAATAAAATCTGTCACTGCTTCCATTTCTTCCCCTTCTATTTGCCAGGAAGTGATGGGACCAGATGCCATGATCTGGGTTTTTTTAATGTTGAGTTTCAAGCCAGCTTTTGCACTCTCCTCTTTCACCCTCATCAAGAGGCTCTTTAGTTCCTCTTCACTTTCTGCCATTAGGGTGGTATCGTCTGCATATCTGAGGTTGTTGATATTTCTCCCGGCAATCTTAACTCCGGCTTGTGATTCATCCAGCCCGGCATTTCTCATGATGTACTCTGCATATAAGTTAAATAAGCAGGGTGATAATATACAGCCTTGTTGTACTTCTTTCCCAATTTTGAATCAGTCGGTTGTTCCAATAATTATAAAAATATGTCATCCTGTAATAACGTTAGTTCTAATTCCAACTCATCATCCCATTATCTTCTCATAGATGTATCTCCATAAAAAAAAAAGTAATCTATAACATCATGTCAGAGTGCGCGCGGTGGAGCGGCCTGCTCTATTTTCCAAGACACCAGTGATTCACGTTCTATGCAGTAAATAGACACTAAAGCAGAGATTAGATAAAATATCCTATTTACTATATATACATACGTATTACAGAATACATCCACACGGGTAACAAATGATACAGCGATGAGTAGTTACAGCAAACGAGAAGAAAGAATACCAGATATTCTCTGTTTATATACATAAACTGACCAATCACATTATAGGTCACTCTCATCATCTGCCACACCCAACTAAATGATAGCACCTGTAGTATGAGTCATACACTGCCACATCATCCCTACAACAATGGCTGCTAATTGGGTGACTTGCAGAATAATTCCCCTCTCACCTAGATATCAAGCCTCTCCAGTATAATTTATCTAACTGTAAATTCCTGGGTATATACAAACCCCAACACATCAACTTATATTTATATCACTAATTTTGTAATCTTATATCTTACAATTAAAATATCACATTTTTATGTTTCCATACAGTTTCTCATATCAATTTTACTCTATGTCCAATCCAAATCCATGATTCCTTTAACCTTGTGTCCCACATCATACTAAATCTCCTATTCAGGTTATGCCAAGATCACAATATGCAACCTGTTTTGTTCTGTATCTCATGTAGAATGTCAGAATATTTTTCTTAACCTTTCCCGGTATTTCACAATAGCTATCAATTTGCATGTTAAAATCTTCCTGTCTCAACTGCCACAATGTGTTTGTACCCAAATTATAATGTGTAGCCTGTTTAATTGACCATCTCCTGTAGAGTATCAAAATCTTCTTCTGAACCAATGTGTTTAAAATCCCCTTTTCCTGTTTCTCAGCTATCTCAAAAGAATTTTCTTCCATTTCTAAATCTGATAAAACACCAGATATTTTGACCAATACCAAAAATTTCCACACTTTTCATGTTCTAGCTGTGTAAAAAGGTACCAATATAAGAGAATATAGGTAGCTCAGGGTTGAACTCTGGAATTCTTGGTGCTCTCTGACGTTGGTTGTTTGCTTGCAGACTGTAGCTTGAATCATGTCAACTGGATTTCTGTTTTCTCAGTGGAAACGTTTCACTCCTTATCCAAGGAGCTTCTTCAGTCTGAGTAAAGTTAGTAAGGGAATCCTTAAATATGTTTCTAGGGTGGCTGTGTGACCTTGCACCTGGGGCTAGGTCATGGTTATTTTGAGATGTTTATTTCTAAGTCCCTTTATCATCTAAAGGAGGATCGTTAAGATTACCCTGCTGCTGTTGAGCTTGCTTGCAGACGTTTCATTACCCAACTAGGTAACATCATCAGTGCTAGTGAGTTTGGGGTTTGCTTCCTGTTTATATACAGTAGCTTGCCCTGCCAGTGTTGGTGGGGGTGTAGTTTTCTCCTTGATAGTTCCTTGATTCACCAACACTGGCAGGGCAAACTGCTGTACATAAACAGGGAGCAAACCCCACACTCACTAGCACTGATGTGTAGAAAGGTGTCAAATGCTTTCTTTATGTATATATAAATAAATATAAAGCTATATATAAATTAACTTTATTTTGATTTTTTAAAAATATTTATCAATATGAAACTGATATTTGGTTCCTTGTGAATTTTTGCAGTTTTCCTTTTGCTCTGCTAGGTAGAGAGAATTATCCTTCAAATGAATGTACACTGAATTCACTATTATTCCAGTAAGCACGTTGAACATGGTAAGCAAACAAGTTACTGGCTACTGTTTTGGCTTTTCCTTTTCCTTTTCCTTTTCCTTTTCCTTTGTCTTTGTCTTTGTTTTCCTTTGTCTTTCATTATTAAAAAAGTTCTTCCAGTTATCATCCAGTCTTAATTTGTTCTGTTCTTTAGCGCAGCATTAAACTGATCAACTGCATGTAGGTTAGACATTTACTGTAAGCTTACATTTATGCAATTCATCAATCCGGTGCACTCCAGTTCTTGATTTTCTTTGATTCTGAACCATTTATTTTGTTATAGTTAAATTCCTCATAGTTTTTTTAAGTCATCTTCTGTACTGTAAATCCATTGCGTTTTCTTTATGTTCTATGATCCCACCATCTTCTCTGGAAATGCAAAATTTCTTCCTTGTTAGGTCAAAAAGAATTTTTTTTCATTCTGATGGTGTTTGGAGTCAATACTCCTGTAGAACTAATGCTGATTTGTTCTAAATTGTATCATTTTTTATTGGTTTATATGGCCATCATACCTCTTGCTTCCCCCCCCCCCCGATAATGCCCCCTGTTTTAGTTCTTCTTGAACTTCAGCTTGGTACTGATGGTATAATGTATATCACATAGGTTATCCAATGTTTTTGGTGACAACATAAGCAGCACAGTACATTAGCAGGCTTGTTTCACCAACTTTTTTATTTTGTGTTTCTGTGTGGGCTACTTGAGGTACTGTTTCTGTAATCCAGGGAGAAGGGTATCCAAAGACACCAGAGAAGACACTGAAGCAGAAAGGAGAAGGAGGGATGTGTGACAGACAAATCCCCAGCAATACCAAGCAGAGTCTGGAAGGAAGAATCTCTGGGTGAACTAGCTGTGAAGGAACTGGACAATGGACAATGGACTGAGCTACACTGGAAGGGCAGCCCAGGAACTGCAACAACCCAGGAGCTGGATTTCCAAGAGGGCTGAAAAAGTAGTTATTTTTTCCCTCTTCCCTCTATCTCAGAAAAGACGTGAGGATGTGAAAGTAAAGCTAAGCTCGCTAGGGAAATAGTTAATATAACAAAGCCCAGAGATAAAGTTTAGAATTGTGTGGATAAGGATGAAAGAGGAAAAAATTGAAGCAGTTAAATAACTTCAGGGAAGCTTATAGATAAATGTATGTTAGATTTGTAAGTTAGGCTTATAATTAAGAAATCACCCTTACACGCCGAAATGGGATAGATAAGGACACTGCAACTGAACACTAGTATTATAAATTATCCATTGTATAAGTTTTTGTATAATAATATAATACACTTTAGTTGGGATCCCAGCTCAGAGTGTTGCTCAGATCTGTTTTATCCTTTTCCCACACTCCAAGAAATCTATGGGCCAAAAAAGCTGTTAAAACCTTAACATCCACACATATCAAGAAATAGATCTATAATTGGAAGACATGCTAAGATCCTTTCCCAGCTGTAATACTTGGTTCTCTGAAACTAACAGGTAGAGTTTTAGAGATGAAAAACACCTTGAAATGTACATCCAATAAAATAGGAGATAAGAACCCAAAATACTTTTCGCAAAAATAAAAGGAGATAAATAGAGCCGATTCTACTCCCCTTATATCAATGTATTTGTAGTCACAACTACTTGAAGAGAAAAGGGTAAAGTAAAAGTTTGTTTGGTGACAGCTGTGGTAGATTTTCTGAATTCTGTAGAAGAGTATATGCAATATTAAAATATATTTTTTTAAATGTTGATTAATTGTTGATCTAGAATCTGTTTACATTTTCCTGCATTTATTGTGAATAGAAGATTGCTTAATTTGTTTAAGAGTAAAATCCAATCACCTGCTTTCCCCTTTCTCACAATGGGAGACACAATGCTTGGTACAATACATTAAAAATTCTGTTTCAACAGCATACAATGCATAGTTAGCAAAAAACAGAAATCAGTACCACTCAGGAGATTGATGAGATATACAAAGAATTAACTATTCTTAAAGTTTTGTCCTCTGAAAATTTAACTTTAATTGTTGATTCCTTTTATGAGATATATATGCAGTAATATGACAAATAACTTGTTTTTGTTATATCCCTTCAAGAGATGGTGATTAAATGGAATGCCTGTCAGTATAAAAAAAATCTACCATCTCCTGCTTAATAAAATGCTTATCACGCAACAAAGATATATTCAAACAGCAAATTATTTTCAAATGTGGCTCTTAACTTCATAGAAGCATGGTGTGAAATGGTTACAACATCTATATCATATGTCTTAACTTTTTTTAAAAAATTTTTATTTTATATAACAATGCAATACATTACAATACATTATAAAAGGCAAAAAAAAACAATATTACCAGACATAACATAACATAACATAACATAACATAACATAACATAACATAACATAACATAACATAACATAACATAACATAGTATAACATTACATACAAGAAGGAGAAAAGAAAAAAATAATATATATATATATATATAATTCCTCCTCTTTAACAAACTATCCAACCTCATAATCTAAAAAGAAGACTTGGGGTACAAATGTTAAAAACAGTTCTGGAAAATCTGTGATTGCAACGAATTGATTAAACAGTGCTAGAGCTTAATCTCCCAGTCTAACAACAAATATTAATAAACAACCTTCTTTCTCCAATCTTACTATTCTACTATCACCTTGGAAAATCTCCTGGGCAACACCTCAATTACCTCTTGTAGTACCAATCAAAGATAATATTTGTAGCTCAGGGTTGAACTGTGGAGTCCTTGGTGCTCTCTGAGCCTTGTTGTTTTCTTGCAGACGTTTCATTGCCAGACTAGGCAACATCTTCAATGTGAAAAGGGAGTGGGACTTGCTACAGTCCTTACACTGTATGTTTTTACCAACCAAAGCTGGCTGGGTGACCTTGGGCCAGTTACTCTCTCTCAGCCCAACTCACTTCACAGGGTTGTTGTTGTGAGGAAAATAGGAGGAGGAAGCAGTAATAGGTATGTTCCCCGCCTTGAGTTATTTATAAAAATAATAAAGGCGGGATAGAAAATAATTTTTTTAAAAAGAGAGAAGGTCTGTCTCATAGGTCATAAGAATGTCTGTTTGAAATATTGAAAAAGAAACCAAAAGGCTTTAACCTTTCCTAAAGTAGCTGTATTAATCTTGAAGTTGCCATAGAACTTTTTGTTTATGCTTTAACAAATAAATGCTCATAAATTATCTGATAAATGTGAATAAGATATAAATTGTTAGCAGAAAACAAATGCAAGAAAGTATTCCATATAATAAATAAGCATTTTAAAAGAATTTGAAAAGCCAGTTTATACTAGAACTCCCCCCCAAAAAAACCAGCATAGTCTATTATCTATTAGTATAATATTCTACTGTTTCATAAGTATGTTTACTGAACATCAGGATGTCTACCCCTAAAAAGGATTATCGCAAATTAGTAAATTTAGATATATCCAGTTCAAGTAGAATATTGTCATTAGTAAACATTCATAGTCACTGGTAACTTTCATTTAATCTAATTGGTATCCACTCTTGTGAACCCAAGCACTATCAAACAATAGTTCTCCATTAAGTCCTAAAATAGTATCTTCAAGGATTGGCCCAATTACATAAATCAATAGTATACTGTAGGTACTATAATATAAACATCTAGCAGTAAACAGAATGATCATTCAAACTTACAAGGTTGGTGCAGGTCTTCTAGTGTAGTTGGGGCATCCACATTATTAAATTTAAAAAAACAAAAACAAAATTGGCATTAGGTAGATAAAATGTTAAAGTTATCTTTCCCAAATATGGAGTTTGACTGGTGATTAATGCTTTTTCTAACATTCTAAAGAAAAGAAAGTCATTACAAGACCAATTATCACTCAATTCTTCAGTCAGTCAAAATATCACAGATGAGGCACTTTGCCACTGACAGCTTTTGCCTTCTGTGAGCATAATTAATTGAAGCAGTAGACTAGAATGAAACATAATTTTTAAAAGATAGTTCCTGTGTTGTTGACAAGATTGCTACTGAGTCATCTGTTCAGATAGCCAAGAGGGATGTCAGGCTGCAGCCTTGATACAATGTTAGAACAAAGATCATAATCCTATGTTAGAGCATATGATGCAAAAAGTGGATGGATCAGGCACAGCCTAATAATAGCAAAAATAGAAGCCACATGATCTGAAGAGTTCTATTCCTGCACAGATAACAACATTCTACAAATACTAAACTAGATCCCACAGTACCTAATCTGCCATGGATAAATGTCATTTCTGCCAAATGAATTACCTGAATCTATCAAGTGAATTTTGTGAATTACATAAATTACTGTATGTCAATAGTGTAATTTTTGTAAAGATATAAATTGATACAAATGATGCAATTCATGTCATTATGCAAATAATGTTAAATCAGCTGTTGAACAATGCCCAGTAAATTGAAGCTAGATTGCAATATTATTCCCAATGTTTGATTACACCACTTGTTTGATGTCACCACTTGATAACATCATTCAATTCTAGGGATCCATATATGCTGATAAATGTTAGCGTATTTGCTGATTTCTTAAGAAATATTTTATTAACAACTCTGTGGCACTGTAACAGTGCTATATGCAGTGTTGTGGTGCTACATTCTTGTTCAGGGGAGTTACCAGCTTGCCAAATATCTATTTTTACGAAGGTTAGAGATTTACAATCCTCAGTGTTACATATTTAATTACCTGATTCTGATGCATATGAGCCCTTTGTGGCTTTTAATATCCTTGATTTAATTGCAATATTTTATATGATAGAAAAACACAAGAAAGAAGGAATGGGAAGAAAGAGATAGCACCACATACTTGCATTCTTAGAAAGGCCACTAGCTAATAATACATTTAAAAATATGTCTTTGTGTATATGTGTGTGCATGTCTAATAAGAAATATAGGGAAAACTATTGCCACTATTTAAGCATTCTCTGGTCATTGTGATCTATTTAAAAAAATCACTGACAATATCATGCACTAGATATATCAGAATGCATCATGGAAGCAATAATATAACAATACCACAGGCCAAACATAATCTCTTGTTAAGCTTCCCTCTCCAGTCACCCAGTCATATCAGATGATAAGGCTTTCTATAGTGAATAATTCTGTCATCAACAGGTACCTCTTTTTAATGTTTATTTCAATGAGCAAGCTACTATATATAGCACCTGCAAATTTACTGTCATCTATTTAGAAATGGAACGAACTTCTTGTTGCAAAATTTAGAATCAGACTAAAGAGAATAGGGAAGACCCACAGATCAGTTAGATATGAGCTCACTAATATTCCTAAGGAATATGCAGTGGAGGTGAAGAATAGATTTAAGGGACTAGATTTAGTAGATAGGGTCCTGGAAGAACTATGGACAGAAGTTCGCAACATTGTCCAGGAGGCGGCAACAAAAAACGTCCCAAAGAAAAAGAAAACCAAGAAGGCAAGATGGCTGTCTGCTGAGACACTGGAAGTAGCCCAAGAAAGAAGGGAAGCAAAAGGCAACAGTGACAGGGGGAGATATGCCCAAAAAAAAGCAAAATTCCAGAGGTTAGCCAGAAGAGATAAGGAATTATTTTTAAACAAGCAATGTGCGGAAGTGGAAGAAGACAATAGAATAGGAAGGACAAGAGACCTCTTCCAGAAAATTAGAAACATCGGAGGTAAATTCCAGGCAAAAATGGGTATGATCAAAAACAAAGATGGTAAGGACCTAACAGAAGCAGAAGAGATCAAGAAAAGGTGGCAAGAATATACGGAAGATCTGTATAGGAAGGATAATAATATTGGAGATAGCTTTGACGGTGTGGTCAGTGAGTTAGAGCCAGACATCCTGAAGAGTGAGGTTGAATGGGCCTTAAGAAGCATTGCTAATAACAAGGCAGCAGGAGACGACGGTATCCCAGCTGAACTGTTTAAAATCTTGCAAGATGATGCTGTCAAGGTGATGCATGCTATATGCCAGCAAATTTGGAAAACACAAGAATGGCCATCAGATTGGAAAAAATCAACTTATATCCCCATACCAAAAAAGGGAAGCACTAAAGAATGTTCAAACTATCGAACAGTGGCACTTATTTCACATGCCAGTAAGGTAATGCTCAAGATCTTGCAAGGTAGACTCCAGCAATTCATGGAGCGAGAATTGCCAGATGTACAAGCTGGGTTTAGAAAAGGCAGAGGAACTAGAGACCAAATTGCCAATATCCGCTGGATAATGGAGAAAGCCAGGGAATTTCAGAAAAACATCTATTTCTGTTTTATTGACTATTCTAAAGCCTTTGACTGTGTGGATCATAACAAATTGTGGCAAGTTCTTGGTGGTATGGGGATACCAAGTCATCTTGTCTGCCTCCTGAGGAATCTGTATAACGACCAAGTAGCAACGGTAAGAACAGAGCACGGAACAACAGACTGGTTTAAGATTGGGAAAGGAGTACGGCAGGGTTGTATACTCTCACCCTACCTATTCAACCTGTGCGCAGAACACATCATGCGACATGCTGGGCTTGAGGAATCCAAGGCTGGAGTTAAAATCGCTGGAAGAAACATTAACAATCTCAGATATGCAGATGATACCACTTTGATGGCTGAAAGCGAGGAGGAGTTGAGGAGCCTTATGACGAAGGTGAAAGAAGAAAGTGCAAAAGCTGGGTTGCAGTTAAACCTCAAAAAAACCAAGATTATGGCAACGAGCTTGATTGATGACTGGCAAATAGAGGGAGAAAAAGTGGAGGCAGTGACAGACTTTGTATTTCTAGGTGCAAAGATTACTGCAGACGCTGACTGCAGCCAGGAAATCAGAAGACGTCTACTTCTTGGGAGGAGAGCAATGGCAAATCTTGATAAAATAGTAAAGAGCAGAGACATCACATTGACAACAAAGGTCCGCATAGTTAAAACAGTGGTATTCCCTGTAGTAACCTATGGCTGCGAGAGCTGGACCATAAGGAAGGCTGAGCGAAGGAAGATAGATGCTTTTGAACTGTGGTGTTGGAGGAAAATTCTGAGAGTGCCTTGGACTGCAAGAAGATCAAACCAGTCCATACTCCAGGAAATAAAGCCAGACTGCTCACTTGAGGGAATGATATTAAAGGCAAAACTGAAGTACTTTGGCCACATAATGAGAAGACAGGATACCCTGGAGAAGAAGCTGATGCTAGGGAAAGTGGAAGGCAAAAGGAAGAGGGGCCGACCAAGGGCAAGATGGATGGATGGTATTCTGGAGGTGACGGACTCAACCATTGGGGAGCTGGGGATGGTGACGGCCGACAGAAAGCTCTGGCGTGGACTGGTCCATGAGGTCACAAAGAGTCGGAAACGACTGAACGAATAAACAACAACATTTAGAAATGGGCTTAACTGAACTAAGTTCTTTGCTTTTTCATTATCAATGAGTGGCTAGATTAATACCTTACACAAGTTCAAATAGAATTACAGACATGCTGAACATCCTCTATGGCGTGGGTCACAAGGGCAAAGTCTTCTGTGAAAGAGAATTTTTTTATATTTACCATCAATAACTGCTGAAGGGAGTACTTTGAATCTGGCCAGAGCAAATGCTCTGCAATGTCTACTGTTTATTAGAGATTGACAATAATCAGCTTGTTTGGTGGCATGTGACAGTCTCCAAGACTTATGTAGCCTTGGTGCTAAACTAATGTCATGTTGCCATCCTGTATCAGAATCCTCTCCCAGGGAGGAGCTACCAGTGGTACATCTCCTATATTTTAGCAGACCATAAAAGCACTATCACCCATAATGTTGCCAAATTCTGTCTCACTGCTATAAGAATGAGGCAACAAATATTGTCCAACAAAACTGCATTTCTTGGATACCTTTAAAACTCCTTCCCCTCCCCTTCCTTTCTTCCTCTTTTACTCATATAATCTATTTTAATGGCTATCTTTAATGTATATTTTATATACTCTTTCTCTACACATGTTGGTCAAAGATGGTAATAAAGATCTGTCTGTCTGTCTGTCTGTCTGTCTGTCTGTCTGTCTGTCTGTCTGTCTGTCTCTTTCTATCTATTATCAATGAAACAATATTTTTAAAAACTCAAATTGTTAATAATTAAAGAAGTGTTTGGGATTGGGCAGAAAACTTTGATACTCCATCTGTTGTGGAATTATAGTTCTTCACATCCTTCATCACTAGCATGCTTTGCAGATTATAATTTCTAAAGTGCCAAAGTTTGCCCACTCCTGGCTCAGAGATACAGAGATGATTTTCATCCTTCTGATATAGAATCAAATAATGGTAATGGTAATGATAATATAATGGTAAATACTGCATGCTTTATGCAGGTTATATGAAAAAATGACTGAGAGAGCAATTTATTTGTTTATTACATGCTTTTGTATATTGCCTTATCCCATGACACTGGCTAGTTTTCAACAAGTAAAACATAAAATAAAATAACTCAATCCATCCCCTAAATTTGGTCTAAAGAATATTCATTGAAACAGTCCCATACTAAGGCACTGGGAAGTATGTCTTAAAGAAGGCTTTTATTTCTTAACCATGTTGGACTTAAGAACAACAGCCAAAGAGGTAAATCCAACATGTTTATTTAAGTAAGTCTTCAGTGGGACTTCAGTGGGACTTTTACTTAGTTAAATAGGTAAAGCCACTTTTATTTCTGGTATTTACTTCTAAGCATAGGATAGTTCTATAAATTGATGTGCATGGAACAGTTTATTTGATGATGATGATCTTTCAACCAGCAGATACATAGTAATATTAAAAAATACACCAAATGTACATAAAAGGATACCCATCCCATCCAGATATCTATCAGAATGGCAATAAAAGTTTTAAATCTAAAAGTTCATCTGTGGGTTTTACATACTGATCCACATTTGATTGGAGCATACAAACTAAAAAATTAGGTTGCCAAAAGAAATACATCCTGTTGATTAACCAACCATTGCCATATTAAATTGCCAGCTATGCAAAATTTAGACACTGGGAGAGTGGTATAACAAATATAGAGCAGAATAATTGGTCCCTAACATATGACATATTCTTGTTAATACAGTAGAGGCAATAAACACAGATTGCTTTTCGTTATATAGAGAACAGAACAGCAAGACATGTTCTTTTGCTTCAATTTCATCACTGCTATTTGGGCATAATAGCTGTCATACTGTATTTCCATATATTTATATCTACCACTTAACATTATTGAGGATAGAAAGTATAAAGAACTTACATTGCTTTGATAATATAATATGAACAGGCAACCAAATTAAACCTGTTCTTTTGACATTCATAGACAATATTCGTAAGGGGTGCCTAGGACTACAGACAGGTAGAAACCTGAATTTCTTTTTTAATAGCATTCCTTGCCTTCTTTGGATCATTGGGGACCGGAGATTCCAAAGGAAACCCATAGAGACAAAGTTCATTTAACAGAATTTCCATCCCTCTAGACTTGAAACAATTAGAATTAGTGGAATTAAACAGGCTTGGGGCAGATGGGGGTGGATAGGCAATTTTAGCCAAGATCCAAATAGATAAAACCAGGTCTGGGCCTCTGCTGAGACCAACTCCATAGAATTCTAAGTGCAGCACAGCATGTGGCATACAGCTAGCTGTAGCCAAAATTAATTTAAAAAATTAGTCTCAGTGGCCCCTAATGAGCTGTAATCTTAGGTATATAAATTTGAGCACTGTGTAACTACTTGTGTAACCTTGGCCCCAAAAACTTTGAGAGATGGTGGAGATATAATAACCACCTTCCAACTATTTTTTTTAAACAGTAGCAGTATTTCTTGCTGCACTTTCAGATAAGTAATTGATATATACTTCTAATGCTATAAAGCCTTGCTTGTTCACTATGATTTATTTATTTTATTTATCAAATTTTGTCACTGCCCATCTCCCCCCTCAAGAGGGACTCTTGATTCATAGAATCACAGAGCTGGAAATAACCTCAGAGTCATCAAGTTCAACTTCCTGTCAGTGCAGGATCTGCTGAAGCATTTTGGATTGATGGCTTCACAGCCTCTGTTGAAGGCCTCCAGTAAGGAGAATTCACCATTCCATGTGGAGGCTTGTTCTGCGGCTGACAGTTTCTACTGCCAGAATTTCTTCCCGAGATCTAGTCTGAGATTCTTCCTGAGATCTTCCTTATAGTCCTGGTTATGCCATCTAGGACATTTAAAATTCAGGTTATCTGACATAGTAAGGACTCATCTATAGATACCTTCTGCCTGTCTGGGTGGTCTTTAATAAACCAATAAATGACAATATCACTTTCATTTCTCTTTCCTTTTATTTTTATTCAAACACTCTGAAGAGGATTTCCATGCTGCAATTTGTGAATTTCAGAGCAGGCATTCTTTATGTACAGCATATTACACCTTCCTTTCTGTTGACACCAATCCTTTGGAAAAGCTGCAACCTTCCAGAGCCATGTATAATCATATTTGCCAACCCACTGAGTTACAGCGATCCCTGTGACATCAGATTTGTCCTCTTGTTTAAGTTTTCAGGTTTGTTTCTCTATTTGTTTCTCATACTCTGGACACTGGTTAAGGCACTGGGCTAGAAACCAGGAGTCTGTGAGTTCTAGTCCCACCTTAGGCATGAAAGCCAGCTGGGTGACCTTGGGCCAGTCAGTCCCTCTCTCTCAGCCCAACTCACCTCACAGGGTTGTTGTTGTGGGGAAAATAGGAGGAAGAAGTATTAGGTATGTTCGCTGCCTTGAGTTATTTATAAAAATAATAAAGGCGGGATAGAAAATAAAAAAATAAAAAAATAAAAAAGTTCTGAGGTTATTATGGTACTCTCTATTTGCTTTGTTACCATAGTTTCCTGAAAATCTCTAAATTCCCATTCTTCCCTCTTGGTTCTCCGTTTGCCTCCTGCATTGTTTGGTTGTCTTTGGTGGGATACTTGGTTCGGTTATATTAAGTTACTTTGTAATGTTACACTAGGCCTATTATATTGCTTGTGACTGAACTATGTTTCATATATATTTCTTTATTCCTGTCTCTACTTCATACTGGAATGTGACATGGATGGATTAGCTTTGTGTTATCTCTGTTGAATACTGATATGCAACATTGATGGATTATTATTGTTGTTGTGGGTTTGTGAATTAGAGACTAACTAAAAGGATAGTGTCTCTTTATGTTCCTGTGTCATTCTCCTGAACATCATAATGCTGGAAATGCTATATCTTAGGAAGTAAGGAAAATTAAGAAATGAGGAGACTGGCTGTCATCAATAAGGGGGGTTAATGGGTTAAGGTAAAGAGGACACGGACACCATGATGTTAAGCTATCAGGACATGGAGCATCCCTCTCTGACAATCATTAAGACCCAAATGTTTGCATATTACTTGAAGGAGCCAATTCCAAAATGGACTGATTGATGGGTCCCAATCTGGAGTCAATGAACAGCCAAGATGAGATGGGCCAACTCAACACTAAGGCCCTTTGGAGGCAATGATGATGCTTGAGGACTTAAAGGTCCTGCATTTCTACCTGTCTGCTACTCTACTATATCTCCTGATTTGTGTTTCGCTCTCTCAACTGGTCATCCAGTACTTCCTTGCTTCTTCATCTATTTCTTCTTCATATTTCTTTCCCAACTAGGCTGAAGGTCATTGGATAAAGGGCAGAGTGGCTAACTGACTCTTATATCTGCATCTAGGTATATTCTTACCCTTGAATTTTTTCTTGCTATTACCTGTTTCTCATAGGTTGTATGTTTATTAAATAAACCTTGCAAAATTCTTTAAGTAAGCTAAGGAAAGCGTATTTAACTGCATTATTTACTTGCAGCTCACCATGTGAGAAAACCACACCAGAGTATTTGCAGATATAGGTTTTACTTACTGCTGTCTGAATATATTGAATGCTTGAATGAATGTGATGGACTAGGAAACTCACAGCCCATAAAGGGGTTTATGGGCTAGAAATACCCATGTACAGTATGTGCTCTTGATCCTATTTTATCTGTTTTAGAGGTTGTGCTGGCAGTCTCTCCCATGCAGAGAAATTCAGTGCTCTACTCAGATTTCAGAAGGATGGCACATCTATCCTTGACCCAGTAACAAGTAGAGATCAAAGTCCTGCCTTTACATGGCAATTACTGTATATCACACATAAACACTGTCACCAAAAGGCACATTGTGAGAAATGGGGCTATCAGGAAGTTAGATCTTATTTGTGTGAGTAATTGCAGGAAACTGTAAAAGCCATCCCTGACCAACTATGAACTTTTGTCACCCTCCCTTTTTTGCTCCATTTTAATACCCTCCTGATGAAATTGGCAAGGTGACTGTTATACATGTCCTTCCCAGTCTTCACGAGGTGTAGTAGTCAGTCTCTTGCCAGGAATCCTTTATATAGGTCAAGAAACCCACATCCTTCTTGGTGGCACCATCTATTCAGCCAATTATTTACTTCCAGAATCCTGTTCTCCTTTCATTAGACCCCATTGATGAAAATGTCACTTCCACTCCCAGTTCTTTCATATTTCTGTCCATAGTCTCTGGAGATCTGTTTGATGACTTTTCATTTGTCCCCACAAGAATCAGTAGAAAGTCATAGTTATTGGTGGGTTTGAAAAGCCTTGGCATCCTGTCTATCACACCCTGGGTACAGGCATTTGGAACACAATACATCTTCTATTATTTGTTATCCATGTTCCACCTATGATTTTTAAATCTCTTCACAAAACCCAAATATTCTTGAACTTTCGATAATTCATGGTAAGGCATTCTCTTCTGAGTGCAAATTTACTTCAGATAAATCCAAAAGGCCAAATAATCCATGAATAGGAAAGCAGCTAAATAACTTTTAGTTGGGGACAGGCAGCTAAAATGACAAATCCGTAAAAACACTTAGTTGACTTTATCTGATAGAAAAAAGCTAAGCACAGGCTAGTCTAGGGAGTGAAAGAATCATAGAGGAAGATAATAGAAAATCCCTTACCCAGTGTTGCCAAAGAAACTACAACTACAAGAAACTATGTCTGTAACATCACAAGGAGTCAAGCTTAATTCAAAAGAGACTTTACTTTTAAGAGGCTTTACTTTTTACCAACATACTACTTACGTGGGGGTGCGATGGCTCAGTGGTTAAGACGCCAGGCTTGTTGGTCGGAAGGTTGGCAGTTTGAGACCCGAGCGCCGTGTGACGGAGTGAGCTCCCGCACTCGCCCCAGCTCTTGCCAACCTAGCAATTCGAAAGCATGCAAATGCAAGAAGATAAATAGGTGCCACTTCGGTGGGTAGGTAACAGCGTTCCGCGTGCGTCATGCCGGCCACATGGCCACGGAAGCATCTTCAGACACCGCTGGCTCTTTGGCTAAGAAACAGAGATGAGCACCACCCCCCAAAGTCAGACACAACTGTGCAGAGGAAAACCTTTACCTTTTTAACTACTTACGTATGTTGGGGTGTGTATATTCATGTATTGTTTTTATGCTAACAAAACTTAAAAACAAGATTTAAATATTCAAATTAAATAGGGATTTATCAATAATGATAAAATGAATACTAAAACTATTTGACAGTACCAAGGATGGTAAGAGATTAATCTTTACATATTACAGAATATTTAGAGTTACATTGAAAGGGTGGGGCTAATAGAATATATTCCATAGCCTGGGAGTTACATCAGGCAAGACCCCCCCCTTGCAAGTCAGAAAGACAGGCCTCTGTTAGCAGTTGCAGTTACAAAAGGGCTAATTTCTGTGAGTTTTAATCACTCTACATTATGTTGTTGTTGTTCAGTCGTTTAGTCGTGTCCGACTCTTCGTGACCTCATGGACCATAGCACGCCAGGCCTTCCTGTCCTCCACTGTCTCTCAGAGTTTACTCAAATTCATGTTCATTACATCGGTGATGCTATCTAACCATCTCATCCTCTGCCGTCCCCTTCTCCTTTTGCCTTCAGTCTTTCCCAGCATCAGGGTCTTTTCCAGTGAGTCCTCTCTTCGCATTAGGTGGCCAAAGTATTTGAGCTTCAGCTTCAGTATCTGTCCTTCCAATGAGCAGTCAGGGTTGATTTCCTTTAGGATTGACTGGTTTGACCTCCTTGCAGTCCAAGGGACTCTCAAGAGTCTTCTCCAGCACCACAGTTCGAAAGCATCAATTCTTCGGCACTCAGCCTTCCTTATGGTCCAACTCTCACAGCCATACATTACTACTGGGAAAACCATAGCTTTAACTATACGGACCTTTGTCAGCAAGGTGATGTCTCTGCTTTTTAATATGCTGTCTAGGTTTGCCATAGCTTTCCTCCCAAGGAGCAAGCGTCTTTTAATTTCATGGCTGCAGTCACCGTCTGTGGTGATCTTGGAGCCCAAGAAAATAAAATCTGTCACTGCTTCCATTTCTTCCCCTTCTATTTGCCAGGAAGTGATGGGACCAGATGCCATGATCTGGGTTTTTTAATGTTGAGTTTCAAGCCAGCTTTTGCACTCTCCTCTTTCACCCTCATCAAGAGGCTCTTTAGTTCCTCTTCACTTTCTGCCATTAGGGTGGTATCGTCTGCATATCTGAGGTTGTTGATATTTCTCCCGGCAATCTTAACTCCGGCTTGTGATTCATCCAGCCCGGCATTTCTCATGATGTACTCTGCATATAAGTTAAATAAGCAGGGTGATAATATACAGCCTTGTCGTACTCCTTTCCCAATTTTGAACCAGTCGGTTGTTCCATGTCCGGTTCTAACTGTTGCTTCTTGACCCGCATACAGGTTTCTCAGGAGACAGGTAAGGTGGTCTGGTACTCCCATCTCTTTAAGACTTTGCCACAGTTTGTTGTGATCCACACAATCAAAGGCTTTAGCGTAGTCAATGAAGCAGAAGTAGATGTTTTTCTGGAACTCTCTTGCTTTTTCCATGATCCAGCAAATGTTGGCAATCTGATCTCTAGTTCCTCTGCCTCTTCGAAACCCAGCTTGCACTTCTGGTAGTTCTCGGTTCACATACTGCTGAAGCCTAGCTTGTAGGATTTTGAGCATAACCTTGCTAGCATGTGAAATGAGCACATTTGTACGGTAGTTTGAACATTCTTTGGCATTGCCTTTCTTTGGAATTAGAACGTAAACTGTCCTTTTCCAATCCTGTGGCCACTGTTGAGTTTTCCAAATTTGTTGGCATATTGAGTGCAGCACTTTAACAGCATCATCTTTTAGGATTTTAAATAGCTCAGCTGGGATACTGTCTTCTCCGCTAGCTTTGTTGTTAGTAATGCTTCCTAAGGCCCACATGACTTCACTCTCTAGGATGTCCGGCTCAAGCTCAGTGACCACACCATCGTATTTATCAGGGATATTAAGATCTTTCTTGTATAGTTCTTCTGTGTATTCTTGCCACCTCTTCTTAATCTCTTCTGCTTCTGTTAGGTCCCTGCCTTTTTTGGCCTTTATCATGCCCATCTTTGCACAAAACGTTCCCTTGATATCTCCGATTTTCTTGAAGAGATCTCTAGTCTTCCCCATTCTATTGTTTTCCTCGATTTCTGTGCATTGTTCATTTAAGAAGGCCTTCTTATCTCTCATTGCTATTCTCTGGAATTCTGCATTCAGTTGTTTATATCTTTCCCTTTTTCCCTTGACTTTTGCTTCCCTTCTTTCCTCAGCTATTTGTAAAGCCTCATCAGTCAGCCACTTTGCTTTCTTGCATTTCTTTTTCTTTGGGATGGTTTTAGTTGCCGCCTCCTGTACAATGTTATGAACCTCCATCCATAGTTCTTCAGGAACTCTGTCTACCAGGTCTAATCCTTTAAATCTATTCCTCACCTCCACTGTATATTCATAAGGGATATGATTTAGGTCATACCTGAGTGGTCTAGTGGTTTTCTCTACGTTCTTCAATTTAAGCCTAAATTTTGTGATAAGAAGCTCATGATCTGAGCCACAGTCAGCTCCAGGTCTTGTTTTTGCTGATTGTATAGAGCTTCTCCATCTTTGGCTGCAAAGTATTGTATATAATCAATCTGATTTCGGTATTGACCATCTGGTGATGTCCATGTGTAGAGTCGTCTCTTGTGTTGTTGGAAAAGAGTGTTGGCTATGACCAGCGTGTTCTCTTGACAAAACTCTATTAGCCTTTGCCCTGCTTCATTTTGTACTCCGAGACCGAACTTGCCTGTTATTCCGGTTATTTTTTGACTTCCTACTTTAGCATTCCAGTCCCCTATGATGAAAAGGACATCTTTTTTTGGTGTTAGTTCTAGAAGGTGTTGTAGGTCTTCATAGAACTGGTCAACTTCAGCTTCTTCGGCATCAGTGGTTGGGGCATAGACTTGGATCACTGTGGTTTGCCTTGGATTCGAACTGAAAGCATTCTGTCGTTTTTGAGGTTGTACCCCAGTACTGCTTTTCCCACTCTTTTATTGACTATGAGAGCTACTCCATTTCTTCTAAGGGATTCTTGCCCACAGTAGTATATATAATGGTCTCCTGAATTAAATTCGCCCATTCCTGTCCATTTTAGTTTGCTGATTCCCAAAATGTCGATGTTCAATCTTGTCATCTCATGTTTGACCACATCCAGCTTACCTTGATTCATAGATCTTACTTTCCAGGTTCCTATGCAATATTGTTCTTTACAGCATCGGACTTTCCTTCCACTTCCAGACACATCCACAACTGAGCGTCCTTTCGGCTTTGGCCCAGCCGCTTCACTCTTTCTGGAGCTACTCGGAATTGCCCTCCGCTCTTCCCCAGTAGCATTTTGGACACCTTCCGACCTGAGGGGCTCATCTTTCGGCGTCATATCTTTTAGCCTTTTGATACTGTCCACGGGTTTTCTTGGCAAGGATACTGGAGTGGTTTGCCATTCCCTCCTCCAGTTTTGGACCACGTTTTGTCAGAACTCTCCGTCATGACCTGTTCTTCTTGACCTGACTTCATTGAGTTACGCAAGCCCCTTCGCCACGACAAGGTAGTGATCCATGAAGGGGTCTACATTATGACTGGTAACCAACTGGCAACCAGAATAGGGGTCATATGTTCCCTCCCTTCAACCAGCTGGCAGACTTGTTGCCACAATTTGCACCACCTGCAGTTTCCAGCCACTTTCCCAAAGCTGTGCCTTGTACAGTGCATTCCAGTAGTCAAGACTGGATGTAACCAAGGCATTGGTAACTGTCACCAAATCTGTTTAGTTTGTGAAGGGATGCAGCTGCCCCCTAGACATAATTGTGTAAAGGGGCTTCTTGCCACAGTGGAGGATAAAGAGTAGTTCCAAAGTGTGAGACTGCTTTTTAAAGGGGAGTGCAAGCTATCCAAAATAGACCAAACTGCAGTCCCCAAGTCCACATTCCTGTTTTACTCCAGGACCTCAGTTTTCAGTTTGTTATCTTTCATGCAGTTTATTATCAAACTGAAGCAACATTCAAGGGTACCAACTGCTCCCTTGGAATGGATGATAAGCAGCACTAGAGCTGGGTATCATCAGCATACTTGGTGGAGGAGATGCTACGTAGTACTGAAAAGCAATGCTGTGTGTAGATGCAGTGTAGGCAGTGAAGGTAATGACTTTTGGCTGTGTCTACTGCCGTGGAGTAGATGGGACCACTGGTGTGCAGGCCTCAGTCTGCGTAATGTCAGCTCCATCCCAAGAATTCCTCTTTTGCACTCTGGCTGGCAGCCAGAATGAAAATCAGCACCTGAGAACAGCTCTGAAGGCCTGTGGATATCCAAATTGGGCCTTCACCAAATCTAAATCTACCAGACCTAAAACAGCGACAGATAGGGCTGAGACTCAGAGTAAACGAAAGAACCTGGTCATTCCCTACATGGCTGGCGTGTCTGAAAAGATAAAACGGATTTTTGGCAAACACCACATACCTGTATATTTCAAACCCACCAGCACACTGAGACAGAGGCTTGTACACCCCAAAGATCAAACTCCAAAACACAAGAAAAGCAATGTAGTTTATGCAATCCAGTGCAGTGAGGAGTGCTCTGAACTCTACATTGGAGAAACCAAACAACTTTTGTACAGGAGGATGGCCCAACACAGGAGAAGTAACACCACAGGACCAGAGTCAGCAGTTTATCTTCATCTAAAGGAAAAAGGACACTCATTTGAGGTCATTAATGTTCACATTTTAGACAGAGAAGATAGGTGGTTTGAGAGAGGGGTCAAGGAATCCATTTATGCCAACTTGGAAAATCCTTCCTTGAATAGAGGTGGGGGCCTCAGGCACAATCTTTTCCCCCATCTTCTTCTCTGCTTTGTCTTCTGTGCCTAGGAAGATTAAGACCATTTCACAAGCTCAACAGCAGCATGGTGATCTTAACAATCCTCCTTAAGATGATAAAAGGACTTAAAGTAACATCTCAATATAACCATGGCCTAGCCCCAGGTGTAAGGTCACACAGCTACCTAGAAACATATTTAGGATTCCCTTACTAACTTGGTCAGACTGAAGAAGCTCCTTGGATAAGGAGCGAAACGTTTCCACTGAGAAAATAGAAATCCAGTTGACATGATTCAAGCTACAGACAATTCCACCTGGATGACTGAGAACCTTCATAGACACATAGGTCTGTTCATACTTACACATGGCAAGGGATGAATATCTAGGCTGACCATATTGCTGGCGAAACGTTAGGAACCACAACTTCCAGAACACGGCCACACAGCCCGGAAGACCCACAACAGCCATTGAACTCCGGCCGTGAAAGCCTACATTGACCATATTTCCTTCAGACGAAAACGGGACTTTGGGGATGGCAAAATGGGACAGGGTCTTATGCCACCATGCCGGCCTCCAAACCCCGCCCCCCAGTCCACGCAATTGGCTCCCGCCTGCAAACCCCACCCCCGCCCCACACGATTGGCTCCCGCCTGCAAACCCCGCCTTCGAAAGGGCAGGCTCCGGGGACCCCGAAAATGCCCTCAGTTTAGGCAGGGAGGCTGCGCGCACGCACATGTTGCCAAGCGGCGCTCAGCTGTTCTGCGGGGAGAATTTCCACCCCGGCTCCACCGCAGCGTGTGCATGTGGGGAGGGGAGGCTTTTGCCTACCTGCCAGAACCGAGGGCATTTTCGGGGTCCCCGGAGCCTGCCCTTTCGAAGGGGCAGTGGCAGCAGCAGTGCTGCCCCTTCGAAAGGGCAGGCTCCGGGGACCCCGAAAATGCCCTCAGTTTAGGCAGGGAGGCTGCACGCGCACGCATGTTGCCAAGCGGTGCTCAGCTGTTCTGCGGGGAGAATTTCCACCCCAGCTCCAGGGCAGCGTGTGCGTGGGGAGGGGAGGCTTTTGCCTCCCTGCCAGAACCGAGGGCATTTTCGGGGTCCCCGGAGCCTGCCCTTTTGAAGGGGCAGTGGCAGCAGCGGCAACCCGGAAGCACCGCCACCGGCACTTCCGTGTTTTTGTTTGGAAAGCCCTGGCCTAGTGTGTGTGTGTGTGTGTGTGTGCGCGCGCGATTACGCTGAGCAAGTAATCTGCATGCATGCACACACACACACACACACGCACACACACGCACCCTCTTTCCACAACCTTCCCGTACCTGATCAGGTAAGGAGGCAGGAACCTGGACTGTGGTGCTGCTTCTGCTGCTGGGATCGCACGTGGCAACTGGGCTTCCAGTTGCCGCGCTGATAGCGCCTCTTCCGGGCTGCCTCCAATGGCAAGTCCGGCTCCAGTCCTCCTTCCTGTCTTCCTGTCCTCCTGAGATTTTTATCAAAACGACGGGACGGTTGAAAATTGCTAAAATAACGGGACTGTCCCGTTCAAAACGGGATGTATGGTCACCCTATGAATATCAGATTAAAAGCATGACTGATTTGAATGTTTATAATGAAAGATTGTGAGAATTAATAAGGGACATAAGGTGGTAAGAGATTCTGAATGTGGAACAGACTATTTTTGGGTAGTTTAAATGAATGTGAAAGAAAAAGATAGAAAGTGAAAGAAAGAATGAAAGTAGAAAAAGTTCAGGAAGAAGAAACATGAGGTTGGTATGAATGGAAAGTGGGGCAAGAGGATGTAGAAACTGCTTGGAACAGAATAAAAAAAAATACCCAGGGCCACAGAAGAATGAAAAATGAGAGGTATAATGTATAAAGTATAATGGGAAATATGAAAAAGGATATTTGGTGGATGATGGTAAAATATGCTGTAGTTGAAGAAAAAAATCATATAAAAGAATGATTGCTGCAAGAAATGAGGATAAATCAAGGTATTGTGTAATGTGCACAGAGAGAAAAAGATATCTGCAGGAGAATGCAGTCAGAAAGAGCAAGGAACAGTTAAGATTAAGAAAGGCAGAAAAATGCAGAGCAGTTTTGATGGAAATAAAAACAATTGTTTTAAAAGAGAATGAAGAGGGCAAAACAAAGTGCCTCCAGCAGAATGAATGGAATTAAAAATAAAAGTGATGAATGATTTGGGATGAACTGAAGTGAGAAAATATTGAAGGGAGTATTTGAGAGATTTGTGTGGAAATAAAAGTGATATACCAGGGATTGGAATTGAAATGAATGCTATAAATGTTCACTTCCAAGAAAAATTGATGGAAAGGAAGTCACAAATGCTATGAGAATACTGAAAAAGTGTCAGCTTGCAGGAATAGATGCTGTACCTGGAGAAATATGAATATGGTCTGTTTATGGTGTGGCTGTGAAACTTGTTTATCGTGTGTGTGAAGATTGTACCTGTGCCTGATGATTGGAAGAATGCCATTATTGTGCCCCTAGACAAAGGGAAAGGTAGCAAGAGTGATTAGGAACCATCCTGGGAAGGTGTTGGGTAGGATACTGATTGAAAGGGAGTAAGAGGCGACAGTGAGAAGAAGCTGAAAAGTACAGTATGCCACCCCCCAAAGCATATGGGCCAGATGTTTACTCTGTGGCAAGTCACTGAAAGGTATAGGAATCTGAAGAAGTTTTTTGTATGTTTTTTTAGAGTGTAATAAAGTGAATAGTATGGAATTGTGTGAATATGAGGTTGTTTGTTTGAATGTGATAAGAGCAGTATATGATGGCAGTAAAGCATGCGTGAGAATCAGTGGAATGCTTAGCAAATGGTTCAACACTGAGCAGGGAGTAAGACAAAGATATATGTTTCCTTAATGATTTATGGATAAATGCATTTCTCCTTTTCTTTTTCTTCTTACACTTCCAATTTCTTTGACGTATTTTTTATTTCTTGTTCTCTGTACTCTGCATAATGCTCCTGCTCTCCAAAGGGAATAGCATGATGGATATATATGTAAGTATATACACATAGTGAGAGCCAGTTTGGTCTAGTGGTTAAGGAACCAGGCTAGAGACCAGGAGACCATGAGTTCTAGTCCCGCCTAAGGCACACAGCCAGCTGGGTGACTGTGATGATTTCAACAACAATGTCCCAATAAACACCTCTCCATGCAATTCATTGAAATGCAGATAAAGCTTTATTAAGGATACATGTTCATTGAAGCACTCCTAAAGACTTGAATGCTAATTCCCGCCAAACTATGCCCTCTTAACCATCCCCCTTGCGCGCCAATTCAACAACGATGATCTCATGAAGCAAACGGTCCCATCTCCACTCCGTTGCAGGTGCGTGACCTTGGCCGAGCTGTCTCTAGCTTCCAGCAGCAGACATAACACTCAACTGCCATCCCCCCTCCTAACTACTATGCAAGCACTATGCCATGGTTAATTCTAATGGCAGGATTCATAGACATGAACCCTGACATGCCGACCCTCCAAAAGAAAGAGTAGTATGCAAAGAACCAGAAAGGTGAAAAAGTATAAGTATACATAAAGGCATATGGAACAATTCCAGAAATCTTCAGGCTGCAATACAATGGGAGGCACTGAGATCTGAAAAACAGAAACAATAGCAATTGTGCAGTTAACCAGGTTTAGCAGGGAATTGATCATGGAATTTCTTTAATAACCTTGGCGCTGAAACATGGATTTTATCAACCCACTCCTCAAACCCCACAGGCAAATGTTTCCATTGAACCAAATACTGTAATTTTCCTCTGTGCATTCTGGAGTCCAAAATGTTCACAATCTCAAAATGCTCGTTATCTCCCATCATGATAGGTGGAGGCGTCACTGGATCTGGATGCCATTGATGAGCAGGTTTAACTGGTTTCAGTAAACTGATGTGGAAGACAGGATGTACTCTACGAAGGTTCTTTGGCAAGTCTAACTGAGCGGCCACCGGGTTGATCACTTTCACAATAGGAAAAGGGCCAATGAACTTAGGCCCCAGTTTTTTGGATGGCTGAGTTGATTTCAAATGTTTTGTAGACAGGTAAACCTTTTCTCCCACCACTAAAGGCCATTCTGGAGCCCGTTTACGATCAGCAAAAATTTTGTAAGAATCTTTGGCCTCCTGCAATATATTCAACATTATAGGCCAATTTGATCGTATCTTTGTAATCCATTCATCTGCCAGTACAGGATCAGTCTGTTGAATCATGGCAGGGTCAGGTAGTTCAGGAATAGGTACAAAATCCTGACCCGTAGCTACTTTGAATGGAGAAAATCCAGTGCTCTGATGAACAGCATTATTATAAGCCACCTCAGCAAAAGGTAGCAACTCCACCCAATTATCTTGCTGATGACTAATGTAACACCGTAAATACTGTTCCAATACGGAGTTAAGCCGTTCGCAAGCCCCATTCCCCTGGGGGTGGTGCCCAGAGGTGAGACCCTGCTCAGTGCCAATCAATTTTAAAAATGATTTCCAAAATTTGGCGGTAAACTGACTTCCGCGATCGCTGATAATCCGCAAGGGGGCGCCGTGTGCTCGGTAGATGTGCAAAATGAATAACTTTGCCAGTTGACCAGCAGATGGCAATCCTTTACAAGGAATAAAATGAGCTTGCTTAGAGAATAGAAGTCACTACCTACCTAATAGAATAGAGTCACTACCCATATTACGGTCTTGCCTTTACTCTCTGGTAAGTCCACAATGAAATCCATTGAAATTTGCTTCCATGGGCTTGTTGGCTCAGCTACAGTCTGCAACAGCCCCACAGGTTTCCCGGGTGCTTTTTTCATGGAAGCACAAACATGACATGACAAAACATATTGTTTCACATATTTCCTCAATGTTGGCCACCAAAATTGCCTTCTAACCAAATGTAAAGTTTTTACAAATCTGAAATGTCCGGCAATTTTGCTATCATGACAACGTTGTAAAATAGCCTTTCTCACAGTCTCCGGAACATATAATCTGTCTCCGTTCCACCACACCCCATTCGTTTCAGTTAAAGTTTGCTTATGCTCCTTCCACCAATCATCAGTCTCTATAGCGGCCCTAAGTTCTTTTTCTAGGGAAGGTTCACAGGGGGTTTTCGGTGGTTTGGCCTTGCTTCTAGTGAGAGCCACGTTCCCTTGCAACTGTACAGGTGTAGGTGGTCTAGTGCTTTCTGGACCAGGCTCCTCCTGGTTCGATAATCCCAATTGTTGCGGAGACATTACTGTAGATACCACCAGTTCTGTTTGAGTGTCATGTTGTGGTAACCTAGACAAAGCATCTGCTAAAAAGTTTTTCCCAGCTGGCAAATACTTTAAGGTGAAATTAAACCTACTGAAAAACTCAGCCCAACGGATTTGTTTAGGATTTAATTTCCGAGGCGTTTTAAGTGCTTCCAAGTTTTTATGGTCAGTAAAGACTTCAAATGGATGAGGCGAACCCTCCAGCAGGTGTCACCATGTAGCTAGAGCATGTCGCACTGCAAAAGCTTCCTTTTCCCAAACCAACCAACGTTGTTCAGCCTCAGTAAATTTACGAGAAATATATGCACAAGGCCGTAATTGATCATTATTGTCTTTTTGCAATAATATGCATCCAATCGCAGAATTGGACGCGTCTGTCTGGATCACAAAAGGACGTTCTGGATCAGGATGTTTTAAAACGGGTTCTGCAGTGAACAACTGCTTCAGTTGTTCAAAAGCCGTTTGGCACGCTGGCGTCCATTTTAATTTCGTTTGAGGCTTATTTGCTAATACGCCATCAGCCGATTTCTTGGTTTTTAACATATCGGTTAATGGTAACGCAATCTTGGCGAACGCAGGAATAAACTGGCGATAAAAGTTTGCAAAACCCAGAAAAGCTTGTAATTGCTTTTTTGTTCTGGGGGTTTCCCACACCAATACATCTTTGACTTTGGCGGGATCCATTTCTATGCCCTGATGAGATATTCTGTAGCCTAGGAAGTCCAGTTTTTCTTTGTGAAATTCACATTTAGACAACTTAACATACAATTTGTTTTCTAAAAGCTTTCTGAGTACTGCTTTTACTAGTTTTACATGTTGTTCCATGGTCTCTGTGTATATTAATATGTCATCCAAATATACCAATACCCCCTGGTACAGGAATTCATGCAGAACCTCATTAATTAAGCTCATGAAGACTCCAGGCCCGCCCCTTAATCCGAACGGCATGACTTTATATTGAAAACAACCCAATTGGCAATTAAAGGCGGTCTTCCACTCATCCCCTTCTTTTATGCGTACTCTAAAATACGCTTCTCTCAAATCCAGCTTGGTGAATATTTTCCCTTTGGTCAGTTGAGCCAGCATATCTTTCATCAAAGGTAGCGGATATTGGTTAGAAATACAAATAGCATTCAACCCCCTATAGTCCGTACAAAGCCTTAAGGAGCCATCTTTCTTTTTCCTGAATAATACCGGAGCAGCTGTGGGTGAGGTGGAAGGCTCAATAAACCCCTGCTTTAGGTTCTTATCTATAAAATTCCTCAGCTCTTGCAGTTCTTTATGAGTCATTGAATACAACTTAGGTTTAGGCAACACTGCCCCAGGCTCCAATTGCAAAGAACAGTCTGTTTTCCGATGAGGGGGCATCTGGTCTGACTCCGTCTCTACAAAAATCTCCCCCTCCTCCTCATACACTGACTGGGCCACCGCTGCTTGAGCTAGCTCTCGCACCACACAGAGTCCTGCAGTTTCCCGCTCAACTCCCAAATATGAGCCATCTGCAAATTCCATTTCTCCAGAAACCCAGTCAATCTGAGGGTTACGCTCCCTCAACCATTTGAGCCCCAATACTGTGGGCTGATTGGAAATGGGAGCCACAATGAACCTAATAGTCTATTGATGCGTCCCAATAGTCATTTTTAGGGCTTCTGTATAGTATTCCACTGGACCCCCTTTCATATCTGATCCATCCAACTGACAAAATATGATGGGAACTTTTAACTTATGCAACTTAAGTCTCAGTCCTGTAACAATGGCAGGATGCATCAAACATCTTGAGCACCCCGAGTCCAGCATTGCCATCAAATTGTTCTGATCCCTCCCATCTAAAGTTTCAAGCTTGATCTTAACCTGCATGGTAGGACAATCTCCACTCACCAGCGGATCGGAGCGCCGATCTGTAAAGGCCTGGCCCCCGGCGCACTTCAAGCCAGACCTCGCTCGTTTTCTGCCGGCTGCATGAATTCTTCGTCAGAGGAGTCGTTCTCTCCCCCAACCAATTCCCGCGTCTTGCTTTCATCCAGAGCATGAGCTGTCCCCTTGCGTGGTTGTAGCTTAGATGGTTTGGAAAACTGGCTGTCTGGCTTTGCTTTTACTGCAGAGGGTTTCTGAGGGCAATTACTAATGCGATGCCCCTCTTTGCCACATTTGAAACACAAGCCCCTTTTTGCTCTGCGTTCTTTTTCCTCTTCCCAAGCATTGGCTCTAGCCAGCTTCTTCGCCGGTGGCTGTCCCAAAGGGGTTTTCCCCGAGCTATGCAGCTTCCTGTACGATCTCAGTCTTAATTGGGTGCTCTCAACCCTGCCGGCTAATTGAATCCATTCTTCCAGGGTGTCAGGGTCACCTCGTCCTGCTGCCATCTCTAAAATCTCTGGTTTCAGCCCCATCTGGAAATATTCCACCTGAAAAGCTTCGGGACAGGTTGGGACCATTCCTATAAGCTTTTTAAACTCCATTGCATATTCGGCAACAGATCGGTTCCCTTGGCTTAACTGCTGCAGTTGCACCTTAGCTGACAGTTTAGAGAGGGTATCTTCAAACCGGCGTCGCAAGGCTAGCATAAAGCCATTAAAAGTCAATAAATCTGGAGAGTGGGAGTCATGCAACGCCACCAGCCATAAAGCAGCCTCTCCTTCTAAGAAACTTGAGACATACCTTACTTTGGCCTCTTCCGTTAAGAAAGAATCTTCAAACTCCTCCATAAAACCCCTGACATGGGTCATAAAGCAAGCCAATTTCCCTGGGTCCCCATCAAATCTCGTTTTCAATTTGTTCAACGCGAACACCCCAGGTTGGCCCCTTTGTAATCCACTTACGGCCAGTTGAGGCACCTCCATCTCAGGTCCGGAGAATTCCTCTTCCTCCTCCCCACTGGACGTGCCGCTCTCTGCTGCCGTGGTCATCAATTTAGGTTGTAAATCCACCCCTGGGATCCCTTCCTGCTTCGGAGCCAGGGCCAGTTGCTGCACGGATTTTATAAGGGTTTGTAGTTGGTGACTAATAGTCTCCATTTCAAAATCAATACGTGCAGTCTTCGCTTCCAGTGAAGCCATCCTCTGGGACTGGGTCACTCTGGGTTTAGCCATGCATTTCCCCATCCCAGCCTGGATGCCACCTCCAATTCCCACGGACCATTCCGCTCCCACTCTGGGGGTGCGTGCCATGGCTAGTTCGGCAGCCTCAACTCCACTCCGTCAAGACCCCTTCTTGGAGGCTTTTTTCTTGGCCGCTTCGGGTTCAGCAGCCGCACTTTTCCCTTCCTTGGAAATCGCTTCCAAACCTGAAGAAGTGCCTGGTTGCTCCTCTTCCCCCGCCTGGAAACATTCCATAGATTCTTCCATGCTGAAATTGCTTGGACGAGCCGATTCTCACTCAGGAGGCACTAAATGGAGTTACCACTTGTAACCTCAGGATAAACCGACTGGATTGTAGATTCAAGTCTTTCTGTGATGATTTCAACAACAATGTCCCAATAAACACCTCTCCATGCAATTCATTGAAATGCAGATAAAGCTTTATTAAGGATACATGTTCATTGAAGCACTCCTAAAGACGTTGAATGCTAATTCCCGCCAAACTATGCCCTCTTAACCATCCCCCTTGCGCGCCAATTCAACAACGATGATCTCATGAAGCAAACGGTCCCATCTCCACTCCGTTGCAGGTGCGTGACCTTGGCCGAGCTGTCTCTAGCTTCCAGCAGCAGACATAACACTCAACTGCCATCCCCCCTCCTAACTACTATGCAAGCACTATGCCATGGTTAATTCTAATGGCAGGATTCATAGACATGAACCCTGACAGTGACCTTGGGCCAGTCTCTGTCTCTCAGCCCTAGGAAGCAGGCAATGGCAAACCACTTCCAAAAAACTTTGCCAAGAAAACTGCAGGGACTTGGCCAGCCAGTTGTCAGGAGTCAACACTAACTCGAAGTCACACAAACACACACACAGAGAGAGATACTGTATATACACACACACACATATACACACACACAATGAGGAGGCAAGGAAGACAGCAATATCCAAGTACATAACCACCCAGTCACTCTTTGAGTGAGATGGGCAGTGACGAAATTCGATATATATATATAAGGGGCGTGGTGGCTCAGCGGGTAAGACGCCAGGCTTGTCGATCGGAAGATCACAAGTTCGGAGATTCGAATCCCTAGCCCTGTGTGCGGAGTGAGCTCCTGCACTTGCCCCAGCTCTTGCCAACCTAGCAATTTGAAAGCATGCAAATGCAAGTAGATTAATAGGTACCACTTCGTTGGGTAGGTAACAGCGTTCCGCGCGTGTCATGCGGCCACATGACCACGGAAGCGTCTTCGGACAACGCTGGCTCTTTGGCTAACAAACGGAGATGAGCACCGGCCCCTAGAGTCGGACACGACTGCACAAATGTGCGGGGGGTACCTTTACCTTATATACAGTATATACACACATACACACACACACACACACACACACACACATATATAGTACAACGAAAGGATAAAACACGTCCTGAAGAGCCAGCTCAATGGGAAGAACAAGATCCATGTCATCAACATGTATGCCCTACCAGTCATCAGATATCCTGCCGATATAGTGAGCTGGCCAAAGGAGGACATGGAGGCTGCCAATGTGAAGACCCAGAAGCTCCTCACAATGTACAGAGATTTCCACCCCAAGTCCAACACCCAGAGACTGTACACCAGCTGGAAAGAGGGCAGGCGGGGTCTGGTGAGTGTCAAAACCACTATCCTGGATGAAACCCAGAGATTCAGGAGCACATCAGCAAGATGGCACCCAAAGATGAGCTGCTGAGAGAATGGCTGAGGCAGCAGCAGACATAGGAATAATTTGGTATGTATGGAAACTTAAATTCTCCCAGTTTGTTTTCAGAGAGATTCAAGGTGATGATTGTCACCTTTAAAGCCCTGAATGTTATGGGGTCAGGTTATTTGCAGGACCACCTCTTTCTGAGGATATCTGCCCATCCCACCAGACTTGATATGGTGGGTGTGCCTGACAACCTTTTCTTTAAATGTTGTCATCTGGCAAGGCCTAGAAGGCATGCCTTCCCTGTAGCTGCCCCTGCCCTCCTCAGATCTGGACAGCCCCCATACTTTTAGCCTTTTGGAAGGCTGTAAAAAGCTGGTTCTTCCCCAAGTGTTGGTTTAAGGTGTGAATGGAGCCCAGCAAATATAGGATGTAACTGGTGGAAGCGTTATTTTTGGGGGTGCCATGGAACATAGTGCAACATTGATGTACATTGCTGTTTTACATTTTTGTTATGTTTTGTTTTACTGATTTTGCTGTCAGCCACCCAAGGATGTTTTTAATATATGATGAACATCTATATAAGCCTTTTTAATACATAGATAATAAATTTGGCAGGTATAACATTAATTTCTGCTTACACCACCTATGGAATACACAGAACTGTATTTTCACCAAAACGGATTGGGAAATCTATATGATTTTGATATGGGCAATTTATTTCTCATACCCACTGCTTAATAATTTATAGGTTACATTCTCCTGATTTTCCTTAATAGCATAATCATGAGTTTCAAATATTTGAAATGTACAAAATTTTAATAACAATTGAAACCAAAGAACTGGATAAGAATCAGAGTATGATATGTAATTTCCTTCCACTGATATAAATATTGACCTGCTGTCAAGCATACATTCTACCCTGATTCACAGAGCAAACATTTAAAAAGGAAAAATCTGATGGATTTATTCCTAGAAAATGGTAACGTTAATGAAAAATACCCCAGTGTAAATCACAAACAAAAGTACTGTATATAAACTCTGATGGTATTATTATTATTAAATCAAAATGTCTAGTTGTATATTAAGATGCAAATGAAATAAATGTTATTTTCCATATCAATATTTTTTCTTTATCTAATCCAATTTGAACTAATATAAGTTTTGGGAAGGCAGGAAATCAAGGCAATGACATTAAAGTTCAATTTGCATAATAATTTGAATAACTGGTGAGTGTTTCTCTGAATACTGTGCAACCAAATTTATTTTTCAGGAGTGCAACATTTCTTGAACTATTAATAAATTTCTCAAAATACAAGCCAATATAATGTGGCAGTGGATTCTGGTTCATGATGATTAAGCTCTTTACTCTCACAGCATGGTTTAAAGAAGGCATATGATATTGCAAATATACCAAGTGAATTAAGTCTGATGTTGTTCAGTTCTTGAATGATAGATGACCTTATACAGTATATGCTACCAAGAGTTTAATGGGAGAAAAGGCAGGGCTGAGCTAAGGCAACTATAATAACATCCTACCGTGCTGTTTAACTTACAATAAATATGGTAAATCTTTATTAATAGAGTAAGACATTGCTATAATATGTAATCTTATTTTGCATAGTTGTAAAATAACCATTATTTTTTTGTACAATAAGGGGGGAAATGGTACTTTTTGGCACAATACTATTATCTGTTCACATAGAAATAAGTCTCATTTGTTTCAGATATATAACTTAGATAAATGGATTCAGAACTGCATTTTTAGTCCATTTATATATACAGAATGGCCAATTTAATTATGAGCTAATATTAAGAGATGGCGCAGACTGGTATATTGTACAAGGAGGAAAATAATACAGTGGGGTTGGAAGAAAAGTAGACAATGCTTAAGCTATTAAGAATTTTCCTTCCTTCTGAAAGAAAATTTCATGACATAATAAACCTCCACTCATTAATGAAGTCACCTAACCAAGGTAGATGAATACATATTCAAACAATTACATTCTTCAAAGAGTATATTCATGCATAACTTATCCCACTGTGAAGAATTAAAAATGGTCCAAAGCTCTTCATTTTCGGACTATTGAAGCGCCAAACCCTCCCTCTCCTTTCCAAAGTGTGCACCTTGGGGCAAAAGAGGCACCCATGATGAGCTGAGGACTGAAAAGCTAAGGGCATACATATTATAATGAAGTACGGATATGCATGGGTACAAATATGCATGTGTTCTCCTTTGTGTATTCTCCAGTGCTTCACAACTTCCTTATTCTAGTCATACATTTATGTGATTTAAATCACCTACACTGCTCTTGACCTAGAACAATCTCTACTGACCTTTTAATTTGAATAAGGATATAGTTAGACATCAGACCACTGCACTTCATTTTGACCTTTAGATAAACATTACATTTCTAATTCTATCTCAGTTCAAGCTGAAACTCAGTAGAAGTTGCTCTAGGAGGGGAAGAGGGTAAAGGTGATTTCCAACACTAAAATATGGACACCTGCAGGGGTAGAGGAGGAGTGACGCAAATAACACAACTTACCTATTTGTATCTGATACCATGACATAAAGGCTAAGTGGCATTCTCAACATGGTGACATCATGAACCATGTGTTCTCACTTTGACATCATGATGGCTTGTTATGGATGCCACTGCACTTAAAGAACTTACTAGGTAATAAACAAAGTATAAAAATCCAATTTGTTCAGCTTCCTGCCAATCAGGAACAGCTACTGCAATTAAGAGTTGTGCAACCTTGTAGGGGCTTTTCAGAAGCTGTGAGTAGTTAAGGAGGTGAACATGTTGGAGTATGTATGTATGTATGTATGTATGTACATACGAATATGAGTTTTTCAGTCCCAAGATTTTTTTTTAAATCAAGGACAATTCTTAAGCAGTTCACATAATCTTTGCATGCTACTTCTTTTGCTCTAACAAATTGATAAGACATACTGTAGATGAGAAACACACAGCATTTCATACATGTACTCTCACGTGGTGTCTGTAGCTTACTGTAAGAGTCTGCCACAGCATTATGGAACAACATCTTCATCCACATCAGAAAGGTGCAGAATTAGCATGGAGGCATTTTTCAGTAAAATGAGTGACATCATAAATCCCACTCATGCCTCCACAGGAAGTGAGGTTTATCCTCAAAATGGCAACAATACACAGGGAAACATCTGCCTATCGTTCTGTAATGTAATGTAATGTAATGTAATGTAATGTAATGTAATGTAATGTAATTTTTTATTTGAATTTGTATTACCGCCCATCTCACCCATTGGGGGACCCTAGGCAGTTCACAATAAAACAGTAAAAACATAAATAAAAATTTACAATATTAATAAATAATATAAAATCCAAGCATAAAAGATGTTAAAAAGATGGTAATACTGGGGAGCTTCATGGGACCAGCCATCCCCAAGAGGAACTTATGTTATGTAATGTTAACTGGTGCATTTAAAAAGCTTTGTACAGTAATGATGCTAAAACTATCACTCAGGGAACTATCTATGAAATAATAGGATGCTAGAAAAGAATAGTAATCTTTTAGTCTCTAGAGAGTGAAAGACCTTTATAATCACTTATTTCAAATTCTTCTTGCTGAGCAAGTTAAGCCTGGCAAGAATTCCCAAGAGATTACAACTGTTGAAAATGAGACTGAATACCCATTGATAAATCTGATTATTTTTGTCCATAGGCTTTATGAAGACATCTAAAAATCTCTCTTCGATTCTAAAAACCTCTCTTCTCTTCGATTGAGACATCTAAAAATAATAGGGAAAATTCCACTAAGTTCTAAAGTAAAGCTTTAAAAGGTGAGAATCAGACCCATCTTTCGAGCAATTGGCCATACTAAATAATCTTAATGCTTTAGGTTCCATGAATCTCCATGAGAATTATAGGGATTTTCTGCAAAGGAGATTATTTAGATGTCTCCTTGCCTTGGAAGCGAATTAGTATTATTTAGAGTGTTTTGCTCTTTAATTAATGGGCCTAGAATCAAAGCTAACACCTAAACAAGTAAACCTCAGCAAGATAAATGAAAGCCAGGTGCTGTTTAATTGATTATACCAACTGTAGAACAATAAAAAAGGCAATGAGTAGTCATTAAATTTAGAAAACAAAAGCAGAGGTCAAAAAGAGGTCAGAAGAATAATGGACCCTTATTACCAAGCTCCCTTTTAGATTTTTCACCATATTCACTTACTCCTCACTTTAAAAAGAACAGCACTTTCGTGAGTCTGTCACTAGTGATTTATGAAGTTCATTTTCTCTTCATATGTTTATAGATCAAACATGGAAAAGAGAGGTTCAAACAGTATTGAATGCAGCTTAATATTAAGAATGGAGTATTTCAACTTTTGCATTGTGCCAGCTTAAACAATTGGGGAGGGTAAAAAAATTAATTACACACAAGCAATTGTTTTGATCACAGATAAACGTTTTTAAAATCAATATGCCTTTTCAGTACTTTGCAATAGTTCTCAAAGAAGCATTCCATTATATTATTTCCAATATGAAATAATTTTAGACTGCAGAATAAGAAAGGGAATGGAGGATACTAGGTTACAAATAACAGCTGTTCTTTCCTGTTACAGAAATATGCACAGATGCTATGGGTTTGAAAGGAAATCATGTTATAGAAATCCTACCAGGTTTCTATAGTGCAGCCTTTCTGCAATGTCCATTTCTACTCCCAGTGGCCCAAGATCACCCAGCTGGCTTTGTGCCTAACGCAGGACTAGAACTCACGGTCTCTAGCCTGATGCCTTAACCACTACACCAAACTGGCTCTCAATTTTGATTACCAAGTGCTTAAAATGTGTAATAGTGCAAGAAATGTGGAGCAGATAATTATGGCTAGGGATTTTAATCAATTGTGTTATTCTTTACTAGATCTAATTCTCATATGTGGAAAGTATTGTGAGCTTATATGGTAGAATTTAATATGGTTGATATAGGGTGATCTTTACATTTTTTTTCTGTTCCACCTTAGATTATTTCTCAGTTTAATTATATTCTGATATGTCAACTTTGTGTGAATGTAATAAAGTAATAAATCAGTAAGGGTAATATAGGTACTATACTATATCAGATACTGTACATACTATATCTGAAATAGCCCGAGTAGCATTACTGATTACTGGAAGAAATAACCTTCCCATTTTTTCCTAGATGACATTTGTATCTTTATTAAACAATCCACTTTTTGCAAAAGAAATACAACAAGAATTTGAAGCATTTTTTCTTATAAATAGACACACGGCTATTTTTTTAAAAATTTAGGAAGCCTTTAAGTGTGTGTGTGTGTGTGTGTGTGTGTGTGTGTGTGTGTGTGTATGAATGATTGTATTATTGCTTATGTTTGTATTATTGTTTGTTTCATGGAAATAAAAAAAATAAAAAAATAAATCAGTGGGGGAAACAGTTAACAAACATTTGACTGAAGACTGTACTTGTATAAATATTGTATTTTTTCCAGCAATCTTTGTTGTGGAAGGTATAACTTAATTGGAGGAAATTGCTGAGGGCAATTATGGATTTAATCCATCTACATTGTGTATTTTGTTTCTTGGCTCTTTTATGGTTTATACTAATCTGAAATGGAAGCCATCTAATCTTTGGAGCATTATATGTATTCATATTCTGTTTATGAGCTCTCTGTTGATGTAATGGAAAGGCTGATCAAGACTGACTAACTATTTATTTATTTATTTATTTATTTATTTGTTTGTTTATTTATTTATTTATTTATTTATTTATTGGATTTATCACCGCCCAACTCCCCCTAGCGGGACTCTGGGCGGTTTACAACAGATTTAAAATCATTAATATACATTTATAAATAAAATAACATACATAATAAATAATAATTTAAAATATAATAAATAAGATGGAATCCAAAGGCAGAGTATTCTTAAGTTTATAAAAAGGGCTCCTCAGAGCAAATCTAAGGTGCTAGCCATCTCCAGGTATCTCCAATCTCCTTCTGACCCCAAGCATATTGACAAAACCAGGTTTTGAGTCTTTTTTGGAAGTCCAGGAGTGAGGGGGACCGTCTGATCTCCAGGGGCAGAATGTTCCAAAGGGCAGGGGCAACAGCAGAGAAAGCACGCTTCTGAGACCCCATCAGGTGGAACTCCCTAACCGATGGGGTCCGTAGCATGCCCTCTCTGCATGCCCGGGTGGGACGGGATGAAGTGATGGGGATGAGGCGATCCCTTAGGTATCCTGGTCCCATGCCATGTAGGGCTTTAAAGGTGATAACCAACACCTTGAATTGTACCCGGAAGCAAACTGGAACCCAGTGCAGCTCGCGCAGCAAAGGTGTTACGTGGGTCCTCCTTGGGACACCCAAAACCGTCAGCGCAGCTGCATTCTGGATCAGCTGTAGCTTCCGGATATTCTTCAAGGGTAGCCCCATGTAGAGCGCATTACAGTAGTCTATGTGAGAGATAACCAGGGCATGAGTGACTGTTCGAAGGGCCTCTTGTTCCAGGAAGGGGCGTAACTGGTGCACAACTTGAAGTTGTGCAAAAGCTCTCCTGGCCACGACTACCACCTGCTTTTCAAGCAGGAGTCGTGAATCCAGGAGAACTCCCAAGTTACGCACCAGATCTGTCTGGAGTAGTGCAACCCCATCCAGAATTAAAGATGATAATTTCCCAGAAGACAAGGAGCCATTAATCCACAGCCACTCCGTCTTACTAGGGTTCAGCTGAAGCCTGTTTTTCCCCATCCAGGCCCCTACAGCCCCCAGGCACTTGGACAGGATGGTCACTGCATCACTTACTTCACCCGGGATGGAGATATACAACTGGGTATCATCGGCATATTGATGATACCTCACCCCGTGGTGTCAGATGATCTCTCCCAGCGGTTTCATGTAGATGTTAAAAAGGAGCGGAGAGAGTACCGAGCCCTGTGGGACCCCACAAAGAAGGGCCCGTGGGCTGGATCTCTCGCTCCCAATCAACACCGACTGGGCCCGGCCTCGGAGGAAGGAGGCAAACCAGCGTAAAACCACGCCGCCCACCCCTAACTCCCTAAGCCGTTCCAGAAGGATACCGTGGTCGACGGTATCGAATGCCGCTGAGAGGTCAAGAAGAACGAGAATGGATGCACTACCTCCATCTCGCTCCTGCCAGAGATCATCCATAAGCGCGACCAATGCAGTTTCAGTCCCGTAACCCGGCCTGAAACCTGACTGAAAGGGGTCCAGATAATCCGTTTCATCCAGAATCCTCTGGAGTTGACTATGTTGGTGGTTTAATTATATGTTTAAAGTTAATCTGAACCAGTTGTTATATGCAATGTAATTCATTTCATTATTTATTTTTTAATTCATTTCTGTGGGTCTCTTTTTCCTTTTTCCTTGTATTTTTCCTGTTTTTCCTTTTCCTTTCTTTCCTATTTTAATCCTGCACATTAAAGCATTAATATTAAAAAGAGAGAAAGAATTGTGGTGATTTAAAGAAAAAATATATTTTTGTAGGGTTGTGTAAAATTGTGAAGGGGTGCTACAGTTAAGTTTGGATTAAATAATCCCATCAGAGCAGGTATATGAATTGAAACAGGGACCCTCTGTGAAGCAGTGAGTTGAATCAGTTTGTTGCAAAGCACTGTGTAGCTTTTAATACGGTGCCCTCATTTTTAGTAGTTTTAGTAAATGCATAAAACCTCTTTATGCAAATTTTAAATATTTTGGATTGCATGCTTGTGGCTTTTATCATGTTTCAGAAAGATTCATATTTAATGTTTTACTATAAATTGCGCAGTAAGGAAAAAGCATTTCAAATGTAACAGCTCAGAAATACTGTATAAAAGAGACTTATATAGATTTACTGTTTAGCTTTGTTTGAATTCATTGTCACAACGGTCCTTTTTTGGCTCGTTTTATAACCAGATATTTCAGAGAAATATGTTTACATTAAAAATGAGGATTTATATTTATAATAACTTAATTAGAAAATGTGAGTATATATGCCCGCTCCAAAAGGTTGTGTTCCTCACAGCCCCAACAATGTTTCCCATCAGGGGAGGGCAGAAACAAATGAAAACTCTAATGCAAGCTTTAAAATAATGCCACTGTTGAAAAAGCCTTCCTGCAAATTCTCCCAAAACTACTCAGCAATGCTCACACAGATGATCTGACCCAGCCTCTGGTGGGATGTCAAAAGTCAAGATGTTGGTCACAAAGAGCTAGTAAAGCTCTTTTTATGTATGTTGCATGTTAAAAAGGAATGGGATTTCAGTCATATAGTTGCCTCTACCATGTAGACTTTTTAGACTTCCCTCCTGTGGATGCCCCTGATCTGATTCCATCCACTCTGTAACATTGTGCCCTTGCTCAACAAAAGGGCATGTCCTAGAACAAAACAAGTGTGCAAGCTATAGCATTGCATGTCAAGGCCCTCTTCAGAAAAAGCAGGGGGGCACTGGCTGCCAAAAAGTTATCTCCCCAGCTATTTTCAAAAAATCATCTACCACATGTTAGCACTTGCAATCTACACTGCAAGTACATCAAAATAAGTGGCGTACGTCTCATTTAAGTTTCCAGCCACATTCTTATGAGACTTTTGTCTCCTAAGTCTCTTAGGAGTCTCTTACGAGACTTTTGCTACAGCTCCAGAGCTGTTCAGTATATAGATATTATATGATGAGATTAAAACAGCTTTATAAACTAAGTCTCACAGGGGGGTATTCAAGCATTCCTTACTCAGAATATTAACATGCAAGACCCAGATAATGGCCCATCTCCTGCTGACATGTGTTATGCCCAAAACCTGGCTCAGCTAAAGCAAGCAAATCACTTTGAAGATACACCAACTTTTATTTGCATGCAATCAATAATAGAATATATATACTGGGCTCCCAGCAAAGCTTTGCACTTTGCCGAAGAACCAGAGTTTATATATCTTTGGCCTATTACGTTGTTAAGACTAGACACAGAGAAAGGCAGACACAGTGGAAATTACAGTCTGGAATATTTCAGATAAATCCATCCCTTATTATTATTTATCCCTTCCTGCTAGGTCAGCATGCTAGCCATACTATCTTTGAGATATGGTCAGTGAATAGAAACAAATTGATTTACTGGGCCACAGGTTCCTGAGTCTTCTCCCTGTCGCCACTCAGGGTCACTTCAGCTTGCTGTGAATGTTTTCTTACAAGGGTGCTTTAAGGAGTTCATATGTATTGGGGGAGGCATCTTATAGGTTTGGTAGTGGATGCAGCTTACATGTGTACAAGGGGGTACCTTTTATCACCACACATGGGTTTAATGACATGTCATATTTTAGAAGAAGAGCAGTATTAAGAATTAATCCTGAATTCCTAAAATTCCAAACAAAAAATACAAAGAACATAACAGTCCCTGATGCCATAAGGACTAGCAATGATATACAGGTTGTCCTTGCTTAACAAATGCCCTGTTTAGTGACTGTTCAAAGTTACGATGGTGCTGAAAAAGTAACTTTACAACCAGTCCTTGCATTTATGACCATCGCAGCATCCCCATGGTCATGTGATCGAGATTCGAGCACTTTGCAACTGGCAGGCATTTACAACCATTGCAGTATCACGTGATCGCCATTTGCGCACTTTACAGCCAGCTTCTGACAAGCAGAGTCAATGGAGAAGCCAGCAGTAAAATCGCAAGTTGTGGTCACGTGACTGTGGGTGATTCACTTAACAACCGCAGCAGAAGTGATGTCATAAGTCCATTGCGGTCACGTGATATTTTGCTTAATGACCGCGTCACTTAGCGATGGAGTTGCCATCCCAATTGTGGTTGTTAAGCATGGTATACCTGTATTCTGACATACTATTTCCCATAAAATTTGGGGAAAGCTTTTCACCAAGTTTTTCTATTTAGGCCTATTATTTTATTAGGGCCTGTTGTAGACTGAAGGTTTTGATTGTTTTTTTATGTAATTTTTATATTGTTTTGTTTTAATTATTAATCTTTTGTTTTTACATTTTTATGTATAGGTCTTCAAAAATATATGTATTTCCTTGATAAAAGGAAGGGAGGGAGGAATTACAGGGAATTATTTGATGTTGCGACTAAACTGAGAAGTTATCTTGGCATATGCTTTACTTTACTTTGATACAGTTTTCAGTTGTGTTAAAGATGTTCTCAAACAACCAAGATTATTGTTTTGTGATAACTACCAATTTGATAAGAAAAACTGTTGATGGCCATTGCATGGAAATTTAGAAAGAAAGGGAATTCCCACGCTTACTTAAAGTAGTGAAAAATGGCAGGGGTCACTCATCTAGGAGTCAAGTGTACACCCCAAATTAAGCCCTTGCTTAATTATTTATTTGTTGCATTTATATCCTGACTTTCCTTCAAACTCCTTCTTTAATTTTAGCTTCATGGCGGTATTGCCATGAAAATTGATCTGAGAAGTCATCAATGGCTCAAATTTGTCCAGTAGTGGCATCCATGGGGCTGGCAAGGATGGGCAAATTATGAAAGCAGCATCATATTGTATGATGCAAGATCCACCCCTTTTGTATATGGGTTATGGCACTACAACCATATATCAAAGGGGCATATTGACAAAAGGGGGAGGATCCTGGAGATGCCTCTTGGTCAGTGAAATCCATGACTGAGTGGGGACATAAAACTGCACCTCTAGTCCTAATTTAACACTCTAATCAGTATTCCACACTGAATAATCCTGGAAATAAAGGTAATGCTGGATGTACTGCAGCATGTCAGCATTTCTGTTTTTTTAAATAAACAAAATCAATAATAAAAAATGAAATGGAACAAGAAGCCTGAATGGGCACCAAAAGACATGTCTAGAAGCACGTTGTTCCCAGATGCCATGATGGGTACCGCAATATAATACTATTGACTTGATAAATGGCATGCCACAATTATATTTAAATTGTCCAACTGTTATTATCTGTTCTGCTACCTCTCTTCTCAATGTTATGATGTGGATACTTTTATTATAGGTCTTTCAGCTAAATAGCTCTTGGGTATTGCTGAAATTTCTAATTTAAAGTTACCTGAGAAATGTTGCGATAAACTCACAGTTAATATCTAGCATTTCAGCAGTCTTATAAGTTTTAAGAAATATTATCCTTGCTTCAATTTTTTTTATTTGAACTGTGCCATTCAGCTAAATGGAAATGCATCTTGTGGATTATATATGAAGGATCTATGCTGAAGGAGAGCAGTTTGAATACTGTTATCTCAAATTATTGAACTAGCAGAAACTCAAGTTTCATCTTGATTACAAGACCTTGAGATGAGAAGATTTTCAACTCAAATATGATAGTAGGAAAACAAACTGAATGTTTTAAAGAATAACTCAAGTTGTTATCCAAATGTAATCTTGTACTCATTTATTTGATTGCTATGCTGTTTTTCTTTCCTTGGAAAGATGTCCTGATACAGAAACTCTGACAATATTTGGGAAATTTTATTTTCACTCAAGGACCAGCTTGTTCATCTCATGTTAATTTAAAGGAAAATATTTTAAAAGTTAGAGATATTACCAATATCCAACAGCACATCTGGATAAAATATATCATGCTGTTGACATTGTCATTTTAAATCTTTTGAGAAAGCATAGTAAAGAATGAATAATTTTAGAGCTTTTCAAATTAAACCAAACAAAGAAGATTGACATCTTCCTGAAACTACATTGTTCAATATATTTATTTAAAAATATGTGGTTCTATCTTGCCCTACTGGTGATCTTTGAATGTCCTGCAGATGATCCATGGTACATTTTTTTTTAAAATGGCTTAAAAATTGGCAATCTTGCAAATTTTCAGCTGATTTCGAGAATATAGTATATGTTAAACAGTTGGAATGAGTGAGAAATAAATAAGAAATCTTGATAGCATCTTAATGTTACCTTGCACAGACATTAACTGCAAATTAATGGTTCCTTTGAAATGGTATTTTGGATTGATAATGAAACCTTTGGCTTTTATGCATTTACACAGTGGAGATTCTACTTGTTCTTATTTAAATTATCATTTTAGTAGAGTTAATACCTATAAACTCTTCCTGCAGCTATCATGTAAGATTAGCTATAAAATATTTCAGTTAATGGTTCTAGGTAGCCACCTAAACTTGTTCTCCAGTTTCATTAGTTTAATTTTTTTTCTCTTCCCTTCTTTTGCTACCTCAATAAATCATTAGTTTCGATGAACACAGAACATGCCCAATACATCTTGAGCTATTTTTGTGTTTCTTTATTTTGTCTTTATTGTCCTTAGTAGTATTTCTACAAAACACTCACATCAGCCTTTCTTCAAATCTCTATTCAGATAATCCATGAATGCCTGAAAAGCAGAGAGAAAATGAGTGACTCCTTCCATGCACTGGGTGTTCAGGTGGGAAAGGTGAAGAAGAGATGGGGAACATGAATGTAGCTGTTAGCACAATCTTGCACTTTGCTTTAGGACTGCTGGAAAGCTATGCTCACTGATTAATGAAAGTACATCTTCAAATTTCTGCTTGAATGCATGGAGTCTAAAGACTAAAGCAGCTTTTTAATGCTTTGAATCCTTAACCCAAATGGGCAAAAACCAGAAGCTTTAAGGATATTCTCGTGATTTCTGTTTTTTACCTGGCCCCGTTTCAAGAGAGAGAATTGTTTAGGAGTTCTGAAGGACTGGCAGTGAGAATGCTATGTGCATTAAATTCTGTGGCTGAAAGCTGGGAGGAGCAATAAAGTTGGCGGGGGAATATTTTAGAGGAACAGTATTTCCTCTAATATCTTTTAGAGTTATCCTTGATTTTTATCCCATTTTCAAGCCAATTCCCATTGAAATGAAATGGGTTTGTATAATTGTCTGTGCAACAATCAAGTCTGGCTGACTTTGCTACATAATCAGGAAGAAATTCTTCATACTGTACTTCCAAATGTATTAAGTGGTTTTAAGCTGATTGTAATTTGAAAGACTTTTCAATAAATTATTTTTCAATGCAAATAACCTACCTTGAGGGTTATTTTGGCAAATTTCCTCAACTCTCTGCTGCTCAGAGAATAATTAGTTCTTCACTCTGGTGGTCTCACATTCTCTATATTATTAATCAGAATGAGATCTTAATACATTATTAAAATACCTATCATGGATACAATTAATATGGTTTTAAATCAAAAGGATATTGAGTAACATAGTGACTATGTGACATGGTAAACAAGTAATATGGTGAACACATTTATCATTACTTGTTATATCACAGAACCTTTCCCATAAAGGTACTGTGTTTCTCTTCCTGAAAGAAATAAACCAAGTAAAATAGAAAAAGAGCACGGCTTTGCGGCTTGCTATGATCACCTGATGATCCATGTACCCAAGAAGTCTCAGCTTCTGAACCAAGTTTTGATCTCATGAGTGACTTTAATCAATTTGGTTATTAGCTTTAAAGCATTAAGAAGAATAACAAGTATTTTGACTAATCAGATGATAATGTGACAAGAAAGATGTTAAGGGAAGCATCAGAACATGGGTAGACAAAGATGCCAGATTTTGGTATTATGCTTGGAATTGTTGGCATACATGATATTTACATCAAGAAAAAATAAATAAATTTTAATTGTAGACTGCAAGCTTCCAGTTACATTTGGCAAGAATAAGCAGCTTCCTAATTTACCATTCAGTCAAGTTTCCAGCTCTGAGATATTTATTGCAGCCATGCCAAAGATCTGACAGAATCACTCTGGGGAAAGAGATTTTGTTTGTTTGTATTTTGAAACATCCATTAATTCAGTTGTAAGAGTCTTTTTATTCACCCTTTATGCTCGCCTGATATTTATGTACTGAAATAAATAAAATTTGTGAGTACTACTGAGCCAAGATCCAAAGGCATAAGAGTCAAAACAGCAGATTCTTTTTTCTCCTGTTCAGGTTTTGTCCCATTTTTAGAGGCTCCTTGAAAAATTACCTACATGACCATTTGATATTTTTTTTTCATTATTGTGACATATGACATAAGTTGTGAAGATAGAGTTCCCAGTCCCAATTACTGTTGTTAAGCAAGGACTACCTAGAGTCGGACACGACTAAATGATTGAACAACAAAACATTTACTTGTTCTTTACTATACATAATATCGGAACTTCAGCTTTGGAGGTTTATACAGATCACTCACATGGCTAGAATTTTGTGATAGAAAGCATATGGTTTCATTCTGCTCACCAGCCCCATCAGCCTCCATGACTTTGAGGAGGGATTTTTGCAGCTGGGATCTTTCTCAAACATGTATGTTTATGATTTATCTGCACTGGAAATTCTACTCACCTGGGTTATTCAGCTGGAAACAATATTGCAGTAGAAGGAGAAGAAGTGTATTGGTCTCCAAAGTTATTCATAAGGATAACTCTTGGAGCTGAGGCTTTGTGATGGATCTCGGAGCTGGAGGAGGAGGAGGCACATTCCAGACCGATAAGTGTTCTCACAGCGTGGAAAGCCTTATGGGGGCGGCTAAGAAAGTTAGGCTGCCCCTGCCTTAGAGTCCCAGTACTTTTCCCTTAGATCAGTTAGGGCACCGTTAGTCTGGCAAGATTCTGCATATGGTAGGAACAATGAAGAAACTAGAGCTGCAACTCTGGCTCAGCGTGGTTCTTTGCCATTTTCCTGACAGGCTTGGTGCCCATTACATGTGACAACCTGACAGCCACTGCTTATTAAGATTTGCCAGTAAAGCCCATAATTATAATATAATGTATTAATCCCTATTTATAAAGGCTGAACACATGAACACAAAAAAGATACAGCTCATTGTTCATTTTAAATAAAGCAAACAATCATTAATTCAACATGTTTAAAAGAGACCCACTGGCTTTAGTTTCAAGAGTTTATAAAGTTAGGTTAACATGCTTTTATGTCACATTAATATTGGCCTAGTTATGTAAAAAGCAGAAGAACAAATGCATGTGAGAAAGAGAATGCAATTGTTGCTGTTGTTGTTGTTATTGAAATCTGAATTTTCTATGCATGAATAGACAATCCTATAATTGCTTTGAAAATGCTTTTGCTTTTTTGATAAAATCCCAAATCAAGCCCAACTCAAGCCATTCATTGTCTCACAAAAATGTATATGGGCCTGGTGTTAAGTTTACATTATTATGAGGGAATGATGCAGCTAATATTTCTCTTGATTTCACCTTTCATTTATCAGGTTTCTCTTATAAAAAGTTATTCTTATATTACTGCTTGTCTATGGCCAAGTAAATTCAAGCTCACTGTCATTCAACAACATATGAAAATACCTGTAGCAAGTTGCCATTTTTTTGTATAGATGATAGTGACATAGGAAAGTGTTCCTGTGGAAGTTAGATACAAATCAATTGAGAGATGCTTGGAAAATAAGCAAAGGCCACAGATGAGCAGATAACAATTCAAAACCCTTTGAGAAAAATGGTAAAATCATAGCTGGCTTATAGCAGTTTATCTCACCAACAATATTGTTTGATCTGAGATCGGATAAATAGAACTTGAAGCACTTTGATGAGATGAGCTTGAATTTCAGTATTTGGCACTGAAAAAATGAAACTTTCTCGGGGTTATTTTCCTCTTCGTCACCTACTTATTTTTACTTTACAAACAAATACTTTTTCTTCCAAAAATATAGGGTTCTCCCAAAATGCTAGCACTGGTGTCTGCAGGAGGTTCATGATGGGGCACATGGCTACGATGGGGTTAGGAAATTAATAGCAGAACAGAATGGCTGCCGTGTTCTGTGTCTCTACAAAATGTTGGCTGCCATCTTTTTGCACACAAAAACACGGCTGCAGTTTTGTACATGTGCAGAATGGTGGCCACCATGTTTTTTGCATGCACATAATAACACCCACCATTTCCCCTTGCAAATAATCCTGCAGATGTCTTCATGCTAAATAGCTCACACAAATCAAAACAAATTTGGTTCCTGACAGCACATTTCCTTCTTTTTCAGGAATGAAAAATAAAATGTTTAGTGAGTCTTCAATGCAAACTGAATTATAGCTAAGTAGTGAAGAAGCTTTAAATGTTTTTGGAAGGAATTAGAAAACTGATGATTGATTGATTGATTGATTGATTGATTGATTGATTGATTGATTAAATGTCAGCCAAATCAAGCCACCATCTATTTTCCTGGATATGTAATTATTTATTTTTTTCTACTCAAATAAATCAAATTTATACAGCAGGAGGTTGCAGGATCATTCAACAAATTTATTTTTAAAAGTATGACTTGGCACTTAAATTTAAGTTTCAAAGAAAGAGTGTGATTTTTTGTATAAAGCTCTATCAATCCACACTGCAGTATCAATATTTTGCTTTATTGATACTGTCTTGGACCAGCACAACATTCTTGTTCTGATCCAACTTACATGCTGATACAGCCTTATTTGGGTTTAATCCACAAACCACCTCATTTTACAGAATCCCAGTGCCAGTTTTAGTGGCTCCCACTGCATATGTATGATCTAGCCACCTACACTTGGCATTTTAAAATGTATTATAAATCCCAGGTTGTTGTCCAGAGGAATACTTTATACATTTTTATTGATTTTTAGACAGCATTATATGTCAACAAACAAATCTCTTCCATAAATTTAACTCTTGATTTAGCCAAAACCTGTATATAGTTCAACTACATTTATTACTCTAACAGTCCAACTAAGAATGGGACTTAGGACACCAACCACACAGATAAATTATTAAAAATATTTCCATATTTAGAAGACTTGTTTGGTAGACCAATTCCTTATCAGTAAGTTGTACAATGCTTTGAAGTGACTCATTGTCCTTGTATAAGAGACAATCAACTGTTGCTCATGGTTTCAGTAAAACTAAATATTGTGGGCAAGTGAACTCAAAGGGTTAAAAAAAGGAGATAAACACCCACAATTCCTGCTCATTTACAAAGGTTTAAATCTTGCCAGTACATTTGTGAAAGCTTGCCAGTACACTGGTCATGGGCCACCCCCTGCCAGCTGCAGTAGAGTTGGTAGACAGCATCTGCCACTTAGATACCACTGGAAATTTCGCCAAGGCAAGCTGGATCGTCATAAGGCTCTTGTATCACCCTGGGATAAATATAGTCTCTGTATGTTATTAGATAGAAAGAAGAGTTCTGCTATGTTTTAGAGGGAAAAAAAAGGATTGATGGGTTGGAGAGCCAGCATGACTATTAATACGAAACTCATGCATTTTCATTCCACTATAATTGTTCTGCGTAAAGAGTAGAAGAACCAATGACTAAGATAGGACTTTTGAAATATTTAGCTTAATATCTAAACATTCTGGGGTGGGGGGAGAAGTATGTTATCACTCTTGATTACAGAACTTGATCCTGGGCCATAGAGCCATAACCTGTGCCCTGGCATTACATATACATACCTGAGTAATTATATATTACATACCTGAGGGACCGTCTCGTCCCGATAACGTCAGCCCGCCCCACCCGTGCGTGCAGAGAGGGCATGCTTCGGACCCCCTCAACAAGAGAATTCCATCTAGCGGGGTCCAGGAGGCGTGCCTTCTCTGCGACAGCGCCCGCCTTATGGAACATCTTGCCCCCGGAGGTGAGACTGTCCCCTTCACTCCTGGCCTTTCGGAAGGCCATTAAGACCTGGCTCTGCCGCCTGGCCTGGGACAACGGAGGTGGTAGTGCCTCCTGGGGTTGGCTGGCCCCGTAGCAATATGACTTGTGCTACGGTCCCCAATTCCATCTTGGATTTTATTTTATTTTATTTTATATTTGGATATACTTTTATACATTTCCTATCTTGTATGGTTTTAAATATTTTAAATTTTTAGTTTTAATTATTGTAACCCGCCCAGAGTCCCTTGTATGGGAGATGGGCGGGGAATAAATTAAATAATAAATAAAATAAATATTTAATGTACATGAAAGCGGGTTACTCTGGAACTCAATGAAACAGAGTTCTGATATAGTAAAAAGGTAAAGCCCCCCCCCCTGCACATTTGTGCAGTCGTGTCCGACTCTAGGGGCCGGTGCTCATCTCCGTTTGTTAGCCGAAGAGCCAGCGCTGTCCGAAGACACTTCCACAGTCATGTGGCCGGCATGATACGTGCAGAATGCTGTTACCTTCTCACCGAAGTGGTACCTGTTAATCTACTTGCATTTGCATGCTTTCGAATTGCTAGTTGGCAAGAGCTGGGGCTAATGCAGGAGCTCACTCCGTCACGCGGGGCTAGGGATTCGAACCTCCAAACTTGCAATCTTCAGATTGACAAGCCTGGTGTCCTACCCGCTGAGCCACCACACCCCCTGCTCTGATATAGTACACAGAGCTTAAACAGTTCTGTGAATGAGATACAGCTGAATAACTGTAGCAAAGGCACTCATGCTTACCATGATACTGCTGAAAAATCTTGAATAAAGGTAAGAAGTGAAAAAAGAGGCACTTTAAGCTGCATCTATGGTTTTCAAATAGTTTCCTATTGACTGGAAAATTGACATGAATATGCATTATGATATATTAGTCAGAGAGTACTTATAATTTCAAACCAAACTCCATCAACTAATCTGAAATAACATTAAAGTTCTTATCTAATAAAAGTGTAAGTGATTTACATTATCTGATCATGGTCACGGTTCTTAATAGATATATAGTCTTATATCTGCCATTTCACTCTATAATGACACTTTATTCTAACTCAGCATTAAACTGATCCCCGGGAGCAGAGAATGTGTTGATATTACTGTGACTCAATTGAAGAACTAGATTTCATCACCATTTCCACACATTCTGAAAAGCATCTCCTATTTGTAGGATTTTATTTATCACAAAGTACACAAAATGATGTTAAAATGTTCACAGATGGCATTTACATTTTTTAAAAAGTATAGCTATTTATCTGTATTTGTATGCAATAACTGAGTTTTAAATGTTTTAATGCATATTAGCACAAAGTAATAAGCATTTAACAGTTTTCTAATTCCAAGATTGTTTATTAGCAGTAAATAGATTTCAAGAAGTCTTTGCAAATGCATGAGCTCACAGCAATAGGACTAGAAAAACAATCACAGGCAATATCTTTCCATTAGGAAGGAAATCAAATAGAAGCACCCACAGACTGTGAAACATTAGGCATCTAAAATTATAAAATGGTAATTTGTTTGTAAGGTTGTTTTGTGTTTTGTGTTTTGTTCCATGTATTTGGAAAGATTGACAAAAATTAAACAGCTGAAAATGTTAAATCAGCAAAAACTAATTCTTGATTTGGGAGCTAGGAGAAATTACTGAAGCATTACTTTAAAACTCATGGTTGAAAACCAATATGTACAAGGCACATAAAAATCTTCCTTCAAACCAAGCTCGCCTCCCAGTAATTTCATCAAAAGCATCCATGGAAGTTTGTAGAGTTGCACTGTATTTATATAATTTAGATTGATTGGTAAATTAAATATCTTTAAATTGATAAATAACTAAAATAATTTGCTCTGAGGTAAAAGCAAAGAATTGCAGCAATCATTGTCCCCTTAAAAGAGCCCATTCTTTTGTGTATGAAAAAAATGAAAAGAAATACAACTCCCAAAATGGCATTTATCGTGTGCAGTTTAGGAAATACAAATTATGTGATAAAAATATACCTTGGAAGGGAGGAACATTTATGAAAAATGATTATGATTGCTGGCTGTGTCAATAACGTACCTCTGTAACAGGTCTATCCCATCAAAAGAAACCAAGGGACAATTTACTGTTTCTGTAAACTGCTTGGAGTATACCGTAAATTCCATCACTTTGCAGGGCTGGTAAATGACCGTCAAGTGCTTGAGATGTAGAAGAATTTCTTTAGCTGGTTAAAAAAAATCAATGTCCTGAACCTTTTCAAGGATTTTTGTTTATTTATGATCCCTGCCAACCCATAAAAACCTCCAACCTTTCTGCCAACACATGAGGGACTGTTCAATGCTAAAACCCCTTCTGCTTAAATCAAAGCTTTATAGTCCTTTAATTATACAGTGGCTATTCATTTTACAGGTTCTGCCACACTGGATTTTGTGAAGAAACACAAATATATGAATGAGCTTAATCCTGAAGACTAATGTCATAAGTGTTGGCTATATCAACTCTATCTACCAAACTGTTATTTTAATGGTGCAGAATAGAGGAGAGATCACCTGTTGCCCTATTTTCTATCTCTATTCTGCTGTTGCTGCTATGTAGATAAAAAGGTTAAAGCTGGAATAACAGAAGGCCATTCCCTTTGGGTCTGTCCATGCTAATTATCCACAGTTTCAAGTAGTTCTGGAAAGTTATATAAAGAGATATAGATACCATATAGAGCAGTGCTTTCCAAAGTCCCGCCGTTGGCAACACACCAACAGCGGCAGCGGTGTGGCAGCACACGCAGCGGCGGCGTGTACGGCGGTGGCGGCAGTGGCGGCGGCCTCATGTTTCGTGCTAAAACCCGGAAGTACTGATGGAGCACCGCTGACGCCGCCACTGCTGCTGCACACACTGCCACACACGCCACCGCTGTTGCCGTGCACGCCACCACAGGGGCGGCGGCGATGCACCATCAGCACTTCCAGGTTTTGTACACAGTTTGGAAAGCTATGATATAGAGATATAGATCATGTAAATTCTTGTCTGTTGTTCATTTCCCTCTCCCTAGCTTTTGCCTTGTTTTTGCCAGTTAAATAATTCTGATATTTGGTGATGTTTAATACATTGCTTGCTTGCTTGCTTGCTTGCTTGCTTGCTTGCTTGCTTGATTGATTGATTGATTGATTGATTGATTATCAAATTTGTATCATATCACAATCTCTTAGAGGCTCATAAAGTAAGAATATATTGTGAAATGAACATGTATATACAATAAGTGAACATCAAGCTATATTTTTGCAAGCTGAACTAAGTGGCATATGTGCTTGTTCTGATCTGGATTGACTGAGAATGTGCTGGGTACAAACTGAACTAGAAATTACCCACAGTAATTTTCCAATAATAAGGTTATAACAATTTGCTGATAAACATGATACAATACTTTCAAAATATGTCATGATATGACATATCATGCGGATAGTTTGGATTACTGCATTATACTACACTAAAGTCAAGATCAATAGAGCCAACCATTAAGAACATCATGTAATAAAACAGAGCAAAGTGATTTCTTTTAAGGAGGTAAAATATAAAGTATATCTATCAAAACTACCAAAACTATCAAATCTAGGAGAAATGCAAAACTACAGACAAATCCACTATAAAATGAGATAAGGACGTATTTCTTGTAAAAATCACTACAGTTCTCCTATTTTTCATACTATAAAAGCAGCACAGAAAATTCTATACGTAATATAAAATCATATACTGGGTCATAAGATTCCTGGATGATATTAAATCTAGCGGAGAGTGATTGCCCATCTAACTAACTAAATGCCTGCCTGAGTGAGAGAGTTGTCTTAACTTATCAAAAATAAAGTATAATTAAATAATTCTTGAAGAAAACTAGCATGCTTCCAAAAGATCTCTGTAATTACAAATTGGTATTCTGCTTTTTTTAAAAAAAAATGCTATCTAGCTAACTCTAGTTGTACCAATCGCCGAGAACAATTCTAGTTGTTCTCAGATGAAACTGGTTTTCTTTTCCCTTTCAGACTGGCTAACTTCGAGAGAAAGAAACTCAAATTATATCCTGTTGGATGACTTTGACAGGAGGTGTTGAAATGAGAATGTGTTCTCTTGGTCTTTGGGTTGCTTTCAATGCTCTCCATCATAGTATTCTTTTAAATGGGCTATCCAAATTGGGTTAGTATGGCTATCTCAATAGCAGGCAATAGAAGATACTGCTTGGCAGCAATCCTGTTCCTACTTCAATTATCAATATCAGAAGGTGGTACTCAGGGATCCTTGGTGTCATAGGTAACAGTTGTGTTTTGAGGACCCAAAGGTTGTATTCTTCGCCGCCACCACTATCACCACTCCGCTTTATAATCTCAAAAGCTGCTGGAGAAATCCTCTGGAAGTCTGAGGTTCAGAAAACATATACAGTATTTCTCTGTCTTATCCAACAGATGCAGATGAGGCTGTCAATATCCTTAATCAAAAATTTACTGTAGTAAAAGACTGGATAAAGTTTAATTCTAATCTCTATAAATGAATATGAGAAGAGTTCAGTCTGATTAATCTGTGATAATTAACACTGGATTGTTAGAATGTTATGAAAATGCATTCAACAGAAAAGAAAAAATTAGACTGCTAATCAATTTTAATCCCAAAAGAAATGGTTAATTTAATCTGTGCTGAATTCACCAGGGTGGATCACTCATCTAATATCAAGTCTCTCTCCTTCTAATATCTGTGAAAACAGAATCATCTGCAGGCTTTTTTAATTTTAATTTAGAATAATTAAGCTGGAGGGGAGGAATATTATTAGGGAACAATTATTTAAAGGTCCCTATATTGGTTATAAGAGAATAATTTTGTAAAATATTGTGAGACATTTCTGATGTGTCTAGCCATGTGTTTAATTTAGTCTTTTACAGTTTATACTTCTGGAAGAGAAAAGGAATGGTAACAATTTAAAAGCATAAAACAGTATTCCAACAATCCTCTACTGTAAATTATAATGACTTCTAGGGCCAAGGATTTGTATCAAAAGGTACCCTAAGATATACTTTTGTTTAATACTTTGGGATCACAATAAAACCAATACCTTTAAGATCTTTTAGTGTAATGAATGCCTTTGGACAGGGGTGGGCAACGTCAGACCCGTGGGCCATATAAGGCCTGCGGGGTTCCTGCCTAAGGCCCGCGGGGCTCCTGCCTGCAAACCCCGCCCCCCAGCGCTTGTGATTGGCTCCCGCCCGCAAATTCCAGCCCCTGGTCTGCGGAAATCCCAGAAACCCCGCCCCCCACCCCCCCGGTCCCCGGTTATAAATATCCAAATGGCCCTTGGCAGAAAAAAGGTTCCCCACCCCTGCCTTAGGATATACTTTTCTTTCCTCTAGGCTGCCAAAGATACTCTCAGGGTCTCATACATTCAAGTTTCATTTGTTTGTTTATTACCATGGCAGCTATTTGGGCCGACGGGGGGATATTTATTTGTTTATTTAAGGACTGAATGCTTTTGAATACTGACTGGCCCCCTTTCTATGCATTTCAGGTATTTCAGTAAATACTTTAATTATTATTGAATACCTTCCCCCCCCTCCCTTTATCCTCGTAAGAACTAGGGAGGGTTCTGTCTGAGATGCTTTCTCAAATGACATTTCTGCCCCAGACTGAGATTTCTTTTATCTGACTATCTTTCAGGGAGTTAACTGGTGAAGAAGGAGGGGGCTCCCTCCAGGGTGATAAACGCATGCGCAGTAATGAATCGCTTTGCTTTCCCCCCAAGAGGCTAAAGAAGGCACCACCCTAGTTTCTTGGGCCTTTTCTCTGAGCATCATTAGTTCATTTTAGTTTAGCTGGATTCTGTCTAGCAGAGTATAACAATAAAACACTAGAGCTTTTACACCAAGTCTCAGCGTGTTCCTTCACTCGAAGTCAGGACAGTATCTGACCATTTTCTTGGTTGCGGCTCTTCCTCCTGATTTTCAAGGTTATTCCTTCTGCCCATCACATAGACAGACTTTTAAAAATAAAACCAGTCATTTAGAAAACCCACTTTAATTGATCTCAGGTAATCTTCATAATCTCAACAAAGTGTGTTGACCTCCAAGTCCAATAATGTTCAGCTAGCATAATCAAGGCATCCGATTAGGAAGGACTAATTAGTTATCTGAAAAAACAATTATATTCCCAAATTATAAGTAACATTTTAATCTTAAATTTTGGAGAGTATTCCTGACTTTCAGTATTTGTCCATATTTATAAATAACCTATTTTATTTTTTAAAAAAACCATATTGCCAAGGTTTTTTAAAACTCCATTTCTAGAAAGAATCTTTGGGGAGAAATATAAAAATAATTTGTTAATATTAATTTTTAAAAAACAGGAAAATCCAAGACTGGAAGCAAAATATGTTAAAACTTGAATATAAAGATGAAACAAGAAATTCTCCAGCACCTATGTCCTAATAAAACTTTAATAGCATAAGACTGCTTCCTTCAGTGCTGTTATTGCCAGAAGATAGAATATTTCCAAGTTGATATTAATCAAAACACAAAGAATCTGTAATACTAATCCATCTTCCTGACAGCATTTAATACATCCGTCAATCACATTCATCTAAAACAATACTAAAAAATAAAAAAGATAGAGTGCAAGTCTCTCTAGATGAAATGAAATGAAAGACATGAGTAATTAATAACATGCTTAGAGTAATTACACAAGTTTTATGAAGTAAACTGATGAATAAATAAATGATAATTATCTTGTGCTATTATTAGGATGGATTTAGCATCTTAGTGGTAATTTCTTGGAAATCTTTTCATATATAAAAATCCCAGGTTGTCCCTTACAAGAAGAAACTTTATCTCCATGTGCATTTCTTCTTTCATTGTTGTGCTTTAGCCCTTGTTAAAATGTGAGATGCAACTTCAGAACAAAGGCAAAGATACTCCAAGGATGCCAAATAATTAGGATACTGAAACTGCAATAAAGTCCTTAATGGCAGGCCTAACTTTCTTTGTAGAGCAAATTTATTAAGATTCAGAACAATGTTTTCACCTTCCTTTTCTAGCAGCTTTTATTCCAGTTTGAAAATGTCACTAAAATGAATTTAGTTGTCAGAGGATAATCCATGGAAATTATTGTACTTGAGTCAAGAGTACAAAGGAGAAGTTCTGAGGATTGTTCTTGTCATGCTTTTGCTAAACAGAGGCATCCAGTGATATTTAGTTCCTGCCTTATCATTAGGTATAACATTAGGTTGTGTTGGACTGCAGATTGGGGGGATCATGAAGGCACAGCAAATTTAATTATTTGGTATTATGACTATATTTTATTGCCAGGAAGGGGAAGGGGTTTATTGTCTGCCTCAGGTGCCAAAATAACTTGTCTGAGTTAGGTCATGACGTGAATGAATGAATGAATGAATGAATGAATGAATGAATGAATGAATTTTATTACAGTCATAGACCAGTACAAATAAAAATACACCATATATATCCAATAAAAATTCTCATAAAAGAAGTAAAATCCATATCAGAAATTAGTTTAGCAGGGTACTTATCATTTATATATAAAATCAAGAAGGCAGCCTATATTGCATTATACTGATACTCCATAAATTGTAGCATCCTATGGTGATTATTAACTATTAAATGTTAATATCAGAATTTTAAGTGCATAGTTATAAAAGAAAATAAAATGTTTACAGTAAGTTTTTCACTAAGTTACGACGACTCTTTAGTGCTGCTGCACAGAATCTTGCTACCTGCGCTGTGATCGTAATCCACTCATCATGACGTACTTTGACTTGGGAGAGGCACCATATGCTCTTTGTTTGAGACACGAGAAAATCCTGGACCAGTTTTGGACCCATCTTTTTTGCTTGATGCCTTAATGCTCTGAAGGAGTAAGAAAAAGCAAACACCTTGCCTACAACTTTTAGTAATTTCTGGTAATCTCATATCCAAGTACTAACAAGATCCAATCCTGTTTAGCTTTTTGGTATCAATCAAGATTGAGTAGGTACAGCCACTTAACTCGGCCTTTTATCCCCAGGAAAGCAAACAACAAAATTCTGGGGAGGGGTTCGTGAGAAATAGATGGAAGTTAGTCCACTATGCAGGAGAGTACTTGTGTGTTTCATCTGGAACATAGATTCCAACTCTTAAAAAGCATAAACCATAGTCTCAACAATATGGGATTTTGTATGTCTGCTAGGAGAAATAAAAGGTTATGTTGCCTTTCATTTAGGAAATGGCACTGTTCTTTATCTATTGTTAACTCTTACCCAGTTTGACCAGAATATTCCAAAAGCCCAAATAGTTTTCGTGGTGAGGCATGGAGAGCAGGGACTTGCTAATGCAGTTTCCAAAGCACGTTTTGCACTTTCCCCACACATGAAACTCTGCAGAAAAATCTTGCCTTGGGAATAATATCAGCAGGGGCAGAGATACCTGGAAAGCCTGCATAGTAAGACCTAAAGCCCAAACTGGACTTGTGTGCCAACAGGAACCTGTCTAGTTACATGACATATATACACATTCAAAAGGATGGCTAGAAAGCAAATAAGTTTCTTCCTGGTCATACTTTTTTTTCACTGGATGAGACTTGTGGCTCATTTTTAGAATGAACCATAGTGTTAGACTGGAACAACAATCTAGGTATTACTACTGACTTGGCAAGATTGTAATATATACAAAGGAAGTAGTACCAATCCAGCAACTGCCACTGCACCTGAGGTACAGAACTATGCTTCTATGTTCAATAAGAAGTGGGACACTGAAGTGGTTATCATAGGCATCCAATCCAAGTCAGAATAACATAATCATGCAAATTATTTAATTTGCATCATATGCCTCATGATGGATGAGGCACATGATGTCACTTGCTCCCCACCCCACAATGTACAGTCATGCTGGCTAAATATGTTTTTATGTTCTGGCAAGAAACACAAAACATTACAGGAATAGTGGTTTATAACATATTTTTAAGTAAGGAAATGTTTTAACTAGTGATTGTTTGATTATGTGCCATCAAGTCATTGTTGACCCTTAGCAATCACATAGATTTTTCTCCATGACGATCTGTCCCTAACCTTGTCTTTCAGGCCTTCCAATGGTGCATTCATTGCCACTGTAACTGAGTCTACCCACCTTGCTGCTGGTTGTCCTTCTCTTTCCTTCCATCTTTCCCAGCATTAGAGCCTTCTCCAGTGAGCTAGGTGTTTGCATAATGTGTCAAAATAGGATAATTTGAGCCTGGTCATTTTTTGCCTTGAGTGAGAATTCTGGTTGATTTGTCCATGATCCATCAGTTTGTCTTCTTGGATGTCCATGGTATTCTCAGGAGTCTTCTCTAACACCAAATTTCAAAACACATCACGGCATTTGAATATCTTTTTTCAAGGCCTTCATGGCTGCTCTACCAAGTGCTAGCCTGCAGCATATTTCTTGACTGCTTGTTCCGTTAAAGGTGATGGTTGATCCTAAAAGGCAGGAGCTATCCACTACTCTGATATTTTCATTACCAATTCTAAGGCAGGTTGTTCTACCTGTTGTCATTAGTTTGGTCTTTTTTATATTTAAATTTAGACCCATTTTTTCACTGTGCACCTTGTCTTTTATTACTAGAGCTTGCAGATCCTTTGCACTATCAGGGTAGTGTCATCAGCATAGCATAGGTTATTAATGTTTCTTCCTCCAATTTTAAAACCATACTCATCTTCTTCCTTCCCTTTCAGCATATAAGTTGAATAAATAAGGGGATAGTATACCACTTTTTCATAATCCTTTGCCAATCTTGAGCCAGTCTGTTTCACCATGTCCTGTCCATACTGTGGCTTCCTGACCTGTATATAAGTTTTTCATGAGGACAATGAGATGTTCTGGGATTCCCATTTTTCTGAGCACATTCCACAGCTTGACATGATTGACACAATCAAAAGCCTTTCTGTAATCAATGAAGCACCTAGTAACATCTTTTTGGTATTCTTTGGTTTTCCCACAATTATCTAGGGTGCATCAGCAAGAATACCTTGTGTTCCTCAGCCTTTTCTAAAGCCAGCTTGATCATCTGGCAACTCTTTTTCCATGTAGGGTTCTAAGCTGCATTGGATGATCCTAAGCATTATTTTGCTAGCATGTGAAAATAAAGATGTTGTACAATAGTTTGCACACTGTGTTAAGTCTCTTTTTTGGAATTGTAATGTAGATTGACTTCTTCCAATCTCTTGGACACTGAGTTGTCTCCAGATTTTCTGGCTTAGCTTGGTTAGAACATTTAGTGATTCTTCTTCTGTTGCTTGCCATATTTCTGTGGGTATTCCATCAGTTTCTGTAGCCTTCTGACTTGGTAATGACCGGACTGCTGATCTAACTTCAAATTCTAGTACTACAGGTTCTTGTAAGTAAGGAATATCTTCTGAGGTATCTTGGATGTTGACATCTCTACTGTATGGTGTTTCAGTATACTCCTTCCATCTTCCTTTGATCTCCTTTGAATCAGTTACTATCTGTCCATTGGCGTCCTTTAGCATACCATACCAATGGAAATGCCTTCTGAGTTCAGAGATCTTTTGAAAGACTTTCCTTGTTTTTCCATGTCTGTGTCCATCTTCAATGTCTTTACAAGTTTTGTTGTAATACTGCTTTTTGTCCCTTCCAGCAGATCTCTAAAACTCTTTGTTAAGTTCCTTTTTGATTTTTATCTTTCTTGTCTTTGGCTTTTCTTCTCTTCTTGGCAATTTCCATGGTTTGTTGTGACATCCAGCTTGTTTTCTTCTGTTTCTTCATTTTTGGCAGTCTCTCTTCACACTCATCCTTAACAACATATTTAAGTTCATTCCATAATTCCTGTGGTTCTCTATCAATGAGGTTTAGGACTTCAAAGCCATTCCTGATGTTCTCCTTGAAAATGGTGGGTTTAATATATTGTGGAAACTGGCCTTCATCTTCTTCTTTTTTAGCTTAACTTGGAACTTGCACATGAGCAATTTGAGCAATTTTCCACAGTCAGCACCTGCCTGTGTATTTCATGCTATAATTGAGCTCTTCCACCTCCTTTTATCAATAATGTAGTCAATTTGATTCCTATATACTCCATCGGTGATGTTCATGTATAGAGGCATCATTTTGGTTGTCTGAAGACAGTGTTAGCTATGAAGAAATCATTGGATGGGCAGAAATTGATACAGTGATGCTTAAACGTTTGTGAACCCTTTGAATTTTCAATATTTCTGCATAAATATGACCTAAAACGTGATCTGTTCTCCACCCAAGTCCTAAAACTAGATAAAGAGAACCCAATTAAACAAATGAGTCAAAAACATTATACTTGTTCATTTATTTATTGAGGAGAATTATCCAGAGCTACATATTTGGAACCATACATATCAGAATCCTGGATAATAGAACTGCAAATACTAAAATATTTCCTTTAGGTGCTTCTTTGGAGTGTAGTTTCTAATATTTACAACAGATGTGTGAGAAAGCACTAGAATGGTGGGATACATAGGAACTTATGTGCACTGAAATATAAGAAGAATGCAAATTATTTTCACACACTGATTTACAATCGATGCTGGCATTGTGTCTACAACATCATTAGGATTCATTATAAAATTACCATGACAATTAAAGTCAACTGTGAAATGCCAGTTCAGGAGCAACTCTCTCTGTTTTAAAATAATATAATTACCCCTTGTCCTGATAGAAAGGTAATTTATGTAAATTTCATTTATGTATTGTTTGCTTCATTTCTTTTCTTCAGTTTCATAATCACTGCAGGAGGTGCTAATTTCTATTTGTTCCCTCCTTATGTACCAAAGACAGTTTCTGTTTTGTATTCCTCTAGTAAATCATTGTTCCTGTTCTGTGCTTTTGGGAAATTTTGTGATGACATTTAATTATTTTGTTTATTAATGTTTGTGTATGTGTACCATATTGCACTAATCCAATAACTGCCTATCAAAATAATAATGTTTTTGAAAGTCATATTGCCAATTCATAATAACTACAAACAGTTCCACTGTGACATATCTTATGAAATTTCCTATGCTTTTTAAAAGCCCCACTTTTTTCTCAGTTTACTGGCAAACCTATTCTAAAGTCAGGGTACAATTGTTTTGGAAATACTATGTAGAGATGAAGACAACAGTGAAACTTAAGTTCATGGTAGGATGTTAATCAAGCCATAATGTAAGAATAAGTAACTATGTAAACATCTCAGACTGTTCATATTTCCATCTGCAAAATGCTTAGATATTGCAGATGTCTTCATCTTAAAGGAATCTAGAGTGGTAATAGGCGGTTAAAATTATGATGAGTTGTTGCTTGTTCATATATAAGTAAACACTTATATATTCTGTATGGTGGTACAGAATTTGAAAAATCAGTGTGAGATCCTGAACCCTGCTAAATTAGAACACTTTTCATCTAAAAGCTCACCAGATGTTTCAGGGGCTCACAGCTACAGACTATCTCTTAACAGATGTTTCACTGAAAGAATTACTGCTAAGTGAAGTGAAGAAGAGCAATCGTTCTGTTTTCCTGTATTGCTGTCAAAATAAGAGAAATGGGGCCTGGAGGATTGGAAAACACTCCTGAAGCAAATGTGGACAGTCTAGTGGGTTGGCTGCAAGGTGGAGTAGAAGATTGCATTCCATGAGCTGACTTCCATTCACATGTTCTCTTGAAAGGGTGGATAAATAATAGTGAATACTTAGCAGCTATTTATCTCCTCTTTATTGGGGAAAAGGTTGGTCAGCCACATGAAAAATAAATATGATGTCTGCTATCTTTTTGCACCCTTTTCTGCAATCAAATAGTAAATGTTCTGTTGTAAATAAATTACAAATTTGGGGATGACTTCTTTTGTAATAACTGTCAGTCTAACCAGCCGGTGTGAAGTTAGGTGCAAAATCCAGCCAGCTGTTTAAAAAGTAACCATCAAGGCAACTTTAAAATCCGTTATCTTTCTAAAGGGGATCTTCCCCTCGTGGCTTCCCTAACTATAAAATATAATATTCATCTTGAAAAATTATCATGCAAAATGGCCAATTGTCTCTGGCACAGCAAAACAGATGAGTTATGTCTGATATGCACAACAATTTTTGGAGCACCTAAGGTGCCAGCAAGTGGCAAATATCCAAGCATCTACTTCTGCTTCATTGACTACGCTAAAGCCTTTGATTGTGTGGATCACAACAAACTGTGGCAAATTCTTAAAGAGATGGGAGTACCAGACCACCTTACCTGTCTCCTGAGAAACTTGTATGCGGGTCAAGAAGCAACAGTTAGAACCGGACATGGAACAACCGATTGGTCCAAAATTGGGAAAGGAGTACGACAAGGCTATATATTATCACCCTGCTTATTTAACTTATATGCAGAGTACATCATGAGAAATGCCGGGCTGGATGAATCACAAGCCGGAGTTAAGATTGCCAGGAGAAATATCAACAACCTCAGATATGCAGACGATACCACCCTAATGGCAGAAAGTGAAGAGGAACTAAAGAGCCTCTTGATGAGGGTGAAAGAGGAGAGTGCAAAAGCTGGCTTGAAACTCAACATTAAAAAAACTCAGATCATGGCATCTGGTCCCATCACTTCCTGGCAAATAGAAGGGGAAGAAATGGAAGCAGTGACAGGTTTTATTTTCTTGGGCTCCAAGATCACCACAGACGGTGACTGCAGCCATGAAATTAAAAGACGCTTGCTCCTTGGGAGGAAAGCTATGGCAAACCTAGACAGCATATTAAAAAGCAGAGACATCACCTTGCCGACAAAGGTCCGTATAGTTAAAGCTATGGTTTTCCCAGTAGTAATGTATGGCTGTGAGAGTTGGACCATAAGGAAGGCTGAGCGCCGAAGAATTGATGTTTTCGAACTGTGGTGCTGGAGAAGACTCTTGAGAGTCCCTTGGACTGCAAGGAGGTCAAACCAGTCAATCCTAAAGGAAATCAACCCTGACTGCTCATTGGAAGGACAGATGCTGAAGCTGAAGCTCAAATACTTTGGCCACCTAATGCGAAGAGAGGACTCACTGGAAAAGACCCTGATGCTGGGAAAGACTGAAGGCAAAAGGAGAAGGGGACGGCAGAGGATGAGATAGTTAGATAGCATCACCAATGTGATGAACATGAACTTGAGTAAACTCCGGGAGGCAGTGGAGGACAGGAAGGCCTGGCGTGCTATGGTCCATGAGGTCACGAAGAGTCGGACACGATTAAACGACTGAATAACAACAAAGGGCTGCAAGAGGATGAATTGTATGTCTCTTTCCACCAACAAAGTTCTATCAGTGAAATTAATCATCTATTGCAGAGCTTTCCAAACTGTGTGTCGGGACACGTTAGTGTGTCGGCTGCAGTGTCTGGGTGTGTCGCGGCTGCTGCTGTTTGGAAAAAGTTTGCATCACTTTTCCACACGAAGCATGTAGACTTTAGGATTTCATCATGCAAAACTGCTGCTGAAATCACCACATTTGATTACTATACGTGATGGTCTTCTGCAAAAATACAGAGGTTTGGGGGTAAATTTTCCATTGAAATAGGGAAAATAGCAAACCAAGATACTGTGTGAAATCCTAACCTTATCATCAGCATCTGAGAGAGTAAATGAAAAATTGCTGCATAAAGTGATGATAATATAAAGAATATTTCACATAAAGAATTGATAATATTTTTGTTACTGCTGATGGACAATTTATAATCCATGTTTGTAAGACAAGGAATAATTTTTCATTGTCAATGTCACTAAACACAGTATTATTCTGTACTATTATTTATTAATATATTTAACACATTTGAAACTTCTGTTGTACAATAATGAAATTATCTCATGTACTATGTACTTAATCTTTAAAAAGAATGAAACATATGTTTTCTTTGCACTATATTTCCCAAAATAATATATAGAAAAGTGAATAGTAAAGAAATCTTTCATGAATAAATCTGGTCTACAGGTAGAAAACTATTCTACTTATTTTTTATAAGATACTATAAGTGCCATCTACAGTGTGAACAGAGATGATGGTGATGTAGATTATGGTGGCAAGTGAGATTGCTAGGCTTAAATATCCTGCTTCCAAGATCCACCCTAAACTAGAAACTGAAGACTGAGCATAACCACATGAACATGAATTTTGCAGTTTGATTTGTATGATAGATTTGTTGTTTATTCGTTCAGTCACTTCCGACTCTTCGTGACTTCATGGACCAGCCCACACCAGAGCTGCCTGTCGGCCGTCGCCATCCCCAGCTCCCCCACGGTTGAGTCCATCACCTCCAGAATATCATCCATCCATCTTGCCCTTGGTTGGCCCCTCTTCCTTTTGCCTTCCACTTTCCCTAGCATCAGCATCTTCTCCAGGGTATCCTATCTTCTCATTATGTGGCCAAAGTACTTCAGTCTTGCCTTTAATATCATTCCCTCAAGTGAGCAGTCTGGCTTTATTTCCTGGAGTATGGACTGGTTTGATCTTCTTGCAGTCCAAGGCACTCTTAGAATTTTCCTCCAACACCACAGTTCAAAAGCATATATCTCCCGTCGCTCAGCCTTCCTTATGGTCCAGCTCTCGCAGCCATAGGTTACTACAGTGAATACCATTGCTTTAACTATGCAGACCTTTGTTGTCAGTGTGATGTCTCTGCTCTTAACTATTTTATCAAGATTTGTCATTGCTCTCCTCCCAAGAAGTAGATGTCTTCTGATTTCCTGGCTGCAGTCAGTGTCTGAGGTAATCTTTGCACCTAGAAATACAAAGTCTGTCACTGCCTCCACGTTTTCTCTCTCTGTTTCCCAGTTATCAATCAAGCTGGTTGCCATAATCTTGGTGTATTTGAGGTTTAACTGCAACCCAGCTTTTGCACTTTTTTCTTTCACCTTCGTCATAAGGCTCCTCAGCTCCTCCTTGCTTTCAGCCATCAAAGTGGTGCCATCTGCATATCTGAGATTGTTAATATTTCTTCCAGCGATTTTAACTCCAGCCTTGGATTCATGAAGCCTAGCACGTTGCATGATGTGTTCTGCATACAGGATGAATAGGTAGGGTGAGAGTATACAACCCTGCCGTACTCCTTTCCTAATCTTAAACCAGTCCGTTGTTCCGTGGTCTGTTCTTACCATTGCTACTTGGTTGTTATACAGATTCCTCAGGAGTCAGACAAGATGACTTGGTATCCCCATACCACCAAGATCTTGATCCACATAGTTAAAGGTTTTAGAATAGTCAATAAAACAGAAATAGATGTTTTTCTGAAACTCCCTAGCTTTCTCCATTATCCAGAGAATATTGGCAATTTGGTCTCTAGTTCCTCTGCCTTTTCTAAACCCAGCTTGTACACCTGGCAATTCTCACTCCATGAATTGCTGGAGTCTACCTTGCAGGATCTTGAGCATTACCTTACTGGCATGTGAAATAAGTGCCACTGTTTGATAGTTTGAACATTCTTTAGTGCTTCCCTTTTTGGGTATGGGGATATAAGTTGATTTTTTCCAATCTGATGGCAATTCTTGTGTTTTCCAAATTTGCTGGCATATGGTATGCATCACCTTGACAGCATCATCTTGCAAGATTTTAAACAGTTCAGCTGGGATACCGTCATCTCCTGCTGCCTTGTTATTAGCAATGCTTCTTAAGGCCCATTCAACCTCACTCTTCAGGATGTCTGGCTCTAACTCACTGACCACACCATCAAATCTATCCCCGATATTATTATCCTTCCTATACAGATCTTCCGTATATTCTTGCCACCTTTGCTTGATCTCTTCTGCTTCTGTTAGGTCCTTGCCATCTTTGTTTTTCATCATACCCATTTTTGCCTGGAGTTTACCTCCGATGTTTCTAATTTTCTGGAAGAGGTCTCTTGTCCTTCCTATTCTATTGTCTTCTTCCACTTCTGCGCATTGCTTATTTAAAAATAATTCCTTATCTCTTCTGGATAACCTCTAGAATTTTGAATTTAATTGGGCATATCTCCCCCTATCACTGTAGCCTTTTGCTTTCCTTCTTTCTTGGGCTACTTCCAGTGTCTCAGCAGACAGCCATCTTGCCTTCTTGGTTTTCTTTTTCTTTGGGATGTTTTTTGTTGCCGCCTCCTGAACAATGTTGCGAACTTCTGTCCATAGTTCTTCTGGGACCCTATCTACTAAATCTAGTCTCCTTCTTACCAGTCAAGCGCGAACGCTGTTTGCAACCTTCTGGCTGCAAGCAGCCATCTGGAAGACAGATGGGGTGATTCCAGGTGTTTTCCTTTTTCCGGAAAAACACTCCTGGTCTTCAGGAAAAACCTGCCTGAGCCCGAAAAAACTGCCTCATTGTCAGTTCTTCCCATTGAGCCCTTGGGCACAGCTGTTCAGTCCACCATGTCCCCACCAGAAGTCGAGTATGCAGTATTTTTTGAGACACATTCTTATTCTGTTTCCCTAGTTGTTTGCTATATTTTCACAGCAAGAAAGTCTCTTAGAACTATTATCCCAATTAAATTTAAGTATCATAGGAATTACAGTTTGTGCAGAAGATCATTATATAGGTTATACTCCAAAAAGCACTTCTGCAGTAGATATTTATAGCATCACCTCTGATGATAAAAAGTATTTCTATATTAATGATATACAGTACCACAGTTATGGATGATAGTAAACATTGCTAGTGTGAAAATTTTGTAAATGTTCTTACTTAAGAGTCAACCCAATTGAGTTCAGTGGAGATTTATTTCTGAGCAGACATACCTGAGTGGACAGATATAGTTAGCCATATTGGATGAGCATTCTGGAAGTTATAGTGCCAACACATCTGGAATTTTTTAGGTTGGGGAAGGCTGCTTAAGCCTGTCAATTCTAGCCTAACAGCTGCTTCTCAGCCTTTTGATAATAAATTAATAAGGCTCAGAATAACATCCATAAGTACTCCCAAAGGCATTGTTTTGAGCAGGCTGAGCAGTTATATATCATCATGTCCACCCAGAATAATTGCACATTCAAAAAAGAAATCATGCCAACATTTATGAACCCACATATAGAGACTTGTGTTTTTAAATGGGTAGACACCAGCCTGCTGAAAGTCTTCGCGTCCTTCACTCCATGTTTCTTTTCCACTCCCACAGAACTCTCAGGATTTTGGTAATCAGAAGTTGGTAATTTCAGTAGCAATTTTACATGATAGATCCCAACAGCTATATGCTTCTTGTGGAACATGATGCACAACTATTTTTGGACCAAGGACATTTGTTGGCCTTTGAATAGCACTTCAGGAGCTTATTCCAAAAAGCAGTAGGTCAAATCATGACAACTAAACTTTATTATATGTTTGTATATCAATCAATCAAAATTTATTTACGGTCCAAGACCAAACACAATAAGAGACCAGCATACAATATAATATCTATAAAAATAAATTTTAAAATTATGAGATCATAAAACAATTTTTGTTGTTGTTGTTCAGTCGTTTAGTCGTGTCCAACTCTTCGTGACCTCATGGAACATAGCACGCCAGACCTTCCTGTCCTCCACTGTCTCCCAGAGTTTACTCAAATTCATATTCATTACATTGGTGATGCTATCTAACCATCTCATCCTCTGCCGTCCCCTTCTGCTTTTGCCTTCAGTCTTTCCCAGCATCAGGGTCTTTTCCAGGGAGTCCTCTCTTTGCATTAGGTGGCCAAAGTATTTGAGCTTCAGCTTCAGTATCTGTCCTTCCAATGAGCAGTCAGGGTTGATTTCCTTTAGGATTGACTGATTTGACCTCCTTGCAGTCCAAGGGACTCTTAAGACTCTTCTCCAGCACCACAATTAGCAGCTAACAATTAATGAATGAGGGAGGAACCAGACAGTTTCTAACAGCTATAGCTATTGATTTTGCAACCTTCTTAGAGTTTTATGAAGAGTGGTCACCAAGAAAAGGGTAACAGCCTCCTGGTCACAATTGCAATTAGAGTTATTAACAATTAGTAGTATTAAACTTGATTGCCGTTTGGTGTACAATGGACATTTTAATAGCACGAGTCTGAAATAGAAACAAGTTCAGCTTTCATATGGGAGGTTTATATATCTACTGGTTGTTGCCCTAATAGGTAGTGCCCCAATTCAGGCCAAGGTAAATAGTCTCCTATGTGGAGTATTTAAGATGTTATAGAAATATCCAGGGACAGACCAGGGAGTAAGAGCAATTGTGCTATAAAAGGGATGGGAAACTTTGGCTCTGTCATTTTGGATATCTAGATTCCAAATCCTCTGCTTTAGTTCAGCCAGGATTTTATCAAGTCCCAAAGCAGGTAGTGTTGGCAAGGTAAGACCGCAATATGCCAAATCATCATTAATTTGTCTTCTTAGGTTGGAAGAGAACCTATCCAGCAAGGTGAGATGAACTAAGGAAGTTCCCCAGTAGACTATTTCAGCCAGAATCTAAGACAACAAAGTCTTAATTGGGCCCCAAAAGAAATGCACCCTAATTCTAGTCATGTTAGGGCATTGGAAGTTGAATAAGGAACTCAGTAAGATTTTCAAGAATTTTGATTGGATTGCTTCTAAACTAGGAAACACAACTGTACACCATATTGCATCAAACCCAGAACTTTGGTTTTAAATAGTTTAATAGCTGATGGGACATAACTGTTAACAAATTGACCTGCAAATTTAGTAATTGCAAGGGATGTTTTTATACATAGTACAATTATTGATAGGAACATGCGGGAAGGGAGGTGTAGCAGAAATTACGTGTGAATTGGAAAGACAGGCATCTTGCATTTGTTCTTAGACTAACGTAGTTTGGTAACAGATACTTGTGGTATATTTTATATTTAATGTCAGAGTTACTTACTGACTAATATACATTTCCCAGCACATAAAAAATAGGTTAGGGCACTTTCTCATGCTGTTTAATTATATTTTCCTGTGTCTTTCCTTTTCATCGAAAGCTACTGTGGTTCTGTTGAATAAAATTTACTTAGTCCTACATTCTGTATACCCTGCAGATGAATAATGAATAAATTAAGTTTGAAGTCTCACGTATCAGGTTGCCTTTGAAAAATCAAAAGTCCCAAACACTGTAGTTTTGGAGCATGTGTGGGTAGTTGTGGGGAATTTGTTTATGGCTAATATTTTTTAAATGAATTTTACTGCTATATAAAACAACTTTATCCTTTAGTCTGCTGGCACTAAAGTCCCAACCCAAGGAAACTCCATCCCTGCAAATTTCCATCTCACTCACTCTTTCCCCACCCCAGGAATTTGTATAAGTGTGCATTAAATCATTGCTGCCTTGCAAAGAAAAATTAGTAAGAAAAAATGACCGTTCCTTTTTCTCAGTCTAGTTTAGAATAAATAATAAATAAATAAATAAATAAAACAATGAAATATTTATCATATTTCTTTACCGCCCATCTAGTACTGCAACGACTTTTACCATCTCATTTTGCATATACTTTTACCAAGTATTGACATACTTTGAGATATTATGTATAAATAGGTGTCCCCAAACATTTAAGGCCAGTGGGTCCATTTGGAATTTTGGGGATGCAAAACCTCCTGTCTCTCACAGCTTACCTTTGACTTCTTTATACTGGTGGGTACCTTCTTAAAGAACACTCTGGACTGGAGCATTTATCTGTCATTTTTATTTCCAGAGATGTTGAAGAGAGGCTGCCTGTCCATCCAGTGAGATCAAGCATAGTGAGAGCACTCTGGATTCCTTCTATTAAACAATGTCACCTAGTGGGACCCCAGAAGCACAGCTGCTCTGTCGCAGTGCCTGTCCCCTGGAACATCATCCCCCAGATGCTCCCACCTTACAAGAAGTTCTGCAAGTTTTTCTTCTTTAATTATGTAAGCCATCCAGAGTCATTTGGGAGGCCTTATATCTCATTAAATAAATAAATACATCCACCCATCCATCCAGAGGCATTCTAGAGAATGACAATGATGTGGAAAGCTGGTCTTTGCAGCATGCCAGCTTTTCATTTATTATTTTTTTAGTTTAAAACATTGGGGGGAAACCAATTTAGATGGGTAGGAATCCTGGTGAGCACTAAGGGAGATACCTGCAAGCACAGATACTCTGCTAGAGTATTTATAAACAAAACAATCAATATGTGGACACACTCAGATTCTCTTTGAAAGGGATCCCAAGTTGGCAATGCTGTCCTGGAAATTCTCACCACTCAGAAGCATACTTAAATAGCACTGAATCTCATTCATTTATTCCATGTATCCCTCCCTCCCTCCCTCTCGTAATGCACTCACAAAACATTTTCCCTCCCTTACATCTTATCAAAAATGAGTATTGCTTCCCTTCTCTTCAAAGGTAGATACTGCTCTTGACTCAAATTAGTGGCACTTATGTGAAAACACTGAGAAAGGAATAGACCATTTGGCGCTCATAGAAGAAAATGATAGACCATTTCAGATACTTCTTATGGAGGGTTCTATCAAGTGTTGGGAACAGAGTGCTTTTGAGTATATTATGCTGGATTGCAAGAAGAAAGAAGCACAGTGAATAGCTGCAGACACATCCAGCTCTTCAAAATATTCACCAAGTCTTAAGCCATGGCAAATGAACAAGCACTTGATTTACAACAAGCCTAAGCATCTCACAAATACACTCTGAATTCAGTCACAATGACCATGTACCCTTTTACAATCTTACTGAAACAGGTTTCACTGGTGAAAGTTATTACTAAAATACAGTCAAAAGAAGTGCCAGGAAATGTGTGACTTTTCATATATATCATATTTTAACAATTATGGCTAATTAAAGTAAGATTCCCTTCCCCTCTGCTCAGATACAGTCATTATTGTTGCCTTGTTCATGTTTGACTAAGTAGCTATTTTTTAAAAAAGTATTCAAGTATATGTGCAAATGACAAACTACATGCACAAAAGTGTGGAAATTCAATTGTATGACAGATTCAAGCGCAGCTCAGTTTTCTTTGGTTTGGAGTCACTCTTGAATTCTTAATAGGTTTATGTTTCAACATTCTGACTCCCAATTTTACTTAAGGAGTCAATTTGTACTTTCACTATAATACAAATCCTGGAATTAATTTGTGATTTCAGGACCACATGTAGAAATGTAGATGCAAAAAAACAGATTGCAGCACCTTAGAGAAATGAAAATTGTAGATGATATAGTCAGTTAGACATACAATAATATTTATATGAACTAGGATAAAGAGTCATTTGTTTTCATTAGAGTTAGCAGGAGTACTGATGTGGATTCCTGAGATTCTACATTTCTTTCACAATACTGTGCATTATTTTAAATAACATATTTGTACTTCAAAATATTCCCAACTTTCTCATACTGTAATGGTACTCATCAATAAAATTTTATGTCTGCTGTCAGTTAGGACTAGAGAAGCTCTATTACCCCTCCAATTAGCATACTGGAATAACTAGAATATCATCTAGCACTGCATCTCCTTCTCTTATCTATCAATTGAGTAGATCAACATGGAAACCCCATTTGTGAAGAACGATTAGCCAGAGCAACAATAGTATCTCCTATCCAACAGAAGACTTGCTGTGTTAGGGTGATCCAAGTTCTTCATCCAAAACAACAGACTTCTGTGGCAGTTCAAAGGCTAAAACCATTGTTATTCCCTACTTTTTTCAAGTCACATGATAGGGACTGAGTGTCCTCAGTCATGCCAAGCATATAGAATGGTGTTTCAGTTAAAAGACATGAGGTGGACAGATCATGTTTAAATTTAAATAATAAATCATGATAAATCACTGTTTTCTTAGGAATATTGACCAATGTCAGTCAATGAAAATCAGGTTCCTTTCTAAAACATGTGAAATATGTACAGTATATATTCACAGTATGGGCCAATTAATTATATGTTCCATTATTAAAGAAGTAAAACAGTTACCCTAGCCTTTGGATCTGATAATAATGCAACCAACAGTCAAGTCTGAGCCAGTTTGGTGTAGTGGCTAAGGTTCTGGGTTAGAAACTGGGAGATTGTGAGTTCTAATCCTCATTTGGGCACAAAAAGCTCTGTCTTAACCCAACCCACTTCATTGGGTAGTTTTTGTGGGGAAAATAGCAGGCAGGAGCATTCCTTGAGTTGACCAAAAAGAAAGGTGGGATAAAAATCAAATAAATAAGTTTTCCTTCCTATGAAAACATATTTTTCCTAGATTCCCCCCCCCCAATTCTGTAAAATCTCAGAAGAGTGAGACTATCAAAATGGATGATGTTGTGACTGGTGCTGTGTCTATGGATTGAGGCAACTGAGATAGGCAGCTAGGAGCAGCAGCTGTGAGCAGGGAGGCAACTCTAATGGACCTAGAAGGTAGAAGTATTGACTTGACTGCCTCTTGAATAGAATTGGCCATTTGCTTTAGGAAAGTGACAAAATGCATGGTTGCCTTGTAATGAAAGATCTCCTCAACCTCATCACGTGAAGGAAAACTGAACCCAACATGCTGCTGCAAAATCAAATTTGTATAGGCAGTCGACAATTGGCAGATAAATTCTTTCTGCAAAATAGAAGTGAAGTTTTTTTTCCCCAGTTGATTGCAGCTTATACTTTATATCTCCAAATCTTTTCTTTTTTAAATAAACCAGGTTCCATTAAAAGAAACAGATTGAAGATAGTTATCTTGAATGGGGCCAAGGAAACAAGGAAGCCTAAAGGAGCCAAAGCACAATTCTGCTGATGGTTGTCTGATAAACTATTTCAGAGCCACTGGTACATCTGCCCATGGAACTTGCCAAGCAGCCAGATGTCGGTTTTGGAAAGCTCATTTGCATGCTTGATGGAAATCCTCTGGGATAATTGCATTGAATACACCAGTTATGACCTCAGCCACATGAAAAATGGCATGGAGGTTAAGAGCATTTGGGGAGAGGCAGTATAGCAGCTTCATTAAGATTCAGAAGGTGGTGGATGCCAGCATCCAACAATCCAAGGGAGGTATGTCCTCAATAGAAAAGTTGATTAACCTGACACTGAACACAGACTAAATTTTCAGGCCTCAACAACATTTTTTTAAAACTTTATTTACACAGAGAGATTATTTTGGAAATGCATGCTTGGCATTTTAAAATGCACCATGGTTTTGTAATAGGCAGCTAATTATCTCACTTGGGGGACTTTTCACATAGCCATATTAAAAATGACAGATTGGAAGAGAAAGAACTCACATCTTTAGCAGGATTATAGGGTTTTCTTTGAAATTAAGTTTCCATTGCAAGATGCATATTTTGTAATCTATTATCTACATCAGTGTTTCTCAACATCAGCAAATTTAAGATGTGTGAACTTTCATTCTCAGAATTCCCCAGCCAGCATTGAGGTTGTTGAGGCTGAGAAACACTGGTCTATATACATATATCAATCGCCCCTTGGATTTTATATTTAACTTATTTTTTACTTGTATAGTGTTTGTATCATATTGTATTGTATTTTATGCATTTTAATTGCTGATTTCACTGTAAACCGCCCAGAGTCCCCCCTTCGGGGGAGTTGGGCGGTGATAGAAATTGGAAAAATAAATATATGATTAATAAGTGTGGTTCTGTTCTTTCAGCTCATACCATTTCAGCATTCTAGCTTTGCCACAAATACCTTGTTTTTCATTTTGAGTTACCCAGTGCTGCTTAAATTAATCATGTTTCAGCTATGGATGCATACATATGAATATTGGGGACTTCAATAATAACATAAGCATAACACAACTTATTTTTTTTTCTCCTGACTTACATTTTTTTTCTGAATTAGGAAAATCATGACAAAGCAGCATTTCATCCAACCTCTGAAGACTGGAAAATATACATGCTGGATGTAGACCATGACAAAGACTAGATTTAGGGTTATCCATGTTCTGTTTAGGTAACTCATTTCTCAAAATTCTGAACTGTTCACCTATTTCCTCATCAGTCTCTAAAACATTGTTCAGTTATCAAAAAGCCTCTGTTCAAGGTTCAATGTAAAAGCCATAATGAAATCTAGACACTCTTTATCACAGACACCAATAAAGTGCAAACAAGATGCCCAGAACTCCAATTTGGAATCATTGATAAGACTAGTTAATCACAGATTTACAAGCAATTGGTTGTAAAACCACCTTAAGATCACGTTTTCTGTTTCTATAATTTATTATTCAGTTTTACATGCTGTTTCAAGACTATACACAGGTCAGTATTAGATTCCTGACATGGAAGATACAGAGGCATTCTCTATATAGAAAAAGCATGCCAGATTTCATTAAGTGTTTGATTCTGTAGCTTATTCACCTCTGACAAAATATACAAATATAAAAGTATTATTAATTTTTAATGTATTTTTCTAATCAAGCAAGCCATTTTTTAAAAAAATAATCCTTGTGTTACGCTATGATGATCAAAGGTATACCTTATTTAAGATAAAGATATGTAACACTTTTTTTTACTCTTTTTCCTATTATTTTTCTCTGTCATTTTGTTACACACAGAGACACTTTGTCCAATGGAAACAAGTCTAGTCTGACGCTTAAATTATTATTTATAAATTATTATTTATTCATTCATTTATTTATTTAGGTGGATACCCAAATCCAGAATGACTCTGGGTGGCCTACAATCTGAAAACAGAAAACCAATAGCAAAACAATAGAGGAAGAATCTGAAGGGTCCAGACAACCATATCCATTTAAAAAAATGTGATAGGCTCTGCAGCCACCCTATCCAAAGGTCAGGGAGAACAGCCACATTAAAAAAAACACACACATAGAAGGTGATATCATCCATTTCTACCACCCAAAAATGGTTGTCTGCCATTCTGGTGATAGGACAACCGGACAATATGGATACATCCATAGGCTTTTGGTATGGTACAGTAAAGTTATTATGTCGTTCTAGCTAAAATTAATCAATCATTTCAGATGTATAACATTTTCAATATATGTCTGTACCGGTTTTTCATACATATTGGATCTTCAAGAATTGCTAATAGAAAGAAACCTCATAAAGAATATCAGCAAACAAGTTTATCATCTAAGATGACCATTTCACCATTCTTTTTGAAACTGTTACTGTAATCATGAAATAAGACCTTAAGGGTTTTCCTTAAGAAAGATTTCAGTTCCTCAGTCTGACTTGAAATAACATACTCAGAAAATAAAGTGAAACATTTTCTAACATATCTAACAAAGCAAGAAACAAACAATTGATTGATACTGGAGATTTGTTCTCAGGAGACCACAAGGAGCTTACAACATGAAAAAGCAGATATTCCTGACATTAATGCCTGATTCTCTTATTTCAGAACACTCCTGGATTTCTTCCATAGGTGTTCTTATCACAAGAGTCTTATGTCAATCAGAAGCTAAGCCTATATAACTAAGGTGAAAATGTATCTGTCAGAGGTGGTTTCTTCTGAGAAAGCAGAGCAGAGGATGATGTTACCAGAGAAGGAGCCATAAGGGCTAGCACAGAGTTCTGTTGTTCAAAAGTATGATCTGAGCAAGACTGAAACATTTCTTTAAAAAGCAGAAGGTTGTCCAAAGTTTTGTTTTTATTTTTAAAGACAAGTAAAGATAAAGGGTATGAGAGCCAGTTTGGTGTAGTGGTTAAGGCACCAGGCTAGAAACCAGGAGACTGTGAATTCTAGTCCTGCCTTAGACACAAAGCCAGCTGGGTGACTTTGGGCCAATCACTCTCTCTCAGCCCTAGGAAGAAGTCAATGGCAAACCACTTCTGAAATCTTGCCAAGAAAACTGCAGGGACTAGTCCAGGCAGTTGTCAGGAATCAACACTGACTTGAAGGCACAAAAAAGGAGAGAAAAGATAAAGGGTGCATAGCAAGGTTTTTTGTTTTTGTTTTCTAGATCTGAAGCTTCTTTTGGACCTATGATAGAGTCATCAAAAATTATTTCAAATAAGAACTGATACATTCTTGTTGAAATTATGTCTTTAGGTTCTATGAAAAGAAATTAACATTAATTTTTCAAAATTAGATAAACATCTATTTCCAATCTCCATCACTTTTCAAATTCATAATATTGAATTGATGTGACACCACACAAGTCATGGCACTTTGTGTTCTAATTGTTGTTCAGAATATTCTTTTTGTTGTTGTTTTTCAGTCATTTAGTCGTGTCCGACTCTTCGTGACCTCAACTTCCCTTCCACTTCCAGACACATCCACAACTGAGCATCCTTTCGGCTTTGGCACAGCCGCTTCACTCTTTCTGGAGCTACTCGGAATTGCCCTCTGCTCTTCCCCAGTAGCATTTTGGACACCTTCCGACCTGAGGGGCTCATCTTCCGGTGTCATATCTTTTAGCCTTTTGATACTGTCCATGGGTTTTCTTGGCAAGGATACTGGAGTGGTTTGCCATTCCCTCCTCCAGTGGACCACATTTTGTCAGAACTCTCTGTCATCACCTGTCCGTTTTGACCTGACTTCATTGAGTTACGCAAGCCCCTTCGCCACGACAAGGCAGTGATCCATGAAGGGGTCAGAATATTCTATTGTACATAAATTTAAAGCAAAATAATAACATTTGTTGTCGCCAAATGTTAAGAATTTGGCAAGAGTAAACATCATATATATCTATCAGAAGAGTTTGGAAATGTATGTATGTATGTATGTATGTATGTATGTATGTATGTATGTATGTTTTGGAAGCAACATCATCTTAATTGCTGCTATATGTCCTAAAATACTAAGGTAACTCCATCTTTTTATAACCTTTCTTATTTTTTTCCCAAACATGGCCATAATTGTTATTGGATATCATACTTAAACTCTTTGATATATTAATTCCTAGTTATTTAAAAGTTTTATGGGCCAGAGAAATTTCTAAAATATTGGATATCCTTTTTGTTGTTGTTTTTGCTTTGAAAGTGAAGTATGAATGCAAACTATTGTAGATTTTTAAAAAACTAACTGTTAAGCCAGAGTCTAAAGCAGGGCTTTCCAAAGTTTTCCCGCGGCGACACACCAACCGCCGTTGGTGTGTCGCCGCGGGAAAACCCGGAAGTGCCACCATTGTGGCAGCGCGCAAAAACCCAGAAGCGCTGCTGCCGCTTTCGATTTTTATGCGCCGCTGTTGGTGTGTTGCCACGGGAAAACCCGGAAGAGCCGCCGTTGCGGCAGCACGCAAAAACCCGGAAGTGCTGCTGCCACTTTCAGTTTTTGCGCACCGCTGTGGCTGTGGCGCTTTTGGATTCTCGCGCGCCGCCGTTGGTGTGTCGCTGCGGGAAAACCCGGAAGCGCTGATGGCACGCCATCAGCGCTTCCGGGTTTTGACGTGACACATCTGGGCCCCGCAGGCAACACACTTTTGTGTCGCGACACACAGTTTGGAAAGCTCTGGTCTAAAGCAAATTCTTCAATTTTTTTTAATAAACTGGGAAAAAAGTGTTGAATTAGAAAATAAGTATAATAATCATTTTTGCCCTCTATATTAATCCCCTAGATTTGATTTTCACACATATGCAACTCCTAACATTTAATTAACTAAATTAGAAAATATAGTGGAAAGGACTGGTTATTTCTTCATGTTACAATTAATTCCTTTGAGTCATAATTACTGGTTCTTGTGCTCTTGTAGGCTGATAAATGTTGTCTATCATATTTTGGAATGTAGAGCCAAATCTACTGTTTTTTCATCCTTAAGTACTCTGTGCACTTTAAAGTTTAGACCAATTTTAAATAAAAATTAAAAGTTTAAAATTTAGACCGGTTTAGGCAACCTTTTATTGGTGCCTAAACAAAGTAAACATCAAAATATTTATCTTTAGCTCTGTCTGTCCTATAATTGTCTTGCAGCATAACAACTGAAAAGGAAAAGGATCTTACATATCTAAATGCAGTAACCTGTATTTTTTTCTATGCCTGCCAAACCTTTTACAATCAGAAAGTTTACAGATATCATTAATAAAATATAATTCTACTACTTTTATAAGCCTTTGTTTGATTTGATAAATGAGATTAAAGAGAAATTCTTGTTAATTCCTTATTTTGACTTACAGTGTATACCACTGTTTCTCAACCAGTATGCTGGCTGGGGAATTCTGGGAGTTGAAGTCCACGCATCTTCAAGTTGCCAAGGATGAGAAACACTGGTGTATACTATACTGGCTTCTGTTGTTAATTATTATATACTAACTTGACTTTAATAATGCTCTGAAGTCCTAAATTGATTCTAGACTCTTTAATATGTATGTATTAAATTCAATTTTATAATGCTTGTAAATCTCATTTTACTTTCTTTCTCTCTCCTTTTTTTCCCTCCATCATTTTGACTGTGTTCTAAAACCTTAAATAAATATTTCCTACTATTTTTAATATCATGTATCCTATAAAACAAACTAATTTTTGTTGATTATGCCCCCTCTTAAACTCTCTATCATTCCCATACCTACAAATCTTTCACCTTCGATAGTCCATATATATCTATCAACTGTTCCCATCCCTATCCAATCCCTGTTTGATCTTTCACCATAAGAACCTGCAGAAGTTCACAAAAGATCATTCCTGAGTCTCTTCTTGGTCTAAGGGGGAAGTGTTTGGTTCTCCCTCACACCCTCTGCACACGATAGATTATATCGTTCTCTCAATTAATCATCTGTATTCTACTTTTTTTTATTTTCCTATCCTTACCTGTATTAACTGTTACTTCCTGAATAATTATTTATCTCATAAGCTTATTCAGGAAGTTTGCAAGATGAACTAAACAAATGGGGCAGGAGACAAAGTTTTATTTTTTCAAGACATTAGCCAAACTACTTTACAAAAAAGGGTTGCATTTAAACTTCCTACAGATGGGAATTCAATATAAAAGGGGATTTCGTTTTAAACTTACAATATTGAAACCACAAGGAATGGAAACAATTTATACTATTCAGGATATGAATATGACTTTGATGAGGAAGATTCCCCTGATGCTATTACAAGGAATGACCTTGGGGATTAGGCCAAGCAGATCCAGCTGCTAAATGAATATCACAGATGAAAGAGAATTCTGACAGAAACAAGAAGAAAAGAAAAATGATGATGATAAAATGAACTGTGAATAAACTGAATAGTTAAAGTACAATATTAAAGCATTAGCTTGTATTAGGATTAAAGTTATAAATACATTTTTGTTTTCTGAAGAGTTGGGGCAGAGAAGAGACCCATATAAAACCAACCCCTGCCCAGATTGCTATATCCCACACATCAGGATATCCATTACAGACAAATAGATATGCAAATTTAGTGAGAAGAAAGTAAGGTAATCATTTGCAGTCCACTTTAATAAAATAAGCAAGAAACTGTTAGATGATTATAATAGCCCAGTTACAATTCCAAAATTCTTTTAAAAAGAGGGATTATTTCTGTTTCTTAAAAGTAAGAAACACCTTCAGAAATGACTTAGATGAGGGAATAGAAGGGATAAATAAAATATAAAACTGATGCAAAACTTGGAGAGATTGCTAATACCCTAGAAGAGAGGCTCAAGATTCTGAAGCATCTTGATAGCTTGAAACATTAGGCCCTATCCAACAAAATGTTGTTCAATGGTGACAAATGTAAGATTCTACGCTTAGGCAAGTAAAATCAGATGCACAGGGACAAGTTAGTGGTACCTGGCTTAGTAGTAGTAGTAGTAGTACTTGCCTGTGATGGATCTCGGAGCAGAGCAGTACAGTACAGTACAGTATTGCTTTATTGATTAGTCAAATGACCATATCAAAAAATGGGCATCAGCCACAATAAAATACAGTAAAATAAGACAGGTAAAATACAATATGATATGGTAAAATAGACTAGAGTGAGATAAAATGAGATAAAATACAGTGAGGTAAGATAAAGATAAAAGATTAAGATAAAAGAGTATAAAATAATGCAAAGGCTTATAAAAAGATGAATAGTAAAATACAAATACAAAATGTATTTAGGTGAATTCATCGCCTTTGCATGCTACCCCAATATGTTCTATAAAATGTGTTCTCAATTGGACAGCCCTGACTATAAACTTAACAGTTCTAGAGACTACATACCATCTTATTTTGTTCAGTATTGTGTTTTTATTGTTTATTGTATTGTGAGCCACTCAGTCAGTTTAGAGTCAGGCAGTACCTAAATTGAAATAAACAAATTGCAAGGACAATCTCTTTGATTAGTTAGTTTAGTTCATTGCAAGAAATAGACAAGTTGCTAAAGAAGAAGTCCAGCAGGTGCCAAGTATAAAATGATGCCATATGTATTATGGCATGTGTACAGTATTATGGCATCATCACACCAATGATGCAAACACTGTGATATTACAATGAATGTGATGTTGTGGCTCCCTCTTGCCTCTCCATATGGTTGTTCATGGAAGCAAGCTTTACATTTGTGCCTTTTTCTCCTACTCATTTTTGGGGAGTATTCTCATAGGATAATAACAAATTAAACTTATACGCTGCCTGACTCCCAGTGACCCTTGGTGGCTCATAACAATCAAACAAAGAAATTACAGTAAAATAGATAAAAGATGACAAGTGTGACAGACCTGATGGAAAGAAGTGAGGGGTCTCATTCTCCCTTGCCAAAGCTCTGGGTGAACCCCTTGGTGAACCTGTGGGATTGTTATAGTAATGGACAAGTCTGCATTCAGGTTGTTTGCTTCTGACCTAGCCAGAAGTAGCATTCACAAATAAATGGAATGCTAGCCTGATATAGAACATAACACCAGCCTTAAGAAACAGGAGGGGATAGCCTTGCCAGCTTGCATTCTCTTTGTGCCTGAAGCTATGTACAGTACATGTATCTCTTGGGTGCTAGTTTCAAAAATAAAAATTAATCCCCATCGTTCAAATAAAAAAGCTACAATCATACAGTTCTCACTATGGGCCTTCTGCTAGATGTTGTAATTTATAAAGCTACCAAATCTGGTCAGCAAAATACTGGACTTCCACCAATCAGACAGGTAGCACGGGAACATTACTGTAATTTTGCAGAAATACTAAGCAAAAATTACTTTTTTTTTTTGGAATGAAGGAAATGTGGACTAATATTACATTTCCACCAGCCTGTCAACACCTCCAGTTGAATTAGACTATCACTCCCATATTCAGGACATCATGACAATTGATCGTGTTGGCTGAAGAGGATGAGAACTGTACTACACATCTGAAAGGCACTCAGTTTGTGACATAGAATATCATGTTCTATGACTGAAATACAATTTTCCATCTCCTTCCTTTTTCTTTTTCCTTTAAGAACCAACTGTTGCCTCTAGGAGAGATGCATACTGTTTTATTAATCACTTAATAACCATATCTATGATTTGCCCTCTGTCTTTAGATTCTTATTATAAACCTGTCACCTTTACTTAGCTCTTTTTATTTTCACATCCTCTATCATTTGATTTGATGGTATGTATCTTTCATAAACCGAAGTCATGGCAGTGAGATACTTCTTATCATGAATAAGAAAAAGCCTGTAGCTTGTAGAAGATTATTTCCATCTGCCTCTTTTTTCAGTACATATTAGTTACAAATGTATAACTTCCATTTTCTGCCATGTATGTCCAAGTAATGTAACTGCTTTGTATTAAATGATGCAGTAAATTTGATCAGTCTGATGCCTGTGCACATCATTCAAATTGCCCAGGAAAGTTTCGAGTTCTCCTTCCATCATAAATATTGATGTATCAAGATCAAGTTGTCTGAGCTGAGGCAGATATGTATGCAGAGCCTGAAATATGCGTGGAATGCAGTCTGGGGAGATGCCGGGAGAGCGGCCTGGCCTTATTATCTGGTAATGATTTGATCCTGTTGGACCTAAGGAAGTGGACAGGATCCTCTGAATTGTAAATTCCACCACATGCTATTTAGATCCGTGCCCTTCCTGGCTGGTAAAATCGGCCAGGGAGGTGACATGTGGGTGGGTCCAGGCGATGGTTAATACATCCTTTTTGGAGGGGGTGTTTCCAACTGCCTTCAAGGAGGCATTGGTGCACACCCTCCTCAAGAAGCCATCCCTGGACCCTACCATTCTGGACAATTTTCATCCAGTCTCCCTCCTTCCCTTTTTGGGAAAGGTGGTTGAGAAAGTGGTGGCGTTGCAACTTCAGAGGACCCTGGATGAAGCGGATTATCTAGACCCCTTCCAGTCATGTTTCAGGCCGGGATATGGGAATGAGACTTCATTGGTCGTGCTTATGGATGATCTCTGGCGGGAGCGGGATGGAGGTAGTGCATCCATCCTGGCTCTCTTGGATCTCTCAGCGGCTTTCGATACCATCGACCATGGTATCCTTTTGGGTCGGCTTAGGGAGTTGGGGATGGGCGGCGTAGTTTTACGCTGGTTCACCTCCTTCCTCCAGGGCCATTCCCAGTTGGTGATAGGGGAGGAGAGATCCAGCCCGCAACCTCTCTTATGTGGGGTGCCACAGGGTTCGGTTCTCTCTCCTCTCCTATTCAACATCTACATGAAACCGTTGGGTGAGGTCATCCGACACCATGGGATGAGGTATCATCAATATGCCGATGATACTCAATTGTATATCTCCATCCCAGGTGAAGTAAGTGATGCAGTAACCACCCTGTCTCAGTGCCTGGGGGCTGTGAGGGCCTCGATGGGGACCAACAGGCTTCAATTGAACCCTGGCAAGACGAGTGGCTGTGGGTTTATGGCTTAGCGTCTTCTGGGAAGTTGTCATCTTTGGTTCTCGATGAGGTAGCACTGCCCCATTCAGAGCAGGTGCGGAACTTCGGGGTCCTTCTAGACTCACGACTCCTGCTCAATGAGCAGGTGGCAGTCATGGCTAGGAGGGCTTTTGCACAGCTTCGGCTGGTGCGCCAGTTACGCCCATTCCTGGATCACGATGCACTCCAAACAGTCACTCATGCTCTCATCATCTCCCATGTAGACTATTGCAATGCGCTCTACATGGGGCTACCCTTGAAGACTATCCGGAAGCTACAGCTGGTGCAGAATGCGGCCGCACGAGCAATTCTAGGGGCACCAAGATCAGCGCATATAACACCTTTGCTCCGCGAGCTGCATTGGGTGCCGGTTTGCTTCCGGGTACAATTCAAGGTGTTGGTCATCACTTTTAAAGCCCTACATGGCATGGGGCCAGAATACCTGAGGGACCGTCTTATCCCCATATCATCGACCCGCCCCACCCAATCATTCAGAGAGGGCCTGCTACGAACCCCATCAATAAGAGAATGTCATCTGGTGGGGTCTAGAGGCAGGCCTTCTCTGTGGTGGCACCCACACTTTGGAACATCTTACCCCCAGAGTTGAGGCAGATCCCCTCCCTCCCGACTTTTAGGAAAGAACTGAAGACCTGGTTCTGCCGCCTAGCATGCGAAGGAGGAAATAATAGTTCCTCATGGGGGTGGTTAATTCCATAACGTCCTTCCTTTTATTAAGCTAATTTGCCAACTGGATTTTATAATTATTTATTGTATGAATTAATTGTGATTTTATATTTTTATTCCCTATTTTAAATCAGTTTTATTGTAAACCGCCCAGAGTTCCCCGTTGGGGGAGATGGGCGGTCATATAAGTTAAATAAATAAATAAAATAATAATAAATATCTAAACCCATGTTGGATCATTATTTTGTCTATATTTATGAGATCTGTTGTATTTAGATTTATAATGATGTGGCTTTATGTTTGTTCTGATGAAATGCAATACAAAGAATGCTGATTATACATGAAAACTATTTGCTCTGAATTATTTCAGAATTTGTTCCAAGAAAAGTACAAGATGTTGTTCTTGTTGCAGCTCAGTGAAATTACTGGTATATTCATACTACAATTCTCAATAGTTCAAATGTTGTCCACATGGGCATTAATCCATGTAGCTCTGTCTTTCTCAAGTGGGAAGGAGCAAGAAGTACTGATTTGGATGAGACCTGGATTCTACTTCGTCTTTACACATATTTATGATAGTTTTGACAGGTGGAATTCCGAAGTCTATATTTTGTTATCTGTTAGTCTGAATACTATGAGTTAACCTTCCCAATAGATCCTTCCTCTACATTTTTTAAGTATATGTGAGAGACAGTCTCAGGGAGCAGAATTTAATGATAAGTCTGGTGTTTATTTCTTGCCTCAACAGTGCCATAAATAAATAAGTTAAAAAAGTAAGTTTTCTGAACTTCCATAATGTTGTACTAGTAAATGTATATTGTACAGAAAGATAATGGAAGCTCCAAAAAGCTCAGTTTATAAATAAGACCTTCATGTAGATTTGAGTTCAAAGACGTGACTACAAGCTTTGTATGGGAATACAAACCATTGATACAAGAACAATAAACTTAATTATGCTTTGAAGATTATAAATGAGGTTTGCTGTATTTGCTACTCCCCATATGGGCCCTAACCCAAAGACTTGCGCTGACAAAAACACTCTCTCCATATTTCCCAGTTCTTCCCCTTTTCTTTCTTTATATTGTTTTATCTATCATTCCAGCACCACTGCCCTGTTCCAAGTTTCCTACAATGCAAAAATATGTATTTGAAGTGCCTGAGTTTATTTTCTTAGTTTAGCTTTTACAGTCATTTGTGTGGATGCTTACACACAACATTTTCATTCTGCCAGCAACTAACATATTAAGAGTGAGTCCTGAGAACTGATGATGATGAGCAAGATGCAGAAAACCTAACTGCAGAGTAAAAATTACAAGGGGTGTGCTGGGTAAGACAGGTGGACTGTTGATTCACTATCCTTCTGTTACTCTTTTCCTTAAAAAAAAGTACTTATATATTCTCATTGGTAAGCATTTATCAGGAAATGATTGGAAGCATTTTTTTTAACAAAAAGACTGATTTATAAAGGAATACAAGAAATTAGCTTGCCACTCATTTAGTGGCATACTAAAATATAAGAGTGAAGGCTTTTAGACAATTCATCACTAGAAAATTAGCTGTCAAAGAATACAATCTCTTTCAGCAGAACAATGTACTTTATTTTTTTTAAAAAAAAGTACAAATTGCTGCTACATCAGGCAGTTTTAGCCATTTGGATTTAGAAATGCTGATTTATTTATTTTTTTAGGATGCTGCTCAATTACAATTAGAGCCATATGTTAGATATTCAAAGACACAAAATGCTGTTTTCTGCTGAGGGGCAGGAAAAGGAAACATCATCATTGTTGCATTAATTTTGAATGTGTGCATTTGAAAGACTAACCCAAACCAACCCATCTGTTTTGCTGCCCAAAGTCCAACAAGTTCATATCTAGTCCATGCTTCACATGGTTGCAACTGAATCTTACTCCATTGCACAGGAAAGTGACAGAGAGAGGCTCAGGACGCGCCGAGTGGTGCACATAATGCTAGGCTGACCATATTTCCCTGAGATGGAAATGGGACCCTAACGCGCACGCGTGCGCACACTGGCATGCACAGGCACGTACACCGGCATGCGCGTGTGCAGGCTTTCCATCCCTTCAAAAACGGGACGAAATTGAGTTTTTAAAGAAAAAGACGGTACAGTCTGGAAAAGGTAAAAAAAACGGGACGTATGGTCAGCCTACATAATGCCCTTCCTTCCACTGCCATACATTATATGAGGTAGTAGCTGCACTCTCCCTAATGGTAGAGTTGGCCCTGTATTCACCTCCTCTTCCTCTTCCTCCATGCAACTTATTTGCAAGCTCAGTCCTCACAAACTTCACATGTCTACTTGCATCCTTGCATCACTTCAGTAACAAAGCGATATAAAACAGCTTAGGAAGAGCAGCATAAACAGCCACAATGGGAAAAGAGGTATTTTATTGATCCAAGGAGAGAATGCCATACTTTTCCAACAGCTGAACCAAATCAATTTTGTAAGTGCAGAGAAAACTTGCTCGTTTTGTTGCTGTTATTTGTTTGCTTGTTTTTTGAACCAAGGAAGCGAACAAGAAGAAGACAGCACAAATGTATCGGTGAGGCACTCTGTAGAAAGTGTCCATGAGATGGAGGTTACTGCTGCATTTGGGGCTTTGCACAGATTTACATTTGCTCTTGTGAGAATGGAGCTTTGCAGTTCTTTAAGCTGATAATGCAAATTCATTTTCCTTGCAGTTTGCTGGCTCATAACCATTCCGTCTGTTATTGCCAAGTGTCCACATAAATGATTGTAATGGGATCAGCTGAAGTGGTGAGATACTTGTCTTCGAGCAGGTGCAATTGCCAGATAGCAATACAAAACCTGAATTAATTTGCAGGGGTGTTTATCGCAGAGGATGGAGTGCCTGTGTCCTTTATGTGTGTCCCAGATCATCAAAGACGTTCCGTGAAATCCTAGAGCACATAAGGCCTAAAGGAAAAGATATACCAGCTTCTGATATAAAACTCTGTCTATTGATAAGAAGATAGAAACAACACATTCAAAACAGAATGAATGGTAATGTAAAATTGGAAGATTATAAATGATGTACTATCATAAAAGTTACACTTACTATATACTCATCTTCTTGATAGGTACATTTTAAAGCTCTTTGGCTATAAGGTTTCTCTGCCTTAAAAAAATAAATCTGGCAACCTGCCCTTTTTTTTTCTTAAGGTAATGGATTTGTGCCTGTAAGTAAAAAGAAGAGACCTGATCTGGCTTTCCAATCTAGTTCTATTAAAGAAACTGAAAAAAAAGATTGAATTACTTTACTGTCTCTCTAGAGTTGCAAACTAACTTTTCCTGTTATCCAAGTATGTAGTATGATGTCAGAGCTGCTCAAAATAATTTTAGTAGAACATAAATTAGAACTTCTAACATTTCATTAGGTTGTTTCCCATGAAACAGTGATAGAGACGTCTTAATCAGATGTATAGGTGACCCCTCTGCTACTTTAAGCATGCTCTTCTTTTTCACATTTTGAGATGTAAAGAATTTCTCTCATCCTTAATAAACAAACAGGAGCTATTGAGAATGATGGGAAATTGCCATTCATTTTTGGCACTTTTATTCAAAAACACTTGCATAGCATAGGTTTTCACTAAACAAACCACAGTGAGGGAAATGGAACAAGCTTGTGCTATTATTACAATCCTATTAGCTACCTTTCAATTTAAAAATAGGCACTGGAGGGTTTTTTTTCAGTTTTAAAGAAGATTAAACCATCCAGTTATAATCTGTTTAACACCCCATGAGTGCACAACATTTTCCAGGCCTAAGACACGCTTGCCTTTGAGCTGGAGACTGAATTTCAGAAATCAAAGGGGGCAAGGGAGGCAAATTTTGCTACATGTGCTAACTGTATCCTCATATTTATTTTACCGTGTGTGGGTTATCTGTGCATGTGTGGGTATGTAAAAATTTATCTGAAAAATACAGATATGACATTTGGATTTCGTAACATGATAATGTTGTACAGAACTGTATTTTGTAGTAGAAAATACTTACACATACAGAGATGCCAATTGTGTATGGCCTAAAGCAGGATTGGCATAGTTTAAAAAATAAAAACCCAGAAATTATGCTGCCAAATCCAGGAAAAGGATTTTTAAAAACCTCTCCTACCCAAATGCCCACCAACCATAGCCTTCAACTTCCATCACTCCACTTCCTATGTTAACTGCAGCTTCCAGTCTTCAAACAGTAATATACTGCATTCCTTTCAAAGCAAATGACTGTAACATTCCACTTCTGATAGAAGAAAATTAATGTTATGTTCCTATTGCAACAGTGGCCCATAGGTCCACTCCACAATGAGCATGACTTGTTCAAAACTAAGCATTTTTAGTCTGCTTCCATAAAGAAATATTTAGGAAAGAGTATAACTCTGGATCATATTAAGTCACATGACTTACTAAATGAGCTCAGCTTTAGATTTATACGTCTTTCTAACAGAGTAGCTGATAATATTAGAGTCTAATTATGGATATTTTTTATCTAAGGGTAAGCTTCATTCAATGAAATCCTAGCAAACCTGTACAGTAGACCAACAATGATTTTAAAAGCAGCAAAATAAAATTTAAACCTAAATTAAATGTTTTACTTGCAATAATTTTAAGATCATTCAAAGGCATATTTTAGTTTTCACTTAAGCATGTTAAAGGGGCTTGATTAATATGACTGAGATGTATATGCATCTGTTATAAGCCATGGTGACATCAACATGAAAATGCATGCACCATGAAATCATTGCACAAATAATGTGATTATCTACTTTGTATTATGAGATGATGGAATTTCATAACTTGCATTATTTGCCTGATGACATCAAGGCACATGCAGCAAAATTTGCCTCCCTTGCCCCCTATTTGGACACCCATGATAGATATGGGGCAATTCAGGCACTCACACACAACCTGAGATAGTGTGTGTGTATATAAATATATAAATTTATTTATTTATTTATTTATCACATTTGTATCCTGCCCATCTCCCCCACAAGGAGGGACCCTGGGCGGTTCACAGCAAAAATTTAAAATCAATAAAAACTATAAATATCAATAAAAACAAAATGTACATATATATATTACACAGTTTGATCCAGGGATGGTAGGTCTCATCCCATCGGTCGATAAGGCTGGATACGGCAGATCTAAGGGGCCAGCCAACCCCAAGACTGGCTGTTCCCCTCCCCTCCCCAAGCATGGTGACATAACCAGGTCTTTAGGTCTTTTCTATATGTGTGTGTGTGTGTCTGTGTGTGTAACTAGAGACGATGTGGAAAGTGAAGGCCAAAGTGGTCCCAGTGGTGGTAGGAGCACTCGGGGCTGTGACTCCTATGCTGGGAGAGTTGCTCCAACAGATCCCAGGAACAACATCAGAGCTCTCTGTCCAGAAGAGTGCAATGCTAGGAACAGCTAAGATACTGCGCAGAACCCTCAAACTCCCAGGCCTCTGGTAGAGGACCCGAGGTTGAGGAAGACACATACCACCCATAGGGGTGAGAAGGGAAATGTATATGAACGGCACAACCAAGTAGCTGGTATTGTGTACAGGAACCTCTGCACAGTGTATGGGCTAGACCCTCCCAAGTCCAGATGGGAGATCCCACAGAAGGTTGTGGAGAATGACAGGGCTAAGATCCTGTGGAACTTCCAGATCCAGACGGACAGGCAGGTACTGGCCAATCAACCAGACATTGTGGTAGTAGACAAGGACCAGAAGACAGCAGTGGTGATAGATGTAGTGGTGCCAAGTGACAGCAACATCAGGAAGCTGGAGAAGTACCGGGGCCTGAAGGGTGAGAAGGGAATATTTTTTTTATTTATTTATTTATTTATTTATTTATATAATCACATTTGTTAAATAATTCTGATTATTATTCCCCTCCTCTCTCCCTCCCTCAACTCTTCTTAACATTTCTTTGATGCAAATGATAGTTTCTTATTGTTCCAAATTGGACAATTTTTGATGGAAGCAAGTTCAGTTCCTTCCACTTGTGCTATTATTACAATCCTATTAGCTACCTTTCAATTTAAAAATAGGTACTGGAGGTTTTTTTTCAGTTTTAAAAAATATTAAATCATCCACTTATAATCTGTTTAACACACCATGAGTACATAACATTTTCCAAGCCGGCTTTGAGCTGGAGACTGAATTTCAGAAATCAGCGGAAGTCTGGTAACACCCTTTTAGACTGTTATTAATTACTACACAAATCTATGCCTTTTAATAAAATCTATGCCTTTCAATAAAATTTGATAGTCTGAAAAGGTGCTACCAGACTCCTGATTTTTGGCTACCATGGACTAACATGGCTTTCCTCCTACAATAAATTTCAGAAAGTAGGCAAAGTCTGGAAAAAACTAGATTTGATTTATTTTTATTTAAATACTAACATTAAATGAAATTAATATGATTCCATTGCTTATAATTCATACAAGTAGTAATTTTTGAAGATAATCTAGGAATATGACAACCTAAAATTTTGCAGGTTGTTACTAACATTTTACATTGGGCTATCTGTAAATATATACCATAGAACAACATAATTTAGGAGTCAGAAATGCTTAGTGCATTCATTTGAGAATTCATGTCTACAAATAAAAGTAACATGGATCAAATTACACTGAACCAGGAATATGTATATGCACTTGAAGGGCTGCCTATGACACACTACTGAAGAGAACCACATCATTTAGTTAAGTTCGATTTTATCTCACAAAGCAACATAATTAAGTCCTATAGGACTTCTAGAACTGCAGTCTACAGAGTATTTGTATCTACTCCAATTACATTCTCTGTTTCTTGTGGAAAATACATTTAAAATGCTTTTAAAAGGTGAAGGGTGGTGGTGGTGGTGGTTTTGGATATACTTTGTAATATTAGGAAAGAGTTTATGCAACTTTTAAGAAATTTCACTAGTCATTTCAAAATATTTACTTTCCTTTAAATTCCTCAAGTTGTCCTGAGGAGCACAGCTCCAATTTGTTTCAGATAGTTAGAAATTGGGGTCAGGTAAGATGAAATGATTTTTGAAATGAAACCAAGCCATTTTGCTAGATTTATTTAAACTGTTTTTGGCTTTTCTCAAAGTTCTGGAGAAGTTTTAATCTACAGAAAGATACCCCCAAAATTGTTCTGAATTCCATTATAATGTTGGATGCAATGTTCAGATTTCTGCTCAAAGCGATTCATTAATAAGAGATTTATTTTCAGAAATAGACAGACTAGTTTTAGAAACTATATTATTATAACCTGATCATTACTACATAGTTTGTCATAAAATTATGACATATTATGGCATTATGGAGAAGAGTTGCTTGGCGAGATGGGCGGTGAAGAAATGTGAGAAATAAATAAATTAAAATGTTAAACAGAGTATTCCTATGTACATTTTGCTCAGTCTATCTTAACCTGAATATAGGTTTTTATTTCTACAATAATTGGTACTATCCACTTACAATTCTAGGTATGACTTAACATGCTTAACATAATAGCCTCTCTGGTAGCACTGTACCATTTCTCCAAGATTGTCATATACTTTCTCTTTAATTGGGCTCTGTAGCTTTTCCCTTTTATCCTGGGTTTGGCCTTCTTCTTGACATTCTCTGAGAGGAAGAATTTTTAGTAAGATATTATTTCTCTTTCAGTCCAAGTTACAAATGAGTGGCACTAATAATTATTAGTGGCTTCAGAAATATATCTTCTGTTCTTAAAAAAAACAAAAAAAACTTAGTTCTGAGGACTGAATATATTCGGTTTTCTTGGCAGCATTATGGAGATGATTTACCACTGCCTTCTTCAGGAATGTTTTTTCGACTACCTAGCCACCCACCCCAAATTCCCAGATGTCCCTCATCTCTAAACAAACTAGGACCAACCCTGGTTTACAGTAATTTTATCCAAAATGCATATCTTCACAAAAATTAGCTTAGCAAGGAATTTGATATACAACAGGTTACTCACAACAATGCACTCAGAAATTTAGAGTGAACTACCTTTATACAACTTAAGTTGCAATCATAACAAATTTACGCACTGTATAACAAGTGGCTAATGACCTTAGCTTTAAAATTTTTCATTACAGCTGGGATACGTTACTGAAATTGGAATTAGCAAAACACAAAATTGTATTTTAAAGTTTATGAGCCCTAGCAGTGAATACTGTAGCTCTGGATTCTGATGCCCTTGTACACTCTAGATTAAAATCTGAGGTTCCAACATGTAAAGCAGGGCTCCCCAAACTTTTTGGCTTCAGGGACCGGTTTCAAAAGATGATTTTTCTGCGGACTGAGGGGGCGGGATTTCCGGGATTTCTGCGGACCAGGGGTGGGGTTTCCGGGATTTCTGCAGACCGGGTGGGCAAGGTTTGTGGGCGGGAGCCAATCATGTGGAAGGGGCGAGGGTTGCGGGCAGAAGTCCCGTGGCCCAGTTCCTAACAGGCTGTGGCCCACTAGTGGGCCGTGGCCCACAGGTTGGGGACCCCTGATGTAAAGGATTTATTATTCAAATGCCAGTATTTAGAACCATCAGATCTCAACAATAGTGTAATTGTGATGTTAACCTTTCAGTGAGATGAAGATCCACACAGAGATTACAAAATTGAGTTGAAATACCAAAGAAAAATACCTGTTCTTTTCCAGTGTTCTATATTCCATGGTATTTATTGTAATTTGTAGTGAAAGGAATTGCAAAAACTGTGAAATGGTGCTTTGCCCTATTTTTATAATTAAGTTGGAATTACTCCATATACTACAGGCACTGAATTTCTGATCTTATAAAGATATTAATTGGCCACAGTGTTGGAGCTTTTTTTTCTTACAAAAAGGAAGGAAGGTTTTAACTAACAATATAATGTAAAATCATAATTATTTATTTATTTCCAACTTATATCACCACCCATCTCCCCCCACAAGGGGACTCTCAATAATAAACTCAATAATTATAATCACAGAGCAAACAACTAACTTGAGAGTCTTCTTTATTGTCTCTCTGATGCAGCCCCACACCTAAAAATAAGGATAGGAAACACTTAATGACTATTCACTTCTCCACAGCAGGAGGGGAAATACGCTTCCAGTTTTTTGTAATAATTATTTTAGTTACAGCCAATTAGCTTGAGAAGGTACTTCAGGAAAAATTGATGGGTGCTTCAGTGGGTAGTGCTTTCTCTGGTTTGCTTTACAGCAGAATACATTTAAACATTTCTAATAGTTCATAAGGTTCTGAATTTCACAATCACCATATCATGTTTCCTAATGCATGAAGGGAACGTCACTGATTTCTTCAGAAAGAAACTTCAGTTTGCTAACTCTCAAAATGAGAGTTCAGTACGTCATGCTCACAGTACTTTTTTTTTACATTAATTAATTAGCCAGCTCCTATGAAGCAGGTAATTAAGTGGTGTTATCCACACATTACAAATTACGATAGTGAGACACAGAGATTAGTTTTTACCTACAATCTTTCTGTATTATAATGTGTTAAGAAGTTCAAGGTCAATATACTGTACATCAGTGTCAGTTTTACGGAAAAGGAAACATTTAAGCAACACCACTAGATTTCTTAAAGTGTCTACAATCAGCTAATTTATTCATGCTTCCTTAGCTTGTGCATTTTATTAATTAAAAAAAACTCTAGCAAACTAGTTTAATGCTTTGGAGAGAATTGCTTCTAAAGACTTGAAGTACATACTGTAGCCAGTTGAATGTTCATAGCCAGTTGAATGTTCACATCTCCATAGATTTCTACACTTTTATGCATTCTATGTTGTTCTGCCTATATGTGTGATGTAGCTCTGCAAAATGATACAGAAAATTCCTACCCATATTCATTGAGTGTATACAAGGGAATAGAGAGGGTACTGGCACAATACTGCTTGCTTGGTTAGTGGGGAAAAAAGGGAAAACAATTAGGCAGACTAAGGTACAATGACCACGTCCTTTATTATAAAGGACAGTACTTTATTTCAGAAAGCTGTCCTTTAGATTTATTTATTTTTCAAAAACTCACTTTTGACCTTTATTTTGATCATTCAACTTTTACCATACAAATGGTACCACTTCATGCACAGTCTTTCAGATTCATGTGACAAATATGGAAATTGAATTGACTTTAAATCATGTAATTTAAATTTAATTTAATCAATTTGCATATGCTGTTTGATTGTAAATATTTTTATTAGAATATGCATTTTTGTAAAAGCTTTTCTCGGTTTTGCTCTTGAATTTTCCTTTATAAAGCAAAGTTATAAACATTTTTTTTTAATCCTTATGAATCTCTTTCAGGTTTGGCCTCTATTTTTTCCAAGAAAATATGGTCACAGTATACTAAAGCTGAACTGAACGCTGCTAAGGCTTTTTGTTGTTTATTCGTTCAGTCACTTCCGACTCTTCGTGACTTCATGGACCAGCCCACGCCAGAGCTTCCTGTCAGCCGTCGCCATCCCCAGCTCCCCCACGGTCGAGTCCGTCACCTCCAGAATATCATCCATCCATCTTGCCCTTGGTCGGCCCCTCTTCCTTTTGCCTTCCACTTTCCCTAGCATCAGCATCTTCTCCAGGGTATCCTGTCTTCTCATTATGTGGCCAAAGTACTTCAGTTTTGCCTTTAATATCATTCCCTCAAGTGAGCAGTCTGGCTTTATTTCCTGGAGTGTGGACTGGTTTGATCTTCTTGCAGTCCAAGGCACTCTCAGAATTTTCCTCCAACACCACAGTTCAAAAGCATCTATCTTCCTTCACTCCGCCTTCCTTATGGTCCAGCTCTCACAGCCATAGGTTACTAAGGGGAATACCACTGTTTTAACTATGCGGATCTTTGTTGTCAGTGTGATGTTTCTGCTCTTAACTATTTTATTGAGATTTGTCATTGCTCTCCTCCCAAGAAGTAGATGTCTTCTGATTTCCTGGCTGCAGTCAGCGTCTGCAGTAATCTTTGCACCTAGAAATACAAAGTCTGTCACTGCCTCCACTTTTTCTCCCTCTATTTGTCAGTTATCAATCAAGCTGGTTGCCATAATCTTGGTTTTTTTGAGGTTTAACTGCAACCCAGCTTTTGCACTTTCTTCTTTCACCTTCGTCATAAGGCTCCTCAGCTCCTCCTCGCTTTCAGCCATCAAACTGGTATTATCTGCATATCTGAGATTGTTAATGTTTCTTCCAGCAATTTTAACTCCAACCTTGGATTCATCAAGCCCAGCACATCGCATGATGTGTTCTGTGTACAGGTTGAATAGGTAGGGTGAGAGTATACAACCCTGCCGTACTCCTTTCCCAATCTTAAACCAGGCTTACCACAGATTTTAATTAGAATTGGACATGTGCTTTAAATATTTCACATTAGAAACCCTACTTTCATTTTTGCTTTGGATGAAACTCATTGCTACTCTCAAACTCTGAAAACTCCCCTCTAAAGAATGTAACCACTTTTATTAAAACTTTTAATTTTTTAGATATTTATTTTAAAATCCACATGAAATCTAACCTTCGGTGGAATTTTAATGGCACTAGCACAGTTACATAGATGCCCCCCTTTATTTTTTCAGAAGTCTTGTGAGGTAAATTATTCCAAAGGATTGAATCTTGCCTGTAGCTGAACAGAATATGAACCTAAATATCTTGACATCAGCTTCTAGCAATTCACTTCCTGCCCTTACCATCTGCCAAGTAATACACATGCAGAAAATGAGTCTTTAATTTTATGTTTCTGCTATAAATTGTAACTTTTTTAGTTGTTAAGTGGAACATTTTGTCCTTTAGAAACTTACCCTCCTGGTTCCTTTTGGAATAAGCACACATTTGGTTGTTAGAAGTTAAAAGTTGTTAGACTGCATCTTGGAAACTATGAAATTCCCCCTTTCAGGGTATTAACGATTAAGGCAATATACCAGGGGTGGGGAACCTTTTTTCTACCAAGGGCCGCTTCGATATTTATAACGTCATTCGTGGACTGGGCGGGGTTTGCGGGCAGGAGCCAATCATGCAGAAGGGGGCGGGTTTTGCGGGCGGGAGCCAATCACAAGCACCTTGGGCAGGGTTTGCGGGTGGGAGCCAATCGTGCGGAAGGGGGTGGGGTTTGTGGGCGGGAGCCAATCACAAGCACCGCGGGCAGGGTTTGCGGGCAGGAGCCAATCACAAGCACCAGGGGCGGGGTTTGCAGGTGGGAGCCAATTGCACGTAAGGAGGCAGGGTTTGGGGGCGGGAGCTCCTTGAGGGCCAGACCAAATGATTTCATGGGCCTGTGGCCCAGACGTTCCCCACCCCTGCATTATACAGTATGTTGTTGTTGTTCAGTCGTTTAGCCGTGTCCAACTCTTTGTGACCTCATGGACCATAGCACGCCAGGCCTTCCTGTCCTCCACTGTCTCCCAGAGTTTACTCAAATTCATGTTCATTATATCGGTGATGCTATCTAACCATCTCATCCTCTGCTGTCCCCTTCTCCTTTTGCCTTCAGTCTTTCCCAGCATCAGGGTCTTTTCCAGTGAGTCCTCTCTTCGCATTAGGTGGCCAAAGTATTTGAGCTTCAGCTTCAGTATCTGTCCTTCCAATGAGCAGTCAGGGTTGATTTCCTTTAGGATTGACTGATTTGACCACCTTGCAGTCCAAGGGACTCTTAAGAGTCTTCTCCAGCACCACAGTTCGAAAGCATCAATTCTTCGGAGCTCAGCCTTCCTTATGGTCCAACTCTCACAGCCATACATTACTACTGGGAAAACCATAGCTTTAATTATATGGACCTTTGTCAGCAAGGTGATGTCTCTGCTTTTTAATATGCTGTCTAGGTTTGCCATAGCTTTCCTCCCAAGGAGCAAGCGTCTTTTAATTTCATGGCTGCAGTCACCATCTGTGGTGATCTTGGAGCCAAAGAAAATAAAATCTGTCACTGATTCCATTTCTTCTCCTTCTATTTGCCAGGAAGTGATGGGACCAGATGCCATGATCTGAATTTTTTTTAATGTTGTGTTTCAAACCAGCTTTTGCACTCCTCTTTCACCCTCATCAAGAGGCTCTTCAGTTCCTCTTCACTTTCTGCCATTAGGGTGGTATCGTCTGCATATCTGAGGTTGTTGATATTTCTCCCGGCAATCTTAACTTCCGCTTGTGATTCATCCAGCCCGACATTTCTCATGATGTACTCTGCATATAAGTTAAATAAGCAGGGTAATAATATACAGCCTTGTCGTACTCCTTTCCCAATTTTGAACCAATCAGTTGTTCCATGTCCGGTTCTAACTGTTGCTTCTTGACCCGCATACAGGTTTCTCAGGAGACAGGACACAATCAAAGGCTTTAGCGTAGTCAATGAAGCCAAAGTAGATGTTTATCTGGAACTCTCTTGCTTTTTCCATGATCCAGCAAATGTTGGCAATCTGATCTCTAGTTCCTCTGCCTCTTCGAAACCCAGCTTGAACTTCTGGTAGTTCTCAGTTCACATACTGCTGAAGCCTAGCTTGTATGATTTTGAGCATAACCTTGCTAGCATGTGAAATGTACGGCAGTTTGAACATTCATTGGCATTGCCCTTCTTTATACAGTATATTATATAGTATACAGTATACATGATTATACAGTAGAACATCAGGTCCAGTTTGATTCTTACTGTATGTACATGCTAAAATACTGTGAAGGAGGAATCTAAACATTACAATAGAAGGCAATCCTTTTGTTAGAGAAAATGAATGCCAGTTACCCCATAGTCTGAAAAACATTTTACAACTGTCAGTCCCATTTGGAAGAGTGTTTAGAAATCTGCACTATGTATACTAGCTGATGTGTTTAATTTTCCCTTTTTCTTGCTGTGGAGCATGCCATGAATATATACTTAATAATAGTTTTGCTTAGAAACATAAGAGTTGTAAGTTTTCATGAGTATTCTTTTCTTATAATAAAATAATTATAATAGAAATTATGTTCTCTTTTTCTTTCACTCTGTTTACTTATTTGATTAATTCACATACTGCTTTTGGGCCAATATAAACAAGATAGTTAAATTTTGGAATAATAACTGACAATATATATAGTCATACCATAAAAGTGGGAAAAAGATGAAGAACAAAATAAGAAAATTCAAGTATCAGTTCTTACAAATTGCATAATTATACAGTTATTTTCCAAATGTAATATATTTCTTTGCTTAAAGGTATTTCTAGTATTAATTATGAAAAGATTTTCAGCATTTTTGTGTTTCTTAAATGCTTCCTTATGAAGAGGAGGAATTATAGCTCTTTTTCATCTCTATTTGAAAACCTCCAAAAACCTGAATACGAATAATGTGAAAAAATGCTGAAGCTTTTAATCTACTTGAATATTTTTTTAAAAAAATCATAGCATTATGTTCAAATATAATTAGGATATTTCCTTTCAAAAAATGATAGATTGGTGTATGTATCAAAAATATAACCACTGCTTTCTTTCTTAATAACCAGCCTTTGACCTTTTGTTTCTAAGTATGAAGGCAACAATGAAAAAGGTTCATCTTTTTCTTGACTTAGTTATTTTAAATGAAATACTTTTTAAATTAATTATTCCTAACTCTTTATTTTAACATAAAAAGAGATGATTTTCTTTAACAAAAGAAAAGTCCTGTTTCTGATTCAAAACAGGAATTTAAAGCACTGTGCTTCAAATTTATAGGCAAAAAGGTAATTAAGATCATGCTGATGTGAGCAAGTAGCACCTGTTTGCAATTCCTGAAACCAACGATTTCTTTTCTTGAGATCATGATGCAGCTATAGAGGGCAGCCACATGATTCTGAAAAAAGATGCAATTGTTTTTAGAAGTCATAGGAAAGTGTTACTTGTCTTTGAATTCAAAATGCTGCACAGCCATAGTTTCTGATCATTTTTCTTGCCCTTTGACTTCTTTAAATATAAAACAAACTAATCAAGTTTGAGTGACTTCCCATTGAACCAGATTTATGACATAAACAGCTTAATGTTCCTAAGCATTATTAGACACATTTAGACAACCATCTTATGATCCTTGAGAGGACAACCAAATTTCTCTCTCCTTTCTCTCTCTCCTTCTCCAGCCATAGAGAAGATTTCCAGAAGTAGAAATGGAATTCTGTAACGTAAGATCCTTAGTTCTGCTATAAATGCATATAAATGAAGAGTAGGGAGTGCACCAGCATTTTCTTTTGCTGCAACTAAGGTTTCAAGGAAACAAAGGTACAAAGCAGAAGATTTATTTTTCCACGGTCATCTTCTGTACCACAAGCATGAAATGGAATCAAGTGGTTCATCTGTCATAGATTCATGCTTTTCTATAGTCAATGGATTGCTCTGCTCATGAGAAATTCCTTCAATAATGAAACTTATTTAGCTGAAATGAAGCCTTGTTTTACTTTCAGCATTGATCCAAGCCTTAGTCAGGTGGGAGCAAACAAACAAGATTATCATGAGTTATAGAGGGTCTGTGGTGCCACAGGTTGAGTGTTGTATGGATGAGGATAACTTCTGCTAGAGGAAGCCTTTTGTATCCTTCATGAATTTCAAACCAACTTAAAAATCAGAAAGATCAAGTCTAGGAATACAGCTAAGAATCTGCACATTACCCTTCCAAACATGTGAACTAGGACATATGCGGCCTTAAAATGGAGATAAATTCATAGCCCCATATTTCCACCATATTTTTGCTGACAGGAATTATGCTAGGTGAAGGACAACTGGAAATACTATCTTGAAGAAAGCTAATATACCAATCAAAGAGAATATTTGTAGCTCAGGGTTGAACTGTGGAGTCCTTGGTGCTCTCTGAATCCAAAAATGCTAGAGAATTCCTGGAAGCTTGGCACTCAGACAAAGCAGCCATCAACAGACACGTAGAGGTAAACAACATTTACATACCATTCATAAGAGACAATAGAAAAACCAAAAGACCAGAACACCTCCTTGCCAGCAATCAACACCCAGATATGCAAAGATTAACACCAGGATTAGCACCAGAGGAACAATCAAACAGCACAATATACGCTAATCAGGGAACTATTAACTCAGTCAATCAACCAAGCAGCAAACAACAGCCCAATCAAGGAACTCCTAAGGAGAGAACAACAACAACACCAACACAAGCAGGACAAGCCAAGGTATATAAACAGAGAGCAAGTCCCACTCCCTTTTCACACTGAAGATGTTGCCTAGTCTGGCAATGAAATGTCTGCAAGAAAATAACAAGGCTCAGAGAGCACCAAAGACTCCAAAGCTAATATAATTATAGCAGCATTAATGTAGAGAACAACCTGCAACAAATTGTAACACTTCGTTAGGTAACTATCTAAAGACTGGTCTATACATGCAACTCAAGAAGCTGACAGAGTCCTGATGTAATAGAACGGACTGTAGCTGCTCATGAATTGATAATGATTCTGAATACTGTCTTTAAAAAAAATTGCAAAGGGAGAGATTCTTTTTTTCCCTTCCAGTCCTTTCCTATACAAAAATCAATATCTCTGTTGAGTTTTCCTCCATAGGTTCACCATATTTGCTTCCTTCCATGGTAAAGATCAGCTCAGACAAAATAAGTGTGAACTAAAAAAAGTGTGAGTGATTTTTTTCAAAAATACTCTTTTTTGTATTTCTCTTTTACTTACACTATTGTACAGTTCACTAGACACACTGAGAATATTGAAGAATGGTAGCCCAGCCTTTTAAAAACACTTGTCTCTACTAAGCTGTTAAACACAGAGACTTTATCTTTAAATATTCTCTGAGGCAAAAAGTGACTTTCTTTTCAAAGACAAAGCTGCCCTTGTTTCAAGTTCAACTCATGTGACTTTTATTTTCTAAGTAATAGGTTTCTGGCAGTTTCTGGGGGAACAATATGTCTTCTTCCATTCTGTTTCTTTTTTCTTCAACTTTCCAGTGTTGCCTGTATCCATGATATTGCCTCATGTTTTCCCAATTTTGCTTAGCTTTGGAGCCCAGATAACGCCAGCCATATGGTGCTACCTTTCTTCTTACTAAAACACAAATCTAGTGCAAAATACACAAAGATTTCCTGAAGGAGTAACAAAATTTATTTAGCACAGCATTCACATCACCAAATCTCTAACATACTGTAGTTCCACATCAATAAATTAAACTAAATTCTAAAGAGGTCTATCTATACTTTTCCATTGTGGAGAGTTTAAATGCTTTCACCTACTTTAATGTCTTTCCTGATAGAATAGTTCATGTTTCCAGTAATTTATAGTATGATCAGATAATGTGAGATAACACTATCTTCTTTCCCAAACCATAATACATTCTTTTTCAAACTTCTCTATCAATGTATATTTCCCTGACATCTTTTTATCTAGGTAGAATTATATTCCAAATAAATTGAATACTTTAATAGCTGTTCTGTCACTTGCTGGAGACCCATCTACCTAAGAATCAAAGAATTCATGATTTCAACACCTCACATTTTATTATCATTTTTAGCTTTCATCAAATAATGCCAGCAAGGTCTTGGAAATTGTCTATATTTGATTCGCTAATATTCCTATACCAATTAAATTGTGCAGGTGGTGTTTCCTCTTTCACAAAAAATATAAGGGAAAAAAGAACTAAAAGCCATATTCTTCCTTCAGAATTTTTTAAGACTGCCACAAGATGTTTTAAGAAAAATAATGGATATCAATCATACTAACTTGCCTTATATAGAATATGAATCAACATGGTGCATTGATAAAAACTTTGTGAATTTCTGAAATGTTATTTTTAGTTATACTGTTTTTACAACAGTAAAAACACCATCTTTTCCAACGTCTTCTTCTTCTATCATAGTATTTTCATATAGTTGTTTCATTTTAACTAAAATCTCATCTCTAATGTCCCAAACAGTCTGTATAATAGTTTGACAGCCCTTTGAAATGATATCTTCTTGCTGACAATGTAATTCTCTGAGATCTTCTTTAAACTCTTCCATTATTTAAACAGTAAGTTATAGCACACCCTAAAAAGTTAACTCACAGAAATAGAGGTTAATGAATTAATCCAAAATTAACCAAAGAAAATATACTAGCAGACAGTGGAAAAAAGTAAACAGAAAGCCTAAAATTTAAAATAAGAGATGTGTAGAGAGAAAAAACACTTCATCCTTGGAATTTAGCCACAAAGATAACAACAGAAAGGCAATGTTACAGCTCTGAATATAACCCAGATGGGGAAAAAAGCCAAAACTTTTATATATATATATAGTTAAAAAACTCCAAAAATAACTATAATCACCAAGTGTCCTGTTCCGACTAAAACTGACACGGAAGCGTTATGGAAAGTAACTTTATTTATACAGACACACAAGCAGCTCAGTTTATACAGTCCTCTTCTTTGTCTGCAGGCTGGATAACCATGGGTACAGCGGATTCTACTGGCCGGGCAGGAAGGACCAGAGGGGTTGCAGGAACTACGATTGATCTGGAGGTACCAGGCAAGGTGACCGCAGGCGTCTCGTTAGCTGGGCAGGTAGGACTTGAGGTAAACCGGGGTCCAACAAAAGCAGCCCACTGATGTCCGGCGCCAGCTGGGTTAGGTTGAGGACTATGGCTGGTGGCTAGAGGGGTAGACCGGGGCCTGACGAAATCAACCCACTGCTGGCCAGCTTCAGTTGCCTCAGGTTTGGAAACCTGAGGAGAATCTGTGGCGTGGGCAGCCGGGACGGAAACAGGCAAGGCAGCAGCGCTTACCCCGGTGGTGGCCTTTTCCTCAGGAAACAAGGAGTGCTCCGGAAGATGCCCTGGAACGGAAAGCTCACTGGACGAAGACGCAGCGGCAGGAGAAGGCTCGGCACTCAGCGGTGACAGGTCTGTGGAACTTTCACTTTGCTCGGTCTCTTCAGTGGCTATCAGGCGGTTCGCGGGGCTTCCCTCATCGCGAAGCTATTGGCTAGGGTCGGTCCGGTTGTTGTGCGTGGCGGGAGGATCAGGCGAGGGCACGGGTCCAGGTCGTGAGGAGGATCGGTTGTCTCCGGCAGCTGAGGTAAGTTTCGCCGGCTTTTTATTCCTTTTTTCGCACCTTGGGAGAGCGGGGGCCAATCGAGCTTCACGTTGCTCTGCCCGCCTCTCCGCTCTCCTTTGGCGTGCGCTGATTGGCAGAGGCGTATTTCTTTCAGAGCCTCGGCCAATCAGCATTTCCGGGTCCCCAGTCAAGTTAACGCTGAGCCTGCTGCCTCCTGTGATTGGCTCTTCTTCCGGTTCGGAGTCCAGCATGTCGGCCGGTTGCCAGGTAAGTACCGGGGCTCTCACACCAAGAGATTCCGCTTTTTCTTACTGTAAAAAGATTCTTTTAAGATACAAAACTTAAAAAAACAAATTGGGTGTTTAAGATATGGAAAGGCAACGACTTATTTCCCTTTTTAATAAGGGAATGCAAACGTGGATTAGAACAAGATTAAATCCCAGCCTCTCGGTGTAGTCTTACCGCTCGGTCGCAGACGCTGTCTACGATCTCCTGGCTACAACTCACCATCTGGAGGACAAATGGGTCGATTCTCAGTGTTTTCCTTAATCCGGAAAAACACTTGGGGCTACAGAAAAACCTGTCTGTGCCCAAAAAAACTACCACGCTGCCAGCTCTGCCCATGGAGCTCAAAGGCAAAGTTGTTCAGTCGGCCATTTTCCACAGAAAGCTCCGAAGTTCCTAAATGTCTATTTTCCAATGAAAAGATAGGATGTTAAACATGTATTTTTATCAGCTAACTATTGTCATTTTTTTAACATTTATGAGTTTCCGTTCTTCAAAGTGCTCATGTTGACTTATCCTAGAGAAACAGAGATCTCATCCAGAACAAAAGAAGTAATGTGAATATTTCAAACATCCTGAAAATGCATATGTTTGAGCATGTACAATGTACATTTATAGAATATAATTATTTAAATGCAGAAATACAAGGAAACACTATTTCCTTGTAAAGTAGGTCTTAAAGGGTTAATCATTTTTTAAGATCTTTCAAGAAATATTTATGGCAATGATTTGATTTACTTTTACATAGTATCTACTGAACTGAAAGATCCCAAAATGCTAGAAAGTACATTATTACTGGAATAGTAACAACAGCTTGCCCTAAATTGAAAACTTCTGAGTTCAAAGAAAGTGGTGGACCAAAGCAATGAAACAAGTTGGATGAATTGGGAGGCGACTGTCACAGAAGCAACTGCATGGCATGAATTAGTTTTGTGTCCACGGCTAACAGAATTCAATTACTGTTTGGATATGATCAATTATTGCCAAAAGTCTTGCCAAGTCTATTTACCATGCTGGCACAAACACAGCAGCTTTTTCTCAGAAAGGTTATCAAGTGTTTCTGGGATGAGAAAGAAGGGTGATGGAGGAAAAGCAAACAATATTATGAAATGCTACAGAAACAGGATTTTCAGTTTGTTCCACTCCAGAGAAGCCCATGATTTTGCAATATAAAATCTACAAAATGTAGCAATGAAAGAACCAAACAAAGAACCCCAGATGGTACTGGGAAATTGATCAGCTGTGCTTTCCAATTACTTAACAGCACCAATCAGATTTAAAAGAAATGGAAAAGAAAAATAAAGGATTCCCAACTGCTTAATAGATTAATCAAAATATATTTTATATCATACTTGGTTTAAAAATGTCTATAGTAGTGCTCTGGCTACTGCTACAATTTTATTAAACTTTAGTCAATTCAATTCAAGTTTATTACAGCCCTAAGGCCAGACACAATAAAAATATCTAATAACAGCACTAATACATCCTTCTATATATGTATAAAACAGAAAAACAATAAGTATGGTAAGATCTAAAAATAATTAAAATAGAAATTAAAATAAAATAAAATAAAATACTATTTTAAGAAACTTTAAATCTATGTAATAGTGCGGCGTATCATACAAATGGTAGCACAGAACTGGGCAACCTGGGAGGATATTTTCAATTCGTTGTCTGAAAGAAGCAGCATTAAATAGAAATCACACTCCTTACCTGGAAACTTCTTCAAAATCGGATATATAAGGGTTTGTCTAGAGTCCTTATATAGGCAGCAGTATAATAACATATGGCTTAGGGTTTCTATTGAGCCATCACCACATGGACATAACTGAAGGTGCATAGGGGTATTCTTGAAATGTCCAAAAATGACTGCTGAGGGCAAAGCATCCAACCTGGCTGAGGTGAAGGAAGGCCTTACGAAATTTCAAAATTGTAATGGATGATAAATAGGAGGCTGGAACAAACCCATTTGGAAGAAAATGACAAATATTGGAGTGTAGCACCTTACTTAAATTTGTTTGAAGATCTATATCCCAGATTTGTTGTTTAAGGGTGGTTCTATCATCATCAAATCCTAATGAGCACAGATTTTCCATAGAGAAACCTAACAATTGAATTTTATCTAAAGCTTTTTTAAGCCATGATGATTTCAAACAATCTTTAAATACTAATGGGGCTAAACCTGTAAGAAGTAGAATTGAATTTAGCCAGAAGGTAAAAAGAAGAAACCATGCTCTAGCATCCAACGAAACTATATCTGTTTCTACCCGTAGGGTGGCATTTTTGATACTTTTTGGTACCATCAATATGGCTCTAAAAAACTTATTTTGAATGGTTTCAATAATATTAAGTTTTACAAGGGAGCAAATTTGGGACCCATAGAGAAGCTGAGGGACTATCTTAACTTAGAAAACCTTACAAGCTGCAGGGATATAATGGGTTCCTTTTGAATGGTAAAATCTTACAATAGCTGATGTGGTATGCTGTGTGACACTTGCCCAGAAAAAAAAAGCATTTCAGGATAAGGAAGCATAAACTTTAGTCTGAATGTGCTTGTTTGCCTCCATACTTAAAGTTAAGCCAACAGTTTGTGGAAAACTGTAATGCAACAATGTCTTTTTGACTAAATTCAAAAGGGCCTGGAAGGGAGCGCATTTTATGCAAATGATAGTCATCATTTACTGCCAATTGACAATTTAATCAATATCTGCTAGAGACACAGTGTTAAGGAATTATGTACAAAACATTTGGTGACTGGTCGACAATGAACTATAAAACAGTACAGGATCTACTATCCTTGAAGATGGCAATGGCCCCAAAACTCCCCTTTAGGAAAGATAGAGAATTTCATTCCTCCAAGGGAAAAGGAAGCAACAAGATGAAATGAAAAGCCTTCGACTATACAAAGATGAAATCTGTTGAATATTGCAATGTATAACTATAATTTTGAGCAAACAGCTACAAATGAGTGAATCTGTCCAGTTTTGCTCAGTTTCTCTTTTTCCAAACCATAGCTTCATTCTGAAACAGCTGATATGTTTTCCCCCCAAAATGATTTTGTTTTAACTTTTTTTTAATGCACACAATTTTTATACACACTTTTTTCTGGTCTTTACTTTTTCCAAGCAATTGTGTTCATATTTGCCCTAATATGCATAATGCTCATGTGCAGATTTTTCTTCATTATCCACATCTTTGTTTAAATTCTTGAGTTGTGAACTAAATCACCCCATTCAGAAAGTGTGGATTTTAGTGCACAAGTGTCTTCTGATTTGTTTGTAGTTCCAGGAAATAAAAGTTGGATAATTTCTTATAAACATTCGGATCAAATAAAATTCTTCATTTTCCCTATCTGAAACTACATTTTTTTAATGGATCATGAAGCATACTGCAGTGAACCTTTGTAATTGGCCACAAAGACCATTTAGCTGGAAATCTTAGCTGCTTATCTTGAAAGTATTTTTTTAAGTGTAAAAAAAGTAAAGGTACTTACAGCCTCTTCACACTGGATATATTTTGTGTTGGGAACACTGAGACTAGAATTTATATATATACCCAAATCCTATCCTTCTCTCCCCCAAGTATACTTCGGTTTCAAGCAAACACCTACATAGACCTTGTCTCTTGTCTACATTCTGAGTATGGAGGGGAAAATCCCAGCAAGAAAAAATATGGAATCACCTTAGTGTGATAGTCAAAATAATCATTTTGTATCTTCACTTTAAAGTCTCAGCCAACTAGGGACTGCTGCTACTGTAGATGGACTAGCTTCCATCTCTAGCAAATTATTGGATGCCACAATCATTTATGCTATTTTAAAATAAAAGCTTAAACACAGTAATGCTTATATTGTCAGAGGTTGAAGCATTCTCTGTATGTCTGTGAGCATGTCTGAGAGTAGGAATTTAACTTGAGCAAGTTTTGAAACTAAATAAAGGAGACTTATTTACAGAAAATACATTAAAGGGATAGGAAAATGCCTAGCACTTAGCTAACTAAATCCTAGCAGGAGATTCGAAGAACATGTGTACTGTGTGTTTGTGCCTGGGAAGATAGGCAGAAGAAAGTGATCTCAGCTTAGAAATCTCTTAGACAAAGAATAGGCAGAGTGATGGACAAAGAGGGGACAGAGAATAAATTCTTAACCCTTGAACTATTGCTCCTTTGTGGTCAGTAGGTCATAACATACCAAAGAGCCAGTGCCATTGGATTTGCACCTCTAGTATACATAATTTGTTCTTCTCTTGTAATACTTTTTGTCCTAAACAGAAACTTTTTCCTAAAAGTGTCACTTTAATTATTGGTACTTCACAGACCAATAAGTGCTTTGGAGCGCCCACAGAGCATTGTTTGCAATACATTAAAGCAGCTTGCATGGCTGCCCCTCTGAGCACAAGCCCAGGAAAATGCAAATTAATGGATCTAATAAAAGTGTGCTTATTCTAAGTTGCCCAGCAAGCTGGCCTCCCATTGCAAGGCATCATTGTCCTGCCAGTAGTAGAAGAGAAGCAGGTTGTCTGGATCAGGCATATCAGCTAATCACCAGGACCTAGGACAGCCCTCTGGATGAACCCAAGATAAGCTTAAAAATTAATTGGTTGATGAGAATTGAATAGAATAGATAACACCCCTGGTTTAAGGAACTGCAGACAGGTGGTACTTGATTACCTCTACATGTGCACAAGTCCCATTTTGCTTTTAAATCCAAAGTACTACACAGTCCCATTAATTATTTTAAAAGGCTAATACCATCTTCTAAAATGAGTATAAATGTTGGAGGGAAATCATATTCTTTAAATCTGTCTGGAAGGCACATTTCACAGAACTGTGATTATTGGCAGTGTAAAAGTACGATACATAAAAACAAACCAAAGAAGAATAAAATCTCTAGATCACTGACTATGAACTGTTCAAACAAATAAACATAGATTAAATGCCCGTGAAGAGAGTCTACAGGAGGGATTTGCACCAACTGCTAAAGTCAATGTGGATATCAATTTGCAAACTTAGAAAATTCAGTATGCTTCAGATTTTGAAAAGGCTGTGTGTTTGAGAGAAAGACGGGGGGGGGGGATAGTTTGAATAACATGTGAAGACTAAAATTCTAAACCAATTGACCTGCAAGCAAAGACAATGCTGTGCCTGCAGGTATGTATGCAAAAGACCAACAAAAACATGGGGCTAAGATTAATGCAAGTGATGATCACAGAAAAAAAAAAAAACTTGCTTAGACAGAGGGCCCAAATTGCATGTACTTGCTTTCTTGGCTTTAAAATGTAATGAAACAAATTCATGTCAGAGGCAAAATGGTCTGTTAATGAGGACTAGTCTATAAAGGTTGAAAGAAAAGTAAGGCCCCCGCGTCCATAACTTTAATTTACAAAGAGATTTTTTTTATATAAATGAAGCAGAAAAATAATCTTTGAAATTAAGTATTTTGTACTTATCTGTATTTACTTTTCCACAAAATCACCACCATTCACTATACATGCCTGCCAACAATGGACAAGTTCCTTAAAGTTTTTGTGATGTCATTCTATTGACTGACAGTTAGTGTTTGGGTCATAATAAGCCCTTGTTTTGTCAGCTGTTGTGATTCTGTGAAGAAATTTCTTACCTTTATTCTGGTAACAATGATGATTGCTGGGAAATTTCAACTCTTGAAGCTTTCATCACTGCTGTCAGCATATGAAGAAGTCATCTTGCACAAACCTACCAATACTGAGGAACATGAATAATGCGACTCATGCCATTCCTGTGGAATGCCAAGCTTGACAGAAATTTGCCTTTGAGTGATCCTCCAATTGTCTTTAATCAGTTCATCAATGTTTCTAATGTGAAACATGTCAGTTACTGTGACAGGTAGTCCACTTCATTATTGAGCACATGAATAATTTCTTCCAGGTTGATCGTATTTACATTTTTTGGCCCAGTGATGCACAGTACTCATGTCAACACTATAATCACCATAAATAACTTGCATTTGCTGGTGAATTTCAATTGCAGGGACTCTTTCAGCAGTAAAAATGCAATTATGGCACATTGTTTAAAACCCACAGCCGGGTACTCACTGCAAGTTTCCATTTTATGAATAAAAGCAATGCAACATTTTCTCGCAGCAACTTTCCACCAACTGAAGTGAAAGAATAGATGCTAAAGAACACATCAGAGCTTCTAGCATGTCAATACTGCCATCTATTGGCAATTTGTAACATTGTGGGCATGACTTTTCATTCAACTCTCCTATTAGTAATAATAGCAAAATGGAATCAGGAAGACCAACTATATGAATGGACAATAGAGTTAATGCTAACTTCTTAATCAGGTAACATGAGGAAATATAGAAATATGGGGCTTATTTTATCTCCAGGTACTATTGTCAGAAAAGAATCACAGTTGCTCACTTACCATGATACTTATCAAATCTGCTATTTTATCCTAATACCAGGCAAATAGGCAGAGAAGAGGTAGTCAGTGGAGGTGAGCCATTTCAAATTCAGCCATTAGAATCAGATTCAAGTATGAGTAACCTACAGGGTATGAGAGTAGTCCAGCTTTACTACCTCTTAATAAATCCTTGCACAAGACAAAGAGGCAGGCATTTAAGTGAAATAAGATATAGTAGCTTTACCAGGCAGGTGATTCTCACTCAACAAGATTATGCTTTTTAGAACTTCTTTAAAAGGGTGTAGCAATGCTATGTTAGTGGAAAATTGGGGGAAGGATGACTGTTAGAGAACAATAATTCATTAATTCAGAAATGCCATTTTAAAATGCTTTCATATTCTGTGTCATTTGTCAGTCCTTTGAATTAACCTCTTCAAAAAGTGCATAGATAATATGTGAACCATTGCCAATTGTTAGTTTTGTTAGCAAATTAACTTCTAGTGGTTTGAAACTGGAAAGCTATCTGCCTCAGAAAAAAGTTTAGGACCAAGAAGCTCAGGTGTGGAGATACAGGTAGTCCTTGTTTAGTGACTACCTCGTACAGTGACTGTTCGCAGTTAAAACGATGATGAAAAAGTAACTTTGTGACCATTCTCACATTTACAACCTTTGCAGGTCTGTAAAGCAAAGGAAAACTTAAGTAAAATCATAAGCACAGTCGCAGTTTCACTTAGCAACCACTTCACTTAATGACCAGTTGCCGGTCCCAATTGTGTTCGCTAAATGAGGACTACCTGTAATGTGAACAAACAGGAAATAGGAGATGTGAACTCCTTATGCTTCATCTCTATTATATCTTCATCACTTCTGAAACAGAATATTAGCAATTCTCCAATTGTGAAGAAAATCTATCATGCAGGGACAGCATACTTAGTGCTACCACAACTGGACTGCACAGATCTGGATGACAACCAGATGGCAGGAAAGAAATATAGAAAACACCAACATCTTGCCACCATCTAATGGTTATCTTGAATTGCGGTAGCACTAAGCTTGCTAATCTCACAATTTAGGAGATTGGAAAAAGCATAGTTTGAAAGATGACCAATAATACTAAAAATTTACAAGGAACATTTTAACCAAAGCTATTATGAGTCCATATTTGCATGTCTAGGTATTATTGACCTTGCTTTTTCATGTACAGAATTGCAAATTTAATTTATCAGTACCTTGTATTGTTAAAGAAAATGCTGCTAATGAACACAGAAGATGGCATTTGGAAAAGTAAAAGGTAAAGGTTCCCCCACACAGTCATGTCTGACTCTAGGGGACGGTGCTCATCTCTGTTTGTTAGCCGAAGAGCCAGTGTTGTCCGAAGACGCTTCTGCGGTCATGTAGCCGGCATGATGCACGTGGAATGCTGTTACCTTCCCACCAAAGTGGTACCTATTTATCTACTTGCATTTACATGCTTTCAAATTGCTAGGTTGGCAAGAGCTGGGACGAGTGCGGGAGCTCACTCCGTCACGTGGGGCTAGGGTCTCGAACCTCTGAACTTGCGACCTTCCGATCGACAAGCCTGGCGTCTTTACTGCTGAGCCACCGCACCCCCTCTTGGAAAAGTACTCACTGCTAATTTATTGTTATTGTTTTGAATGATTTACAGTAAAAGCACGTGCGCTTTGTTAAACATTCAACAAGCACAATAAAGGCTAACCCCAAAGAGTCAATATTCTTCAAAGGCAAACATCACTAAAAAGAAAAAAGGAAAGAAAACCAGTGATCATGGAGTGGTTCAACAAAAAAGACAGAGGGATGATTCTGAACATTTACTTATCTGTAACATATCTTGATGAATAAATATAAACATGTTTTTCTACTTGTAAAGTTTCATTTTTAAACATTTCTGTGTGTATTGGCTTGACTTTGATCCCCTGGAACTGTGAATATGAAGAAATTACTAGTTCAGTCTGACCTAAAGTGAAAGAAACTGGGTAGAAAATTCCCTACCCTCAAACTTTGAGTTAGCAACATCCTCTGGAAGCCTTGGAACAGCTGTTTCAGTTTATTTTTATACATTTATATTCTATTCCTTAGATTTATATCCCACCTTTCCTCCAGAAATTCAAGATGACCTACAACCTTCATTCTACATTTTTTCTGCCATAAGAACCCTGCTGGTGTGGACCTGGCTTTCCCCAGTTCTAATCCAATACCTTAAACACTACTCCTCACTGGTTCTCAAGGGCTTTCCCAGATTGTTCCATGAACATCCATGTACATTTGCTTTACTTCACTAGCAGTCACAGCCAGCCCTTAGATTAGGTGTTCCAAGCCTTCCAAAGAATGGGACTGCTTTAACACTACAAGAAATCACTCTGCACAGCATCAATAGCCAATTTCCAGTGAAGATTCATAAGATCAGGGTAGAACATAGTTAAGCAGCAAACCAATAATTGTTAGCATTATTGTAACATTTCTTGACTCCTGAGGAAGCCATTTTTCCCATGGAAGCAAGCCATAGAGCAATGTTTCTCAACCTCAGCAACTTTAAGATGTGTGGACTTCAACTCGCAGGGAATTGAAATTCACACATCTTAAATCTGCTGAGGTTGAGAAACACTTGCTTAGAGCTTGCATTTCTGTTTGTTGCTCACAATTGGCAGTGATATCATTTTCATGGGGATTGTGGGGTATCTTCAGGATCAGTTACAAATTCCAAAGATGTGGTAGGAATTGGTTCCATCCTTACATCAGGTATATGATTAGAACCATAGTGCCCCATGGTTTCCTTATCCAACCTCTTTTTTCCTGTTCATCTGATGAATATCCATCCAATGGAGACTTAACAGCTGAATACATCCATCTTGCCCTTCCAAAACCCAAAAATCCTGAAGAAACAAAATCAAAATACAGAAATTCTGACCCTATCCCTTATGATAATGTTACTATGTTATCTCAGCTACCCCACCACAACCAGTTGTGGCTACCAGAGACAGAGGTTACTAGCACCTTGAGAAGAATGCATTTTAAGAGCATTTAGGCACAAAGTGGGAAAAAAACCAAAATGGATAAAAATTTACATCAGAGATTATCCTTTTTTATTACTGAGGAACTGCCTAATCAGATATACAGATAATTATGGGTATCTGCAGGGGAAGGGACAAAATCTGCAAGATAGTAGGTGTTGTGTCACAATCCTGCCTTCCCTTTTTGTTATACAGTCAACAGAGGCATTGCAACACTGCACTCAACATCTTGCAGATTTTGACCCTACTCTGTGGATACTGCTGGAGATTAGCTGTTGACTACCAGTTAACTCAATACTTTTAGATTTCTGAACCATCCAGTCCTCATAAAAATAAGAACTAGTATTGTAGCACTGAGAGCCAATGGTGTAGTGGTTAAGGCATAAGGCTAGAAAACAAGAGACTGTGAGTTGTAGTCTCACCTTAGGCACAAAGCCAGCTGGGTGACCTTGGGCCAGTCCCTCTCTCTCAGCCCTAGGAAGGAGGCAAGGGCAAACCACCAAGAAAACTGCAGAGACTAGTCCAGGCAATCACCAGGAGTCAAAGGCGCATGCGCACACACACACACACACACACACAATGTAGCATTAGAGGCAAGACAGAACTTCTACTAATGTATAGGACAGTCTCACTCTCTCTTTCTCTCTCAATAACCTCTTATACATTTTAAGAGTTGGGTGAAGCATCAGTGGACTTTGTGATCAAAAACAGCCAAAATAATGTTAGTGTTTTTTAAATATTTACATTTTTGAAATACACATCATTAAATTTTCGTGTGCTTTGTTTGAAGCAAAGCCTTATGCTTAGACGTAATAATTGTGCTATCTGATAGCCAGTGGATACTTAGTGTTTCTTTAATATCATCACATTTCTCTCTAGCATCTGTGTGTATACAGTAGTTCTTTTTATGATACCATTGGAAGCAGTAATAGCAGGTTCACCAAATATAATGCCAGATGGGAGAGTCACTCAGTACAGCTGCAGACTAGTTTCACACTCAGGAGACCTACTTTAAGTATCCTTTATATGAGCTAATGTAAAACACAGAGCTAGCATCACATTTAATGTTGATAAAATATGCTATTCAAAACTAAAATGGCTACTGTCATTTAGATCAGTGTTTCTCAACCTCAGCAACTTTAAGATGCATGGACTTCAATTTCCAGAATTCCCCAGCCAGCATGCTGGCTGGGGAATTCTGGGAGTTGAAGTCCATACATCTTAAAGCTGCTGAGGTTGAGAAACACTGATATAGACTATATTCTTATGAAGCTTGAATATAGTTCCAGCTTCAGGAAAATGTACATGATCTATAATTTTCTGCATATCTACCAGTTTCCGTTTCAGCTTGCTGTAAATATATGTATCATGTATAAGATAAAGACATTATCTAATATATTCAATCTACTTAACCATTCTGCAGGCCATTATGCACATGAATAGCTCTAGTAAACCTAGGTTTATATTTTGAGATGGTTGCTTTTGAAAAATAAAAGGGCAAGAGGAAATTGCAATTGGTAGAGCAGGCTCCTAGCTTGCCATTGTTAATTGGACTCCAGATACTGTCACAAATATCTAGTAAGCCATATACATTCTTCTTAGGCATATGGAGCTTCTGTACAAACATAGTCCCTATTTATTGATGGATATGGCCAAAGCTATTCCCTTCACTGAAATTATCAAACCTCTTGAGTGCGCACAGCTTCTGTACATGATTTGTTTCTGACCATGTTGTCAGGATGATACACCACCAACCTTTCTCATAAGTCATTACACAGTCTCTGCAGCATCCTGGATTAATTATCTAGATTGATTAAGTAATTAAGCTTGCTCTCATAATGCCAATTTTAATGTTTACAAGATTAGAAAAATAAAAATAAAAGAATTGAAATGTAATTAATGATAAAGAATTTTTAAAATTTATCAGAAGGGTTTAGGAGCTTTTCTGTGGACTCCTGCTTTATGTTATAAGCCAATGAAGTTCAGGTGTCAGCTTGTCAGTGAAATATCTTCAGTCTATCCATCCAGGCTGCTTGTGGATCCACTTGGACAGGAAGGAGTAAAAGGGGACTTTCTGTTGAGTCTAGGGCTAAATAGATCGAGGTTGGATCATCTACCTGCTCCAGCAAATGGTCTTTCCCAGAAGCACCACGGAAGATGCCTGTATTCTGCAAAGAACTTAGTGCTGTTATCAACACAAGCTTCTTAAAACTTAAAACCAGATAACCTATTGTTTGAGATTAATTGAAATAGAACAGAAGTACCAGTTGGATCTAAATGGCTTACAAGTCCATTAATGCATAACAACAGCATAATAATATGAACACAATTAAGACTATTTAGAAGAGATTACAAAGTCTGTAATCATTACAACAATTCTATTACCACCACCTGTTACTTGTCTCAGACAGCATCCATCCAACTGGTCCATCCTGAAATGTTTTCCAAAACAGGCAGGTTTTAAATAACTTCCTAAAAATCAAAAGGGAGGGTGCAACATTTTCATTGCAGGAGATAGGATTCTGCAGAAGAGAAACCCCAGTAGAGGATACTCACCTTCCCACTCCTTCCCACTACACCTCAAGGAAATGGGGACTTTTAGCAGGCATTCCCTGCCCACATATTTTGGGTGGATTCTGCTTGGAATAAATGGTCCCACAGATAACCAGGTCCCAAGCTATACAGGGCTTTATCAGTTATTCCCTGGTTATTACATTGTATATTAATGAAATATTGCAAATAAATAAAAGACAGAAATCTACAGCCTCTGACCTCCAAAGGAAATCAAATCTGCCCAGCACTGCCTCTTAAATTCCTTGTCATTTATGGAAGTCAGTAGCCAGCAATGTTGCACTTTAGGGGGGGGGGGGAATCCGACTTCTCTCAAAGTCCTGTTCAACGCATTCTTTGTAAAAACAATTACAACTACAGCTGCTCAGTTTATTATTTTAACTTTAGAGTGGTATGTTTTCTCCCAGAAAAGAATGGTGTCATTGCTCATCCAAAGGATGTATCTCCCATCCATTAGGAATCCAGGTTCTAAACTTACCAAATACAACTCAACCTGGGGCAACACAGCTGAACTTGTTGATGTACTGATTCAGTGTCTCGAGGCTGTTCAGTTCTGGATGGAGAGGAATGGATTTCGGCTGACAAGACTGAGTGTCTGTATCTGTCTGGCCCCCCAGGATGGAGACGTTTCCATTATTGATCCTAGATGGGGTTGCACTGCCCCTTTCAAGTTTGGTACACAACTTAGTGGTCCTCCTGAATTCACAGATCCTGCATGAAGTGCAGGTGGCAGCTGTGGTCAGGTGGGCCTTTGTACAGGTTTATCTTGTCTGCCAGTTGCACCCCTTCCTCATCTGGGAGGCCCTTCAGATGATCACTCACACCATGGTCACCTCACAACTGGTCTATTGAAATGCCCTTGAAGACCATCTGGAAGCTACAGCTGATACAAAATGCAGCAGTGTGAGCAGTAATGGGCACTTCGGAGTATGTCCTTGTGTCACTGCTGCCATGTGAGCTGCATTGGGTGCCAGTAAGTTTCCAGGTGCAATTCAAGGTACTGGTTGCCACCTATAAAGCCCTTCATGGCATAGGGTCTAATTACCTGAGGGACAGCCAATCTCCAATTGTCTCTGCCCACCTGGAACATTTGGGTAGAGCGGGGAGTGGGTGCACTCCAGGTCCCTTCAATTAAATGCTGCCATCTTGCAGGACCATGGAAGCAAGTCTTCTCTGTCGCAGCCCCCACCCCCTGGAACAGCATGATCCCAGGCCTAAGGTTAATGAGGGTGTGATTTATGGGTCAAGCCCCTGTTATATGTTTTTGTACTGTTTATTACTCTAATTGTTTTAGTCAGGGCTGCCTGTTTTTGTGGGATTTAATTGTTTTACTCTTTTTATGGATTTTTTAAGCCACCCAGAATCTTCAAGAGCCATATTAAATCAAATAAATTAAATTAAATTAACTTGCTACTTGCCCTACATGTTTACTTCCAAATAATAGCCTTCTGAATTATATGTCTATTCACTTCATGAAGAGTACTCAAGCAAAGAGAATCTTGTTATATGGCAGGATGGTAGCTTATCATTTTGTTGAGTTAGAAATCCACCTTGAGTTAGAAATCCTGTGTATCGTCCTTTCAAAAGACCTGCTTGCACTGTCCCCTTACCTACTCCAAATCTGAGACCTTTGCACAATAAATCTATTTCAGTGTCTGGAGGCAACCTGCACTCAAATTCCATGAGTGTAACTTCTTCAGGACCTTCTAGGTTAAAAAGGTTGTCCTGGATAACACTTTCTTATATTTGCATACACAAAGTGACCCCATGTCATGTTATTAAAAAGTCCATATATGCTCAGAGCATTTACTTTTATGTTTGGCAAGTGCTATGAACTAGCAACTGCTTTTGAAATCTGTGGCATTTTCACTTCTTAGCTCTGACCTCTGAGGCACCTTTATATACTCAGATATGAGTGAAAGTCTCATTTATATGCATGCTAGTCACACATTCAAAATAATCTTCCTGCATCCTTAGCTGTAGAGCTTTTTAATATACTCTCTCACTGCCGTGGGAAGGGGAAAAAAGCATTTTAAATAAAAAATAATGTATTTCAGGTAATGCTATGCCTTATTTATATAGATAAATTACCGTCTTTATTTTTCTAATCATGCTAATACATATTTATCTTGATGCCACAATAAGGGACTACTTGCAAAACATTTTTGGCACATTATATTAAAATATAATATTTTATTTCAATCATATGATGCATTTTTAGAAGTTTATCATGCAAGCTATGATAATACCTATGAAATGAAATTTTTACCCTGCTATTATTTTGGACTGTTTTGTGTCAAATGAACTGTATATATCAATCTGTCACTTTGCGTGTGAAATTGCTTCTCGTTAAATCCACCCAACAAGTGAAAGCAAATATATTTCTCAACTCATAGGGAGATATGGCTATGGGGAGATGGTACAGCCTCTTACCGTGGACATTATATGGCAGTGGGAAGACCATAGCACAGCACACACTTTATATGCAGAAGAATTTAGATTGTGCTCCTGGGACAGAAAAATGGAGAGCTGCTTAAGTCATTGATGATAACACTGGATGGGTGGATCAAAGGTCAGGTTCAATATAAGACAATATCTTTTGTTTGCAAGAGCATAAATGGATCAGCAGTGGATAGGTGCACACATGGACATCCACAGTGCCAACTGCTTTGATGAAAGCAGCATCATGCCACAGGTTCTGCCCCTTTGGGGATTTGTATGTGTGGTCCTGATCCTATGAGGCTTCCAGCACAATCCTGCTTGACTGGTTTGACCCCACCCCTGTGGACACAGCTTGGTGTAGAGTATATGGTTGCTGATTGGCCAAGCATGTCAGAAACATTATAAACAATACAGGCCCAGTTCCATATCGAACGTATCTGGCCACTCAACATTAATCTACCAGAGTGGCAACAACAGCATATAGGTAGCCCTCGCTTAGTGACCGTTTGAAGTTATGACAGTGCTAAAAACAACTTAGCAACCAGTCCTCACATTTATGACCTTTTCAGCATCTCTCTGCTCTTATTTTCACTTGCTTATTTACCCCATACCAAGATGTCCTCAAAGAGAAAGGAAAGAACCCCAGTTCAGCTGAAGGAAGTATCAAGAAGCAAAGGAAAACTGAAGTAAAATATTCAAAAAATATCTTCAAAGTAAAATCTAAAAAAAAAAAAAATCACAGTCAAAGCATTAGCCTTACAAGGTAGACCAGACAGGAAATATGACCAGATGAGCTAAATTCTACATTATTGTAAGGTAACATTAACAGAAAGTACTTCTCCCCCTGTCTCCTTTACAGCCCAAAAACTAGGGAGGGTCCCTTCTGAGCCTCTTGCCCCTCCCACATTCCTGCCGTGCCTCCCAAGGTCATTCCCACATACCATTACAGTCGCAGTCATGTGATTTTCACTTATCAACCGCTTTGCTTAACGACTGAGTTGCCAGTCCCAATTGCGGTCGCTAACAATGACTACCTGTATAGTAACAGCATACAGCAACCCTCCTCTCTGCCTTCACAGCTAACGTATCACATGCCTCCTTCAAGGTACAAAACTTTCACTTTTTTATGTTCTCTGCAACATAGCACTAGTAACTTTCTCCTATGTAATGCTCCTTCTCTTGAGCAGCTGCTGTTTCTACTTAAGCCCTTGTCCTCCCTCTGCCCCCCACCCATAAAACATAATTATTATATAGCATTGTATATTTTTCTTCATCAAATAGATTTTTTGTTTTGCAACCTGAACCAGTCCCAGTGGATCTGACTGCAGAAGAAAAGAAAAATAGATAATTGATTGAATGATTATTTCATCTTGAGCTTTGAAATTCTTCAAGCAAAACCATTCAAAAACACAGATACATATTAAAATGTAATTTACTCCTTTCTTCCACATCATAACTAAATTGTGTTGTTCTTTGTTTAATTTCTATTATTCACACATTAAGAAGTTCTGGGTCACTGCTTTCAGCAGAAGGATTTTAAACATTGATTTTAATCTGTGTAATTATGTATGGGAGGAAAAAAATTACAATAGTAGATTATTTTTATTTTTTTAAAAAAGGATTTTGTCAATTACTGACCCAAATATCTCATCAACAGTGCAGCTTCTTCAGCTGAATGCCTGTGACTTATGAATAAGAAATATTTAATGAAATAAAGAAATGTGCCTCTATGTTTCATAAAATTCTGCAAAGTTCTGATTGGATAGTAAACAGCTGTCTCTTTTTGGAACCTTCTTTAGTAAAATCAGGATATCTTCCTTTGACTAGAACCCCACTTCAAAGGAGACTTTACTAATTCCTGGCGAAATATATGTAAAATCTCATATCTTGCAGTAACACTGTTGTTTCGACTTCTATCACCGCGCCATCTCCCACGAGGGGACTCTGGGCGGTTCCAATAATAATATTGGAACTAGTTCCAGTCTTCCTTCCCATTAAAGGAATTTTAACCACATGATCAATCTTGATCATTTTCTTCCCTTGAGAAAATCTGTTCCCAAGGGAAGGAGCTTACTGTAAAAGATCTCCATAAATTCAGCCGGGTTTGATTGACTTGGAGAGTTTTCAATGCCAATCATACGTAGATTTTTCCTATACAATTGTGACTCTAAGTAAGTAATTTGTTTATCCAAAATATTATGACTGGCTTGAGTAATGGTCTCATGGGCATTTAAGCGATCCTCACAATGAGCCATTTTTTCTTGCATCAGTTTTAAATCACATTTAAGCTCTGCCAGATCTTGTTGGATTGGCTTCAAGACTTGTACCTGAGCCAGGATCTCCTTTAACAAATTAGTAGAAGAATCTTCCTCCGCCATCTTGCCTGGCTCAGCAGATAGTGGCGCAGCTGAAATTGAGCCAGCTGTTGAATGTTTAGGCCTAGCTGCCATCCCAATAGCTCATTAGAAACAAGATAATATGTAATAAAAAATTATTTATCAGTGATCATAGTCTTTGTCCACACAGTCTGATAATTCAGGAGTTTGAAAACACTTTAATCAAGAGAGAGGCAAGAGACGTGCACTCACAGTACCATCGCAAACAGGAAGCACGGAGTCTCGCCAGATCAATACAACTTCAATGTTTCATGTGTTTCCCAACTACAGTTTGTGTTAATCATCAAGACAAGATTCACAGATTTGACAAACCTTTGAATGCAGAGGCCTTTATCTTATCTTTAAATTCTGCTGATGGACAAGCCTGATTATGTTTCATTCCATGGAATCTGTTGCAGGAGACATTTGAGTTTGCCTACAGCTCCACTGTAAAAGCCTTATATTTTAAAAGCCTCTACATTTGCATTTTTTTCCCTGCACTCTTTGTGTTATGGTTAATTTAAAGATAGTAAGTCTGGGCATATTACCAACTCTACCATTTATTGTTAACACACAGTATATCTCCTTCAACTAGTAATGTTTGAAACTGTTCTGTAATTTTCATTTATAAGAGGAGAGACAAAACCACCATGCTATCCCATTTGGGAAGTTGTCAAGTTCTTTGATTTTCTTTTTTCTTTTTTTAGGATTCTTTTTAATCTCTTTAATAATGTTATTTGCTTGTTGTTTCATTTTTTGCACATAATCGTGTTTTTCTTTTTTCCTTTTAAGTATAGATTCTATATATATGTAATATAATGGTATTTGAATGCTAAATTGAGTTTTTATGGAGGGTCTATGTCTGTGAGCAATACTATAAAATATGTTAAATATTTAAACATAGAAAAGTTTAGTTTAGATATTTGTTAAATGGTACAGGTCACAAAATGAAGTGGTATTGGGAGAATACTAATAAGTGGGCCAAAATAAAATTAATGGATGAAGTTAGTTAGTCTTAATGTAAAAGGGTTGGAAGAATCTAAGAAACAAAATGTAATCTTAGCATATTTAAAATTGTTAAGGGTAGATATTGCTTACCTACAGGAGACTCATTTAATGGAACAGGATAAATCTCTATTAATGAAGGATTGAGTGGGACAGGTTTACCTCACATATACTTTGACAAAAGCTAAAGGTGTGGCCATTTTGGTTCAAAAAGGATTCCCAAATGCTGTACAACAGGTTATTACTGATGCAAATGGGCATTATTTAATTTTATGTGCTAAAATAGCAGGGACTGCAATAGCTATGGTTAATGTTTATGGACCTAATTTAGATTCTCCTATCATGTTTTATGAATGTTTTCGATACTTGAATGACTGTATTTATGATAAAGTAATAATAGGAAGAGATTTCAATGAAATATTGGATCCTGAGCTTCATAGAAATACACCGACCCGAAAAAAAACAATAATTAGTGAGGAAACAATCAAGACTTATATGGAAGAATTGAATTTAATAGACTCCTGACGTTTGATGTATCCAACTAAAAGAGAATATATATTTTATTCAAATGTACACCAGAATTTTTTTATGTAGAAAAGCTTTTTTTCTTTCTTTCTTTCTTTCTTTCTTTCTTTTTTTTTTTGGGGGGGGGGTAAGAGAATATTTTTAAATTGTTTTTTAAATATGAATTTTCACATCATTTTAAAAATTGTTTATTGCTATTATACTTTAAAATCTGAGTTGAAATTAATTTACCTTTGGACTCTTTCTGTATACCCATAATTGATTTTTAGTACCACAACCAAAAATAAACTTTACAAATGAATATAAAGACTCAATTTTTCAACCTATTGAGTCATGCATTATTTTATGATTAGAAAATTAGCAAGAATGGAAAGGACTTGTAAATGACTTTATATGATAATGATATGCTCCGGAAATAGATATACATCCATATATTTAGTAACTGTCATTATTAGAGTTTAGACTGATACTTTAAGACATATTTTCACATTTCTTACTCTGGGATCTGATATGCATATAAAACTCTGACAATTGACTCTAAGCTCAATTTACTGCTCTGTAAGTACAGAGGACAGGGGCGCAGGAAGAAAAATATATTTCCACCATTTTCTCCCATGTTTATTCTTCTTTGTTCTGTCTATTATAGGGGTGCAAAAATCAGACTTCTAACCATACTTTTACTTAATCCGTTGCCAAAATTAGGTTTCCTTCCAATTTTCTGGGTGTTGAACTGTTTAACAGTGATAATTCTGCCGCCTTGCTTGGGACAAAGGAGGTAATAGTTCCTCCTGGGGGTGGTTAGCCCCGTAATACCCTCCTTTTTTAAGATCTTCCCATCCTCTGGATTCTTATCTATTTATTATTATATTGTATTTTTAAGTGTATAGGTTTTTAATATTGATATTAATGTTGTAAACCGCCCAGACTCTACTGTCGTGGAGATGGGCGGTGATAAATTCGAAAAATAAATAAATAAATAAATAAATAAATCTGTACTACAGAAGAAGGACAAGTGGGTGTATGGGTGTGTGAGTGACATCACATTGTCATGACATCATTGTGCAAATGACACAAATTACATCATTTGTATTGGTTGTGTCATTTGCCACACATGAGTTTATACAGACATAAGAAGTGAATTTCATTAAGCAGGCTAAGAATATTGTAACATTTTAGCTTACTAAGTTGTTCTTGTTCACAACATTGTATTTGAGAGAACTATTTCCTGGCCCTCCAATCAATTCCCATGCAGTTTAGAAAATAGCATTACACAATTACAAAGATTTTAAAACCTGACAATCCAACAGAGGTGAATAAATAGACAACAAACCTGTTGATCCAGACCATTACATTATTGTCTTGTGGGCTCTCTGTGCTTCATACAGTGTTCTATCTGTTTTTACTTAACTTATTTTAAATTGTTTCTAGGATGCATGTGCATTCTTTTAGTTTATTTATTTTTTCCTAATGGGCAACTGACACACCAAAATTAAAAAAAATCCTTGATTAAGCTGCAAAACAGTCTCCTACAGGAAAAATAAAGATAACTATTTAAAAAATGAGGTTAATGCACACTTATAGTGGTTTGATCAATAATTCTTTTCTTTAGATTTTGGAATCCACTCCAGAAACAGGAATGTTGGAATCCTAAAATGCAAGGTGACATTCAGAGGATAGAATTACATGAGCATCTTTACTCCTTTTGCAGAAACACCTTTACTTTTAAAATAATTTCAATATAGCTATTTTGCTTGAGCAAAAGCTCACAGTTCAGGGGCTTTTTCTACAGGGTAAGCTAACAGAAAAAAGTTAAATGCACAAAAGCTTCTTAAAGTAAATGAATCTTTTCCATTCAGCTGGCATGAATGGTGAAACCCATGTACAGTAAAAAATGAAAGACTGAAAGATTGCTTGCAGGCTGGAGCAAGACCTAAGAATTCATCCCCTTTTCTAATTCTCAGTCAAAATGAATTCAAATGTCGTTACATTCATGGTAGTTCAGTGACAATATGATAAATGCAGGTATGGTATTTATGGTCAAAGACCTGATGTCAGTTACATATTACACATAATCAGGGGAACAGACAAAAGGTGGAGACAAGAACATGAAATTTTCAAAAAAAGTAAACTACACTAAATATAACAACATAATTTAATATCAAGAGAGAGAGAGAAGTGCAGGAAAAAACATATAACTATAACCCACAAATAGCAATAGCTATAAACAGACTGTAGCAGGTCTTCTAGAAATTTTGGAAAGCACTCAGCTGTTAAGAGAACATTCTTTTCATGTGGTCTACCAAAGCAACTGGATAAAAGGAACATTATCAAGTTGGTGCACTATGTATATAAAATGGGCAATGCAGTAGTGCATAAAAAACTGTCTTAGTTTCCCCACTGGACATGGGCATAAACACTCTCATATTGGGATGTTATTATATATCCCTTCCATTAACATGGATTGATGGCAGGGCATTATAACTGGCTAAAGAAAGGGCTCTCTGAAATGATATATTAACTAAATATTTCTGTGGAGTGAAAAGTCTTTCAGACAAACCAACATTATATTAGATGATGCTGTACTTAAATCTTTCTGGTGATCACTATCAAATGTACACTCTCTCAACTCCATTAGAGCTCTCTCAAATCCCAGTGAGATCAAATATTGGGCTGAGAGTCCACAATACCTTAGATCCAGTTCAATGCCTTTCTTCCTGGATGATATAAACTACTGAAAAGGATCAAGAAGGCAAGGGAGCCATCCGTGAAAATCAATTTAAGGCATAATAGCTGCATTCTATCTCTAGAGCAGAGCTTTCCAAACTGTGTGTCGGGACACGTTAGTGTGTCGGCTGCAGTGTCTGGGTGTGTCGTAGCTGCTGCTGCCTCCAAACCTGCCCTGCCAGGATTCCGCGCAGGTCCTAGTGCCTGCCTTGTGCCTTGCTGCCTCCAAACCTGCCCTGCCAGGATTCCGCGCAGCTCCTAGTGCCTGCCTTGTGCCCTGCTGCCTCCAAACCTGCTGTGATTCCGCGCAGGTCCTAGTGCCTGCCTTGTGCCCTGCTGTAAGAGTGTGTCACAAAATGATACACGTCTAAAAAGTGTGTCACCAACATGAAAAGTTTGAAAAGCTCTGCTCTAGAGAATGTATTCTAGATTTCAGGTACAATACAGAATTGAAAACATTCCAAAGATCTTTGAGCATGGCTCTTAGAAATGTAGTCTGTAACACTTCCATAGGTCTTGAATCTTTATAATTTCAAATGGGTAAGACACATAAGAGGTGCTGATCACCCTAGCCTTGAAGATATTTATAGCAGGAGGAACATAGTTACCATCTCTGTTGCTACTAAAATGCAGAGTGGCATTAGTGATCTTAGGGTTCAGTCATTAATAGCCCTCATTTGTTCTTTCCAAACAGCAGAAGAGTGATAAGTCTCAAGTATTTAAATGCCTTAATTTGATGTTTTTAAAGATATCATTAATCTTCCAGCAATGTCTCCAGCATTGCATTATAGATAAGATGGCTGTGCCATCAGCATAAAAAAGTACAGAAAAAGCTTCATTTACCATCTTAGAAGGATAGTCAAAAGTTTGGACTACAGACTTCATGTAAACATTGAAAGAAGTATATGATGCAATCTTACTATCCTCTTTAAGTTAGAAATATCAGGGCAGAAAAGCTTCTAAGAGTACCACATGTAGCCTGCATTGAGATATTTTCCTCTAATCCCATAATTCATAGTAGTCAACAATCAATAGAAGAGGCTGCCAGTTTTGCCAAAAGCCTGGCTGTAGGCATTGAGTCCAAGGCCATCTTTAAGTAATTAAAAACAACATAAAGAATACCACAGGGGCAATTAGGATACATCTCAGCTACATGGTACAAAATAATATACTGATCAAGAGTTGACCATCCTGCCCTAAACCCAGCTTGCTCATCACCCAATACACTGTCCTACACCAGCCAGTCAACTAATTTTCAACAAAAAAAACCCTACTGTACAATTTACTGATTATACTTACGTGACTAATTTGGCAAAAATTACCAGAACATTTCTCCCTCCCCCCCCCCCCTCTTTTTAAATTTCTTATAAATTGACACTGTAATTGACCAACTTCGATACTTGGGAATATGTTGGGAGTAAATGAAGAGGCAGCTACTAACCCCACCAACATGAATTTACCATTAATAATTTCCTGGGCACCAAATTTTCCCCAGTTACTTCACCATTTTTCATTGCAGAATATGTTTAAAGAACTCAGAGGGTTCTTTAAACATTTAGAACATTTAAAGGTTCTAAGAGGCCAATGTAGAATATATTTTGGATTTCAGAGAGATTGGATAACTTGAGTAAAAACAAAATAAAATAAAATGCTCAACCCATCCCTTGGATAGTATTGTTCTATCCAACCCACAAGTAGCTTTCTGAAAAGGTGGGGCTCTGAAATGCTAGATTTTTACTTTACTGACAATTGTATCTATGTTCCAATTATGTCTCCTATTTCTTCCTTTTCAGCAAGGTTTTATAAGATTGTTCTCACAGCTAAGAAGGATGTGGAAGGTATTGTCTCTGTATGTTGTATATATTTCAACTAGTTTAGTTGAATCAAACATATTGTTAATTTATCCTGTAGCACAAGACAAAAAAATAAATCCATAAATCTCAGGGGGAAAAATGTTCCTCTATTGAGACAAAAATTCTTAGGTACTTCCTGACCAGAGGATGATAAGGTGAGATCAGGCTGCAAGATTCATGACTAAGAAATGTGTTTTGAGCTAATATACATTGGATTGTGCTATTAATCTTAAACAAGACAGAGATTTTTGATGGAAATGGTTAAAGTTTCATTATTATTAGTTATTATAAATAATAATAGATTTATTATAATTATAGATTATTATTATTATTAATAATAATAATAATAATAATAGAGCCAGTTTGGTCTAGTGGTTAAGGTGCTGGGCTAGAAACCAGGAGTTTGTGAGTTATAGTCCTGCCTGAGGCATGAAAGCCGGCTGGGTGACCTTGGGCCAGTCACTCTCTCTAAGCCCAACTCACCTCACAGGGTTGTTGTTGTGGGGAAAATAGGAGGAGGAAGGAGTATTAGGTATGTTTGCCACCTTGAGTTATTTATAAAAATAATAAAGGTGTGATAAAAGTTAAAAAGAAATTTTATTAAATAAATAAATAAAAATATATTAAGATATTGGGATTATGTTTAATGTACAATGTATAATATATTCTCAGGAGACCTGAAGGACCAGATTGGTGACAACTCCTTCTGAAGAAAATCTACCTAAGTGGTCACTAAGAGTCAACACCGACTTGATGGCCCATAATCAATCAATCAATGTATAGTATTCAATAGTATACATTCAATTCGTGGTCTATCTCTTGTGTGTGTGCCTTCAAGTCAGTGCTGACTCCTGGTGACTGCCTGGACAGTCCCTGCAGTTTTTTTGGCAAGATTTCATAAATAGTTTGCCCTTGCCTCCTTGCTAAGGCTGAGAGAGAGGGACTAGCCCAAGGTAACGCACCTGGCTTTGTGCCTCAGGTGGGACTAGAACCCACGGTCTCCAAGTTTCTAGCCTTATGGCTTAACCCAGAGCTTTCCAAACTGTGTGTCGCGACACAAAAGTGTGTCGCCACACACAGTCTGGTGTGTCACTACACAACCCGGAAGCGCTGATCATTATCAGCGCTTCTGGGTTTTCCCGCGGTGACACACCAACTGCAGCGCGCAAAACCCGAAAGCAGCAGCAGCGCTTCCGGGTTTTTGCGCGCTACCGCACTTCCGGGTTTTCCCGCGGCAACACACCAACGCCGGTTGGTGTGTCACCGTGGGAAAAACTTTGGAAAGCCCTGGCTTAACCACTACACCAACTGGCTCTTGGTCTATCTCTTAGGTAGAATTTTCTAGTAGAAACAGAGTAGTTGCACCAGAGAGGTATAAAGATTTGTTGAAGGCTTACTTTAAGAACATACAGGAGTCAAATACCCAAATATGAGTGGTAGTTGAAAGAGGTTTCCATTTTATATTGAACTACCATATTTTATTCTAATGTTCAGCCATTGCAAAATAACCCATAGATGTTATTTGAACAGGAGGAATATAATTATTAAAAATAGCTGAAGCTGCTTCAGTATGTCAAACTGGTTTCAAAAGAAATTCTAGGGGTGTTTTGTTTGCTTGCTTTTTTTTGTTTGTGTTTTGCTAATCTCTAACCAGTAGTTAGTAGTTAATAGTAACTTAACTATACAACTGCTAAATATATTAAGTAGAAAGGTTATCAGGTTTTGGCCATAGCTGTTCATTGCATCTTTACATTTATTAACATGTTATGGAAGTTTTTATTATTATATTGAGAATCTGAAGTGCTCTTGTTCATTTATAATAACTTGTTCATTTACAGTATAATAATATAATGTTATTATTTACAATAACAACATCATTGGTTAAGATCTCAGTAGAGAACCTATGTGCATATATGGACATGGCTCTGGTCTCCCTCCATGCATACATGCTCTGCTGGTTATGGGGAGATTCTTTTGTTGTTGCTCTGAAATTACTGAGCATCTCTTCCATATATCATACAACTAGTACATTGAAATCAATAGGACAAATCTCAGCTGAAGATAAAACTTCATAAGGCCCTCAGCAAGAAACATAAATTATATATTGCTCATACTAGGCATCACAGACCCAGGATCAAAGGCCTGGAAGTGTCACTTCTGCATTACATCCAAACTTCTATAACCTAAGAAGGAAAGCAAGTAGTCTGAAGCCATTTTTGAAAAGGTTTCTATAGAAGTAACAAAAGGTTTCTAAAAGCTAAACATTGAGCATTTTTGGTAGTCTGTCATGTTGATATTTTTTCTATAAAATAAAAATTATTATAATCAACCACAAGCATATGATCTATGCTACTTATGACTGTTTCATAAGTAACTTCAGTGTCTTCATTTTTCCCAAAGAGATGAACAGGTGGTGCCCAAGAAATCTGTAAAAAACTAATACAATTCAGTGACAGGAATTAACCATCTTTTTCTTCAAATGCAGATATTTTTCCCCTTCAGGAATATAATATAAAATGGATGTATAGATAATATATTTTGATAACAAACAACATTTCTGATTAAAAATTACACTGAACTGTGGTGCAATTTGCCTTAACTTGGGTTTAAAGCTTTTTAGAACCAAAGTCAATGGAGAAAATGTTCTGGTTTTGTTTAACATTTCCTCTATAACAGCTTTTATTAGGTGTTCTGGTTGATGTTTCATTCATTGGCTCCACTTACTCTTATCACATTCACATTACTCTTCTCATGTTTGGAAAGCAAAGATATACTGCTTAGACTGCAATTTAGAACTCTGCAAGATTGACTTGGTTCGGCTGCCTTTGGGAATATCTGTTTTGGTATCTACTAGCTGCTCACTCAGATCATAGAAGAAAGTGTAGCTTCTACACTTTAACTGACTAGCAATGCCACAGTGCAGTTATCTGTCATCCTCAGAGAAGGAGAAGAATCACAACAAGCCAATCAGAGAGGCAGTTACAGAAAGTCACTCTAGCAACAGCGGTAAGTTGCCACCCACCACTCCTGCCCATGGAACTTGTAATTCAGCCCTTAAAGCAGAGTTTCAACCACTCATTCTATGAGAAAACTGGGAAGAATCAGAATTCAGGGAGGCAGTGAAATGGCCAGCTGCTCAGAGAAGCATTTGACACAGGCAAGCTTGCTAAGGAACATCCCTGTGCTCAAAATTAGAGTTGTTTAGGGTCAGCAGTGCTCATGTGGAGGCTGAGGACTTCTTGTATGTAAGGTCCCACTTGAATATAGTCTATTTCTGGAACAACTCTCCATTGACAACCTTACCTTGTCTGCCTTGAACTTTGCTTAAAGAGTGCTACAGCTAGTTATTGCTGTGAAGGTCTCTCAGAAATTTCAGCATGTGCTTGACATTGATGATGAACATTGCTTTGCTCTGAAAACTATAGCTACTAAAACTGCAGGAATTCCGTTTGCTTTGAACGGCAATTATATTATGACTATTTATTTATTTATTTATTTATTTATTTATTTATTTATTTATTTATTTTGTATCTTTTAAATCACTTGATTTAAATCACCTTTTAAATCTTAAAAAGATTTCTTAGGACTAAATAGTTTTTAAGAGAAAAAGGTTGCTGAAGTAGCAATGTATCTTTTCCTAGGAATCACATGGCTGCCTTCTGCAGCTTGTCTTATAACCCCAGGAAAAAAAAATGCTTTTTGGGTAAGGCTTTACTAAGATGTGCTACATGCACATTCAAGGGAACTTTGAAACACCTTTTTCCTCTGAATCTAAAACGCTGCACTGGCCTACTATTTATAACAAGGCATTTGCCTTCTGGAAAAGGAAAAGGAAAAGGAAAAGGAAAAGGAAAAGGAAAAGGAAAAGGAAAAGGAAAAGGAAAAGGAAACTGGGTCAGTGCCCAAATGGGCTATATAGCCCATTGCATAGGTCAGGCAGGAGAAAGAGATGCAAAAATCTGAACATTACTTTCAGTATAAATAAGACCTGAATTTGATATATGATAGTAGCTGGAATGTTGTCTTAATGGCATCTTAGTTTTTATAATAGAACTACCTTATCAGAAATTCCTAGATTCCTGTGTGCCTGTTTAACTGGTTCCAGTCTAGTCTATTAAAAGAAGCCTGACATAACACATCTTGAATAGCCCAATTTGGTAAACTGCCTAAAATCCATGATTTTACCAAACCATGGTGAATCATTTTGCCATGATTTTGTTCTCCTGATGTTAGCATGCTTACCTCTGATGTATCTTGAAGGTTATGAAACTGGTGGAGAGCAGCATCGAGAAGAATCAGCAGAAGCACACCTCCCAGACCAAGCAAACTGACTATGTCAAAACTGACCAGCTATGACAAACAGCTGGCGCTCCTTCTCCACCATAACCAGATTTCTGTAGTAGTTGACATCTAGGAAATTATATGTTCTTTTATCAATCCTTTCACGATAGTGTCTCAGGTGACTCTAGTTATATTTTAGCTTCAATAGTCTTCTTCCCTCTAATCACATCCTGTCTTTGATAGGTTCCTGTAGATGTTTGATGTACTTTACTCTAGCCTCCATCAGATCTCCAGTCCTAGTTGACAAATTCAAGATTTCCCACATTTTAGATTTTCAGTTGCCAGGGCTCAGTTATAGACTGTAAGATGTATTGTACATCGTAACTTGGAATGTTATTCTGAATGGGAGAGCAGGGCTAGTTAATGTAAAACAATATCCATAATCAAAAATAGTACAAGGGCTAGAAATAAGAGGAAAGTTAGTTTTGTCTTCTGAGAGGGTATTACTTCAGAGAGGATGACTGGCAAAAATTCTGAACTACCATTCCCACTCACTCAGAAACTGTTACGTGGCATACATGGCTACTGTTTCCTGGAATACAATAAGGATATAGTTTTATCAGTGTTTTTCCATGTCTCATTGCACCTAGCACCAGCTCCACTGATGTGGCTCCAATATTTAAGAGGCTAGGATCAATATGGTCCAGAAGAGCACTTTTTATAAGATGCACTGCTAATACATGTCCCATGACTTATCCATTGCTTCCATCTCCAATACCCCACAAGCCAGCTGTGATGCAAGTTGTGGGGGCAGGCATTATGCTTACCTCAAATATCCTTGGATGAGAAGAGATCGATCAAATTCTATACAGGACAGAAAGAATCAGTGGAGGCACAGCTCCTGTTGAGACTGGGCTGAATGGAGTTCCTAATATCTAGAGAGTTGATGAGAATTATTAATGGACTCTGCCTGCCTTCACCCCTGAGTTCTAGGGAACACTAAGATCCTTTAGGGTGAAGGAAAGTGGATAGAGCAAATGTTTGAGACAGATATCTTGCAGGGTTGTGACTCCTGCTTAAGGCAAAGGAAACATTCCATTTGCAATGTTGACACCTACACTTGACAACTTTTCAGTATTGCCATTGAGTGCGGGAGCTCACTCCGTCACGCAGGGCTAGGGATTCGAACCTCCAAACCTGCGATCTTCCTATCGACAAGCCTGGCGTCTTACCCGCTGACCTGTGTAGATATCTTCAACTAGACAATTTACAGACTTCCTGATCACCAGCTTTGCTTTTGTTTTGGACTCTTTTTTCCCCCTCTCTCTTCCTAAGCTTGTAAGAAGTTACTTATGCAAGATGGAGATAAGATCAGATGTGCTTTATTTATTTTGCTATATTATTTTTTTATTTTAGATCATTAGAAAAAAAGTGGTGTATAAATTCAAACAATCAGTAATCGGGTTCTAAATCTGGTGGACAGCCAGTATTCAAACCATTCTTAGAATTAATTATTTTCTTTTCTTTTCTTTTTGTCTTTTTGGTATATCATGGTATAGTTCATTTGATGCAACAGCTTTCATACCTATCTTTGTGACCTCCACAAAAATGGGATCTCAGTTGTAACCTGTCCAGAGTTATTCTAGAGTTGGGTGGCCTCTTAAATAAATAAATAAGCGAGCCTAACCTTACGTCACAAGATAAGTCATGATTTACTCTGACATCGATCCGAGACTTATCCAAAAAAGCTCCCCTTTTCATCTAGCCTATAAACATCTGAACATCATCCAAATCATTTTTCTAATTTCATTGTCTAAATGGACTATAACAGCAAGGAAACTATTATGTACCCAGACAAATATTTCGTTACTCTTAGTAGGAGGTAGAATAAATATTTTGCAGGTTTGCTTAGGCACATGCCCCCTCCCCCACACGTGCATCTATGTATATATATATGTATTTTGTACACAAGCTGCATTTGCACAAATACTGAAACACAAATTGGGTAACCATAGTTTAGGCTACTGTGTTTTATGAACTAAAGCACTGTGGTTAATATTTTATGCAGTGTGTTGTGCAAATCTAGAAAAGTGGATTGAGTAAACCATTGTCAAGTATAACACATGGATATGTATGTTCTGCAAACACAGATGCATTCTTCAAACACAGAATTGAGAATATTTTGAAAAGTTTTGTACCCTGAGTTATATCTTCAGTCCCTCTGATAAAAAAAGAACTTTTGAAGGAATAGAAGATGTTCAAAGGGAAAGATGGAGTAGATGATGATCAAAGGGAAACTGTCAGATGTTTCTATGAATGATGTTTCTCTCTCAGTTCCCTTTAAATGTTTCATACACTGTCTCCCTTCCCCAAATGTTGTTTAAAATGCAGCGTGAGATTTCTCCAAGGATAGCTGAAAAGAGAATAGTTATCCTGAAATGCAGATGCAGATGGTATTTAGCCATTAACTAACAGTTGCTAAAAATGCTTAAGATTATGGATGATGGACATAAATGCAGAATTATTAAGATGATGGATTGCACACACACACGCAAACAACACCAATGCTTGAAAAATTAATAGTGATTACAGTTTACATTACAGATTACAGAAATGACTTGCTAAAAACTAGGATGGTTAAGAAATAACTGCTAAGATGAGGATTAAAAACAAGAAAGAAAAAGACAATAATGTTTAATATCTTGATAGAAATCAATGTGTGAGGAAGGACACACGACCCAGTTTTAAGCACTGGCTAATGAATTTGCCATCAAAGAACAGGATTTGAATGCTCACATACAATGTTACCTTAGACACACCTTCCCCAATTTCAGTCTTATCCAATTGTGGCTGGGAATTGTAACCCCACGATATCCTGATATCACAATATCCTGGAGGGCAGGAAGTTTAGGAAGACAGAGTTATGAGCCTTCAACTCATAATTGTGTGCAATTCAAGATCTGTCTATTGTGCAATCTATTTTTAGATCGGGGGGAGAGAAAAGGAAAAGAAAAACACAAAACAAGGAGCTAAATGCTGGCCTCTAGATGTGTGAAATATTAATTTTTTCTCAGACAAAGTGAAAATTTAAAAAATGGCTAGGTAATCCCACTGGAGCAAATTTGCAGGTTTCATTCTCCTACCACAATATAATTATAACAAAGCATCTTTCATAGTATTAATTCTCTTGAGTGTTCATTTCCTTACAAGATTTCCAAACGTGACAAAAACAGAGTTTTCTAGATGCTAGTATTATTTAACAAGGTAACAGCATCTTACTAGTCACTCGAAAACACAGAAATCTAACTCAACCAAATTGAGGCAGCTGTCAATGAGCTGTTCAGCTTTCAGCTGGTGGATCAACCCTGATTCTTCATCCCTTCAGAAGGTGATTGGGAAAGCTAATGAGCTGCAGGAGCAAAGGCCTTGCATCAGAGCAGGCAGTGTGCCATGGCAGGCAAGCTCCTAGAAGAAAAGGGGGTGTGGAGAAGGCTCCATATTCTGGGGAGAAATTAAACAAGAATAAAGGAATAAATCTAAAAAGGGGGTGTAGGCAGCATTCCAAATTGTATCTTTTAAGAATCTCTTTTCCTGGAGAGAAAAAAGTGTATATCATCATTATCTGCACCTAACAACAACCTCATACCTAAATGCAAGACACTTTTGAATTTAAGACAACCATCACCATTCCAAGAAAGGAATGTTCACTAACCTCTATAGCCCAGAGAAGATCAAAGGCCTAACTGGCCAAAGAAACCATTGCAGCACTACTATATAACATACCAAACCTAGCAGAACATACAAAAATTGAAATATTCAGACTTTTGGAAGTTATAGAGCTGTGCCTCATCACCTACTTCAGTCTGATGGACAAATATACAAATAGTTCAGAGGAACTTTCATGGGATCACTCCTCTCAGGATTCATAGCAGAGACAGTGATGCAACATCTGGAAACAATAGTACCCCACAGATACAATCTAAAATACAGATCCATTATATAGATGATACTTCTATCATTCTCAGAAAAAAACAACTAGAGAGCACACACAAAGTGATCAACAACATTTTTAGTATTAAATTACAAGGGAAGCAGAGAATAGCAAAAGTATGCCCTTTCTGGACATATTCATCAGCAGAGAAAACAATGGCAGAGTACAAACCAAAGTGTTTGTAAAGGCAAAATAAAGCAACCCACATTATTCAAGTACTCAACTATCCCAGCAACAACCCAACAACCCAAAGAACCCTCTTCAAACAAGCAAAAACACTGCAATAACCCAGATCTCCAAAAATCAGAAATAGCCTACGTATATATAACATGTCCAGCACAATGGATATCTATACAACTTCATCAAAAAGTAGCTATCCATGCAACCAATCACAATATCTGCACAACCCATGAAAAGAATATCCCTGTCATATACCAAAAACTTCTCAGAAATTATCACAGACACTACAACCCCTTGGCAACACAATAGCCCATAAACCAACAAAATCATTCAGATAAACTCCACCTACAAACCATTCAAAAAAGGAAGCAACCAAAGGTCCAGGAAAAGGGCAAAGAGCCCTACACACGCATCCTTCCTCATCACATACCAATATGCAGATAAGCAGGAAACAGCACCAGATAAACAGGACCAATTAAGGAAGAAACAATGTCCCAGTCAAGGCTGGTAGGATAAATTACTATATATAAACAGCCAGCAAACTTCATTCCCACATGCACTGATGATGTTACCCAGCCTGGTAATGAAAATCTCCAAGAAGAAAAATGAGCTCAGAGAACTCCAAGACCCAACATATCACATTAATAAACAACCACTATAAAATCACTACAATAACAACATTAGTAGGAATGCCACATGAATCATATGTACATGTATCCTCCATATCAGTCCCCAGATAACTGCTTAAATATCCAAGTCTTCATTATACTTCTAAATTTTAATAACAAAGATCCTAGTCTCATTTTGGGGAGAAGGTCCCTTTAAAGTCCTTCCCACTGCATCTCACGGGATGGGGACTCTTAGCATAGTTTGTCTACTGTGAGACCTTACTTTTCAGACCAATGAAGGTATCACTTACAAAGGAGATGAAAAGGAAATTAGAATAGTTTCCAACTCAAAAAATAAGGTTATAAAAATACCTAAAAGCCTAAAATTTCAATGTATAAAATTAACCCATTTTAGAAAAATCTATAGGCAGGGAATAGATGAAATGAGGAAAAATTACACTGTCTTATACATCACATTTAACTTTCCATTAGCTTACTTTGATGATTAAATTATGCTGATCTGAGGGTTATTGTGCCCTTGAGTCAAAAGTTTAACAGTCCACTTACAGTCTTGTCATAAAAGACATTTAAGGAATGATGACTCTGTCGTATTGCAATGACTGGAAAGAATATACCTGGATGTCTATTCACATACAAATGTATGTAAATGAAATTTATAGCACATCAATCAATTGCTGGAGCACATTTAAGCTATTCTGACACTTTGCACACCAAATTTATGTTTAAGCTATAAATACTGTAAATAGCAGCATTGGAATCAATATTAATGAAACAACAGTAAGGGTAACTGATGCTTTTTTTTAACTTTCCTACTTCCTCACTGTAACCATAACAGATCAGTCAGTGTCATGAGACTTGCTGTGTATTGCCTTTCTGCACAATGGGATTTTCACTACCAGAAATGCTAAATGAACTCTAAGTGCAGAAATATTCTTTTGCCTTGGAAAGATGCATCATAAGAGAGAAGAGAATCTCTCCTCTCGCTACAGCTCTCCCTCCCTATGAAACCGATTTACTAGATACAATACCCAGAAGGACCTAAAATGAACTGCCTCAGATTATATAAAGGTTAAAGCGGAATGTTGGTTATAATACAGCTTGGAGTTTGGGTTTTTAGCCTCCTGGCTTCTATCTTTGTCACTACTTTCACTCCTTTAAGACTATGGCAAATCCAGAAAGACATGGAAAGTGATGCCGGTGCAGAATATTAGATATCAAATAACAGCAAGTCTCTTCCTATTGGTATTATTAAACCTGGTTGCTCTCTATATGTTTTGGCCAGTTATTTTTCACTCCTTACTGTACCAACTCAATCCACTTACATTCAATTCCCAATTATATTTGCAAAAATTTGATCAAGAAAGCAAAGATCCCATACTAGAAAAACAAGTTCAAGAAGATGGAATGTCATATCATAGTTTTATTTAGTTATGTATCTTATTCATTGTGTTCCTTTCTCCCCTTTCTGCATAAGAATGATGCCCAAAGGGAGTAAATATCCAATATAGTTACTAATGTTTTTCTTCAATGTTGAAGAGAAAAACTCAGACTGGAAAGCAAATCACACAAGACCAAGTTTCTTGTTCTAGAATGAAATATTTGCCTCTGGCTATTTCTTTTCAGAGCAGAGGAATGAAATAACTTTTTGGAGTTCATCCGTCTTTGCTCAAATAAACTCCTGTTTGCTTTCTGCACAAGACTGGCTCTTGGTTTTTAAACCCTCTGCCTTAGATCTATGTCACTTTTTTTCTCATTCCTTTTAAGCTATAATCACTTTACCTGGGCACAGAGATTTCGCTTCTGTCTGTGCTCCTGCCCTCTGAAGATGCTGGCCACAGATGCTGGCGAAACGTTAGGAACCACAACTTCCAGAACACGGCCACACAGCCCGGAAGACGCACAACAGCCATCGAACTCCGGCCGTGAAAGCCTTCGACAATACATTAAGCTATAATCCTTCATTTATGTCCAAGGAGTATGCCCTATTTAAATCACTAATACGGAACTGAGAATTAAATGATGTCCTTCTTCAAGGAAGAAGCTTGTTGTTGTTGCCTAGAATGAAAGTATATGACTGAATGTCCAGCTGTATTTGGTTTGTGTGAGTAGGCTTCAATATCACTATGCATCACACTTTAAAGACTGCAACTGAAAATGGCCTTCTCCGATGAATCTGCAGTCTGAAGCTCAACACAGAAAAACAATTGAGAAAGAAAAGAAAACTAGACCTATAGATAAATAGAGAAACAATATGGAGTTGTCTCAGAGGCACATAACTAGAATAGGTTGTAGGTAACATGTTATGAGAGGACAGGTTATATATCAATGGTATAATGTTATAACAAATCAATGATCAATGGTATAATGGAAATGGTGGGTTTTCAGGAGGGATTTGAATACTTTGGCCACCTAATGCGAAGAGAGGACTCACTGGAAAAGACCCTGATGCTGGGAAAGACTGAAGGCAAAAGGAGAAGGGGACAGCAGAGGATGAGATGGTTAGATAGCATCACCGATGTAATGAACATGAATTTGAGTAAACTCCGAGAGACAGTGGAGGACAGGAAGGCCTGGCGTGCTATGGTCCATGAGGTCACGAAGAGTCGGACACAACTAAACGACTGAACAACAACAACAAAAAGGGGGAGAGATATCACACATACTTTCTGGGAAGCAATTCCAAACGTATGATTGAGCTACTGACTGAGTTTTCAGAAAGGAAATATTAGAATGTTAGACTGGTCAAAAATCATTGCAGTCTTTTGAAGGATGAAGAGCTTACATTCATTCCAAGAATAGCACAAAACCCAATGAAAAGATCTAACAAGAAGTGTCTCCTGATCAGAGGGATGAATGAATTGGCAGAAGTGTGGAGAAGCATTAGCCAACTTGAATTCATGGAAAATCAGAGGTGCCTTATTCAGCAGATGTTAGGAAAGTACTGTTGAAATAAATCAACAAATAAATATTCAGCCATTGGATGGTGATTGCAATCATTTGGCAACAAAGATACACTTCCTACAGTGTGTGGTTTGCAGCAAGGCTCACTAGCCTGGGTGTAGTAGTGTCATTAGATTCTCAATAGCCATTAGGATACATTTGTTAGGTTTGTATACTAATGCAAACCTATCCAATTTCATACTTTCAGATTAATATGCAAAACTCAACCATCCTTCAACATTCACTTCTCCAAATTTTATGGAGAGTGTATGCCAATATATATATATTTATAAAATGTCTAAAATGCATTTATATTATTGTTCAGTAATGGGCATTGCATAATGAACAGTACAGAAGGAAAACATAGCATTTGACAATGAAAACTATTTTACTTCTCTGTATTTTTAATACAATTTTGTCTCATTTGCCATAGGTAATTAAGATAGCACATTTAAAAAATAAAACATATAAAATAGCCTGAAAACTGTTTAGGTCATTGTTATACTAGCTTAAACTAAAGAGGTCTAAAGGAAGGTTCACTCATTTTCTGAAAATGGTGAAGCTAAATGCAACTCCTAAGGATAGTATTCCATAGATTGGTGAATTCCATAGGTAGTGACATAAGAGAACCCTTTCCTATGCTTATAAATTCAAATAAATAAATAAACAGTGCCTCATTTTTTTTACTAGATTTACATCCCATCTTTCATTCAGAAGTTCAAGGTAGCCTACATAATTTTCCCTCCCTCTTATTTTCCCACACAACAAGAACCACCCAGTTAGCTTCCTTAACTGAGGGTAGATGTCCCCTTCTATTCCAACAGGTTAACCACTATACCATGCTGGCTCCGAAATGGACCTCAGGGAACTGAAGGCTTTTATAAGATCCCCTTCTGAGATCAAGAAAAATTGATTCATATCAAGGTATGTGGTCTTTCAGATATATTAGAAGTGTGCATAAATTTTCATGACAGCTTCAAAAATAATTCATTAATCGATGTAGAAATTGGAGGAACTGAATTTAATTTAGGCCTGGGAAAATGAGAAACTGGGATTAATCAAAATTAGCATATTGAAATTAAGAGGCAGACTTCCGATGGGGATATGGTGGACTGAACAGCTGTGCTCGCAGGTTCCGTGGGCAGAACTGACAACACGGCAGTTTTTTTGGGTTCAGGCAGGTTTTTCCTGAAGCCCAAGAGTGTTTTACTGGGAAAGGAAAACATTCAGAATCACCCCATTTGTCCTCCAGGACAGCGGCTTGCAGCCAGAAGATCGTAAACAGTGCTTGCGCTCAACAGGTAAGAGCTACTGGGAGGCTGGGACATCACAATTTCCATGCCGCGCTGTAGCCTTAAAGGGATCTCTAAGAGCGGCCACCCCATTTCTAAATCACCCAATTTATATATATTTTAAGTATATTTATCCTAAGAGAGGCTTTCTACAGCAAGGAGAAGTGGATCTCTTGGTGCTTATCATTATTTTTGGGATTAATTTTTAAAAATTATTTTTAAGTTTTGGTTTGTTTTCCATCCAATTATTAATACTGAGAGTACGTAATCGTCTCCCTGTTATTATTTTTGTACGAAATTTGAAGGTTTTAGCATTTTCCTACACATTGAATCTGCTGTTTTGAATTTTCAGCTTTCTGTTGCTACTTTCTCTGGGGAACTGCCTGTTATCATATTTTCACTTGTGTAAACACGTTTTGGAATTTTTCCATTATCTCCCACTTTCAGTGGTTAAATACCTAGGGGCGCCATAATTTACTGCGTGAGACATGGAGTATTTCAATCAGACTTTCTCAGATTTTCATCAAGACTTCAAACAGATTCTTTTTGATTCCTGTCAAGTTTTTATGCAAGGCATTCGGGACATTGTGGAAAACATTGTGGAAAACATGAGGTCTAAAATGTGTCATCTGGTTGGGGATGTTGTGGAAGAAATTGAAGAGCTTAACAACGATAGATATGTTTCTTCTAACAGCGAGATCGGGGCTTCTGTTGAAATGCTAGATGAAGATCGGAGAGTTGAGTTGAAGAAATTAAAGGGACAGTTTGAATTGCAAATTATAAGTCAGATTGATTTTCTGATGGAATGTTATGGAAAAGAAGAGGTTATTATGTATGGGAGGCTTTCTACTGAGAAGTCGGAGTTTTTAAGGGGGGCAGTTGGGCTGTTTGATTTCTTTATGAAAAATGCTCTGTGTGTATTGTGGGGATATGTAAATGCTCTGGTTTATTTTGAGGTGGGGTAAGGGTTTAAGAATATCTATTTGGATTGCTTCTGGGGCTTGTTTGACTTCATTTCTCCTTAATGATTTGGATTAAGATTAATAAGGTATAATAATAAATGCTTGGTTTTAGGCTTAATATGATTAAGACTTTTATAATTGTTGTATTATTAATTATAATGGCAGACAATTTATATGTCTTTTAGTTTGATTTTTATTATAGTAGACAGAAATGTATAGAATAGTAGTAGGAAGGAAATAATTAAATAAAGGTTATCTTTGGTGGGGGAAGTTAAGAGGTATATACATATACATATACATCATATACATATACATACAGTATACATATACATATATTCTTTTTCTTTTAATATAAGGGGATGGAGCAACTGTATTTAGTGATTTTTATAATGTGCCAATGGAATGATTTATAGAAATAATGTGATCTTGGTTTAATATAGAGTAAGGGACTGATTATGGAAAATTTGTTGTATATCCTTGCTGTTAAAAGTCGGAAGTCACCTTTTCTTGTAATTGTAAAAAAAATTATCTTGTGTTTTCACACTTTTTTTAGTTTTCTCTTTTTTCTTTTTGTAGTTTTTTTCTTTTTGTAGCTTCTATCTTTGTCTTAAATCTAATAACATTCTTATTAAAAAAAAGAAATTAAAAGTACACTGATGTTGGGCAGCTAATAAATTTAAACAAACAAACAAATAAAGAAATAAATAATACATTTGCCTATCCATAGTTTTATTTCATTTCTCATACTACCTGAAAAGATGTCTCCAACTTAGAAATGGAACAGCCATATTGCATAAGGCGACCTTTCTATTCAGATAGTCCTAAATTCTATCTCCCAGAATCTCCAGGTTTTTTTTAAAAAAAAGCTAGCAGTTCTAAGATATTGGAGTGTTATTTTCTGTGGAATTTTCTGTGGAATTAGTTCAAATTGTAATCCCTCTGTAACTGCTAGCTATGATGAGCTATATGCAGAAAAATAAATTCTGAAGTTTGTATAGAAAAGTCAATTATATACTGGTTATTGCCAGAAGAATGGGGTGGAAGAAAAATGCCATGGAAAATTGGCAGGAAAAAAGAACCATATTAACTGTGAAAATTAAAGCTTTATAATATAGTTTTTAAGGCAAAAGTTATTTTCTTTATTATAAAAAATGCTAATGAATATCTAAGCAACAGAATAAATGTGAATCTAATGATTATACATATAAAGGAACCATTTAGCTTAGAAATATCTTAACTGCAAGCTGAGAAGCTTATAAAAGAAACAAAATTATAGCCATTGATTGTGATGCATTTACCTTTTTTAAAATACATACATAATAGAAGTTTAAAATGATTAATGTAGTTTCCTGGAGCAGATACCTCCAGGTATGTGATATACTGGTCTTACACGTTTTTACAAACTTTTCTAGACCAATAGCTGATTCTAAAAGCTTTATATAATTTTTTTCCAACTCTTCTGAAGGGATCTTGCAAGATAATTAGAACATACTAAACATTATCAATTGAGAGACCATCAGGCCCAGTCTAGAAGTAGCTGGATATCCTTGAAATGATGCCCTGCTTATCTGCTTTTTCACTTCATTAGGTGGGTGTTGTAGTCTAGGAAATTCCTGGTATAAATCTTTAAGTTGTAAGATTTGGTCCAATGGATCAGAACAGATGTAATTGTGTCAAGGGGCTTGAATGTAGGGAAGAGGTTTTATGGTGGAAGCTAAAAGTATAGATATGTGTAGTAGTCAGTATATTTCAAACACAAATGTGTATTGTACTGTATTTTAATGAATATTAGGTCTAAGATTTAATGCTAAACTATTCAAGCAGCTTATAAAAGCATGCACACATCTCTCTGTGAAGCAGCTAAATGGGTACATTCTGCATTTCCTCCCCTTCCATTTACAAGTACAGTTAAACAAACAAATGCAAGTGAAATAATTGCATTTAATTTTTTCCTCTTACATGGTGAAGCTTGGCTATTACTGCATTGCCAAAGCTGATCTAATAAAATGTATTTGCTTAAATATTTAGTTCTTCTACATAGTCCATCAATGATAAAGGCACTGGGACTTTTATTTTCTGCTTGATGAATTGGAAGGGGTCTTAGTGTTTTTGCAATTTAAATTAACAAGAATATCAACAACTATCCACAAGAGAATACATCTGACTTTCATTAAAAAATGGCATTCTGTAAAGAAAGAAAAAGAAAAGTTTATACTGAAGATGATCAGATTGTGCTTCTTGCCCCAGGCTGGGAAAGCTGGAAGAGATATTATTTCATGTCCCTAATGACCACTGGCAATATATAGACAAGAGTATTCATCACAGTTTCCCAAAGTTCTTATCAACCCAGGCCTGCTAATTCATATTTGAATTCCAACTTCTCTTACAAGCAAAAGCAACGACATGTCTCTGCACATAGTGACAAAAGTGAATATAATTGTTGGGATTCAAATGAGATTTAACAAAAGAGATCAAATATTTAACTTGTTAACAAATTAAGAGGCTGAAGAAAGAGCCACATTCCTTCACTAGCCTTTCCTGGATGAACTTTGTTGGCTAAAGGAGAACAATGAAGCTTTAGCCCAAGAATATATATATTGTAAACTGCCCAGAGTCCCTCTTTCGGGGGGAGATGGGCGGTGGCTAAATTTGACAAACAAACAAACAAACAAACAAACAAATAAGGTATCCAATGAGGACCCATGTCCAGTTGGAGACTTCTATTAGTATCTGCCACATCCTCCCCATCATTTGATTTTTTTAAGAGTCTTTTAACTGCAAGAGAAATTAAATAGCTGCATGCTGCAAAATGCATGTTTCACCCCTCACAATCATAATTATATCCAGGAATACTGTAGGTCTCATATAGCCCAACAGCCACCATCAGTTAGGGAAATGGTGGATCCCTGCAGTCTCTGCTATAATTTCCACATGTTCTTATTCCCACTCCCTAATTAAGCTGAGGGACCTTCTCATAAACCTTTCACTGGATTGGCTTCACCACTCTTGCAGCCATTTGAGACGAGGTCCATAGCGTGCTGTCAATGTTCCAAATTTGCCCACTGATATAAAAGGTTATCTAAACCTTCGTTAGTCTATGTTTCATTGCCCTCACATCTAAGTGCAGAAAAAGGCCCACTCAGATTTGACTGAATGAGGGAGCTTTGAAGAGGACAGAAGAGAGTGAGCAACTGAATGTGTTGGTGGCATTTTAGAGGATAAGTGTGGGAGTAATGAGCTGACTTTGGGGAATAAATTCACTGTTAGTGTACATAATTAATAAATGAACAGTGTCTACTATTTGATAGAATATCTAAATGGCATATTTTTTCCACCTTTCTCTCCCCGGGGAATCAAATGTATTGCTTTAGCATATCCTTACAAATCACTCACGTTTACTGAGTTTATCAAACATTGATCCCTACAGAAGAAAAGAGAAAGGCAGTGTTGTCTATTTTGTCTGCTCAAGGCAAGGTGTGTGATGACATCTGTCTTGAGCTGCTATCATTCTTATATTTCTCAGGAATGTCTCCCAAGCATCTGCTATATTGCTATCATGCAAACCAGGGAATAAAAGTCTCTGAAAATATATCTTTTCTTCCTTCTAAATATATATTCAGAAATATTGTCTGTGGTCCTTTGGGTAAACTATGATAATACGTGATTTCAACTGATAGGTAACTTCTGTTCACACAGAAATTAAATTGTTATGTTGAATGGCTGGCATGTGTACACAGAGATACACACATACACACACACACACATACACACACAGAGACATCCTTCCCATTCCAAAGTGAACGAGGCCCTTCAGGGAAATGAGGAAAAAAACACAAAGGTGTTATAAGAATTATGAGACTGTTCAAATGGGGAAGGATACTGTGTAATATTTTTAATCTCTATAGAAAGCCTGCTAAAAACACTTCAGATGTAAAGTTGCAGTATGCTGTAGTGTGCTGTTTAACGTAGATGTGAACTCTGGAGAACAATTAAGCTCCTCTAAACTCACCTGCATATGTTTCTCTGCTAAAGGGAGTCACTGACAGTGAGACCAAATGGCAAATCTTTAATCCAATTACAGCACCTCTTAAATTGCTGCTCAATTACTTATGGGAGCTGAATAGCACACACGCACCCTCACTCCTGCACCTATTTCCCTTGTTTCATTTTCACCTTTGCCTAGCCCAAGGGTCGGCAAACTTTTTGAGCCGAGAGCCATTTTGGTATGCTCGTGCACATTTTGAAGTGCTCGAGAGCCAGGGGGCGGGGTTTGCGGGCGGGGGCCAATCACGTGGAAGGGGGCGGGGTTTGCGGGCGGGAGACGGCGTCCACCCGGCCCAGCTGCCCGGGGTCCAGGGAGATCAGCTCCGGCGGGATCTGTGGCGAAGAGCGGCTGGGGGGGGGGGGGGGGGCGACGACAAGCGACGCGCTTCAGGCTTTCAGCGCTGGAAGGAGGCCCGCCTTCCAGCGCTGAAAGCCTGAAGCGCGCCGCTTGTCGTCGCCGCCCGACCCCCCCCCCCCCACGGCCGCTCTTCGCCCGCCCGCGTTGAACAAAGAAGATGATGGAGGGTGGGAAACGAGGCCTGCCCGCTTACCTGCCTGCCTCCCTCCCTCCGCGAGGCCCTCCGCTGCCTTCCCGGGGTCCAAGCCGGATCTGGGGCCTCGCGGAGAGAGGCAGGCAGGCAGGTAAGCGGGCAGCCCTGGCCTCCGCCGCCGGGCCCGCCCCCCCTCGGCCGCTTCCGCCCGCCCGGGTTGAAGGAAGAAGACGATGGAGGGTGGGAAACGAGGCCTGCCCGCTTACCTGCCTGCTTGCCTCGCTCCGCGAGGCCCCCCGCTGCCTTCCCGGGGTCCAAGTCGGATCAGGGGCCTCGCGGAGAGAGGCAGGCAGGCAGGTAAGCGGGCAGCCCTGGCCTCCGCCGCCGGGCCCGCCCCCCTCGGCCGCTTCCGCCCGCCCGGGTTGAAGGAAGAAGACGATGGAGGGTGGGAAACGAGGCCTGCCCGCTTACCTGCCTGCCTCCCTCCCTCCGCGAGGCCCCCGCTGCCTTCCCGGGGTCCAAGCCGGATCGGGGGCCTCGCGGAGAGAGGCAGGCAGGCAGGTAAGCGGGCAGCCCTGGCCTCCGCCGCCGGGCCCGCCCCCCTCGGCCGCTTCCGCCCGCCCGGGTTGAAGGAAGAAGACGATGGAGGGTGGGAAACGAGGCCTGCCCGCTTACCTGCCTGCTTGCCTCGCTCCGCGAGGCCCCCCGCTGCCTTCCCGGGGTCCAAGTCGGATCAGGGGCCTCGCGGAGAGAGGCAGGCAGGCAGGTAAGCGGGCAGCCCTGGCCTCCGCCGCCGGGCCCGCCCCCCTCGGCCGCTTCCGCCCGCCCGGGTTGAAGGAAGAAGACGATGGAGGGTGGGAAACGAGGCCTGCCCGCTTACCTGCCTGCCTCCCTCCCTCCGCGAGGCCCCCGCTGCCTTCCCGGGGTCCAAGCCGGATCGGGGGCCTCGCGGAGAGAGGCAGGCAGGCAGGTAAGCGGGCAGCCCTGGCCTCCGCCGCCGGGCCCGCCCCCCTCGGCCGCTTCCGCCCGCCCGGGTTGAAGGAAGAAGACGATGGAGGGTGGGAAACGAGGCCTGCCCGCTTACCTGCCTGCTTGCCTCGCTCCGCGAGGCCCCCCGCTGCCTTCCCGGGGTCCAAGTCGGATCAGGGGCCTCGCGGAGAGAGGCAGGCAGGCAGGTAAGCGGGCAGCCCTGGCCTCCGCCGCCGGGCCCGCCCCCCTCGGCCGCTTCCGCCCCGCCCGGGTTGAAGGAAGAAGACGATGGAGGGTGGGAAACGAGGCCTGCCCGCTTACCTGCCTGCTTGCCTCGCTCCGCGAGGCCCCCCGCTGCCTTCCCGGGGTCCAAGTCGGATCGGGGGCCTCGCGGAGAGAGGCAGGCAGGCAGGTAAGCGGGCAGCCCTGGCCTCCGCCGCCGGGCCCGCCCCCCCTCGGCCGCTTCCGCCCGCCCGGGTTGAAGGAAGAAGACGATGGAGGGTGGGAAACGAGGCCTGCCCGCTTACCTGCCTGCTTGCCTCGCTCCGCGAGGCCCCCCGCTGCCTTCCCGGGGTCCAAGTCGGATCGGGGGCCTCGCGGAGAGAGGCAGGCAGGCAGGTAAGCGGGCAGCCCTGGCCTCCGCCGCCGGGCCCGCCCCCCTCGGCCGCTTCCGCCCGCCCGGGTTGAAGGAAGAAGACGATGGAGGGTGGGAAACGAGGCCTGCCCGCTTACCTGCCTGCTTGCCTCGCTCCGCGAGGCCCCCCGCTGCCTTCCCGGGGTCCAAGTCGGATCGGGGGCCTCGCGGAGAGAGGCAGGCAGGCAGGTAAGCGGGCAGCCCTGGCCTCCGCCGCCGGGCCCGCCCCCCTCGGCCGCTTCCGCCCGCCCGGGTTGAAGGAAGAAGACGATGGAGGGTGGGAAACGAGGCCTGCCCGCTTACCTGCCTGCTTGCCTCGCTCCGCGAGGCCCCCCGCTGCCTTCCCGGGGTCCAAGTCGGATCGGGGGCCTCGCGGAGAGAGGCAGGCAGGCAGGTAAGCGGGCAGCCCTGGCCTCCGCCGCCGGGCCCGCCCCCCTCGGCCGCTTCCGCCCGCCCGCCCGCCCGCGTTGAGCGAAGATAATGATGGGCGGGAAACGAGGCCTGCCCGCTTACCTGCCTGCTTGCCTCTCTCCGGAGATGGCGCTGCCTCCCTGCTGCGCCGGGCCTCGCTCAGTGCGAGAGCCAGGGGGCGGGGTTTGCGGGCGGGGGCCTATCACGTGGAAGGGGCGGGGGTGAGTTCAGCTGCGGAAGAGCCACACTCAAGGGGCCAAAGAGCCGCATCTGGCTCGCGAGCCGCCATTTCCGACCCTTGGCCTAGCCTATACTTTTGAAGAACAGTGACACCTATATTTTTTTAATGTGTTAGCAATATATGAATCAACAGCTAAGCGATAGCCTTAAGGTACGGTAAAACAGCATCCACTACAAGAAACTTTTCGCATTAAAAAGAAGGTAGGTAGAGGGAAATGGGATTGGATGATTAAAATAATAATGATCGAGAGACTGCCATTAGACAACCAATCTATTAGTCCATGAAGGGCTCTGTTGTACAATGGAACTACTAGTTCTAGAGTATACCATGGTCTTGCACCTTCAAGTCAGCAGTAGTGCCCTCCACTGTATGCTACATGCAGGGAATATTTGAGGGAAGCATTGCAGGAAACCCACATTTCAATTCTGATATTTAATGTGGAAGAACCAGTACTTTTTCATCCCAGGGAACTGGGCGATGTGGCTTGCAGAACAAATCAAGTTCACCATGGTTTCATGGGAAGCAACAATTACAGAAAGATACTCAAGGTGGTGAATGATGGCCAGTTCATAGCATCCAATGCATTGTTCTACCTCTCATCTCAGATGCTTTATGTGGAAAAAAGTTATCAGTGAATGAGCCAGTGCCAGCAGGCTACTTTCATCATTGCATGAAAGGCAGAAAGCTGGGTAAAAGAAGCAAGTGATGGTGGGCCTTCTACAACTGATTATTTGTTTGCTTCTATTGGACTGATTATTTGCTTGTTTCTATTGGACTCTGTAATTTATCTGTTCAGCACAGCTCTTAAAACTCTTGACAAATGGAGGCTGCACATTGATTTGGATTCAGCTTTAAACATTCTATCAGTTCTTAATTGTTTAATTGGGCCAGAAGGCTGAACATAGGCTTTAAACCTTTCCCAAACTGCAAGGATTTCACTTTGCAATCTTATGCCAGTGGTAAATTTTCTATGCTGCTGCTGCTGCTGCTGCTGCTGCTGTTACCACAAATACCACAGTCAGTTCCATTCACATATGGACTCAGGGTTCAGCAGTGTAACTCTTGGATCAAAGTTTGTTTTAATTCTATTTAACTGAGACAGTTTTCAATCTGTAATCACTGAATGAATAGGCACAAGGCTAACTGGCCTTGGCTCAAATGTTTACTGCTTTTATGAATGGGGGAACAAATATACTTTTGGGTCCCAATAATTGAGACTGGGAGAGCCAGTTTCATGTAGTGGTTAAGGCATCAGGCTAGAAACTGGGAGACCATGAGTTCTAGTCCCACCTTAGGCACAAAGCCAGCTGGGTGTGATGGAATGTGTCTCTGAGGGGGAAGGTGATGTTATGGAGATATGAGGAAGGAGGGGGTGCTTTCCAGGGAGAGAAGCATGTTCACAGTGTCAAGGACCTTGGGCGCCCCGCCAAGAAAGTCAGGCCGGATCTGCCTTAGGGCACCTGGGGTTTTTCCCCAGAGAACTGGTTAGCGTAGCTTAGTTTGGCAAGATTCTGTGTAAGGTAGAACAATAAAGATCTAGAGCTTCATTTCCTGGCTCAGCGTTGTTTCTTCGCCTATCCCACGACACTGGGTGACCTTGGGCCAGTCAATTTCTCTCAGTCCTAGGAAGGGGCAATGGCAAACCACTTCTGAAATCTTGCCAAGAAAACTGCAGGGACTTGTCCAGGCAGTTGCCAGGAGTCAAGACTGACTCAGAGGCACCAAAAAGCAAACAAAAAAACCACTGAAACTATGGGTGGGAATGACTATTTATTCAAACAAATATCCTATAACTTCAGCAATTCTTGTAAAACAAAATTATTGCCAAACCAAGGACTTCTACATATTTGTAGTCTACCTCTCCCTAATTCATTATGTTTTCTAGTATCACAATTTTCTTAAAGACATAGCACTTCCTGTATGCCAGTTTCTTTCTCTATGGCCTTCTGCCTGCCAACTTTAACTGTCACTGCCAAAGTTTGCCACTTTCTTTGCCTGTACTTGTGGCTACCTGAGTTGTACTTCCTCTTGCTGTGCCAGCTTCTTTTTCTCTGCTCACCTGGGACATGCAGGGGTGTTATCTAAATTAGACAACAACCAGTTCCAACAATAATTCATCATGTTAGCCCTTCAAAATGAGAAATGTTAAATTGGGTAATAATCAGGATACCGCAGCACACCTCTTAAGAAGCTGTATTATTACCACAAAGACAAAAGACCGTGCAAATCACAATAATGCCAACAAGACAGGGATTCTAAACTTTGTGGCACTATGAACTGCTAACATTTCTCAACACCTTGATATTCAGGAACCTGCTCTAAATAATACAGTTAAACTAAAGTTTAATTGAGCCCCTTGAAAAATTCAGTGGGTTTGGAATGTAAGAGTGACAGGGGAAAAAAAAATCTATATTAAAAATCCTTTTGAGCTGGATAGCATTTCTTGGTAATAAAAGGTTAGAACATTTGGCCTCAGTTGCTTTATTCAGAAAACTGAAACATTCAGAGCAATAGTTTTATATCACTTTTGAATATGGATATGGGGACATTATGAGTGTTTAAAGAGAATGTTGCTCTTAATTTAGCTCCCTCCTTTTTTTAATATTGTGACATAGTACACATTTACTATTTACCATATTTCAAAGGCTTTACTAGTGAAGAAGCATCAGCTGCAGTACTAAATGCACTGCCAACACTTCTGTTTAGAAATGGGTTGATGAAGTACAGTTTTGGCCCAGAGTCCTATTGAACTAAATCTGAAGAGGAATGTTCACCCATAGACTACATCTGTGCACATCAATTTCTATTTTAAAAAATCAATAGAAACTTTTTCATTGAGTGTTTAAGTCTCAGTATTTTCAACAGAGTTAGAGCTAAGATAGAAGCTCATTTTTCCTACTTTGCCTAGGCAGGCTGGCTGTTTAGAAATCCTGCAGCATGATTTTGTCAGACCTGTGGCTTTGCCTGTATGGAAATCCTTAAAAATAATAGATACGTTCTGGGCTTTCCTTCCTGCTCTGCCTGGCTAAGCCAGCTTGTTCAGGCAGAGCAAGAATTTTTTTTATTTTATTTTTATCCCGCCTTTAATTAATAAATAAATATATATATATATATATATATATATATATATATATATATATTATAAATAACACAAGGCAGCGAACATACCTCATACTCCTTCCTCCTCCTCTTTTCCCCACAACAACCCTGTGAGGTGAGTTGGGCTGAGAGAGAGTGACTGGCCCAAGGTCACCCAGCCGGCTTTCATGCCTAAGGCGGGACTAGAACTCTCAGTCTCCTGGTTTCTAGCCCAGCACCTTAACCACTAGACCAAACTAGCTCTAAAAATGCTTCTTGGCCTACTTGTAGTGTGTGCAAAAATTTAACAAGTTCTTATAAACCAGACCAAACTAATTACATAACACCCCATAATGGCCCAATGAAGGGTGCAAGCATGTTCTTGTTATTCATACACCTGCTGAAGTCCATCTACCTACTAGATCAGTCTTTTTTACTTTTAATGACACTTTCTACCCACCTCTGTCAGTTTCAGTACCTGCCTGCTTCTACTCATTTGCTCACATACCTGCTGTACTGCCTGTTTAACCTTGTTCAACACATGAATGACACTTTCACTTTGCCAGCCTGCCCAGCTCTGCCAACCTGTCACAATTACTCAGCTCTGAAAGATATTTTCAGTGTGCCAGGCCCTGCCAGCCTATCCACCTACCTGCCTAGTGTAATTGTTTAGTTTGCAAGGTGCTGGGCTGTGCTCTGCTTTCCTTCTTTTTAGTTTCTACCTTAAAAATGATGTAGGAAGAGTATTTCAAAAATACATTGTGATAAATTCTGAAGGTAGCCTGCTAAAATTTGGCAGGTTAATGTCTGCTAAAGGGTCTATCATCCTATTGTAGATTTTTTTATTCTTTCCCATTATAGCCTGATGGTTCTTTTTCCCCCCCAAATTGATCTCCAGTCTCAAAGCAGGTCAAATCCAATTGTTTTGCCTCTGAATCTCAAAGTACAAAATCAAATCAAATCATGCCATTTCTGAATCTCAAATTTCCAATTCAAATCAAATCAAGACTGATTCATACACTTCATCATCATGTATTATGTATATGGCTTGGGAGCAAGAATAGGGAGATATAAAAAATCTGAACTACTTCTCTAATGGCTCTATGGAAGATGAAACTGTTCCAAGGGGTTTACCTTTGACCTCTGTCTTGTTTCAAAATGTGAAAAGTGAGTAGGATAGGCCTCTCATCATGCCTTACACTTCTGTCTACTTGTTATTCTAGTGGGCAACCGATAGAAGCAGGAAGAAGACTAGCTTAGAATCTCAAGGATGGCAGTGGCTTCAGTTTGAAAATCTAACGTAACATTTCCCATCCTTGGGTCCCTAGATTATGTTGGACTCACTGTCTATCACCTTAGCAAGCATATCCATTTTCAGGTTGGTTAAGTGTTGAATTCCACTGATGTATAGAGAGCAAAGCACAAACAGCCTTCTGCAAAACAGCCTCCTTTGACAGATGTCAGTTTTACTCCTGGGCTTCAGGAAGGCCTGGAAAACAGAATTGTTTATAACAGTATTGTAGCTTTACTATCTGTTTGTTGGGCTACTTAAATTAGGGTGTATTTATTTTAGTTTTAATGTTATGGTTGATATAATTTATATGGTGGGCTTGTTTTGTTTTACTTACAATTTTGAATAATTGTGATGTGTTCCAATTTTAACTGTCTACTACATGGGAAATATGGTGGCATAGAAATGTAGAAAAAAAAACCCAAAACCAACAATGTGTTAGACTAGGGTGGGACTGCTCCAGATTCAAGTTATAAAGGTGCAGGATTACATGAACAATCCTGGAAGCACCAGATCATTAATCTGTATTCATCAAAGGGTCTAATGCACTTTTAAACATCTAAACCCAGTTGGAAATTTGTCAGATTGTTTTGCCCTAAAAAGGCAATAGATCTGCTTTGAATTCAAAGACAATAACCACGACAATAGGGGAAAAGTTGAGGGATTTTATTAAATGAAACAAAATAAGAGTCATATATACAGTAAATATCACCTTACATGCTCTCTGCCTGTCAGAAACGTTCAAGCATGATGGTGGACGGCTCCCTGAAGCCAGTGTGTGTGTGTAGCTGTGATGCTCCGATCCTTTGACTGGCAAACAAGGCTCAGACACACATTCCTTGGAATATGTAAAAGCTTTATTTACAGCGAGCAATCTGGGTTCACATCAATGAATCAAGTAAAACAGGTATACAATAGCTTACAGTTAAATAGGTTCCCGTTTCCTCCTTCCCACCCTCTCATCTGCGGTCAGAGCTGTCCAGATGAAGTGCTGATTTGTCTTCTCCAATCCACACTGTGTGCTGCTTGTCTGTCTGACAGGTTGCTGTTACATTCTTCCTATTGATTACTTTTGGCGCCCTAGATGGGGATGTGTTAAGTGGTTTCTGTTCATGTCAGGATGGTATAGATGGCATCATGACAGTAGCACTTTCCCAGGATCTAGACCTACAGTAAAATTCATCCTTGGAAAGGTGCTAAGGCAGGGCTTTCCAAACTGTGTGTCGCAACACAGTACTGTGTCGCCTGGGGGTCCCAGGTGTGTTGTGCGACAACCCAGAAGTGCTGACGGGCCATCAGCGCTTCTGAGTTGTTGCACGACACACCAGGAATCTGCTACGCTGCCACCGCTGCCACAGCGCACAAAAACCTGAAAGCACGGCAGCGGGGTTTTGTGCACCGCCACGGCGGCGCTTCCAGGGTTTTGCGCGCTGGCCGTTGGTGTGTCACCAACGGCAAAAGTTTGGAAAACCCTGTGCTAAGGACTTATATAGTAGAATGCTATCTACTTCAATAAGCTTACTAGCACCTACTATATTAGCATAACGTGAGGCAAATAACATTCCTACACCATGCCATCCTATTCCCTTTTCTTTCAGGTGTCATTAATTATTATTACATGATGCCATGGACATTTCTGCATCCTATCATCCATCCTCCCTATTTGGTAATTTGCCTCGAGTGATTTTAATATTTTTCTCAGAAGTTCTATCGAATTGTGGGGAGATCACTCCATTCCAATCTCCCATCAAACATCAATCTTCATAATAGAAACCTATTAGTCTCTCCATAAGCCCTTTAACAGAGCCAGTTTGGTCTGTTGGTTAAGGCATCAGGCTAGAAACCAGGCGAGTGTGAGTTCGAATCCCGCCTTAGACACAAAGCCAACTGGGTGACCTTGGGCCAGTCACTCTTTCTCAGCCCTAGGAAGAAGGCAATGGCAAACCACTTCTGAAAAACCTGCCAAAAAAACTGCAGGGACTTGTCCAGGCAGTCTCTGAGAATCAGACGTGATTGAACGGCTTAAAAAAAAAGCCCTTTATAAACAGTACTTTATCCTCATTTTGGGGCATAAATTCTCAGTATCAAAGTCTTAGTTCCATGCCAATTAACTTCCACCCCAACAAATCTACCATGCTCATCAGTCAATACAAGTTCTGGTTTTAGTTAGTAATTTATATACAAAACAACTCCTTTTCTTTTCTTTTCTTTTCTTTTCTTTTCTTTTCTTTTCTTTTCTTTTCTTTTCTTTTCTTTTCTTTTCTTTTCTTTTCTTCCTGCTGGAATAAATTCTTCACCCAATTTTTTATAGATCAAATATTTCATGTCCTTTTTTCTAGCATGTCTCTTGTAGGCAAATTATATCTTGTTTTGATGTTTTTTTCTCTTTTGAGGAGCATTTTTTCCATTTGTATTCCACATTAAGCATTTGTAATCCATAATCATACCAAAAATTTAGAAAATTGATACCTGTAGTGCGTAGTTCAGTATCATCCCTTTCACTGTCCTCTTGCACCTGTTGAAGTTTTTGTGTAGTCTCATCTGACACCTCCATTTGAATCTCTGGGGTCTACCCATGAACAGCAGCTGTCCAGAGTGCAAGTGGGCAACCTCACAATCTCTCCTTTATCCAAAAAGACTGTGCCGGCCAGAATTCACTGTCTGGCCACTGATCTCTGCCACAATGCTGTCCCCACTCCTTCAGGGATGTTTAGTCTGCCATAAATCCTCACTGGAAGTTTTATTTGATTTTATGGACAGTTTAGGGCTGGTTGATACAGTATATGGAAAAATGCCAGTTCAAGAGAGTACACCTATTTTTCTGAAAGACATAGATCCTTTTCAAGAACAGACATGATTTGAATTTCAAAGAATTTGGCTACTAAGGTTTCTAAAGTAGAGATACTACCAAAGACTTTTTCAGATCATAATCCTGTGAGTTTGGTTTATAAAAGGAGATTTAGTTCTTCAGATTCTTTTAGATGGAGACTAAATGAAATGTTGCTACAGAAAGAAGCAATAGTGGAGGATTGTTAAAAGAAATTAAAATAATTTTTTTTAAAATAATTTAGATAAAGGTACTAACTTAAGAATGGTTTGGGATGCAAGTAAAGCTTTTATTATAGGTTATTTTATACAATATAACAGTGAAATCAAAAAGAAGAGTCAAGAGAAAACACAAGCTATTTTGGATGAGATAAAGAGAAAAGAAGAAGAATTAAAGAAATTTTCAGAGAAGATAAGTATTTCTCAACAAATTAAGCTTTTATAATGACAGTTACCTATGTTAACAGTAAGAGAAATGGAAATAAAAATAAAATATGTAAAGCAAAAAAACATTGAGTTTTCAAACAAACCAGGGAAGTGGCTGGCATATAAATTACAAAAAGGAAAAGAAAAGAAAATGATATTGAAATTACAAGAGGGAGATATTTTATTAATGGATAGCATGGGTATACAAAACGCATTTCATCAATATTATTCCAACTTGTATAAAGGAAGTTATATCTCTCTGGAGAAAATAGGTGAATATCCAAAGAAACAAAATTTACCGAGCATTACAGAGGAACCGAAACAGATTAGGAATGGACCTATAACAATAAGAGAAGTTTCTGAAGCTATAAAAAAGATTAAACCAGGAAAGGTGCCTGGACCAGATGGATTATCATGTTCTTATTATAAATGTTTTGAGAATGAACTTTTACAACCTTACAAAACACTATGAATTGTATCTTACAGGGAGGAAAGATGCCAAAGAGTTGGAAAGAGGCCAATATAGTACTAATTCCTAAAGAGGGACAAGATGTAACTTTAACTAGAAACTATAGGCCGATATCATTATTTAATAATGGCCACATGTTGTTTACAACGATTTTAGCTGATAGATTGAAAATAATTTTGCAATCATTTATTCATGAGGGTCAATGTGGGTTAAAGGATAATGTTAGAAATGTGTTGGACATTTTGGAATATTTGGAGAAACATAATAAAAACAATCTATCCTCCCTTTTCTAAACAGCCATAGGTTTTTACCAAGGAATATTTACTATAAATAGCACATTTATCTTAAAGCTAATATATATAATTAAATAACAAGAAGGCATAGTTACTCTAAATAATGCATCTTAAGACAAAGCACATATCATTAGAAAACATTAATTTACCTATTTAACTAATATAATCTATAAATGCAATGGGAAAGGGATGGATTTAACTAATATGATCTATAAGCATGAGGAAAATGGATGCACACCACTAAACCTCCTTGCCTTCTTCTGCACTGTTGCTACAGTCCCTAAAAATGGAGTATATAGGTCCTGACCCAATAACCTTTAACCTACAACCTCTTTTGTCTCTAGCAGATTTTTATTAAGCAGACAGTTAAGGTGTTCAGAGTTTATGTTTCACTAATCAGAGCACATCCTGGGCACTGTAAATATTTTTGCAGCCTTTGCTCTGAAATGATGCTGAAAATAATAGGGTATTTTGGTCATAAAACATATTAATTTTATTTGTGCTCATAGCCTTCAGCACCTAAATATTTGCTTAGCTGATTCTGATTGAACAAAACAAAAGTCAGATAACCATTATTTAAGGGAATAAAAAATATCACTTTATCTTATTAAATATTCTTGGTATTTATTTTGCAACATGACACAATATTAGTCCACTCCAGAAGAACTGGGAAGTAGACCAGATAATAATGAATGCTCTTATGAGAGGGCTCACTGAAGTATAGTTAGAACATCGATCTGAGGGGATTTCAGTTATCACCTAGGAGATTGACTGAAACACTAATTGTAGAATCATTAAGTGAGCATTTTTTACTCCTAGATGTGCCAAAAGTCTGCTCCTTTTCTAGTTTATTGAGCAATCAACCTTGACTCAGAGTCACGCTGGACATAGTAATTCAAACTTAAAAAAAAAAAAGCCTGTGATAGCAAGCAGCTTTTTCCACAAACCAAGAAGTATCATGGGTGCCCAGTTGCAAACTATGTTAGATCTAAAATGCAAACAAAAGATAAATATAAGTAGTACGCTTATTGGGAATCAAAGAAGACATTAAAAAAAAAATAGGTAAACCTATTGGCTCATTTTTTAAAAAGTCAACAGAATTAATGAAGATTCTGAAAGTGCTATGCAAATTTTGAATGTTCCAGAACATTATCAGGCAGGCTATAAACAAAGCCAAAAAATGTGCTTCATCCCTTGCTTTAAAAACCAAGCTAAGGTAATTTGAAATAAATACTGAGCAATGCAACACAATCTAAGCACTTAAAGAGGGTTTTCTTATTTTAAAAATTACTGTCCTGCCTTGCAGTCTAATACATTCCTGACAACTTGTAGCCCATTAAAACTGCAGAAAAACAACCATCTGGCAGCCTTTGTCTTCTCTGGGACACTGCCCAGGGGCACTGCTCTGGTCAGTGCTACGGAGGTCTTTCTTGCATGGAGAGAGTTAGTTCACTGATACTGCTTATCCTTTAGGCAATAAGCTGGTTTCATCATTTCAGGAAAGGAGCAGACCTCACTTATTAGATCCCACTGAATTCAGTGTGAAAAATGTACAAGCTCTGACATCGGTGGGATGTCAAAGTGCTGAACTGTGGCTAGGTTGTCTTCCCAATGTTTACAACACCTCTAGCTATGAAACTTGCTTTCCATTTAGGATTGTGGCAGGAAACACAGATAGCACCATGTTGCTCTGTTTAGAAGGTTCTTCCTTAGAGGTTTTATGCTTAAAGATAAATTGTGTGTTCTTGTGTCCTTGTAATATGTGTGCTATAAATGTGCTATATGAAGTCTGCTGCAATATCATTAGCCATGTGCCCATCTTTATTAGATTATCTTGTTCTCTCAATAGCTCTAATGTTTTAGAAGAATAGGCTTCTCTCTTTGAGCATAGAAACTGTTTTCTTTATATACAGGTGACCATTTCTAAGCAAAGTCCTTTAGCAATAGAATTTATTGCAGATGGGTATTTGAAAAATATGTTAATGGTATTAATATACTTCATGGTCTGTTATGAAGGAACTGTTCCAAAAATATTGCATGAATTACTTTATATAGAATTCATAGCTATCACATGACATGGGATTACTACTGGTGTGAAATACAGGCACTATCAGATATTAAACTTTAAAAGGTGCATTTTCAGAAATGATGTAATATGTTTCAGAAAGATGACTGCAGGCAGCTGATATGGAGGATGTGTGTAATGGGAGGAAAAAGAATTCAGGAATATCTGAGGTAGAGGCAGAAAATGTAATTGATATTAATCCTCATAAAATGTAGATGACACTATCACTAATCAATAGGATTAATGAAAAGTAAAGATGCATCAAGCTTACTTTTAGATAGAATAAGATGGATGAGAAAATGTCAAGGTTGTAGGAAGAAGAAAGAGCCTGTGAAGAAAAAGATGCAAATTTACATTTTGTGATAGCGTTTGTAACATTAAATATAGAATATTCTTTTTAACAGTGAAATACACCAGAGACTATTTCAATATAACCAATATGTCATAAGCCTTCTGAAGCTTCACAGCTTCAGGCTAATTTCATTTCTGTAACTGTTCCAAACTGATTCTTCCCCATACCTCTCCAGCCAATTGTTAAAGTATTTGGTAAAGTTATTCTATGTGGAATCAAGCGAATGGCATTTTCTTCACTATGAAATCTAGCCTGGAAAGTGGAAATTTCCAAGTCCCTCTGTTGCAAGCACTTTCCCATAACAAAAAGCTCATAAACAACAGGTGCTGTTCTCTAGCCAAAACAATTGAAGATAACGAATCCTTTTCCCATGAGAATAGAGTCTCGAGGGAAAGCCAATATGCAACACCGCCATCCCATGGCGGTTTATAGTAAGTACAACTGTTGCTAAAACGTTAACCTGAAAAGTAACCTTAGCCCATACTAGCCAATCAGAATTGTGTACCATGGGTATAATTCAGCTATGAACCATGGGTACTCATCTCACTTATGTTTTTCCTATGCTTCTTCTATGTAGACTGCTATCTACATGTACTTGTATCTGAACTGTAACTATGCCTGGTCTTTGCACAGACCATGATGTTTTCTTTCCATTCTGGTGATGGAACTCTGCACATGCTTTGTTTTTTCCTTTTTGCAATAATGCACTATACATCCATTATTGCCTTATGCTATCAATAAAGATATTGTTAGCCTTACAACACGTTGTTTGGATTACTTCAAGCCTGGAACCCCAATAGCCACCATCACCCCACAAATTGCTTTTGGACCAACCATTCAACAAACATCTTACTTGTTTTTAGTTAAAAATTCTTGCCTTTAGTGTTTGACTACATGTTGCAGTGTTTCATGAAAGATTTTTCATTTTTCCATTACCCTTTTTGCCAGTTAATGGTAGATAAAGTCTTTATATGAAAGTAGTCCATTATGGATCAATTTTAATAAAGGGCAAGATTATAATCAATGTTAAGTTTCAAAGCAGAATGGATGAACTTGATTCAGAATTAAGGTAAAGCAAAACAAGTTTAAGAGAAATGAACTTCAAAGTGTGTATTTAAATGTGGGAAATAGGAATTGTATGCACTCCATTTATTTAGGATGAGGAATTCATAAAATCATAGAATTGTGGAGTTGAAAGGAACCACAAGGATTGTCTAGTCCAATCCTCTGCCGTGTGCAGAAAAAGCCAACTCATCTTGCTTGTTACCCATACTTTGTGCATTAGTGTAGAGACATTAAAGGTGTAGACTCCCTACATTCAGCCTCCCTTTTCCTTTCTGCCTGCATTTCTTTTGTGTCTTTGCTAAACTAGAAATTTACAAAACATTTTGCTTTGCTGCTGTATTCAATGCATTATTTGACCATTCATTACTAACCAATGTTCTTATGACTCTTGATCCCTTGTATTTTACTTTAAAATCATCCTGACCAGGTTAACCAGCCACCATCCAAAGATGTACTTTCCTTCCTTAATTAGATTAATCCCATTTCTGCAAGGTAGTCTCTCATCCCTGGAGTTTGTGTTATTGCTGGAAAATCCAAACTCTGTTTCTCACACCAATGTTGAAACCTGGAGTGTGGTTGAAAATTTTCCCTTTGTCTTGCTGAACTTTTCCTTTCAATGGGAGGTACTGATGAGAACACTACCTGAGCCCCAAGATCTTTTAACCTTCTCCCTCAAACCATGAAGTCACTCTTGATATGTGGTATAATTTGTATCTAGATGGATGAGTAGGAAGGATCTGTGACCAGCAATCCAATAAGTCTTGTCAGTCTTTCTGTCACATCTCAAATTCAGGTATCTAATAGGAGGCACCATACAAGTTGAGGTGAAAGATCTATATGACAAATGGGAGCTTCTCTGCCTCTTAAGAGAGAGTTACCTACAATCACAGCCTGTATTTTCTTTCTTTTGCTGATTGGTGATAGATCACTTCCACTTGGATAGATGACAGAGTTTCAAACTACACATGCTCTAAAGATATCAGGCATCCAGGCTTTTACAAAAGTAATTACCATCAGCTGAGTGGGGGAAATTATAAATAAAGTGTCTAGAGTAGGCATTAAAGGTTAAAGTATTAATCCTATCATTTCCTTTTGCTTTCATAAGAAAGCCATCTTTTTCCTCAAGTTAGCATTTGCTTTGCTGTCAATAGAGTATTAATTTCAAAGGGGTTTAGAAGGGGTTTAGAAGAGGATTTTTCTCTGGAATGTAGTGAAATAGGAAAGAGTTAAATGTTGCATTCATGCCTGCTCTGATCCCTTTATTATCTTTTGGTAAAGGTGCAAGCTGAGTGTTTTCCACCATATCTCTTTTTCTGGAATCAGAGTTTCTAACATTAGGAAACCTGGAAAATGTATTTGAGAATCGTTTTGTTGACATCCAGTTTCCTGCTCTAAGATTCTAACTCTTTCTCTGCATTTAGAAGGAAATCCAAGCAATCCTATGGTTCCTAGGATGACCTCCTTAGTGCTATAGGTTTGCAACTTGAGAATACATACTATGAACCATGGGTCATAGACTATATTGGAAATTCACTCTCTAAAGTTAAGAAAAAATGCTCTCTCCTCTAAGCCTTTGCTACTGTGGGGGTGTTTTGTGCCAATCACTTTGCTGATGTTGGTGCTTGTGGCATGGGTGAATTTGCAGATCCACATGTGCTTCCAGCATATAGATCAATGCTAACAGAAGATACTTATATTGCTCTGCCAAAAGAAGAAAAATTGTTGGGGTGTGTGTGTGTGTTTTACAAAAAGGTTACAAGGCTAGCAAATTTCATTCTTCATTGGTTTCTGTTTTGCCAGTCTGTTACCAGCAAGGCACTGGAAATTTGGAGGTCTAATGTTGGAACTGGGCAGCTCACGTTACCTTCAGGGTGTTAGGAAAACCTGCATCTCAGTGTATGTGAAATAACATGAAATAAATACTTTCCTTTCATAGAATGCCCTTATTTCATGGAAAATCCATATCCACAAACTACAGCAAAAAGAATGAAAGTCCAAAGAGCTATAAAAACAAATTGATATCTATTCTAACTGCATAGTTGAGACAGGCTTTAAAAAAGTTTTCCACTGCTGGGTTGGGGCACACTATTGATTTGTTATTATATTTTCTGCATTTAAGCCATTCTATCCAAGATAAAAGTTGTCAGCAGTAAAAGGTAAAAGACTTACACCATAATACACAAATTCAGAATTATTGTAGGTTTCAGAAATGAAGACTTGAATTTGAAGCAGAGATAATGATTCAGGAAGAAGTTGGGCTATATCTATAGGCCTTTGTCATACTAGCCGGTAATGCAAATACAACTTCCATCAGACAAAGACACATACATCCCTATCTTTTGTACCTTTGCTATTCTCAGCATGAGAATCTTTTTTGTGTATCTTCTGAAGATTCCTAAGCTCAGTAACATGAAAACAGGCCCTGTCAAAACAGCAATTCCCACTGTGATTTTTCTGGTTTTGATGCCTTTGACAGGGGAGCTTATCTAAAACTCATAAAGATACAGCTTCATCAATAAATAAGGAAGTTGTTCAATGGCAAGTTTGCTTTCTTAACATAAAATGACATTTGCATATTTAAGAGTAAAATAAGCACGAAGTTAATAAATACTGGTTATACTTTTAAAAGAAAATTTGGCTTAAATTACTCTATAACAGTATCTTGTTGCAGTATGGGAAACATGCAAGGGGACAGACTAAGTTTATAAGATCAATCCCATGGACAGCTCCCTCAACAGCAAATTTAAGCTTTGGCAATTAAGTAGAGCAAGTTTAAAAAGTTGTACTTGCAAGTATCTAAAACCAATAATTCAATAGTTTGCCAATCAAGATGCAATACTTGATTCTACCTCTTCTGATGAAGCTGTTGTAGCTTAAAAAACATGTGGTGCACCATTACTCAGGGAAAACCAGTAGCAGAGGCAACAAGGGTAGCTCTTAAAGGGTGTGTGTGTTCCCATCTGAATTTTGGGGGGAAAATGATATTTTCAGGTTTTTCCCTTGGTCCAGTTGTGTCCTTAGATTTCCCCATTTTTTCTGTCAATGTAGTTCAAATTTGGGTAATTATATTTGGGAAATTAGAATAAGGAAAATGTTTGATTTTGGTTTGCATTTTAATGTGAAGTTTAAATATTTTTAAAAAATTATTAACTGATTTTATTTATGTATAACCATTGTAACTCACTTTTCAATGAGGAAACAGTTCCAAAGCAGAGGTTTGCAATTCCCAAAACTGTATCTTCATTTTTCACATTTTTAAATTTTGTGATGAAGTTCCCAACATCCTTCCAAAAATAATTATAGAGATAAAGGTCTTACAGGGAAGTAGGTACAAAACTCCATGATATAAAGTCATACTTTTTCTTTGTTAAAAAGTGTGCCAGTTAGGAGAAATAGGTATAAAAATGCATTAAAATGTTTTCATGGAGCTTTTTTCCCCCTTTAATTGTGAAATGATGTTGAAATGAAATAGAACACAGCTGAAAATTGAGAAATTTAATTAAATTTGTTAGATATGTTCTAAGTCTAAAGTCCTAGAAACACTTTCAAAATATCTTAGAATAATTAATATAGCACAGAACCTAAAACAATTTCCCTTTGTTTCAGGGATGGTTATGCTAAAGCAAGATACCCAGTACCACCAAGCATAATTATGCTGAAAGCCCCAACCCATAATGGTATTCACATTTTTCTACATAATGCATGGGTCCAGTCAGCTAAGTCGCATTGCTGTTAACATTATGAAGTTAACATTATATTACTACAATGCATGCCTTTGTGTGTGAGAAAGAGGGTGGAGGGAGAGAGAGAGAAAGCACTACAGTTCTGAAAACAAGGGATAATGTGCTATTATTCCAGCTAGGTGCTTCATTTTATTTCTTAAGTAGCTCAGTTGGGAAAATTCCACCATTAATATAGCCAGAACAGTACCTATTTATCTTTTATGGGAAAGTACATGCTTTATTTGTGGATTTATGCATTAGTAAAAAGGACCAGAACTTTCATATCTTTTTTTATTTTGCAATCTATAAGAAAAATGAAGGCTCTCCCAAAATACCTACGAAGTCCACTGAAAACTAACAAATGAAAAATATGTCTATGAAGGTTCTCAGTCATCCAGGTGGAATTGTCTGTAGCTTGAATCATGTCAACTGGATTTCTATTTTCTCTGTGGAAACGTTTCGCTCCTTATCCAAGGAGCTTCTTCAGTCTGAGCAAAGTTGGTAAGGGAATCCTAAATATGTTTCTAGGTAGCTGTGTGACCTTACACCTGGGGGCATGGTTATATTGAGATGTTATTTTAAGTCCTTTTATTATCTAAAGGAGGATCGTTAAGATCACCATGCTGCTGTTGAGCTTGTGAAATGGTCTTAATCTTCCTAGGCACAGAAGACAATGCGGGGAGAAAGATGGGAGAAAGATTGTGCCTTAGGCCCCCACCTCTATTCAAGGAAGGATTTTCCAAGTTGGCATAAATGGATTCCTTGACCCCTCTCTCAAACCACCTATAGGTGGTTTATAGAGAAGATAGGTGGTTAATAGGTGGTTATTAACCTTGGTTAATAACTTAAATGTTTTTCTGACTAGGACAGGATGCCTCTATTTGAAATGAGTCAGTAATTAGAACTCTTCTTAAGCTTGCCCTGGATCCCTCAGAAATGGGCAATATCCTAACCTTCCATGGTTGGGTAATGTGATTTAGAGAATTGTAGCTTCCCAACTACAAGTTGAGTCTACATGTCCTGAAAGAAGCAAATGATTACTTTCAAGCTGGTTATGGACTAAGTTATGGAACTGAGACTGCCTTGGTTATCCTGATGGCTAGCTAGCTAGCTAGCTAGCTATTTATATATTTATATATTTATTTTCTATCCCGCCTTTATTATTTTTATAAATAACTCAAGGCGGTGAACATACCTAATACTCAGTTAACTAGCAACACAGGATAAAAGGCAGGCAAAAGCAGACAGAGAGAAATATGAACAGGCAAGAATTTGCATTATCTATATCTTTATATAATTTAATGTAATTTATTTATTTTCTATCACGCCTTTATTATTTTTATAAATAACTCAAGGCGGCGAACATACCTAATACTCCTTCCTCCTCCTATTTTCCCCACAACAGCAACGCTGTGAGGTGAGTTGGGCTGAGAGAGAGTGACTGGCCCAAGGTCACCCAGCCGGCTTTCATGCCAAAGGCGGAACTAGAACTCACAGTCTCCTGGTCTCTAGCCCAGCACCTTAACCACTAGACCAAAATGGCTCTTTTTTATATATATATATATATAGCTACATATATCAAAAATATTTTGATATATAGCTATATCAAAAGGCACAGAACTTTCCAGACCCCCCTGGACACCATACTGTGGATGATTAACATGGACAGTCTCAAGGGGCGTGGCCTTTGGGCACTCTGGCTTTAACCCTTTTATGTACATAACAGCAGCAGTGCATGCAGGAGACCAGGTGACCACTCCTTTATTCTGCACCATAAAAGGAACAATTTAGTGGATGGTAATTATTATTCAACAAGAGCAAAGTAAAAAATATTAACAACATTTTACTAGAGTTCTGTTTGAGGAATCAGTAGTTCCCACAGAACATCCTATGCTAGATTTGAATTAATAATCACATCAGCAGAAGGTGTTCCTTTGTATTTCCTATGTATAATTTCTATAAATGTCCCATACATATAAAACATGCAGGTACTTTCACTTTGGCTGTTACTACTTAATATGACAATTAGCATAATTGTAACTATTTTGAAAAAAGGCTGTTGTATTTTTCCTGCAGCTCAGAATTCCTGATGCTCAGCTGAGGAGAATGCCAAGTAACTTTTTCTGAGTTTGTCTTTTTCCTTTCTAGTTGAAATGGTAAAAGAACATGAAAGACATAATACTATTTACCTTGCCAACAATAAATGTCAGTTATACTGTATATAAGAGAAAGAATAGCAAACTTTTTTTTCCCTTAAGGGCAATTGCTAAACAGTCAAATAAACACCCAAAGAGAAATGTTGCACACCTCTATTTAGTATTAGAAAGAAAAATATTATTTCAGTTTGATGGCGTATGAATAATCAGTAAGCAATTTGTAGCAATATACAGTATGATATTCAGAACAAATGTGTACTTGTGTATATTATAAGAATCTGAAACAGCTCAACTGATCTGCATCAAGAAATACTCAAAAGTCTGTGATTCATTAGCATTTATGGACAATTGTTAAAATGCCTTGGAATTATGATTCTCAACCATCTTTTCAAGCAACAGGCATCATTGTGCAGTTACATGTAATGATGACAAGAAAACAAAGTTTAAAAATATAGTTGACCAAAATCTGACCCACACTGCCAAATGTGTTATGTAGTTTTGCAAAAATCTGGGACACTGAGAATTCATCCAATTTCACAAACTTGAAATATTTCTGTCATTAAAAAAATAACAATTTAAAAATATTTTTATTTTGAGGTTTTACAGGGCTATTTTAGGGTGGGTTTAGTGTCCATAAAACCCAAGTTGCTGACCTGGGAATTAAGGTTTACAAAAACCTGCTTCACATTCTTTTGCTTAGCGCCAGTTGCCAGGTCTTTCTCCGGTGAGACATTAGGGTTGCCATGCCTGCAAAATGAGTTGAAATCCCTGGACACACTCAAGATCCATAGCTCAGTCAATGGTGTTTTATCAATCCTTGAGTTCTTGTTCTCTGACTTTCCTGATCCTTATTATTACTGCCTATTATCCTGCTCTCAAAACAACAAAATAATGCAAGAAATTAAGACAATGATATGAACCACTGCTTGTCTTCCTCTGAGATAGATATAACTTAGATTATGGAAAAATCTAAGTGAATGTACAGTGGCAACAGAAGGAAGAAAGCTGATATGGTGTCGGTTGAGATTATTTTTCAAAAGATCACCAAAGCTTGGAAATATCATTAGGAATATCCTGCCAACACAGGGACTCCAGGACATGAAATCAAAAATAGAGAATCTCTAGGCCACGAATTAAAAGATGCTTGCTCCTTGGGAGGAAAGCTATGGCAAACCTAGACAGCATATTAAAAAGCAGAGACATCAACTTGCCAACAATGGTCCATATAATTAAAGCTATGGTTTTCCTAGTAGTAATGTATGGCTGTGAGAGTTGGACCATAAGCAAGGCTGAGCACTGAAGAATTGATGCTTTCGAACTGTGGTGCTGGAGAGGACTCTTAAGAGTCCCTTGGACTACAAGGAGGTCAAATCAGTCAATCCTAAAGGAAATCAAACATGACTGCTCATTGGAAGGACAGATACTGAAGCTAAAGCTCAAATACTTTGGCCACCTAATGTGAAGAGAGGACTCACTGGAAAAGACCCTGATGCTGGGAAAGACTGAAGGCAAAGGGAGAAGGGGACGGCAGAGGATGATATGGTTAGATAGCATCACCCATGAAATGAACATGAATTTGAGTAAACTCTGGGAGGCAGTGGAGGACAGGAAGGCCTGGCATGCTATGGTCCATGGGGTCACGAAGAGTCGGACACGACTTAACAACTGAACAACAACAACAACAACAACAACAAAAGGCAACACAACCTTCCTAGCCATTGCTTGATGGCCTGCTATACTTCATTCTGCTCAATTCTTCATCTTCCTCAATCCTTCATCTTTCTCAGTCCTTTTTCTTACTGACAGATGCTAAAATATTTTCGTCTTTGTATTTCACATCAGCACAAAGCTCTCTGATCCAATTTTCCATATTTCCTCTTTCCCAAAATGAGAAGCTGGCTGAGAGGCAGCATCAAAAATGCTCTTACTGTTTGCTTCACTCACTACTCAAGGAAAGCAGACATTTTATTGCCATCCAACTTTCTCTCTTTCGGTTGAATTGTTTTCTTCATATTAGTAAAGGGTCACAGCAGTTTGTTACCTCTGGGGAGTGCCAATTTGAGGGAAGTGGTAAATTGTTTGAAAGCACAAGATTTGGCATGCTTAATGATGTGAAGCAGTGGGGTATATGCCATGGCATCCATAGGGGGGCTTAAATGGGTCAGTCTCACTAAGGCAGCATTGAGTTATCATGATGCAGGCCCCATGCCATTTGTATATACTTTATGATGTAGCATGAATGTCTGAAAGGAGTGGAGCTTACAGCGTGATGGCATAGGACCCTGAGGATGCCCATGAGTATAACAGAAAGAAAAAGAGAGAAGAAGAAGAGTATGGAAATGATTTTTTTCCCACAGTGATAAAAATAAAATAAGGATGGGAAGATGTGGCTCTAGTGCTGGGTCTTTGAGAAACTGTCCTTTGCTAATACTTGCAATGAGCAAATCATTTGCATATAAGTCCTGGGACTCTCTTTCAAATAACCTTTTCTGCTATTAGTGAAAATATTTTAGATCTGTTTATGGCATGATCATCTTCCCATGCAAGACAATTGGGAAAATATCTTGTATAACAAATGCCATGCTAATTTACCATATCCTATCATTCTACAATGAGCCGTGTCGGTAACATCATTGGAGATCATTATCATTGTCTGCCAATAATTCTGAATTATGCATGCAAAGCATATTAGGATACCACCTACATCTGTTTTATACAGGTTAACATTTATAACATTTTCAGAGGTAGCTATAATGTATGACTTTATTGTAATAATTAGTAAAAAGATATTACTTTCAGCTGCTTCTAATGTTCAGCCCTGAGTCTTCTGAAATTTTCTTTTGCTGTAATGTGAGAAGAGAAAGTCCAATTTTGATCCATCTAAAGACATATTATTTTACAACCACTGAAAGACTGTATTTTAAAGTATTCTCTTCTCTCATTATATCATCACATTTTTATATTGCTCATAATGTAATCATTAAACTTAGAGTCCAGCTTTGCTAAAAATGAGGTGAGATTTAATTAAGTTTTATACTACTTTGAAATGGTAACTAAAGAACTCATCATTTTTATAGAGAAAAAGAAATGGATCTCAAGGGATATTTAATGGGAATTAAACTTATGAAGCAATTTGACTATTCATTTAATAAACTGTCCCAACACATTGTTAAATACCTAGTGGTAAAGTTTCATGATGCAAACTAGTATTTGAATAGACGTAACAACAACAACAGGGCTAACAAAAAGCTTTTCCTGCAAGTTATAAAATGCAAACACTGGGTTATTTGATAGAAACGTTCTTTCCCAATTTCAATTAGATGCCCCAATTAACATAATGTTTTCCTTTAATTCATTTAAATAAGAATATAAGGAGTTATGAAATGAGCCAGAGAGTGGCTACTGTTTGTGATCGGAACTCTGAAATCTGATCTCCCAAATCCAATTTGCCCAGTAGCACCATAAAAGGAAGTGGCAATGACGAGGTCCCATAGAATTCTAACAAATAATGCACATGGCAACCTTTTTCAGAAAAAATATATTGGTCACAACTTTACTGCTTATAACTGACATGTCGTTTGGGGTTGCGTAGGGTCTAGATTAAATACTGGGCAAATTCAGCTTTCGTGCCTGCTGCATGACCCATCACCAGCCAGCCAGTTAGGAACAGCTCAAGGAAATCAAAGTGTCAGGATGATCACCTTCTCTCCATTAGCATCTCTGCCAGGGCCTATATTCCATGCAAGCAGGCCACCTCCCAATGCCAATCCCATGTCTGAAGTACCAGTGTTCATTCAATTGTTGTGACCAGTTAATTTACATACTATACAGAAATGCATGCATTAACATAATAATTGAGTGGGATGGGTGGTCTGAGAAAAACTACCCTGAAGAGAAGCAGGAATGCTTGTTGTTGTTTATTCGTTCAGTCGCTTCTGACTCTTCGTGACTTCATGGACCAGCCCACGCCAGAGCTTCCTGTCGGCCGTCAGGAATGCTTAAGCAATCTTAATTTAATTTGAATTGATGAAGAACCCACAAGAAGCCTGCAACTCAGAGGACCCCACTTCTACTGTTGTTGTTGTTATTTTAATGTACATGATACAGAAATACATTTAAAAAATTAAAATTAAAAAGTGCAAAAAAGAAAAAAAAAAGGAGGGGAGGTAGAAGAAGAAGCCTCACCCTTCATCCCCAGCAAGTATAATCAACATTAACAACTTATCACTATCTCTTAAAATACAACCAAATACTTCTTCATTCCATACCTCACCTCATTCTCTATAAGCCTCTCTAAAATCTCATCTCTCCATATGAATCCATGAAAAGTCCAGTAAGGGTTATCAGAAATAACAACTTAAGTATTACCAATCTTATCTATTACAGCCAATTTGAATATTTCCTTTTATATTTAAATCTCCATTTCTATTTAAACAGATCCCCCTATTTCCTCTCTTCAAATAGTCAAAGTCCAGTCCCAATCAGAAAAACCATTAAACATCACCAGAAGTAGCAACTCATTATTTTAACCTTGATCAAGTAAACCGATTTTGTAATCTTTCTTCTTTCTCCCAGTTATCTTTAAATTCCTCAAAGGAAGTTCTGACATCTGCTTTTTCATACTCATTTTGCCTCTTCTCTCAAAGTTCTTGTCATCTTTGTCAGGACCCTTTTGTAATTCCAGTGTGGTAACTCCAGCAAATCTCTTTTGTAAATCAAATAAAAAAAATATCCACATTGCTCTTTTGGTTTATTATTTATATATCTTTTAAAAAATTTAAATCTTTATCCAGTTCCATTTGTAAATCCATTATTTCCATCTCTTTCTTGTAGGCCATAATTTTTAAATCCATCTGTAAGTCAGTTTCAGTTTTATTCCATGGGGCTTGTTCCTCTTCAATAACACCTTCTGATTCCACTATAGATTTAAAATGCCTATGACAGCATGCCCTGCCCACCAGTGTCAGATACAAACCTCCAATAAAATGCACATCTGGATGGAAGATAGCATGAACAAGTGGGTGAAAAATGATACAGCTAATGATCATGGATGCCCACCTCAGATTAAACAAATATCAACACACTATAGACAGCCTCAAGGAACAACTAGAACAGACTATGACCCCTGATCACATCAACATACTGACTACTACCATCAAGACCACATCACTGAAACAAGCAGAAAAAAGGAAAGCTAAACTCCAAACTAAACTACTTAAGTTAAACACCAGAAACAAAGAAGGACCGGAATGGGTGGTCAGCATGTCCAGCCGCCCATTATCCACTACAGAACACAATATCCTATAGAGAGGCCTCAATTACAACACAGGGGATGTGAATAAATTAGAATTCTTTGCAGCTTTAGAAGCAGCATTGACAACTACAGGACTTACCACAGAAACCCAAGAGAACGTAAGACAGATAATCATACCACAAACCAGAAGAACATGGAAACAGAACCAACTGAAAGCAGAGGACAGAGCAGCACTCAAAAACCTAAAGATGGACCAAACTATCATCATCCTCCCAGCAGACAAAGGCTGCACTACTGTCATTATGGACAGATCACAATATATACAAAAGGCTAAATAATTACTTGAGGACAAAGAAACATACACCCTAGTAAACACCAATCCCATACAGAAACTGGACAACAAGGTAAAAAGAACTCTTAACAACCTCACCAAGAAAGGTCAAATCACAAAAGAAGAACAGAGGTGGATGAAAAGCAGTGGACCCATCCTCCCACGCTTCTATGGACACCCCAAAATACACAAACCTGGCATACCACTTCGGCCAATTGTATCATTACCAGGGACTCCCACTTACAACAAAGCTAAAGAGCTCACAAAAAAACTTAGTCATCTTACAGAGGTGAGCAAATATTCTATCAACTCCCCACTACAGTGCCTCCAGAAAATCAAAGACGTAAAAATAGAAGAAGATGAAATTATGGTGTCATTCAATGTCATGGCACTCTTTACATCCATAGACCCAGCACTAGCGAAAGAATCCATGACAGCAGTTCTACGAAACACACCCGACCTAGTCAAATACACTAAGATAGAAATACCCAGAATCATAGACCTCATCAACCTCTGCCTCACTACCTACTTTCAGTTTGATGGACAAATATACCAACAAATCAAAGGAACACCCATGGGATCACCACTTTCAGGACTCATAGCAGAGATTGTAAAGCACCATCTAGAAATGATAGCACTTCCACGTATACAACCCAAAGTATGGATCTGGTATGTAGATGACTCCTTCATCATAATAAAAAAGGAACAACTGGAGGAAACACATGAAACCATCAACAACATCTTCAATGGAATAAAATCCACAAGGGAAGAAGAAAACAACACACTACCCTTCTTGGACATCCTCATCAGTAGAGGAAATGAGAGCATTCTAGAAAAACACGTCTACCGGAAATCTACCCACACTAACACTAAAGTGCTCCATTACCAAAGCAACAAATCAACTTCCCACAAGAGAAGCTGTATAAGAACATTATTCAGATGAGCACTAATGCACTGCAGCAACCCAGAACACCAGAAAAAGGAAACAGATCATCTATACAGCATCTTCCAGCAAAATGGATATGCACTCAACTTTATCAAAAACTGCCTGACCACCCAACCCACTACAACACAACCAACAGAAGCTATGAAAAGGATAACACTGCCTGTATCAATAGGTGGAACTAAGTGGTAGAGTCAGGAGGACAAAGTTGGTAACAGAGGAAGGACTGAGATTGGGGAAGCACCCCCTCTGCTGGGAAGTATGACCTTTGGCCCAGGAAGTAGTTTTGTTTCTTGCTATTCAACAAGTAGTTAGAGCAGGAGGCTGGGTGTGGAAGTTGTTAGCTAATAAAGACATTCAGTATAAATGAACCTCTGACTCATTATTATTAGAAGAGACCTTGAAACACTGCCATACATAAGAAACATTTCAGAAACTACCAATAGACTGCTACAACCACATGGCATCACTGTAGCACATAAAACAACCACAACCCTTCAGAACATCTTAAATAACCGAAAAGACCCAATAGCCCAAGAAGAAAAAACAGGCATAACCTACAACATACAGTGTAAGGACTGTAGCAGCCACTATGTAGGACAGACGGACAGAAGACTAGCAGAGCACATCCACAAACACCAACTAGCAGTCAGAAGACATGATGAAAACTCCTTAATCTCACAACACATGGACAGACTCAACCATACTTTCAACTGGGAAACTGAGCATCTTAAACCAAGCCAAATCCAAAAACACTAGAGAATTCCTGGAAGCTTGGCACTCAGACAAAGCAGCCATCAACAGACACATAGAGGTAAACAACATTTACATACCATTCATAAGAGATAATAGAAAAGCCAAAAGACCAGAACACCTCCTTGCCAGCAATCAATACCCAGATATGCAAAGATTAACACCAAGATTAGCACCAGAGGAACAATCAAACAGCACAATATACCCTAATCAAGGAACTATTAACTCAGTCAATCAACCAAGCAGCAAACAACAGCCCAATCAAGGAACTCATAAGGAGAGAACAACACCTCCACCAACACAAGCAGGACAAGCCATGGTATATAAACAGAGAGCAATTCCCACTCCCTTTTTGCACTGAAGATGTTGCCTAGTCTGGCAATGAAACGTGTGCAAGAAAACAACAAGGCTCAGAGAGCACCAAGGACTCCAGAGTTAAATAACTCCTGCACCCACTTGGTAAACATTTTTTTAAAGTAGCCATCTGGTGCCCTCTGGTGTCCAACCTTCAAAGTCATCTTATCAGTATCCAAGTATAAACAAAGGGATTTTCCCAGGAGAATGGACCCTTTCAATTAACTTCAAAGTCTTAAATCAAGTCCATCTGAGCCCCTAATCTGTTTAAAGTAACTTTCTAAAGCCAACAGTAATCATTATTGGGTGATTATTAATTGTAATCACCCTTTTGCTGTATATTCTGAAAAAAAATTCTTACAAAACTTAAAACTCATAATTTTTTTCGTAACAGATTGAAGAACTCACCCAGTGAATGCAACCAGACTTGTGGTTCTGAAGGTTTTCAATATTTAACAAGCAATAAATTAAAAAAAAGTAAACTCCAAAGTGATTAAGAAGGTGAGGTTTGGTCGAACCTTAAGTCCATAAAAGGCTACATTAACTTCTTGAGCTCAGTGGAATCCCGCAACTCCCAGCTGTTTGCAAGAGACTGCAAAAACGTCAGTTTCTGCGGCCTACTCACACACACCCCAAAAAAACCCAAACAAACAAATCCAACTGTCCAGAGTACATATGGATAATCTCAAGATCTCTCCTTGATCTGGAGAGAATTTTCGGCAGTCTGGATCCAGCATCCAGCTGCCTTTCAGCCGTAATGTCTCCCGCTGCCATTCCTCACTGGAAGCAACTGGTGTTCTTTCAGTATTACTGTTCTCTTCATCAGAACCCACCAGGTCCATAGGTGACCATTCCAGTGCAGAGATCAGGGATTTCTTTAGTGGGTCAGTAATCTATACCCTGAAATGTGGATCATAGTTCTGTGACTACTACAACTCATTTACCATATAACATAGTTTATAGTAGTAATCTTGTTAGAGGAAATATCAGGTAGTATATATGGCACTTACATCACAAGTGATCTGACCTTAATCCCACAGCAACTTGTTATACAGTATCCTAGTAGGGCTCACCCCACCTCCTGTCCAAAATCCAGTCACTGATGGATAGTTACAGAGATTACCACTTGAATGTCCATACTGTCTCCAATTTAGAATAATACAGTGGGAGAAAGTTGGAAATTAAAATGGGAACCTAATGAAACAATTCAACTTCAATCGTTTCTAATGCCATTAGCTAAGACTATTAAGTGGCATGCAATAACTCTATTTTTTTATACATTTTATTGAGATTTTAAAATATACATAGTTAAAAGTTAGAAATGAAACAGAAATGGAAATACAAATCAAAGAAAGAAAGAAAAAAGTGTAGAAAAGCAAAAGAAAGAAATAAAAAAAGATATAGAAATTAGTCGACTTCCGATCTATCTATGGTGATAGGAATAAAAAAAAAGATTTTTCTTACATGCTAGCTTTTGATATAATATTCATATATATTTCTTGTCTAATATATTTTATTTATATATAATCTAATCATCAAAACCCCATGCAAGCTTTGCTCCACCTGCATTTTGCAAATAGTCCATCAACGGTTTCCACTCTTTAAGATAGTAACGGTTGGAATTTTCTTTTAGTAAACATGTCAATTTATCATTTTCTACCATATCCATTAATTTTAACATCCATTCTTGTATTGTTGGTAAGGTTTGATTTTTCCAATTTTGTGCATAGAGAAGTCTTGCTGCTGTAGTCATATACTGTATAATTCTAATAAAATGTTTATCTATTTGTACATCTAATAATCCAAGTAAAAATATTTGTGGTTTAAATGGAATTCGTATTTGTAATATGTTTTGCATCAGTGAGTGTATTTCAGTCCAAAATTTCTTTGCCACTTTACATGTCCACCACATATGGTAAAAAGACCCCTCTTGTTTTTTACATTTCCAGCATATGTTGGAAACATTCCCATACATTTTAGCAAGTTTTTGTGGGGTCATGTACCATCGGTACATCATCTTATAAAAATTTTCCTTCAAATTGTAACACAAAGTAAATTTTAATCCTTTATTCCACATATCTTCCCATTGTTGCATTTGTATATTATGACCAATATTTTTTGCCCATTGTCCATTGAATCATACAGTCTTTAACTTGTTCCTCCACCATTTCTCCTTTTAACAATAATTTATACATTTTAGCAATTAAGTGGTCATCTGTTTCACATAATTGTATCTCGAATTCCGATTTAGTTTGTTCAAATTCCAAGTTTTTTTAATCTAATTTAAATTTCTCTATAAGTTGCATATAAGAAAGCCATTGAAAAGTATATCCTTCTTGAGCAAGCTCTTCTTTTGATTTTGTTATATAATGCCCTTGTTCCTTTTTTAAAAGGTCCTTATAGGTCAGCCACTTATCCTTATTTCTTACTTCTCTTCTATGAAATGCTACTTGCGTAGAAATCCATAAGGGTCTCTTATAACATAAGGTTTTGTTGTTGTTTATTCGTTCAGTCGCTTCCGACTCTTCGTGACTTCATGGACCAGCCCACGCCAGAGCTTCCTGTCGGCCGTCACCATCCCCAGCTCCCCCATGGTTGAGTCTGTCACCTCCAGAATATCATCCATCCATCTTGCCCTTGGTCAGCCCCTCTTCCTTTTGCCTTCCACTTTCCCTAGCATCAGCTTCTTCTCCAGGGTATCCTGTCTTCTCATTATGTGGTCAAAGTACTTCAGTTTTGCCTTTAATATCATTCCCTCAAGTGAGCAGTCTGGCTTGATTTCCTGGAGTATGGACTGGTTTGATCTTCTTGCAGTCCAAGGCACTCTCAGAATTTTCCTCCAACACCACAGTTCAAAAGCATCTATCTTCCTTCGCTCAGCCTTCCTTATGCTCCAGCTCTCACAGCCATAGGTTACTACAGGGAATACCATTGCTTTAACTATGTGGACCTTTGTTGTCAGTGTGATGTCTCTGCTCTTAACTATTTTATCAAGATTTGCCATTGCTCTCCTCCCAAGAAGTAGACGTCTTCTGATTTCCTGGCTGCAGTCAGCATCTGCAGTAATCTTTGCGCCTAGAAATACAAAGTCTGTCACTGCCTCCACTTTTTCTCCCTCTATTTGCCAGTTATCAATCAAGCTGGTTGCCATAATCTTGGTTTTTTTGAGGTTTAACTGCAACCCAGCTTTTGCACTTTCTCCTTTCACCTTCGTCATAAGGCTCCTCAACTCCTCCTCGCTTTCAGCCATCAAAGTGGTATCATCTGCATATCTAAGATTGTTAATGTTTCTTCCAGCGATTTTAACTCCAGTCTTGGATTCATCAAGCCCAGCACGTTGCATGATGTGTTCTGCGTACAGGTTGAATAGGTAGGGTGAGAGTATACAGCCCTGCCGTACTCCTTTCCCAATCTTAAACCAGTCCGTTGTTCTGTGCTCTGTTCTTACCGTTGCTACTTGGTCATTATACAGATTCCTCAGGAGGCAGACAAGATGACTTGGTATCCCCATACCACCAAGAACTTGCCACAATTTGTTATGATCCACACAGTCAAAGGCTTTAGAATAGTCAATAAAACAAAAATAGATGTTTTTCTGAAACTCCCTGGCTTTCTCCATTATCCAGCGGATATTGGCAATTTGGTCTCTAGTTCATCTGCCTTTTCTAAACCCAGCTTGTACATCTGGCAATTCTCGCTCCATGAATTGCTGGAGTCTACCTTGCAAGATCTTGAGCATTACCTTACTGGCATGTGCCTTACTAGGTGTCCGCCACCTTTGGCTGCAAAGGATGTAGTCAATCTGATTTCGGTGTCGACCCTCTGGTGAAGTCCATGTATAAAGTCGTCTTTTAGGTTGTTGGAAGAGAGTGTTTGTTATGCACAGTGAGTTGTCTTGGCAAAATTCTATCAGCCTATGTCCTGCTTCATTTTGTTCTCCCAGACCATGCTTGCCTGTAATTCCAGGTGTCGTTTGACTACCCACCTTAGCATTCCAGTCTCCTGTAATGAAAATAACATCTCTTTTTGGTGTATTATCCAGTAGGTGCTGCAGATCCTCATAGAACTGATCTACTTCTGCTTCTTCAGCATCTGTGGTTGGGGCGTATATTTGGATCACTGTGATGTTAAATGGCTTACCCTGAATTCAAATTGAGATCATTCTATCGTTTTTTGGATTGTATCCAAGCACTGCTTTAGCCACTTTATTATTAATTATGAAGGCTACTCCATTTCTTCTGTGGTCCTCTTGTCCACAGTAGTAGATCTGGTGGTCATCTGATGTGAAGTGGCCCATCCCAGTCCATTTCAGTTCACTGACACCTAAAATGTCTATATTTAATCTTGACATCTCACCAATAACCACATCCAATTTGCCCTGGCTCATAGATCTTACATTCCAGGTTCCTATGGTGTGATGATCTTTAGAACATCGGATTCGTCGTTCACCACCAGCACCGTCGGCCGCTAGCCATCCTTTCGGCTTTGAGTTAGCTGCGTCATCACATATGTGGCTAGTTGAACTTATCCTCTGTTCATCCCCAGTAGCATTTTGACAATCTTCCGACCTGGGAGTCCCATCTTCCGATGCTATACCAACATATCTCTGGTTGTACTGATCCATTTAGTTTTCACGGCAAGAATACTGGGGTGGGTTGCCATTACCTTCCCCAGGGATCGTATTTAGTCTGACCTCTCTGCCACAACCTTCCCGTCTTGGGTGTCCCTTCACGGTTTAGCTCATGGTTTCATTGAGGTGCTCAAGCTCCAGCACCACAACAAGGTAACGATCTCCTTTGCTGGAGTATAAGGTTGGCTTATATTTATTTGAAATCCTCAACAAAGCTGTTTTAATATAATGATTTTTAAAGTCCACATTTTAATATAATGATTTTTAAAGTCCACATTAACTTTAGCTTTGTCATACCACAAATATCCATGCCATCCAAATCTTAATTCATGACCCTCCAGCAATAACTCTATTTTGAAGACTTTAAAAAAAATCTGGATGGGGAAAGGAAGCATTCTTCATTTCATTTAAAATAACAGCAGCCTACCAAGATTGTTTTGTGGGATGAAAAATAGCCATTTCAAGAAGGGGAGAGAAATAAATGGGTGAATTCCAACCTTAGAATGTGATTCTAAGAGATCAAATGTGGCACTATTGCATATTTAAAAAATTAATTCATGTCCAATTATAAAGTGTAATAGAAGTAATATAAATCATTGATTGATAATCTAGAACAATGAATTTTCTCTGCATGAAATGCTTTCCAACTTCAAAGACCAGAGCGAAAAGTTAGAACAGTGATGCAAACAGACAATAATGGATGGATTTATTTTTTTCAAGGAACAGGCAGTTATTTGTGTGTGCATGTGTATTTGCAGATATTATTATTATTATCATTATTATTTCTTATCTTGCTAGGGAAGGGGGTGTTAAAAATAATCATATAGTAGCCCAGTACCAAGCTGCAAACTGGAAAGCATATACAAATGGTAAGAAGCTATCAATTATGCTGTGCATTTTAACTGCAGTGCCAAACTTAGTGGCAAGCACATTTCCTAGTATTATCCCAGTTGGAATGACTTTTAAAATACAAAAAGCAAGATGAATAATTTAACACCACACTGGGAGTTCTTTATTAATTAAGAATGTCTTCTAGAGGTGTTATTTTCAACCCACACCCCCATAATGAATATGACTGTTCTTCCTAAACTACTGAAAAGAATGCTCCCTTTGAATCGTATGTTTTTGAACAATACCAGCTAGCTTAGCATTCCAGAAGGACTGAAGCTTTCTACTGAATTAACGAATCAATTTTTCAACCCGTAAAAATGGTGCATTATGGAAGAATCTAATTTTTGTGGAAATCTAAAGGGATCCAGTGCCAAATTCTGGTGTGTGTGTGTGTTCTAAAAGCCATATTAAAGATCGTATTAGCTTGCCAAGCTAATATTTATTACCTTATTATGGGGTTTCACTCCAGACTTTCCCCTCTGAAAGAAAGCACTCAAGGTAGCTGATATCATATGATTATAGATGATATACAGTAATTACTGATGAACATAATAAAGGAAATTAAAATCTTTCAAGAAATGGAATTCAAGGACAACATAAAGATCATACACATCCCTGGACAACTAAATCTTCCAGTGGTTAGAGAAGACTAATAATGAAGGCACAGTATGGCTAATAGAAGCCAATTTGCAATTTGGGCTATTATATGGTTTTTATGGTTTTTGTAGTTTTACTGTTGTTGTGAGCCACCCAGAGTTGTTTCAAGATGGGTGGCCATACAAACCTATTAAAATAAATAAATAAATAAATACATAAATAAATAAATAAATAAATTCATCTTATTTTTGAAATCACTGAAGTACAAGGCATCGTCTCCTCCCACACAGATGTTTCATGTCCTCCACATCACTGAGATAGCCTGTGAGTCCACTCCAAAGTATCACCATTATACAATTCAGAGAGAGAGAGAGAGAACATTATAAGAAAAGAATATGGCGCACAGATCAGCTCTATCAGAATGATCTCTCTGCAACCCTCTTTAACCTATGCACCCAATATATTGTACTTTATAGTAATATGCATAATTACAGGAGTGGAATTGCTACATTAATTTCTTTTGATGGGACATAAATGAGACTGAGTACCTACCATTATGCCTTATAGCAGGGAAGAGCAACTTTTTGGAACTGAGAGCCACACATTTTTTTTAAGGTCCTGAAAGGTAAAGTAGGCAAGGATATATTATGGCTATGACCAAGCATCTATGCAGAAGATAAAGGTTTTTTTTTACCTTTGCAGGGAGTATTTTGGTTTTTGTTTTTAAATCTAAGTGTCTTCTAATATAACGGTAAATATACCCTCTAAGTTGAGCTCAACTCATTTACATGGGCATATCTATGTAATTTTCTTGGCAATAGCACAGAAGTGGTTCACTGTTCCATTGTTCTGAGGTTCCTTTTTTTTTAACTTCACAAACTAGCAACTCTCTGGGAATTCCCTGGTGGTCTCCCATCCAAATGTTAACCAAGCCCAGTGCTGCTCAGCATAGACAACATTGGTCATATTCTGTGAGACCATAATCTGGGGCTTCAGGGGCTTAAAAAAGGGGGATTGTGGTACACAGGTTGCCTTATAGGCATGTTGATAATGGTTCGTCAGTAGAAGATAGATACTAGAACAAAATCACATGGCTTCCAGCATACACAGATGGAATACAACTGTGAGCACCTTCCTTAGATCATGGACATGGAGAAGACAGCTTGTAGGTCGCAATGAGACCTGTTACCACATATAAGTAGATTTTATACATGTACATTTGTATATACATTTGTATAAATTTATTTGATTTATACCCCGCTTTCCTCTAGTGAATAAACAAGATGGGTGCTACAGGACAAAGATTATTCCTGAATAAAACTAAACAGTAAATGAAACAGCATCCTGAGGTAATACTAAAAGTCAGTTGTGGCACTGATTCTATTTCTTATTTTTAAAAAAATTGGCTGAATAAGAACTTCCAAGCCTATGACAAAATGTAATTCATTTCCTTAAAACAAATAAGGACGTAATAAAACTTAAACTATGCATTTCAAATGTGTGACATGGGTTTCCACACTGCAGTGAGTCATGGCTGCTTCTTATCCACCCACTGCCTTTCCAAACTTCAAAAATAGATGTTGCAAGCAAAGATTATCTTGTACCACTATTTGTTTATTCGCCTACAAAATGTCGCAAAACATATGTGTTTATCTTCCAAAATAGATCAAGTGCACTCCCCTCATGTCATCCAGGAACAGATGCCCATATTTAATCCACCATGCTTAACCATCTGCCATAGTTGGCAGTAAGGTAACTTCTCAACCGCCTATATTGTACTCTGGAGAAAATTACTTTGAAAAAGAGTATGAATATATAAAGAGAATTACAATTCTGTATATTGATTAATCATTTGTCCAGTATGGCCCAATTTTGGTCCTCAGTGTCAAACCTAGGAAATATCAGCAAAATGATATATTTCTTATTTTCATCATTTTCTCATGTTTATTCATTCAACAATACTGTGTACTAACAATACTGTGTACTATGAAAAAGAATGGTTGATACTGATTCACCCAGTAAATTTCTTTGAACCTAACTCTGAACATAATTCAAAAATTTCAGATAAGTCTTGTAAATAAAGCAAACACACACACAATAAAGTGTCCACAAGTCTTGCTATTGACCTGCATTTAAGATGTACTTTAAAAAAAAGAGCTATGTCAATCTCAAGATGGTATTTTCCATTATCAGGGAAGTCTGAGGTCCAAATGAGTTCAAATGTGTCAGGTGAGAAGCTATGAATCTGATGGATTCAATGGACTCCTGTGCCCAAAATGGCACAGAACTTTGACAGCCGTGGAGTTATAATGAGAGCAAAATCCTTTTCTAATAAAAGGTCAAGGAATAAGTGCAAATGTCTTTCCTTCCCCTATTGCCTCCATCTTGTTTCAAACCTGACAGGGCTTTGGGCTTGTTGGAAGTTTTGATGTGTGAATCCTCTGACAGCAATAGGATTAGTTTTCCATGATTTGTAGGTATCCCTGAGAGGATTTTGTCTAGAAAGACAAACTAAAAATATTAAAATAAGTTGAACAAATTCTGTGAAATCATGTTTACCTCCCCAGCACTATGCAGTTGCTAGAGCTATCAGGAAATAACAGCATCATAAGCATATTGTAAATTCTTTAACATGGATTGAAATAACATATGTCCAGAATAATAGGAAACAACTAACTTGCTCAACAATTCACTCTATAAATATATAGAATATTCTTTATTTTCATTGTATATATATATAGTTTTATATTTTCCCACTGCATAATATGAAGAAATATAGATCCATAGAAGCAGGGGTCTACCACATTAGACAGGACCTGAGGTGCAGACTGTGCAGAGAGGCCTCAGAGACAGTCCAACACATAGTGGCAGTGTGTAAGATGTTGGAATCATCAGGAGTCAACTCAGCATTGTCTCATAAGCATAAGGGGGGTCTTTTCTAGTAAAACACATCTCTATTGTGCTTGTGGGATGTCACATGGGTCACCTGATTTCCACTTCTTTCTTCTTCTTGAGTTTGGGGGATTTACAACCTCCATTACTCTTTGGGCACACCTGCAAGCAGGAGGCGCTGCACAATGCAGCTCTCGTCCATTTCATCTTGCTTGCACACAGATCTACAATGAATCTACTTTTATCCAGATCTACTGAATAAATATAAGCTATCTCTATTTTTTCTTCATCTAACTAATGTGTGAAGACTGAATTTATTTCTGAACATAATTAAGCTTAAAGTGCAAGTCCCTGCTGGTTCACGTTTCTACTCTGCAAGATTGTTGTTAGCTGCTTGGAGTTCTTTTATTAACCTTCAAAACTCCATCATAAGATGCAGGCAGGAACAGCATACACTGAACGGCACAACAAGTAGCTGGCATTGTGTACAGGAACATCTGTACAGTGTATGGACTAGACCCTCCCAAGTACAGATGGAAGATTCCACAGAGGGTCATGGAGAATAAGAGGGCTAAGATCCTGTGGGACTTCCAGATCCAGATGGACAGGCAGGTACTGGCCAATCAACCAGACATCGTGGTAGTAGACAAGGACCAGAAGACAGCAGTGGTGATAGATGTAGCGGTGCCAAGTGACATCAGGAAGAAGGAGTATGAGAAGCTGGAGAAGTACCAGGGCATGAAGGAAGAACTGGAGAGGATCTGGAAAGTGAAGGCCGAAGTAGTCCCAGTGGTGGTAGGAGCACTGGGAGATGTGAATCCTAAGCTGGGAGAATGGCTCCAACAAATCCCAGGAACAACATCAGAGCTCTCTGTCCAGAAGACTGCAATGCTAGGAACAGCTAAGATACTGCGCAGAACCCTCAAACTCCCAAGCCTCTGGTAGAAGACCCGAGGTTGAGGAAGACACATACCACCCATAGGGATGAGAAGGGAATTTTTAAATATATATATATTGTAGTAATTTCTTCTATCTTACCTAGGTAAGATAGAAGAAAAAGATGATAGAACGTACCAGCCCACTTAGATATTTCTTCAAGCTCTCATATGCAAACCCTAAAAATATAGTAATGCTATGATTTTCTTCACTATTAAATTTTTTTAAAAAACTACAATTTGGTTTTCTTGTTCTTGTTCATCCGCTACTCTTTGGAAAGATTCCACCCATGCAACTAAACTGATCAATGAAGAATGTAAGTTGAGTCAATTATCATGAAGGAAAAAAAATATGTTTACACTGATACATTTAATGTGTACTATGAGATGCAAACCTGGCGAAGCAATTAAGTAGAGATTGCAGATCTTTTTGTAGTTGGCCACTTAATGAAATCATTATTATATTAAACAGGTCTGCCAACTTTTATATCAGTTTAGTTGTAGAATTTGGCCCTTCGTTATAGGCAAATTATAATTTAGCAATAATTTTGAGAGAAAAGACAATAACACATTCCTATGGGGAACAAATACTGAAACTTCAAAAATGAGTTTCTTGAAAGGGGAGGTGATAGAGAATATGATACCTCAGTGTAAAATATAAAGAGCTTTAAAAACATTCATGTTTAGAATTAAATTTCCTCTGATCTCAGTCCTCACTTAATTCTTCTTTAACAAGAGCTTTAGACAGTGATGTTCATATACAAAGATACATGAGTTGCTGCATTTTTTCTACTTAATCCTGGGAAGCAGAACTTTCTAAATTCATTAGGATATAAATCTTTTTTATGCATCGAAGTCATTTATCTTCAACAAAGTAACATGTGTTAGTTATATTAGAAATGTTATCATACCAAGACCAGCAAGATGAGAAATCAATAGATGAGAATTATTCCACAGGTACAGTCAAAGTTTTGCAGATTTCTTGTAAGGATCTATAGGAAGTCATAACCCTGCAGATGCATCTGAAAAAAAATAACTAAATGGGATTGTCTGGGTATAATTCAAATTAAGCAGAATTTTAAAAATGTGAATGTTTTTATTTTATTGCAACCATTTTAATGCCTTTTGAGCAGTAGAATTTTATTCAAACACATACAGTGACAGTAGTGATCAAATTTCACTTTGTAAGGCATATTGATATACTGAACTAAAGTGAACCTCATAAAAATTGCCATTGTATAGCTAGGTATCTTAATTAACATTGTTCTGAATTTATTCGTATCAGAATCCTAAGTCTGTGATGAATAAGTTAGTTGTTTATAACACAGAATTCGGAAATACGTTGCCCTTCAGATGTTGGACCTCAACTTTCATCTTATCTGAATATTAGCCATATCTTCTGGGCCTGGTTAAATGTGAGTCCAGAAATATGACCAGGCTTCTAAATGGCTACAGCAGATCTGAGAACACTCGTGTCATATCCTATTTGAAAAAATAATAGGCTTTTACAATTGCTCTAACCATTCTCACATGAATTTTATAAATCCATTTATTAAGCAAAATGGCCACCTGAATTCAAATATAAGATTGTATCACTGTTTATATCTCTTCTTCCTGGAAAGAAGATAAATACATTTTTTGCCTGAATAAACACAAAAAGTAAACTCAAATATTATATACCAAATAAAGCAATATTTATCTCTACAGGTACACCTTGTTATTTGTGGAGGTTCCATTCCAACTAAACAACCACAGATAATAAGACTGTGGGTCATGAAGTCTGTGAAAAGGTATTTTAAGCATGCATAAAACTCATCTGCCATAAAATACACAGCTACCTGCCCAAACCCATGGATACATTAAACCATTTATCATGGATACTAAGTTCTGATATATATTTTCTAACTACAGGTAAACAAAACCATGTATAACAAGATGTTGAATAATAAGGGTGACTTGTAACTGCTCTGTTATTTGGCAGTGCAAAACATCTCCCCAATTGCTTAATGAAACAATTGGGGATAGATGTGCAACCTCACCATCCAACTTTGAAGTAATTTCAGTAGTATTGTCAAACTCAGTTTTGACTTCCCTTGAAACTCGTCATATATTTTGCATCAGAGGTACTCACATTGTTTTCCATATTTTTCTTTAAGTAAAATTTAGTAAAAAAAATGTATCATTGTCAGTAAGTATAGAATTAGGGATAATCTGAGTCTATATTTAGCACCACTGAATTATATGTTATAGCAGATTTCGAATTTAAAAGAAAGTGTTCACCCAAGAATCAACTGATCAGCCTTGAGTCTATATTGGAAGAGTTAAGTTGAGCTGTTATTGTACACTGAAACATAATGTCCCATTATCATGACAGAAAGTTAAGGCTTGTGGCTGGCCATTTTAACAAAGCTGAGCTGAGAAGTGAATGAAACCCGAAGCAATGTTAGCCCTGCCACCCCGAAGCAGCTCTCATGGTCACAAAGGGTAATGGAGTCATAAAATGCATTGGCTGGTTACTCATCTCATTGTCAGAGAATCCATAGTAGTAGTCAATACCTTCTCCTCAATGTTCATCATACATAGTTCTTCATATATTGGAATATAAATTTGCAGCTTTGAGCATTAGCTGTCATATCCCTAGAAGCAGCAGAATCATCATTAATATGCAATTTGAAAGGGAACAAAACCCTTTGTCTAGGAACCAGCGCACCAAAGGAATCTGTGCAACATAAAGCAAGATAACCAAAACATCCATGGTAAATGTGAATCAAAATTAAAGCTAAAACCAAAGAGACAAATAAATATATCACAGAGCAGCGTAAGATCAGTGACTAAGAGTAACATAGAAATAATATCACTCTTCAGAAGCTCTCCACAAGAGCTCTGTTTTTAATAGTTATAGAAAGATAACGTTGTCCCACCAGATAGGCACTTCCACTGAGAAATAGCATTTGCAGGACTCAGCCTGCCTCACCTGACAAACCAACAGCAAGTGACAAGTGACAAACCAACAGGAATTTCTTTTGGGTTACGCGGAATGGACATGTTGATTCCAGCTCGAGGTTATTGTCCCAAACATGACCAGCTATAGCAGTTTTATACGTTAAGACCACTAGAAGCTATTAGACCAGTGCATTGGTCTATGTGGTGACAAGTGTCATCTGAAAATGGGTCCCTTCATTCTGCACTGACATGTAGGGTGCACTGCAGTAGATTAGATAAGAACAGCGATAATGACTTGAATTATAATAGGACAATCTTTGTGTTCCATGTAGGGCACACACAACTGGTGCATCAACTGAAACTGAGTAAAGCTCTCTTGGTTACAGCTTCTTCCTGATCATCCATCAGTAACCATGAGTGCAGGAGCATTTCCCAGTAGTGGACCTCTTCTTCAGGGATAGCAGCAACACATCAAGAGGCAACACTAGAGCTGACCGAATGCCTTAATGTACAAGCAGCAACTTGCTTGGAATAGTCTGTTTCATCCCATCCAAACCCTAACAACCTCCGGACACTGAGACAAGACACTGACAGCATCAGCTACAGGGCCCAGAGTAGTGTTATAAGGCTATATCCCAAACTGATGGATGAACTCACTCAGCAGCTTTAGGTAAGTGTTAACAGCATGGGGGAGAAAACTGAATTCAGCTGCACTCCAGAACAAAGCAACTATCAAGCCAATCTGTCCTCCCCTTCAACCACCAACTGAATCTGATCTCTTAGAAACAAGTGGAACCATAATAAAGCAGTGCTTCTAATTCCCAATCCTTCACTGGTATCGAAGACTGCTGAATGGAGCACACAGTCCCCATCTAGGGTCCTAACAACAGTCATCCACAAGAACAACCAATATCATCTTTATCCTTTGCTCAGGTCTGAACCTTGGCTTCCACTAGGGTGGTCAACACCTGCCACCCCAGCACTGTCTCAGTAACATTGCCTTTTTAAAGATCTGTTCAATCGTGTCCGATTCTTGGAGACTGCCTGGACAAGTCCCTGCAGTTTTCTTGGCAAGGTTTTTCAGAAGTGGTTTGCCATTGCCTCCTTCCTAGGGCTGAGAGAGAGTGACTGGCCCAAGGTCACCCAGCTGGCTTTGTGCCTAAGGCAGGACTAGAACTCACAGACTCCCGGTTTCTAGCCTGATGCCTTAACCACTACACCAAGCTAGCTCTAACATTGCCTTAAAAATGCACAATTAGAGACCAAGCAATGGTGGTTAAGAACAGCTAAATCCAGGGAGGGTCTCTTTCAAGACTGCAGGCACATCATCCTCCAAAGTAAGATGACAAGTTCCTGGATCCAGACACTTATATCCCCCACCCCACCCCAACCTACTGAGCCAGGAGGGGCATAGATCTAGACATACAGAGATCATGTTATCCATTTCATCAGAGTCCACAGGCTAAAAGAAGCCCCAGATAAAATAGCAAAATGCTGCCCTCTACCCTTGATGAGTCAATCCTTCAGTAAATCTGAGCAACTATGTCAGCAAAGTGCTGTGCAAACAAGCCAGAGCAGCCAAAGGCAAGAGTCTTTGCTGCCATTCCCCAAAAGGGAGTTGGGAATTTTAATAAAGCCACTAGCTGCCAGCTCAGTGATGCAATAAAGGAGAAGAATTACAGAGGATTCATTTCCCTAATCACTACAGTATATGCTTGAACTTCAGTTCATACATATGCTTAGTCAGAATCAATTTTCATATTCCTCTACTGGCACTCCAGATGTTGCTTCTAACTCTTCAAATCCCAAAGCTCTTCAGTAAACCAGGAAGCCATTTGGGATCAGCCAACAGAGAGAGGCCATTCAGGAACAACATATAAAGGGCCCACATTGCCTCCTGTTGCCAGCAGCTGATCAAGCACTCCACAAGATCACTAGGAAACTCCCTGTGTCTGCTGGAATCAATTCAGATCCATGATAAATCTGGGGTGGATTATACTTATGGGCCTGTAAACTTCAAAGAAATGATAGGCATTAGTAAATTTTATTTAGCCCAGGAACTAGAGCCAGTTTGGTCCAGTAGTTAAGGTGCTGGGCTAGAGACCAGGAGACTGTGAGTTCTAGTCCCGCCTTAGGCATGAAAGCCGGCTGGGTGACCTTGGGCCAGTCACTCTCTCTCAGCCCAACTCACCTCACAGGGTGGTTGTTGTGGGGACAATAGGAGGAGGAAGGAGTATTAGGTATGTTCGCCGCCTTGAGTTATTTATAAAAATAATAAAGGCGGGATAAAAATTAAATAAATTTATCTAACCATGGCAAAAGACTAAGACAAATGTGCTCCATATCCAGATTACTACACAGTTGTTCCAGGTGAAAACAACATGCAAAATGTGGCTCTCCATGTCAGTCCAGAGATTATCTGGGATAAACCATGGAAGCCTCAACTCCTGAGTCTTTCTCTATTCCCTGGCACAGGGTGGTTGAACACCAACACAAGACCTTTCCACTAGTGCATAAAAGAGTGGGTTTTCTCCCTACTGGTGAGGGCCATCCTCCAGTTCAAGGATCTACCATGGAACAGTGTAAACAGTTTAAATATTTAGGAACTTGTTTTAATAATAATGTCTTCTCAGCTCATGACATTATGTCAAAATGGATGCAACAAAAAATAACATAATTTGAAAAATATATCTATAAAAGGGGGACAATAGTGATCCCAGTTTTAAAAGTTTACGAGAGCAAGATTTATGTCAAATGCTATAGTGAGCTGAAAACTGAAGCTTCAATAATAATTTTATCTAGGCAGTGGAAATTATACAGAACCATGTTTAAATGGCTATTTGTTCTTCCGCTGGGAATTCCAGCTACTGTTTTTCAGTGAGAGCTCAAATTTAGTAATCCATCTCAGTGGGAAATAGTAAGTTCATGGTTCACTAGTTTTTTGAAGCACTGAAGCATAAGAACATATGAAAATAAGCGCTCAGGGGATTGCATCAATTGTAATCTTTCCCATCTATGGATACAATCTGGGCTGAATCACTCTGGCAAACTTATAATATTCCAAGGGCAAGGGGGTGGGTGTCGTAAGGTTTTAGGGCTGACAGGAAAACCATCACAGTCTCTAGATTTGCTCCAGACTATCTTAGACTGAAAAAAGACCATTGGAGAGACAGTATAACGTATCTACTGTATAACACATCTAACCAATAATTAACAAACTGGGGATTAATTTTTTTCCTCACTTTTTTGTATTAATGTTCATATCAGTGAAGATGCTGCAAGGTAAATAAATTGAAAATGTGGGAAAGAAAAATAAAATACCAATCTATATATCAGCTGCAAGTTCTGGGTAAATGGGAAAAGAGAATGTATTTTAACTTACTTAGCCATTCGTACATGGCAGAATATAACCCCCAAATATTGCTGATCTTGGCAGCCATACAAGGTTTTAGGGAAAGAGAAGGTTTATATATTGTCTTGCATACAGAGATGAAGACATTGCCCCAGGGCTCCATCTTCTAAGAGTGTTTGAGGCATGAAAATTTCCAAAGGAAAGGATTTAGAGCATCAGCTTAAGCCAACAGCTTCACCAAGGCAAAACAAAGGCTTCAGGTCCTTAATGAATGGGAGCTCTCTTGATCCTTTGTTAACATACAACTATAATTCTTCCATCTGTTACCTCAGGATTTTTCAAACTGTTCTGCAGAATCCTAGGGTTCCATGAGAACTTGATGGGGTTCCATTAAAGACTGAGGGCAAAATAAAAGTTCTCTCAAACATAGCCAATTTTCTCTCATTAGAGCCTTGCCTCTTGATCAGGAATTCTGGGAATCTTTTTTTAACAGGTTCTGTAGCCTGAAAAAGTTTGAAGACCCCTGCATTAAGTGATTCTACCTTTTTTACTAATAATTTGAAATATCCACATTCAACTGGCCACAATGGAGAGTTAGGAATGTTTGTATCAACTCTCCGTTATCAATGCTTTCCTTTTCTTCCACACAAAAATCTCATATAAGGCATAAACTACTCTGCCCTAACCTTAAGATAGTAGTAGTAGTAGTAGTAGTAGTAACAACAATAGCATCAGAATAGAACAAATATTCAGAAACTACTGTACTTACCTGAAAGAAACACACATTTAAAGTGACCTTCTCCCTTCTCTAAAAGGAATATCAGAATATAAAACTTGTCCTCCCCCATTACCATATTCTCAACTCATCTAAGATGACCTTCCCATTTTAAAGATAAATAATTCGGTGGAGGGGAAACCTCTTTATTCAATAAATTCAATAAATACAATATGAAATTTAGCTTTTCTTAAAATCCATCCCTGTGAAATCAATTCACATGTGTTATTAAGTCATAGTTTGTTTTTAGAGTCCATAATAGCCATAAATTAGGTTTTTGAAAAAAAAGCGATTGAATTTACAAAAAATAATAAAATAAAACCAAATTAATTATGGCTTCATGCAATGTGTAAATCCAGTAATATTATGTTCTCTTGCCTTTGTTTATAATGCTAATTTTGTTTCAGGATTTTTTCTGGATCTTTCCTATCACGGGCATTTATGACTCCACAGGATTTGATGTGGATGACAGTACATTAGACACCATTTTTCTTCTCTTTTATTAACAAATAAAACAAGTTTCTCCATTTAGTCTGAATCAATGTTCCTTTGCAGGAGTTATTTGCAACTAGGTAAGCCCAAAATCTTCTGTCTCCCCTCCCTCTGCCTGTGGCTGGAGTTAGAAGCAGTTGCCCAGGCATTTTTAAAGTAAACTATTTTCCTCTACAGAGGTTATAAATAATTTAAACAGTAGCAAATATTTTCTACAGTGTTACTTTTCTACTGACAAAGAAAAGCTTCCTGCATCTACTGAAGTTTACCTTGTTATGTGTGTAACTAGCGTATCAGGTAAATTCAGAGGTTGTCACTTCTATGTATAAATTCCCTTCCTGCTCCATGATAAGTAAAAGGCTAATTACACTGGCTGGCATTCTCTTTCCCCCAGGCTAGTTTTGGTTCTATGTCTAGTGGAATTTGACCTCTCCCATCTCAATGTTCAGTTTCCCCTATGGAGGCTCTCTGTGTTGAGTAGATTTCATCCCTCGGTGCTTTTCTTCAACAGTGTTCTCTGAACTCCTGGGAGAATTCAGGCTCCCCTAAAACTAACATATCTTCAGCAATTCCAAAACCTGCCTAATCCATTTTGGTCTGCCAGCCAACATAACCCTTTCCTAATATCAGCAATATAAAAAAACTGAGCGCCACGTGACGGAGTGAGCTCCCACACTCGCCCCAGCTCTTGCCAACCTCGCAATTCGAAAGTATGCAAATGCAAGTAGATAAATAGGTACCACTTCGGTGGGATGGTAACAGCGTTCCGCGTGTGTCATGCCAGCCACATGACCACGGAAGCATCTTCGGACAGCGCTGTGTCTTCGGCAAAGAAATGGAGATGAGCACCACCCCCTAGAGTCGGACATGACTGTGCAGGCGAAAACCTTTACCTTTACCTTTTAATATCAGCAAGAGTCAATAGCGAAAGGTGTTTATCATTGCTTTGCCAGCCATTTCCCCCCTATCTTTCCTTACAGAAGTCCCTTCTTCTTCCCACAAAGTCCCTCTTTTAAGACTCCGTCTTGTTGACAGCTCAGCACCAGCCCCTCCTTTCTCCTTTGAGAAAATATTTTCTATCAGAAAATGGGTTCCACTCTTTATTAAAAGAACAGCATGTTGGTTTGGGTGGCTACATAATAGGATGCTAAAGAGCCATGGCAGGCAGTCACACCACCCTTTTTAATCCTAGTTATGTTTCATCACTTCTGAGTCACTGTCATATCTACCTGCTCTCCTCAAAGCAAAACCAGTTGTTTCTTCATCTGCATTCATAGTTGGGCTGTACCTTGGGTTTACCATGAAAAGCCCAATTATATTGAATGTTGGTGGTTTTCAATCACATTTACCTAAGTTGATATTCAAAGGTATTTGCTGTATGTGTTGTAATGTAATAATTAGGGCTGTTGACTTATTGCCTAGACATGGCAGGTATTTTATCCATTATTTCTCCTGTTCAATCATTACAAATCCATTCCGATCTACATTAGACGCGGTGGCTCAGCAGGTTAAACCGCTGAAGCTGTAGGGCTGCCGGTCGGAAGGTCGGCAGTTCAAATCCCCGCGCAACGAGGTGAGCTCTCGTTGCTAGTCCCAGCTCCTGTCGACCCAAACAGTTTGAAAGCTTGCAAGTAGATAAATTGGGTACCACCTTAAGTGGGAAAATATGCTGGCCTCCTGTCGGGGGTCGGTATCCACCAGACGGAAGATCTCTTCGAATGGCGGCGGTTACGATAGATCCCGGAAGCAACAACATCTACAGGACGTCAGCAGCCGGCTCCAACGCAAGGCACCCTGGGACTTGTAGTCCGGAAGCCAGGAAGAGTCGGTTCCCTTACCCCCTCCCCTTGCGCGTGGATTAGAAAAAACATTGTATAACTGAAATGTATAAACGATATATGTAAGCCGCCCAGAGTCCTCCGCTAGGGAGGAAATGGGCGGGGTATAAATACAAGTATAAATAAATAAATTAGCCCACCAGTAAATGTTCTTCTTACCTTTAGATTCTTGACCTTGGAGAGTTCTTTTCCTATAATATGCATTTCATGCTTTGGAACTGATGCTGGTAATTGGACTCAAAAGATATTCCATCTATGCTTAATTGGTATTTATTGTGTTTGAAGCAGCTTATCAAGACTGAAGCCAATTTTTGTGATAGGCTGTGCCTTGAGTCTTAACACAGAAAGTCAAGCAGAGGTCAAATGAACGAAAGACAGAAGACAGGAGTAAGTATGGCCTGACGGTTAAGTATCAAACATGGCAAACAATGACTAATAGCAACATTCTATTTGTGTCTCCTCAGAAGGGAGCCCTTTGGAGTTCAGGGTGAGCTCTTTCAGATAAATAGGTATAAGATGTTATCTTTCTTCAATAAACATGGTAGGATAATGAAGACCTGGCTTTCCCCCCAGATGTTGGGGTCATGATGATAGCAGAGCCAGCATGTTAGAGAAATGTTTATGGGGACAACTGGGTTTTTTAATTGGTTCTTCTTTGTTTATTATATGTTTATCTTTTTGTTCACCATTCAGGATTACATCGGTTATATACATTTGTGAAATAAATAAATAAATAAATAAATAAATAAATAAATAAATAGTTAGTTAGTTAGTTAGTTAGTTAGTTAGTTAGTTTATTTGGTTCGGCAAATGGAAAGCAAAGGGGCAGATGCAGAAACATAGTTAAAGATGAGCTTAAGGCACATAAGATAAGGTAGGTTACATGGCTATTCTGCAGATACATTGCTTAGTCTCAGAAATATAGTTTGAACAATATATAGCCAGCCAAGCCCCTCAAATTACATGGACCTGGTTTGGCTGATGAGCTGGAGTTCTATTGCTAACTAATGTATGAGTAATATTGCAACATAACAAAGACGGCATCAGTAATGCTGTTGTCTGACAGGAGGTAGTATAGTGTACAGACTGGCTCTTGGACTCTGGTTCCGAAATCCTTGATTTAAGTATCATGGCACCTTACATTTCCATGTAAATTCAATCTGCATTGAGTCCACTTGCCTTAGGATCTTAGTTAGAAGTTAGTTGTTATAGTTGGTTAGTTGGATGTTATAATTAGTTGCATGTGTTGTCTGCTACATTACTGTTAATGCTCAGCAGCACTTCAGCTAATAAATATATTTTGCTTTTGGCCAACAGATCTCCTTGATATTTTCTAATATCTAGAGTATAGTCAGTTACAATGTCAGTTTCTAATATCTAGAGTATAGTCAGTTACAATGTTGTCATGTACAATAATGTCAAAAGAAATAAGGCAGCTCCAAGGCAATCCAGTTGCCCAATCTGAAAATAAGCATGTCTAGGTGACAAGTCTAAACACTTGGGCACAAAGTAGTCTTGAACATAATGGACATCTAGAACAGATTTATTATGCCATTCCCAATCAAATCAAGAATCAGAAAACTAGCAGTGAATCATCCCTAACTTTGTCCTCTACAGATATTTTGGATTACAAATCCCAGAATCCACATTTTATTCTTTCCAAATAAATACATATTTTATTTAAAATGTTTCTCAAAAGGTTTACAATATAATGATTAAATAATAGGTATCTATTTTCTCAGTGGAGCATCTGAAATTAAGGGTTTCAGTTCGCTTGATCAAGTCTTAGTGTCATAAACACTAATGTTTATAACATGTCATAAACACTAATGTTTATGATATCTCCAATATATGCTGTCATTAGACAGAGTCTACCATGGTAGAGATGGGCGGGGATAAATCCAAATAACAAATAAATAAATAAAATAAACAGATTAAAAAGGCAAAACTTTAAATGAACTCCCAGCCTGAAACCCCACACATATTGAAGAAAATGTGGCAGAATATTATACTGTCCTTTATCATTCAAAGAGTACCGATATAATTATCCAAATATTGTGCAAGTGAACTTCCTGTTCCTCTTTTCCCCTGACCATCTCACTCTATTTGTGCCTGGAGGCCCTCAGATTCTGTGGAGCAGATCTGCAGGAGACTCCAGGGAAACTGTGTCATCAGATCTGCTGCATACAGTAGGTAGTTGGCCAAAACTGGATTCACCTATAGGTGGTGTTTTGTTTTGTTTTGTTTTGTTTTGTTTTGTTTTGTTTTGTTTTGTTTTGTTTTGTTTTGTTTTGTTTTGTTTGTTCCCTTTGAGTCAGTGTTGACTCCAAAACTCATTTTATTGATTAGTCGAATTGACCGTATCAATATAGCAAAATAAGATTAAAATATTAACAAAGCATAATCAAGGATACAGTAGTAAAGTAAAATAATAAAATAAGGTACATATATATGTGATCACAATACAAAGAGACAATAATCAGATGAGATAATCACCTTTACAGGATACCCCAATTTGTTCAATATATTGGGATCCTAAAGCCCCAGTCTTCCGTATAAACGTAGCAATTCTACATACAATATATATATTGGTGCCCTGGAGAAAATAAGACAATCTAAAATTTGGGTCCCAGTACATTGTTCTTTCCAATAATGGAGATAAATATTTAAGCCTGATGGATGCATATAGTTGGCAATTAAACAGGATATGAGAAATATTTTCAATATCAGGCGAACCGCATATACAAGTTCTCTCATAATATGGGATGTTATGAAAGCATCCATATTTGGCTATTTTTTTAGCTAGACTTTCAGAAGTGGCTTGCCATCGCCACCTTCTTCCTAGGGCTAAGAGAGGGGGACTGGCCTAAGGTCACCCAGCTGGCTTTGTGTCTAGCCTGGTGCCTTAACTGCTACCCCAAACTGGCTTTCTACACCCAACTCTTTAATATGAAACAATGCCAAAATATTTTTTTGTTTGTTCATTACTACTAGAATGTATACTGTGGCAATACTGAGGTATCCTATAGTACAGAGCTTTCCAAACTGTGTGTCGTGACACAAAAGTGTGTCGCTACACACAGTCTGGTGTGTCACCACACAACCCGGAAGCGCTGATCATCATCAGCGCTTCCGTGTTTTCCCGCGGCGACACACCAACAGCAGTGCGCAAAAACCCGAAAGCGGCAGCAGCACTTCCGGGTTTTTGCGCGCTGCTGCACTTCCAGGTTTTCCCGCGGCGACACACCAACGCCGGTTGGTGTGTCGCCGCGGGAAAAACTTTGGAAAGCCCTGCTATAGTACCTCGTAGCTCAAACATTTTAAGTGATTGTGAGTAGTAAATATAGGTGCAACAATCTGTTCAACAGAATTTGCATATAAGTTTTTAGTGGCATAGTTAAAGAACTAATTTCTTCTGAATTAGGTTGGTGCATATACTTTTTACTTATGAATTGTTAAACCTAAGAATCTCCACATTTTCATGTTGTTTTCACTTGGTTGGTCTTTTTGGAATATTAATTCAGTACTCATCTGCATTATTCAAATTAATCCATGAATTATGCATGTACACAGACTTACCACTGTTTCACACTTGTGGATTGATATATTAAATCTCAAATTCCAAGCATGTTTAAATATCTCCAATATATGCTGTTATTAGTCTGCCAAATGCATTAGAATTATTTACAATATAAAACAATTGGAATCCCACACACTTTTAAAGTACACCAAGTTTTCCAGGCTCTTTTTTTAAAAGCTGCTATAATATAATATAGTAGCAGAAAAGTAAATTACAGAAGGGGAAAAATCCATTTCCATGTTAATGGACCATGCTCATGAACTGTAAGCATCCTCTTGGAGAGCAAATAGAGTTTTTAATATTTTAAAAACTCACTTCTGAGAATAAAGGTTATATTAAAAGTACTCTTGGTAAGGCATTTATACAGCTAACTTTATATATTTCCCTTTTTAAAAAATTGCTTAGTTCTGACAGGAAAATATAAAATGAAAGACCAAGGACTAACCAAAGAAAAGCAACTTTTTACTTCAGTGGATTTTATTTCATTTGAAAACCTTTTAATTTTCCCTGCAAGAGCGTTCCTAAAGATCAAACAAAAGTTGCAACTTTCTATGCATGACAATTGACAACCATCTCCTTTACTACTATAATTAAATCTTTCCTTAAAGTGGAATGGTAGAGAGAAAAGCTTACAGATATTTTTAAACATATCTATGAAAGGAAAAGGCATGTGTGTGTGTGTGTAGTAGTAGTAGTAGTAGTAGTACAGTAGTAGTAGAAATAGTTGTAGTAGTAGTGGAATGCTTTAGGCTGCAAGGCTGCATCTTAGGATCCCTGGAAGAACATCACAAGGACTTTGGGTTCATTGGATTTTTCTTCCTCTGAGTTTGGAGAGTGTTCTCAGAGAGAGAAATCTAAGCTTGGATACCCTCATCCAGCCCAATAACTATTTCCACATAGTTACTTTCTCAATGGCAAAGCACTTTCTTTTCAAAAAGAACTTATGGCACAGTAGCCCCTACATCTCCCATTCCCATGCCTCCAGTTCCAGGGGAATAAAATAGACTTTTTTCTCCTCGATGGGGAAGAAATCACTCTCTTCTGCTCTACCAGTTTTTCTTCAGCGATGCTTAGGCAAACCAGAGCAGCTCCAAGTGCATGTGCTCTGGCTGAACATTAGGACTGTTCTGCCTGTTGGATTATTTTGGCTTATTGTTGGAAGTCACCAAGTATTAAATACAACTGACTTACAAAAATCGTATTTGTAAAATACTTCTTTATTTATCCTGCTAATGTGATATAAATAATAAATAAATAAATAAATAATGTCACTAGTTTAAAATGAGATTTACTATGACTAATAAGTTTCGAATCAAATAGCAAAAGACACGTTCCTTCTCAAACTATACATTTCTGTTTAACCATTTTTTCTTCATTATATGTGTTTTGGTGCACAGGATTTACACTGATACTTAGAAACTAACTAAATAAGCCCTCTACTGAGTTATCTACAATATTTACAGATTGTGCATATGCAGCCATAACTATTTGCTTATAATTTTTTACCTGGAAACCAACACTGTTTCAAAGTTCTCTTATGTTTAGAGTGCAAGTTTAAGGAATAGACAAAATGCTCACTTCATGTGTGAATCAGATTCTTGTTTTCAGTGTTTTCCTTATTCAGTGGGGAATAAGGGGCTTTGAGGGAGCTTCCTAGGCATGGCATCACCATTCAGTATTGTTGGCCAACTGTCAGAATCCATGCTTCCAAACAAGTTGCCCTTGGACTGACACCTTATCCGTTAAGTTCCTTATGTTCTTTGGACCCTTCATCTTTTGGGAAGACAAGCTTGTTTAGAGACAGCTGTATAATCAGAAGGAGACTTTCAATGTGCAAGAGTTCCAGAGAAACAAATCAGAGACTGGAGATTTATGGTGAGGGGGGTTGATTTATTTTGACCCACCCACTGTGCCTCAAGTTAATTAAAATTTATTTCAAATGACTATCAACAATTCTTCTTGGAATTGAGCTGGACTTGAGTACATTACTGGAACAGCCCATTTGAAAGAGCTCCCTATGTGCAAAAGGATTATCTGAAGGAGAGAATACATAACTATGGACTTCCAAGGTATATTAGGTTACACAAGAAATCCTGAATTTGGGCCCACCTTCGTGCATTTGTTGTAGGCATTTTAATTTCTTCCTATTTTATTGAAATGGTAGGATACTGTTAGGGGCGTGGTGGCTCAGCGGGTAAGATGCCAGGCTTGTCGATCGGAAGATTGCAAGTTCGGAGGTTCGAATCCCTAGCCCTGCGTGCGGAGTGAGCTCCCGCACTAGCTCCAGCTCTTGCCAACCTAGCAATTCGAAAGCATGCAAATGCAAGTAGATGAATAGGTACCACTTCAGTGGGTAGGTAACAGCGTTCCGCGCATGCCATGCGGCCACATGACCGTGGAAGCGTCTTCGGACAACGCTGGCTCTTCGGCTAACAAACGGAGATGAGCACCGGCCCCTAGAGTCGGACACGACTGCACAAATGTGCGGGGGGAACCTTTACCTTTACCTTAGGATACTGTTATCCATATGCAAAATAGCTTATGGACAAATGTCAAGCTGTTCTTTTCTACACCATTTACACACACACACACACACACACACACAAATACACATTTATTTATTTAAGATATTTAAAAAAAAAAGATTTGCCAAATGGTTAGAAATCAAAAACAGTTTCTTTTGCAGGAAAAGAACACAAATCTGAACTTTAAAGGTCAGGTACTGACATCTTGGTTGTTTACTAAGAACCAGCACCTCTTAATATTTTCTCTGCCATATTAATAATTTAAAAACAGAGGAATGATTATTCCCAATAACTGTAGCATTGTCTCTCTTATGTTACATGCCATTTTTAGTTCAGTACATTGTTACATTTTCCCTTTCTTTAGAAGTCAATACTAATAATGTTAACATGGTTCTCTTTGGGTTTTTTTGTTATTAAAACATCAATAATACATTTATTCTATCTATTAATTCCTCAAAACAATTACGTAATATATCTCATGGCAAGATTTTCAATACATCAAGTTTTAACATGCTGTTTTCGCCTATCAATATTGGTCCACCAACAATTTATCTGATGACTTCATGCCTTTTAGATCAGTTCATTCTTAACACAAACTTCTTTATGCCCAAGGTTTCATTGTCAAATTAAGATCAAACTTCTGAAGCCTTTTTTACTTTATAAACTAATAGTGATTCAGAACTTCTACTGTGCTCTGATATAGCCTCATGATGGAGTTCCGTGCAAAGGACAGAATGGAGAGTTGCAGCAAGAACAAACTGAATATATAGTACAGAGTTTTCCAAACTGTGTTGGGACACGTTAGTGTGTCGGCTGCAGTGTCTGGGTGTGTCGCGGCTGCTGCTGCCTCCAAGCCCTGCCAGGATTCCGCGCAGGTCCTAGTGCCTGCCTTGTGCTTTGCTGCCTCCAAACCTGCTGTGATTCCACGCAGGTCCTAGTGCCTGCCTTGTGCCTTGCTGCCTCCAAACCTGCTGTGATTCTGCACAGGTCCTAGTGCCTCCCTTGTGCCCTGCTGTAAGAGTGTGTCACGAAATGATGCATGTCTAAAAGGTGTGTCACCAACATGAAAAGTTTGGAAAGCTCTGATATAGTAGTTAGGAGGAACAAGCAAGCTGAAGACAGATATCAGGCTGTTGGTCCAATTGGGATGCCAAGATATGGGAAACTGTCAACAATCACTGGGCATTGCCACAAGTGGATACTAAAAGCCATTCACCTTCCTTCCTATCATGTGTGCTAAGGCCAAATCTCTGCTTTTGTGTGACCCAGGCATTCTTCTTTCTTTACACAACTGCAGGCTCACGTTTACAGAACCCAATGCACCCACTTATATATAACAGACCATCAACTCTGTCTTCCTATAAAAACCTTCACTCAAAATGCATAATAATGTTTTTGAAAAGATTGAAAGGATTTATTTAGCTATTGTACAAAGAAAATATGCCTGATGGAGCTGAATTTGTGAAGCTATCTCATTTCTTCTGTTTAATTGACCAAATCTATTTGGAAGGAGTACATTAAAATCTACAGTACATTTACTTTATGTAGGACAGACCTGTACCCTTTTCAGTTCCATAGCTTGAGGTACAGCTGACAGGTTTAATTATTCCCCATTTTGCTGCTTCTCATTAGTTTACTTTGAGTTCAGTATGTATTATGACAGGTAAATTGCTCAACACACTGTATTATTTCTAGGATGGTTATTTCTGACATCAACTACTTAAAAATAAGAATAATGTTTAGCCTAGTATTCACAAATATTCTTAACTCTCTTGTCCTCCAGTTCCTTTGCCCTAGCATGGTGAAGAATATGGGTATACAATTTAGTGCTACCAGTGATGTGGAACAGTATGTACCTCAATCAAAGTCTACTCTTGAGCTCTTTAAAACTGAATCCCACTTTCTCAAACAATGTGATTGACATAAAGGCCAGTTCACATAACCAAATTAGCGCTTTGAGAACATGCACAATTTAGCATGTTTAAGCAGTATTATTCTTTGATATTCTCAGACACCAGATCAAAACCAATTCTGTAAGACGGGAATGTTCATTCAACATTATAGTCCTTTGATTGGTTTTCTTGTATGAATTAATCAACTTAGACTGATGCTCTTCCAAAATAATAAGCATGACCTCCTAAAATTTCCTAGAATGGAGCCCAATACATGTGGAGAAAACCAGATTGGGAACATCCCATATGGCAAACATTTGGTGGTCTTAGAGAAAGCAATTTTTTTAACAGGAAGAGACCAGAGCACGGTAGCAAAACACAGGCTTTGCATGCAGATGGTTACAGGTCCATTCCATTTTTCCTAGTTGGTGGGATTTGGGCAACAGTACATTGGCTTGCAAGGTCATCTCTAAATTAGATATCCTAGCTTGCATAAAATAGCAAGAAGGTGATTGGCATAAAACTGAGCTTTGGTTACAATTCTGATATACTGTCAGCCTTCCCAGGTAGACCAGACAGGAAACACGACCCAGATGAGCTAATTCTACTTTACTGTAAGGCTACATTAACAGAATCTTGCAAGTCTGAAAGTACAAATGTCTCACCGTCTCTTTTTACAGCCTGATTAGTTAGGGAGGTTCCTTTCTGAGTTTCTTTCTCTGCCCATTATGCAGCTGCGGGCTCCCCTCTCTTATCTGATCGTTCCCTAGGCAGCATCTCTTCCCCCCATCTCCCAAGGTCATTCCAACATACCATTACATATGCTGGCCAAAATGTCCCAACATTGACCATGCGATCTTTAACTCTAGAGGGAACACTACATGTAATTACAATTACTCAGAAACACTATGTAAAAGCTTAAATTGACCAAATCCATTATGGTGGTGGATGTCAGTATCTACGGGCTCTTCTGGTAATGACTATAACATGTGGAGTATTGCAAATTGGAATGTAACAGAACTGAATGACGATGATCTGATCTTGTGAAGTGGAGTTGGTAAATACATGCAGGGAAGTAAATGACTAGGTTAAATTATGAATAAAAGAGCTAAAAGGTATGTAAGAAAGTATGAAATTGTATCATCTAAATTAATATGAGTGTGTATGAAGGTAGGAATTCATAGATAGTTGCACAGTATGCTCCAGTGAAAGGTCATAATTGAGCCAAGAATGAGATATGGGGGAAAATGCATTATTCTGAATTATTACAATCCAGGGTTCTCATGGGGAATATTCAGCTAAGTGACCTAAATGGATGGATGAGAATGAAATGAAAAACTACATAAAAAGTGATTGGGCCATTTAGAGATCCAAGAATGAATAGTAATGACGACCGGTGAGTATTTGCTTAGAAAGTTATCTGTTTGTTTTGAATACTTGGTTTAATCATTAGTCTATTCATAAATAAGCATGGGAAGGAAAAAATAAAATGCATGATGATTTGATTGTTCATGATGAAAGACTAAGAGATCTAATGAAGAATACAAGCATGATGAGAGGTACTCAGTGTGAGACAGACTATTATTTGGTCATGTGAAGGGTGGATCTGAACATGAAGAAAAGGAAAGAAGTAAAAGAAACCAGAGGGACAGTAGAATGAATGCAGGAAGAGAAAATATGAGTCCTGTATGATAAAATATTAAGGAATGAACAGAAGAGAGCCTTAGGATAAAATATATTGAAGTTGTTCAAACAGACTAGAAAGAATTAAGTTACAGAGTGCCTCAGAAGTGTGTGGAGTTATGCTAATGCGAGTATAAAAAAGGATGCTTGGTGAAATGATAAATGCTGTAAATGAGAAAAATGTGTATGACAATGCAGAAAATGAGGATGAAAATACTGAAAAATACTGTATAAGACAGAGCTTTCCAAACTTTTCATGTTGGTGACACACTTTTTAGACATGCATCATTTCGTGACACACTCTTACAGCAGAGCATCATTTCGCGACACACTCTTACAGCAGGGCATCATTTCACGACACACTCTTACAGCAGGGCATCATTTTGTGACACACTCTTACAGCAGGGCATCATTTCGCGACACACTCTTGTTTACAGGACAGTAAACAACAAAGCCCCTCTCATAAGTGAATTAATCACGGAGAGAGGGGCCGACCTGGCGTGTATTACTGAGACCTGGCTGGGCCCAGAGGGAGGGGTAGCCCTCTCGGAAATGTGCCCAGCCGTATTTCAGGTGTGGCACCAGCCGAGAGACCGGGGCAGGGGAGGAGGGGTGGAAGTTATCATCAGAGAGTCTTTGATGGCTTTCAGGGGCCTTGCTCCACAAGTATCCGGATGTGAGACCCTGTTTTTCAAGTTGGGTGCCCGTGAACAGTTGGGAGTGTTGCTATTGTACCAGCCTCCCTGCTGCGTAGCAACCTCCCTGCCTGAGCTGCTGGAGGCCGTCTGGGGGTTGGCGGTGGAGTTCCCCAGGCTTATGGTCTTGGGGGATTTTAACCTGCCGTCCCTGGGACGTGCCTCGGAAGCAGCTCGGGAGTTCATGGCTACCATGACAGCCATGGGCCTGTCCCAAATTATTCGGGACCCGACTCGAGACAGTGGACTCACCCCGGATTTGGTTTTCTTGTCAGAGCAATGGCAAAGTGACCTGAGGGGAAAGTTAGAACTATTCCCATTGTCATGGTCAGATCACGTCCTGATTTCCTTAAGATTCTCTTATGCCGCCCCACTCCGCAGGGAGGCAGGACCTATTCGATTGGTCCGCCCCCGGCGACTTATGGACCCAATGAGGTTTCAGAGGGAGCTGGGGGTAATACCTGAAGATCTGCTGCACGGTCCAGCGGAGGCATTGGCTGCAGCCTGGAACAGGGAGGCAGCCAGTGCCTTGGACAGGACCGTGCCGATGCGACCTCTCCAACCCCATTCGACCCGTCAATCCCCGTGGTTTACGGAGGAGTTGAGGGTCTTGAAGAGGGTGAAGAGACGTCTAGAGCGCCGCTGGAGAAAAACGAAGGCGGAATCGGACCGAACACAATCTAGAGCCGCTATTAAGGCCTACCTTGTGGTGGTAAGAGCGGCAAAACGTGAATATTTCTCCGCCCTTATTGCATCCGCAGAATGCCGTCCGTCGGCCCTGTTCAAGATTACTCGATCTCTCTTGGGTAGGGTGGTATCGACCACCCACCTGCAGGGCCATGAGGAAGAGTTTGCTGAGCATCTGCAGGATAAAATCGCTCGGATTCGGTCTAAGTTGGACTCCATGCGTGAAATGCAGTCTGGGGAGATGCCGGGAGAATGGTCTTGCCCTGTTATCTGGGAACGATTTGATCCTGTTGGACCTGAGGAAGTGGACAGGATCTTTCGAATTGTTAATTCCACCACATGTGATTTAGATCCCTGCCCTTCCTGGCTGGTGAAATCAGCCAGGGAGGTGACATGTGGATGGGTCCAGGCCATGATTAATACATCCTTGGCGGAGGGGGTGGTTCCAACTGCCTTTAAAGAGGCACTGGTGCACCCCCTCCTCAAGAAGCCAGCCCTGGACCCTACCATCCTGGACAATTTTCGTCCAGTCTCCCACCTCCCCTTTTTGGGAAAGGTGGTTGAGAAAGTGGTGGCGTTGCAACTTCAAAGGACCCTGGATGAAGCGGATTATCTAGACCCTTTTCAGTCAGGTTTCAGGCCGGGATATGGGACGGAGACTGCATTGGTCGCGCTTACCGATGATCTCTGGCGGGAGCGGGATGGTGGTAGTGCATCCATCCTTGCTCTCTTGGATCTCTCAGCGGCATTCGATACCATCGACCATGGTATCCTGTTGGGGCGGCTTAGGGAGTTGGGGGTGGGCGGCGTAGTTTTGCGCTGGTTCACCTCCTTCCTCCGAGGCTGATCCCAGTCGGTGGTAATAGGTGAGGAGAGATCTGACCCTCGGCCCCTCTTGTGTGGGGTGCCACAGGGTTCGGTTCTCTCTCCTCTCCTATTTAACATCTACATGAAACCGCTGGGCGAGGTCATCCGACACCATGGGATGAGGTATCATCAGTATGCGGATGATACTCAATTGTATATCTCCATCCCTGGTGAAGTAAGTGATGCAGTGACAACCCTGTCCCAGTGCCTGGGGGCTGTGAGGGCCTGGATGGGGAACAACAGGCTACAATTGAACCCTAGCAAGACCGAGTGGCTGTGGATTGATGGCCTAGCGTCTTCTGGGAAATTATCATCTTTGGTTCTTGATGGGGTAGCACTGCCCCATTCGGAACCGGTGCGCAACTTGGGGGTCCTTCTAGACTCACGACTCCTGCTCGAAGAGCAGGTGGCAGTCGTGGCTAGGAGGGCTTTCGCACAACTTCGGTTGGTGCGCCAGTTGCGCCCATTCCTGGATCGCGACGCCCTCCGAACAGTCACTCATGCTCTTGTCATCTCCCATGTAGATTATTGCAATGCGCTCTACATGGGGCTACCCTTGAAGACTATCCGGAAGCTTCAGCTAGTGCAGAATGCGGCCGCGCGAGCAATTTTGGGTGCACCAAAATCTGCACACATAACACCTCTGCTCCGCGAGCTGCATTGGGTGCCGGTTTGCTTCCGGGTACAATTCAAGGTGTTGGTTATTACCTTTAAAGCCCTACATGGCATGGGGCCAGAATACCTGAAGGACCGTCTTATCCCCATTTTATCGACCCGCCCCACCAGGTCATTCAGAGAGGGCCTGCTACGAACCCCATCAATTAAAGAATGTCATCGGATGGGGTCTAGGAGGCGGGCCTTCTCTGTGGTAGCGCCCACACTGTGGAACATCTTGCCCCCAGAGTTGAGGCAGATCTCCTCCCTCCCAACCTTTAGGAAAGAGCTGAAGACCTGGTTCTGCCGCCTGGCATGGGAAGGAGGAAGGGATAGTTCCTCATGGGGGTGGTTAACTCCTTAATTTATTGTCCTTCGTTTAATTCCATCTCCATCTGGATTTATAATTATTTATTAATTTTATATATTGTACATTGATGTTTTATCCTGTTTTAATCTATTTTATTGTAAACCGCCCAGAGTTCCCCGTTGGGGGAGATGGGCGGTTATATAAATTTAAATAAATAAAAATAAATAAATAAATAAATAAATAAATAAATAAATAAAACACTCTTACAGCAGGCCATCATTTCGCGACACACTCTTACAGCAGGGAACAAGGCAGGCACTAGGACCTGTGTGGAATCCTGGCAGGGCTCGGAGGCAGCAGCGGTCGCGACACACCCAGACACTGCAGCCGACACACTAACGTGTCCCGACACACAGTTTGGAAAGCTCTGGTATAAGATGTATATAGAAAACACATTATAATATAGTTGCAATGCAGAAAATGAGGATGAAAATACTAAAAAAGTACTAAAATAGTTGCAAGGAACCTAGTCAAAGAAATGTTAAGACTGACTGAATTTAATTTTGCATGTGCAGATTTTCTGTACCTAGAGACAAGAGATGCAGAAAGACACTCAGAACCTTCAAGAACTTCAAATTGTGAAGTTCTCTACAAAGTTGCATATTTCCATGAAAAACAGACCGTATGGCAGCTGCCTGGCTTGATATATGCTGGTAAACATGACATCTATTTTCCTTCACACACAAGTACCCAGTCTGCTCAGGCAGCCCATGAAAGCCTTCAATACAGTCAACAAAGGTCTCCAAAAGCTGTAACTAAATAGTTATGTTTCATGTAACCGAGTGAGTAAATTATTAAATACATGAATGGGGAGTAATCATATGAATCATACCTAATTTTACTTGAATGTAAAACCTAATGAAATGAAATATAACTTTTGTCTTGGTCTCACCCACTGCCATTGGAAGGTTCAGTGCAGTCTCTGCCTGGAAGTAGTTGCAAGGCTGTGCTTTATGGCACCGTATGCATTCTTTATGCTGAGAAATGATTGGCAAATTAAATTATTCAATATCCTTTCTTCCAATGAGGGTGGAGTTGAGGAATAAGGACATTACACTTTCCATCTAATGCAGTTGGTCTAATGGGCTTGTGACAGATATTTTGCTGTTGCAACTGAACATGGGTGAGTTAGGCAGGGCTTAGTACTTGATACTATCTCTGTTCCACTCTTTTCCATGGGTTCTTTTATGCATAATCTTTCTGCATTTAATTATGTTCAGCAAAAAGAAAAGAAAACTGTTAATATATGTAAATATATGTTGCAGTATATTTAAATGTGAAAGTGTCAATAATATAGAATGCGAAGTCTCTTCATTAATGTTATGCGTTGATCTAAATTGATTTTATTTAACTCTCATATGAGTAACTTAATAAATGCAACATTAATTATTATCTGTTATGTCTTGCAGTACTTTTCGTGCTGCCACTGGGGGAATTTTACCCCTGCAAGATGGAAGATAATTTCCTTCCACCAAAGATATATTGAACAAGTTATACTCAGCTGCAATAAGATTGTGCTTCTGAATCATTTTGGCATTCAACCAAAATCAAAAAGTGTAGTTCTAATAATTTAAAGTGCAATTATCATTTTCCTAATATAAAATGAATGGAGAAGTCACCTTTTGAAAGGTTTTTAATGCTTTTTTTTCTTTTTGGCTTTCTACATTTTTAGGTTCAACTCTAGGGAACACTTCATGGTATAATTATTTTGTAGGGTACTTGAACATTTGTTTCACCTCAGGAAGTCATTATCACTGCATTCCTCAATGTTCACTAAGCAGAGGACTGCATAGTGGTAGATGCTATAATCAGTCCCATTACAGCACATAAAATTTAGGGGCCCCTTTTTGTTGTTGTTGTTCCCAATACAGATTGCTAAACTGCATCAGTGTATTTTATTTTGATCTAGTACTCTCAAAATGAAAGACTGACATCTTGAAATAAAAATGATTTCCAGAAAACATCAGTACAGATTGCCTGGTTCGGGGGGGGGGGGGCATGGAGGGGTAGGAAGAGTTGTTATTAAGGTACATTTTCCTCATCAGTAGAATACCTACAGATATAAAGGCTTATTTCCCTGAATTCTACAAATGTTCACTTCCAGCTGCATTTAAATATTTATAGTGTCCCAATTTTCCATATTTGGCTTCAAGACAGTTACTTTGGATTTATGAGCAAGAGAAGCATGCATAAACTATGAGAGGAAGCATCTCACAAATTAAGATAATTACACTTACTGTGTGCCTGTAGAATTAGAAATTAAAAAAATAGGACTGTTGTCTTGGGGCATCATAAAAAGGACACTGATGAGGACATGAGCAAGAGTTTCTACCTCCCTGGATCCACAAGGGCAAAGTCTCTGTAAAAAAGGAGTCCCATGAAATCTGCCTGCCAGCAGTGCTGAAGGGAGGGCATCAAAGCGGGCTCTGGAAAAGGCCCATCTATATTTGCTTAGGGTTAAAATGTATAGATACCCTGCAGTAAAGGGTTTGCGGCTATCTAGAATTTGACGATAGAATTCGGGAGCACTCATAATATCATTTTGGTGATCAATGTCCCTAATTCTTTCTTTTACTATTGATTTGGCCTTCTCCAGGGTTAATTGGCCTAAATATTCAGGAGAGAGGCCAAGACTGCAAAGTTCTTTTGTACAGGTATGGTGCCAATGAGATTGGTAGATGTCTGACAACAGCAGAGGTATCAGGCCTGTAGGGTCAACCATGATTTTGAGTCCTGAAGTTAGATTCATTCACAGCTAAGGTGCTGTCTTCATTTCTGCAATGCAATTTTCTACTTGCATTTTGCAGTTAATGATGATTCATAGGTTCATTAAATATCAAAGTGCAAAACCTATCTGGATGAAATCTTTAAAGGCCACATGAACCCATAGATCTATTAATTTTGAGGCTGTTGGTTTCTTTTACTTCATTTGCTTTACAATAGGTCAATGCCGATATAATCCATATATAACTATTCTTAACCTCCTGCTCTTGTTTTCGATCCACCAGTTAACAACTACTCTTTAACAAATGAAAAATCACTTTTCAACTCATATATTTCATACTTTGGCAGAATATGTAGAACACACAGCTCAGTGTCACACTTAATTTCAGCCAGTGACCTTTTAGTTTTTCCTTAGTCATTGCCTGAAATACTCACAAGTTCCAAGTCCATCCTTTCTTTCATAGAATTATTATACTGAATTTTATGATATTTATATTTATATATTTATATTTATATTGGTGCATGGGTAGGTGCATGGGTAGCTGGGGATGGTGACGGCCGACAGAAAGCTCTGGCGTGGACTGGTCCATGAAGTCACGAAGTCGGAAACGACTGAACGAATAAACAACAAACAACAAATGGCTAGGTCTGAAAACGAAATAAAAATCAGGCCCTGCTTTTTGCTATACTTTAAATGTGCATGCCAAATTATTTATTTCTGGTATTTCTTTCCACTGCTTGGCTTGTATATTTGCATTAGACAAGGACCAAAATTCATGCCTTAATCATTAAGGCTTAATGGATTATAGGGAAGTGTTTCAATTTCAGAAAATTCCAGTTTCAGAACAGGCATTCAGAGCACCCCAAGTTCGAAACAAACATGTATTTCAAGGGGCTGGAACCTTCAGGGAAAAAAAATGCTCATTTCAAATAGTGGGATTTCAACTTTTCTGATTATTGTGAGTACTGCAATCAAGCTGTTCTGTGACTTGTAACTAGGCTGCTTTTATCCCCAAATTAATAGCTGCTACTGGTTTTGATTAGATGGAATGATGTGAAGGTGGAGTATTGAGAGGTGATCAGCAGTTCAGCACCTGGACAGAGATTGCTAATAGCTGCATCCCTGCCAACCTGCCACTAAGTTGTTGCTGTATTGTTTTCTTTTGTTTTGAATTCTTTGCTATGAGGAAGTTAGAGTTTAGACGGGTTGTGCATCTATCATACCGTATTATGTTCCTTTTGCAGACAAATGATGCAAAAATATGTACACGTGCAAATGAATGCACTACAATGTTTCACATCCAAGAGTTGCTCATGTTTTATGGTTATTTAAATGCAAAGACTACTACCACAACGCTGGTTTGTTGAGTTTTGGTGTGCATGTGCACACCATCACTAACAAGATGAACTGTAATAAACCCTTTTTATTATGGAAAAGAAAGAATAGATTGAGTCACCAGCATTAGCCACATGCAACAAACCTTGATAATGGTAAGGATACAATATTGATAAATTTTAGCACAATTTGGCCAGCATATCAGAAGTGCAACCCAAACCCAGTTTTACACTAAGCATGTTCACTATATTCCAGAGCTTTCCAAACTTTTCATGTTGGTGACACACTCTTACAGCAGGGCATCATTTCGTGACACACTCTTACAGCAGGGCATCCTTTCGCGACACACTCTTACAGTCCGCAGAAATCCCAGAAACCCCACCCCCCACCCCCCCGGTCCCCGGGTATAAATATCCAAATGGCCCTTGGCAGAAAAAAGGTTCCCCACTCCTGTGTTAGTCCCATGTAATCGACCACATATTACCCACAACGCTTCTACCAGAATTTGCACATCCTAAATTTATCTATTCATTTTCTTATCTTTAATAAACTTTCTACCTGCCCTATGGTACACATCTATTTCCTCTTATTTTTGGCCATTTATGTATCACTTGTAATAATCAGAATTACACGAATATTCACTTTGTGTGTCTGATCTTCTAATCAACTACCAGCCTATCTGTAACCATATCTTCTTCCTCTGGTTTCAGCTCTCTGTCTTCCTGTTGTTAAAAATGAACTCTGGGTTGATTGTGCTACAGATTTGTTTCGACACTTTGACTTGATAATATATAAAATGTTTTCTTCTCTTTATTTTCATTTATATTGCAGTTACTCAAATGGGAAATTTACTTCTATCAGTACATTCACTTGCACACAGCAAAGCAGACTGTACACTCAAAATCTACATTTAAAATTACAAATAATTATGATAGCCCACATTCAGCACTTTTTCTGGTTCATCTTTTTGAAGAGAAGCAATGAATTACACTGGCTATGAACTGGACAGCCAATTAATACTACTTGCTTATAGTTGTATAACCTCACATATTTAAAAAAGTGTAAATGTACAGTATCTCTCCCCCCCCCCCATTTCTATCTGCATGGATGGAAGTTGGCTGTATTCATTAAGCTAATTAATAAGACTATCATTCTTTTAATTGATGTAGATGTTAAACAATCAGTTTAGAAAGTAATAGGCTGCAGTGGAAAGTGAAGAGACTTGTATTTTTTTTCCTGAAAAAAAGATATGTATATATTTGAATATACAGATATTCTTTCGTTTTGATTGTCTTCAGTATATAATAAAATAAAATATTTTTAAAAAAAGAATACACAGAAATTCCTACTCATTCTTTAGCCGAGACTTTATTTATCAGGATAATTCTAAACAGTGTCACTTAGTAAGTAATTCTACTATAACAGCAATTCAATTTTCTGCACTCACAGGTTGTACAATAAAAAGGCATAATTTGTTTCCTCTTCCCACTTTTTTTACCGTATCTTCTAAGTTACTCCTACTAAGTTTCTTTTATATTCTGTCCTCTAGGCAATATTCAGATATGGCTTAGGTTTCACATCACTAAATACAGTAGTAAGCACAAGTAGAAAAGTTGTAGCATCACTTAATAACTTGTAAATACTTTTAAAATATTTATGATACATGCATGACTACAACAGTTTTTTACTGTGAGAGGATGACAACTTTCAGAGAAAAAAGGAAAGAATGAAAAATCCTAATACATTGCTATTGTAAATATATCCTTTGATCTTTTGATCCTTTGATCAAAAAGTTGGCTGTAAACTGGTGAAGTAATCGTGCATTAATAAGGACCTCCTAAAGTCATAATTTATACAGAAATGTATTTTATGCAACCATGGATATGTTATAGTTAACCAGAATAGCTTCAGGGTTAGAGTAAGGATCACAGATAGCTATTTTATCCAGCAAAGAGAAATTAAATTGCAACCCTTCTTTCGAACCAGAAGCATTTGCAAAAATAGAGCACTGTGAAGTAGCATTAGTGTATATTAGAGTATTACTAAAGACAATCAGATTCAAATCCTTACCTATCGTGAAGTTCACTGGGTGTCAGGCCATTATGCCTCACATAGTTTTTGCCATGATAAAATTGGGGGAAGGGGTGGTAACCAAATATGCTTTGCATTTATAATTATGTTACAAGGAAGGATTGGAAAAACACTGTATATGAAATCAAATTATTGTTCCTATTGTTCAGAGTGAAGTAACTTGTATTTGCTTTTTAATTCAACTTTCTGAAAGTATGTGTTTCCTGACAGTTGAGGCCATATAGTAGAATTTGGAGAGAGGGAATTTTTACCTCACATTCATCAATATCCAGAACGGCAATCTGAGAATTGCACATGCATTGAAGGTCTTCAGCATCTGAGCAGACATTCTCCATTTGCTGCAGTGACAAAGGATAATTCATATGTAGATTTCAAAAGTTTTGAAAACAATAAATGGAAAATTCTAGCACATATAGAAGTTCTCAATCTGATGCTGGCAGAAATGATTTTAGTCCTGTGCTTTTCCCAGCCCTCAACAGGTTTTCTATGAGTTCTATTTCAAGATTTAAAACAAGCTAAATTCTTCTATATTCCCTGCACAGAGAGGGACTGTGCTAATCTGACTCTGTGTGTATGAAGCAAAGACCATCTCTTCATCATGTATCTGTTCAGGATCTGGGCCCATCTGACAAACAAGGATGCTACATCTCTTTGGGTTACCAAGGCATAATAGACTGTAGAAGCCACAAATGACAGAATTGCTTTGTATCTTGTATTTGTAGCACTTCCCACTTCCCCCCCAGTCGCTAAAGTCGTAAGTTTCCAACCCTTGGTCCTATGTAGTAGTTCACTATTTGTCTTGCTTAAGTAAAGGTAAAGGTTCCCCCACACAGTCGTGTCCAACTCTAGGGGCCGGTGCTCATCTCCGTTTGTTAGCCGAAGAGCCAGCGTTGTCCGAAGACACTTCCACGGTCATGTGGCCGCATGACCCGCGTGGAACGCTGTTGCCTACCCACCGAAGTGGTACCTATTAATCTACTTGCATTCGCATGCTTTCGAATTGCTAGATTGGCAAGAGCTGGGGTGAGTGCGGGAGCTCACTCCGCCACGCAGGGCTAGGGTCTTGAACCTCCGAACTTGCGACGTTCTGATCAACAAGCCTGGCGTAATTTTTCAGTTTAATGTTCTTCATTTTTCTTTTTTGTTTTCTACATTTTCAGGACAATTTGTCCTTTATATCCTCTATTCTAAACAGCTATCTGCATTCTTCTCTCACTTCATCATAGAGAATATAAGCAATATCTTAAGCACTATGTATTTTCTTCAGACTGCTCCTCTCTCCTTTCTTCTCTATCTCTCACATTTGCCTACACTTGCCTCAGTGTACTTTCTCCAGTCTTCTTTCTGTCAGTCCTTTTTTTTTAATTTTAAAATTTAATTTTTAAAAATAAATTAAAATTTTAAAGTAAGTAGAATACAATATGGATTTTTCCAAGTACACCATAAAAATAGGTAGTTGGTAGAGTCAAGATGAAAGCCAGATTAGTGTAGTGGTCAAAGCACCAGGCTAGAAACCAGGAGACCATGAGTTCTAGTCCTGCCTTAGGCACAAAGCTAGCCGGGTGACTTTGGGCCAGTCACTCTCTCTCAGCCTTAGGAAGGAGGCAATGGCAAACCACTTCTGAAATCTTGCCAGGAAAACTGCAGGGTCAGTCAAAAACTGACTCAAAGGAACAACAAAAAGAAGTCAAGAAACCAAAAACAATCAACCCAATTCATGGGATTTGTTTCCCCATTTGTCTGTGCTTGCTACCACTCTTAAGTTGAACATATGACAATGCCTCATGCTTGTTTACATCAAACTAAGTCCCACTAAGTTCAACTGGCTCCCTCTGAAATAAGTGCTATACCATTACAGTCTCTGACACCCTAATTTTTCTCTTGATGGTATCTTATAACTGTTACAGCTTTACAGCGTAAGAATAAAATGTACTTAAGTAATATGGGAATATATTTCTGTGTAGAACTTCATTGGCCAGGGATCAACGGCAGTTCATATGAGGAGAATGAAATGGGTTAATGGAGCTCTATCTGTAACAGAGTAAAGAGATTATGTCTATATGTGACTCTGGATTCCAGGCTATAATAAAAAGCTATTCGAAATCATTTGGAAAAAAAGTATACGTTATAAACATGAATAGTACCATGTAAAGAGAATTTATATAGTTAATGTAAACTTCTATGAAATATTCAAGTGACTGTTCTGGGACTATGGACAACATCAGGGAATAAAAATTGTGAATTACTATGGGAAAAACAAAGGTTGCAGAAAAACTATGCAAATACAGTATAATTAATATATATATATATATATATATATATATATATATATATATATACACACACACACACACACACACACACACACACACACACACATGCACATACGGGGGGGGGGTGTATTTTGAACTGCCCTAACCTTGTCATATTTGGAAATATTGTTGGGAGACTTTCAAATGACTATTCATTATGATATGTATAGGGTTTTCCTGCTTTTGTCTTATTTCTGCTAGAAAATCAGGTGATAATGTTTTATGCATTGAAGATAGATGGTAACTTTAAACTAACAGCAGTTCTTTAGGGGATTATTGACAAAGTGGATGTCTCATGCCTTATAAGTATCTAATTACTATGTTTTTATACCATTTAGGTTTTAATCCGCAACCTATTTAAAGCTGGATAATTGTATTTCAATTTATGTGAGTTTTGTGGTGCAATATGATTTTATTCCTGATCTCACCATTTTTTAAACTAGATCCTAGAAAAGAAGCAAGTATGACACACTTATATACTGAATTACAAAATATCAATCCCAAAGAATTTCAAGAAAAATTATGTGCAATGAACTTCTTTATTTTTCATCTTCTTGGTCTGACATGTGTCCTTCAGTTTGTCTCAAACTAGATACTGGATCACATAAGAAATTGCTTTATGTTTCTTATAATGCCACTTCAATCCAAATGCAGGGCTGTACACCTATCCAGTGTTAATGTAGGCCAATCCCACAGTTATAATCAGGTCTTACAAAAGGAAAGCAGTGGTTCAGTTCTCTTCATTCAATCTGAATCACTGGACTGATCCTTGCGTTTCTAATCATGTTCAACCATGATGATCACCAACTACTTTTCCGCAACATTTTTCTTATTTCCTAGGAATGCTTTGCCCTTCAGCATTCACTATTCTTTTAATCAGAAAAATGGAAAAGATACCAGGATGAACTAATTTTTCAGCTATTTTGCCAAGTACTTCCTGGCTTATTGCCTCTGTTTGATCCAATTGTCCTAAAAACCCAAAAGATTAACATATATTTTTGCCAGTGATGCTAATATTTGTCAAGTTTGTGCTATGAGTGGAAAAATGAAGAATCTCCAAATGTCATCATTATTCCATTGGTCATTGGGGCATTATGTTATGATATTGTGGCCTTCAGAAATCATAATGACATATACGTATAAAGACATAAGACAGTTTAGTCTGAATCAAACTAATTCCCATCTAGTGTAGTATTATGTATTATGATTAGCAAAGTCTAAGAAAAGTTTTTGTTTCCTGAGAAACATTAAAGTGGGAGCACAGAAATTAATCTTTTACTTTCTAAAATTAAACCGTTGTCTTACCTTCATTAAATAATATGGCATGTCTGGTATAACTACTCATTCTCCTGGTATTAAATGAAATGACACTATAGTTAAATCAGATAATTGGACTGGTATGATTGGTAGCAAAGATAGGAGCAATAATTTTTTATTTATTTATAGTGGTATTTATACCCCGCCTATCCCCTCCCTAACGGAGGACTCTAGGCGGCTTACATACATGTCTATATACATTTATCTTTATACATACATTTATCACCTAAGTGTAATTTTACCCACGCACCAGGAGAGGGGGTAAGAGAACCGGCTCTTAAGGCTCTGGACTACAATTCCCAGGATGCCTTGAGCCGGCTGCTGACGTCCTGTTGATGTCACTTCCGGGTCTGTCTGTCCTCACCGGCAGCATTTCAGTCTTCCTCTGATCTTTTTCTCCATCTTTTTTCTCTGGTGAAACAGCTCCCCGACAGGACGTAGCGCATTTTTCCCACGTAAGTGGTACCCAATTTATCTACTCGCCTTAATTAGCTTTCGAATTGCTGGGTTGGCAGAAGGTGGGGTGAATGCCGAGAGCTCACCTCGCCACGCGGGGATTAAAACTGCCGACCATCAGATCTTATACAGGCAGTCCTTCCGGCTCAGCGGTATAACCCGCTGAGCTACTGCGCCCCAATAATAAGATGGAGTAGTGAAACTGACAATGAGAAGGGGGTGGTAAAAATGGATTAACTTTGGACACAGGGTTCTGACATCCAAACACATGCTGCTATTACAACATATTTGATGCCAAGTATGCAAGTATGGATACGCAAACCTAAAGTTTTCCTCTATGTGTCATAATTATTGTTCAAATCTTCCATTTTCTTCCAATCATAAGACCTGGAAGATGAAATGTGGCAGTAATTATGTGCTAAATTAGATAAAGCAAGACTCAGAAAAATCTTTATGGTACTAGATGGTAGCTTCCCTCTTGACATACCTTAAAATGAAAAAGGCATATACTCAAACAATAGAAATCACAAAACTTTATTGATGAATCATATGATAGTTGGAAAAGATATAAGCTAGGTGGATACAGACAAGGATGGATACATTGTCTCTAGCTTAGAAATCTTAGTTTTCATAGAACAGAGCAGAGCTTTCCAAACTGTGTGTCGGGACATGTTAGTGTGTCGGCTGCAGTGTCTGGGTGTGTTGTGGCTGCTGCTGCCTTTGAGCCCTGCCTGGATTCCACGCAGGTCCTAGTGCCTCCAAACCTGCCCTGCCAGGATTCCACACAGGTCCTAGTGCCTGCCTTGTGCCTTGCTGCCTCCAAACCACTGTGATTCTGCACAGGTCCTAGTGCCTCCCTTGTGCCCTGCTGTAAGAGTGTGTCGCGAAATGATGCATGTCTAAAAGGTGTGTCACCAACATGAAAAGTTTGGAAAGCTCTGATATAGTAGTTAGGAGGAACAAGCAAGCTGAAGACAGATATCAGGCTGTTGGTCCAATTGGGATGCCAAGATATGGGAAACTGTCAACAATCACTGGGCATTGCCACAGTTTTTTTCTCTTATCTTCTCCCTTTAATTTCTTTCATCTGCTGCTTCTCATTCTTTTTCTGGGCTTTGCACAATGGTGCTTACCATAAACATAAACATGAATGGTATGATTGATGTATATGCATGTAGATGAGGATACAACAGGCCTGAGACTGAAGATATGGCATCAATTCACCTGGAATAACTTGGTTGCAAGACAAATGAATGGGCTCTCTCTCAAATGAACCTACCTAAATTGAAAACCAGACTTTGCAAATTTCTTATACAGGTAGGTCATGATTAGTGTGACTTCAAATAGTGTGAAATTCAATTTAGTGCAGTTTATAAATTGATAGCAGGTTGTGTTTAATGCAAGCCAAAATTCAATTAGTGTGAGGCTAGCATGCACACGGTTGAGGCTAGTGCATGCAGAGTTACCATTGGGGTTTTAGATGCTAATTGTCGTTTGTGCAACATGGAGAAAAGGAAGGTTCCATTTGAGGAAAGCTCAAAAATAAAGAGGCTCATCTTGAAGAACTACAGCAGAATACAGGAGATAGCAGGTACACTTTGGATATGGGTTTATCCTCTTTTACTGTTGTACAGTATTTCATTAATAAACTTCTAAAATTTATGTTTTAATTGCCTATTTCCATCAAGCTGGAACCAACTGCCCTATATTCCACTTTGAATAGTGCAAATTCTAATGTTGCGACCATTTCGTGGGATTCATTAACCGTACTAATCGAGACCTACCTGTATAAGGTCATCAGGTGTCATGTGAGTGCCCAAGTTCATTTATTTCCAAGTCCATACCTTGGGTGCAGTCATTGGATTAGTTATATCTAATTATAGTCTCGTGATTAGATAAGGTTATTGTCATAAGAAACTGCATTCATGCAGAAAGAACAGCTGTTCTTCGGTGGAGGTTTGCCTACCTGCAAATTTCTCCCATTTGCATGCATCACTGTAGCACATAAACCAACCAAAACCCTTCAGAACATCTTAAGTAACCGAAAAGACCCAGTAGCCCAAGAAGAAAAAACAGGAGTTATCTACAACATACAGTGTAAGGACTGTAGAAGCCACTATGTAGGACAGACAGGCAGAAGACTAGCAGAGTGCATCCACAAACACCAACTAGCAGTCAGAAGACATGATGAAAACTCCTTAATCTCACAACACATGGACAGACTCAACTATACTTTCAACTGGGAAACTGTGAACATCTTAAACCAAACCAAATCCAAAAACGCTAGAGAATTCCTGGAAGTTTGGCACTCAGACAAAGCAGCCATCAACAGACACATAGAGGTAAACAACATTTACATACCATTCATAAGAGACAATAGAAAAGCCAAAAGACCAGAACACCTCCTTGCCAGCAATCAACACCCAGATATGCAAAGATTAACACCAGGATTAGCACCAGAGGAACAATCAAACAGCACAATATACCCTAATCAAGGAACGATTAACTCAGTCAATCAACCAATTAGCAAACAACAGCCCAGTCAAGGAACTCCTAAGGAGAGAACAACACCTCCACCAACACAAGCAGGACAAGCCATGGTATATAAACAGAGAGCAAGTCTCAGAGAGCACCAAGGACTCCACAGTTCAACCCTGAGCTACAAATATTCTCTTAGATTGGTACAGTTTTATATGACAACCCAATTAAAAGAAAATCTTAAAATACAGCTATGAAACAACATGCTATCTCACTTTTATTAGCACATTATGAAACTGTTTCAAGGACTAATAGTTGAGAGCAGGTAAGAGTACAGAAAGTAAAAAAGGGTTACACAGAGATCATGAATATTCCAACACTTAATCTCCTTCCCATACTCATGCAAACTACAATTCAGATGTTTATCAATCGAAGAGAACAATCAACCAAGCAGCAAACAACAGCCCAATCAAGGAACTCCTAAGGAGAGAACAACACCTCCACCAACACAAGCAGGACAACCCATGGTATATAAACAGAGAGCAAGTCCCGCTCCTTTTCCACACTGAAGATGTTGACTGGTCTGGCAATGAAACGTCTGCAAGAAAACAACAAGGCTCAGAGAGCACCAAGGACTTCTCAGATGTTTATTCCTAATGGTTAGTTGACCCAGTGACACAGGAAATTAAACGCTGATCTCTGCAGCCTGATTCCCTTGTTTGAGTGTACCATATGTACATGCAAAATCATAGCATACTGTATACGTTTGCATGTATATTTACAAGTCTATGAAGGTTCTCAGTCATCCAGGTAGAATTGTCTGTAGCTTGAATCATGTCAACTGGATTTCTATTTTCTCAGTGGAAATGTTTCGCTCCTTATCCAAGGAGCTTCTTCAGTCTGAGCAAAGTTAGTAAGGGAATCCTTAAATATGTTTCTAGGTGGCTGTGTGACCTAGCACCTGGGGCTAGGTCATGTTTATTTTGAGATGTTATTTCTAAGTCCCTTTATCATCTAAAGGAGGATCGTTAAGATTACCATGCTGCTGTTGAGCTTGCGAAATGGTCTTAATCTTCCTAGGCACAGAAGACAAAGCAGGAAGGAAAATAGGGGAAAGATTGTGCCTGAGGCCCCCACCTCTATTCAAGGAAGGATTTTCCAAGTTGGCATAAATGGATTCCTTGACCCCTCTCTCAAACCACCTATCTTCTCTGTCTAAAATGTGAACATTAATGTCCTCAAATGAGTGTCCTTTTTCCTTTAGATGAAGATAAATAAATATATTTACAAGTGTGTTTCTGCGTGAATAGATAGTAGAAATATGGATCACTTTTGCAAGGAGCTGAATTGGAATGTTCTAAAATAGAAGAGTAAACTGCAATGTTTTGAAAGAAGGTGGTCAGACTATCTTCCTAATCATATTATTATTATTATTATTATTATTATTATTATTATTATTGATTAATAATAGTAGTATTGTTCAATTAATATACATTTCAATAGTTAAATAGGTACAGGAAAGAGGTACAGTTTAGGACTAAGGTGAATAATTAAAGTCCTATGTGAACTTTCAATTTATTCATCAATCCATCCTGACCAAAGATTTCCTTTTAAAAATTCCCTTTTAGTCTGTTTTATTGTCTCCACTTCCCTTAGGATTTGATTATCAACTGCATTTGGTTAATCATGTTTACTGTACTACTGTTCTTGGAAAGGCAGTGTTGATGGGGAATGAAGGATCAGGATTTGGAAAAAGAAATCATTGTTTCCTTTGGCTGAGAGATGTTCAGCCAAAATGAATTCATCACCTTTGCTCCTTCTATTGCAAGAGGATTCGGGTTGTTTATTTTGTTGTCTCTGCTTATCTAGTTTTGATGAAAAATCAGAGTGGAGGTTAATGTTCTCCATTTTGTCTTCGGTATGAGGGCAATGCTATCATACTATGAAGGGCAGAGGTAAAGCTATTAAAACATCACTGTTCATACAAGATTTGTCTTGTAGTGCTGATTGGAACTTCAGTAAGGCACAGGAAACCTGTATCTGTTGAAATGTGCACCTCCATTACAGTTTATCTTTTGGAGAAAGCTCAGTCTTCAGAGTACTCGATATAGGATGTTTACTTTTGTCAGACAACTGCTTCATGTGACAAAATGTTTTATATAATGCTACTGTATGTTAGAGGGGCGTGGTGGCTCAGCGGGTAAGACGCCAGGCTTGTCGATCGGAAGATCGCAAGTTCGAAGGTTTGAATCCCTAGCCCTGTGTGCGGAGTGAGCTCCCACACTAGCTCCAGCAATTGCCAACCTAGCAATTCGAAAGCATGCAAATGCAAGTAGATTAATAGGTACCACTTCGGTGGGTAGGTAACAGCATTCCGCGTGTGTCATGCAGCCACATGACCGTGGAAGCGTCATCCAGGATAGGATTTGCTTTTTCTCATTCATAGATATCACTCACAGCTACATACTTCATAAAGAGAAGGACCAGACTCTGGCTCGATAAAGCATTTAAAGAAACTGTAGCTTGGAATATAATAGTTAAACCTTTAATACATAGCTTTCCAAACTGTGTGTCGCGACACAATACTGTGTCGCCTGTGGGGCCCAGGTGTGCCACGTGAAAACCCAGAAGCGCTGATGGTGGCGGTGACGGGCCATCAGCGCTTCCAGGTTTTCCTGCAGCATACCAGGACACCGCTGCCACCACCGCCGCAACACACGAAAACCCGGAAGTGCCACAGCGGCAGTGATTCCGGGTTTTCGCATGCTGCCGTTGGTGTGTCGCCAATGGGAAAAGTTTGGAAAGCCCTGCTTTAATAAGTAAGTCACCCTAACGCTAAATGTTTTTCTGCTAATCTGCATTATTCCTGCTGTTTTTTTTTATAACTCAGCATAACCTGGTGATGAAGGTGGGATATTGCTAGATAGGTATTTGTTGAGCTTTGACATTAACAATCAGAATGAGGCTGTGAGAAAAATTACTCCTCCTATCATATATACTACAATTCTGTAAAAAAAAAATTAGTTACCCTCTTTCAGATTATCTGCCTTTTAGCATATCATGGTTGCTGAATGTTGTCAGCACTTCGTGTGGGTCCTGCTGAATTTAAGAGGATAATTACTTTTTCTTATTGGTACATCATAGATCGGATGATCTTGCATATGAAATAAATGAAACAAGCATCAAACTCTGGTGTTACACTCCCTTTATATATCAGTCACACACAAAGCTATGACAATATTCAGTGGCAAAGATATGCAAGAGTCACTTGTTGAGATGGGCGGCTATAGAAATTAAATAAATTAGAAAATCTGAAAGGACACTTTCACTTCCGGGCGTTGATCGGAGTGCAGCGAAGAACCAAGGCTCTTAGCCTTGATTCCGCAGTTAGCTGTCTGCGGCGATTTGGAAGAAGAAAAATTGCCGAAAAATCACCCTCAAAGAGAGGGTGATCAGAAGATAAACCACAAGGGTCGCTGAAGTAGCTGCTCTCTCCTGACCCCCGTATTTCCACCGTGGGGGATGGGAGATTGAAGCAGTGAAAGGCGACTGGAAGAGGAACGAAGCTCTACAGCAGCTGTGAATCTGGAAAAGATAAGTCGCTGCCCAATCAACCTTTTAGACACATTTTTTTTTACTTTTAAACATTAATCTTCCTATTAAGTGCTAAGATTTGTCTCTGGACTTGATTTATATTTGCTGGTGTGTTACTCCCTTCTTGTTAAAGGAAGATTAAATGGTGGGAAAAGAAGGTTAATTGACTTTGCTATAAGTGAAAGTGACTTTCGTTATTATCTTCAGTTTGGTCTGAGTTTCCTACCTATGGACAATTGTTGGTATCTTTCTTTTTGTTTTGTGGAATTATTATACTAGAGTTTGGACATAAATGGAGTGATTAATACTTTGTTTTTTATGACTTTTATGTTGGGACTGCTGCCTGAAAGAAGAAAACCTTATTACTTTTTTTATATATATAATTTTCTCTTTTTTCTTTGAACTTTGAATTCTGTTTGGATTTGGTTGTTTGGAAGAAGCTAAGCTGTTTAACGTTCAATTTGGATTATTATTTGGAATGTAGAGGTTTTTTTAATATGTTTCTGGTAACATCTTCCCTTTGTGACTTGTGGTTGGATTGAAGAATTACAAGTGGGAAGGTGAAACCCTGGGAATATTTACTATTCTTATCTTTGATTTTGACTTCAGGAGAACAAAAAGTCCCTACTGGCTTTTTATCTTGGGTGTTTGAAATACCGTGGATTTATATATATAAAGGATTACAAATGAACTAAGAGGAACAAATTTTTAAAGGAGCTCCCTTATTTTTTTACAACTCTTTGGATATTTGCTCTTTTTCCTTTTCCTTTTTCCTTTTATTGTTTTTTTGTTTTTTCACTTTTTTAAACAATTATTGTTGTACTGTGTTTTCTTCCCTTTTTCTCCCTTTTTTCTTCTTTTTTGCAGGGCTATGGCGTCTTTGGGAACGAGACAGAGGGAGAAAGAGAAGAAGAAGGAGACTGGAGGACCACCTATTGATTCTGCCACATCTGCCTCAGAAACATTATTACCAGAAATGAAAAAGATACTTGAAGCTGTTGCAGCACTAAATAAGAAAATGGATGACTCCACAAAGCAGATGGAAGATCAAATTACATCACTAGACAAAAAGATGGATGATATGAAGAAAGAAATAACCCAAGAGATTAAGCAAGATTTCAAAAAAGAAATTCAAACAGTTAAGGAAGTGGTGAATTCTCTGTCAGGAGAACTTAAAGATATGCAAGGACAGATGCAAAAATTAGAAGTTAAATCAGAATATGCCATTAAAGAAATTGAACATAATTTAGATATCACAGCCTTAGCAGAAATGAGAAAGAGTATATTTTGAGGCTTAGTGCAGTTCCAGAACAAGTAGATGAAGATGTGAGAGAAAGGATGATTTTTGAATTGGCTAAATTCTTGGAGACAAGAGAACAAGATTTAGATTTGGAGATAGATAAGATATTTAGAGTAAACTCACGTTATGCTAAAGAAAGAAAAGTTCCTAGAGACATATTGATATATTTTGTAAGAAAAGTGACAAAAGAACAAATTCTGAGGAAACATTATAATACTAGATTAAATATAGAAGGGAAGGAAATAATTGTATTAAAAGAAATTCCCTTGAGAATATTAAGGAAAAGAAAAGACTATTTTTTCCTCATAGATAAAGTAAAACAACATGGTATCTCATTTAGATGGGAAAAATTGGAAGGCGTATTGTTTATGTTCAAAGGGCAGAGATTCAGAATAACTTCCATTTCAAAAGCAAAAGCTTTTTTAGAGAAATATAAGAAATGGGTCTACCAGATGGAGAATTGGCAGAAGGAGGAGAAACATCGAAAAATAAAGAGAAGGCTGAAGACTTATCTGAGAAGGGAGCTATAGGTGTGGACTTGACAAAGGGATTTTAAAGAATAAAATGTCTATGGAACATAAATACTTGACATGGAACATTAATGGGGCTAACTCCCCACAGAAGAGACGAAAGATATTTCATTTTTTGAAAAAACTGAAATTGGACATAAGTTGCCTACAAGAGACTCATATTTGTAAAAAAGACACTAAATATTTGATTCAAAAACAGCTTGGAGAAGAATTTATTTCGGCTGGATATAAAAAAACTAAGGAAGTAGTTCTATATGTACAACCAAAGCTAAATCCAAAACTGATATTAGTTGATGAAGAGGGTCGATATGTTGTAGTCGAAATTAACATACAAGGAATTAAAACACTGATAGTTGGACTTTATGCACCAAATATGGATAAAGGAATATTTTACAAAAATATGATGGATAAACTTTTGGACTTAACTTATGACAATTGGTGTTTTATGGGGGATTGGAATGGGGTAATTTACCCTAGGCTGGACAGACAGTCACAAAAAGAAGTGAAACAAACACAGGGAAAATTGCCGCAAACATTTTTTGACCTGAAAGAGATGTTGGATTTAGAAGACATTTGGAGATGCATGAATGGGACTTCCAGAGAATTTACATATTATTCAGAGAGATTTAAATCACACTCTAGAATAGACATGATTTTGATATCTAAAAACTTGATGATGGATATTAGTAAAGTTGATATATTACCTAAGACTCTCTCAGATCATAATCCTGTAATGTTGACTGTTAAAGGAAAACGGCATGTATTTAGATGGAGATTGAATGAGTCATTACTTCGGAATAATGATGTAGTTGATGTATGTAAAAAAAGTTAAGAGAATATTTTCAACTTAATTTAAACAAAGGTACTAACATTCAAACCGTATGGAATGCCAGTAAAGCATATATGAGGGGTTACTTTATTCAATATAATGCTCAAATGAGGAGGAAGAAACAAAAGAGAATTCAATTGATTTTAGATGAAATTAAGAGTAAAGAGACAGCTTTAAGAGATAAACCAATGGATGATACTCTGTTCACTCAAATTAAATTCTTACAAAAGCAAATATCAATGATATTAACTCAAGAGATAGAGACTCAAATGAAATTTACAAAACAAAAATATTTTGAACATGCAAATAAACCAGGTAGATGGCTAGCCTATAAATTGAGAAAACAAAGACAAAAGAATTTGATTGCCAATATTCAACATGAAGGAAAAACTTTGGTGAACAATATGGACATTCAAAAAGCCTTCCATGATTACTATTATAAATTATATAAAAAACAAGACGTCAACTTAAATGATATTGAAGAATACTTGAGTAAACAAAACTTAACTGTTCTTAACGACCAACAAAGATTGACACTAAACAATTCTATAACAACAGAAGAAATGGTAAAGGCTTTTAAGAAAATTAGCAGTGGAAAAGCTCCTGGACCGGATGGATTGTCAGCAGCCTACTATAAATGCTTTGAGGATGATTTATGCTTACCTTTGCAGAAGACCATGAATTCTATTTTGGAAACAGGAACTATGCCAGAAACTTGGAAAGAAGCACATATAACACTGATCCCCAAGGAACAACAAGATCTGACTTTAACTAAGAATTACAGACCAATATCTTTATTGAATAATGACTATAAGATTTTTACAACGGTATTAGCAGAAAGAATGAAAAATATTCTCAAGAATTATATTCATCAAGACCAAGCTGGATTTTTGCCCAAGAGACAAATCCGAGACAATGTCCGAAATATATTAGATGTAATTGAATATTTGGAACAACATTATGAAAAACAAGCTGCCTTGATATTTATTGATGCTGAAAAAGCCTTTGACAACCTAAATTGGCCTTTTATGTTCAAAGTATTGGAAAACATGAATTTTGGAGGAAACTTCATAAAATGGATTAAATCAATATATACTCCACAATTTGCCAAAATAATTGTTAATGGAGAATTTAGTAAGCCATGTGAAATTCAAAAAGGTACTAGACAAGGTTGTCCATTATCTCCACTTTTGTTCATACTGGTATTAGAGGTTTTACTTAGAGATATTAGACAAGATAATGGTATCCATGGTATTAAAGTTAAAAAGGAAGTTTATAAACTAAGAGCCTTTGCAGATGACCTAGTCATTACTTTGGAGAATCCACTAGATGGAATTGAAATTCTAATTCAGAAATTAAAAGACTTTGGGTCGTTAGCAAGGTTCAAAGTGAATTTACAGAAAACAAAAGTACTGACTAAAAATATGGACCATCAGCAACAAGAGAAATTGAAAGAAATAACAGGATATTCAATGGAAGAAAAAGTAAAATATTTGGGAGTATATTTAACAGCTAAAAATGTTAAGTTGTTTAAGAATAACTATATTCCACTTTGGATGGATATTAAAAAAGATTTGGACCATTGGGAAAAATTGCAATTATCACTATTAGGTAGAATTTCAGCAATTAAAATGAATGTTTTGCCAAGAATTTTATCTTTTCCAAACACTACCTATATTGGCATCAGAAGAACCTTTTAAACAATGGCAGCGAGATATTTCTAAGTTCATTTGGCAAGGAAAAAAACCAAGAGTAAAATATAAAGTTTTGCAAGATTCAAAAGAAAGAGGCGGGCTAGGTCTGCCGGATTTGAAATTATATTATGATGCTTGTTGCTTGGTATGGATTAAAGAATGGATAGTCTTGAAAAATGAAAAACTATTGAATTTGGAGGGGCATGAATTAAGATATGGATGGCATGGATATTTGTGGTATGATAAAGTAAAAGTTAATGTGGACTTTAAAAATCACTATATTAGAAGATCTTTGTTAAGAATTTGGGATAAATATAAACTAACTTTATGTTATAAAAGACCTTTATGGATTTCAACGCAAGAAGCATTTTATAGAACAGAAGTAAGAACTAAAGACAAATGGTTGACCTATAAAGAATTTTTAAAGAAAGAACAAGGACAATATACAATTAAATCAATAGAAGAATTGGCATCAGAGGGATATACTTTCCAATGGCTTTCATACATGCAACTTGTAGAGAAATTTAAATCAGATAAGAAAGACTTTGAATTTGAACAAACCAAATCAGAATTTGAGATACAATTATGTGAAGCTGATGATCACCTAATTGCTAAAATGTATAAACTATTGTTAAAAGGTGAAATGGTAGAGGAACAAGTTAAAGATTGTATGATTAAATGGGAAAAAATATTGGTTATAATATTCAAATGCAACAATGGGAAGACATGTGGACTAAAGGACTAAAATTTACTTTGTGCTATAATTTAAAAGAAAACTTTTATAAGATGATGTACAGATGGTATATGACCCCACAAAAACTTTCAAAAAGGTATGGGAATGTCTCCAACTTATGTTGGAAATGTAAAAAAAAAGAGGGGTCTTTTTACCATATGTGGTGGGCATGTGAGATTGCAAAGAAATTTGGGACTCAAATACATTCATTGATGCAAAATATATTACAAATTCGAGTCCCATTTAAATTGGAATTATTTTTGTTGGGAATAATAGAAGGACAATTTGGGAAGCAATTTACAAGAATTATGCAATATATGATTACAGCAGCAAGACTTATATATGCACAAAATTGGAAAAATCAGATTTTGCCCACGATACAAGATTGGATGTTAAAATTGATGGATATGGCAGAGAATGATAATTTGACATGTTTATTAAAAGAAAATTCTAATTATTATTTCCTTAAAGAGTGGAAACCATTAACTGACTACTTACAAGATGCGGGAGGAGCAAAGCTTATATGGGGATTTGAAGATTAATATATATATATTTTGATATAATAGACAAGAAATGTTTTTTTAATGTTTTATATAGACCTAGCATGTAAGATAAAATTGTTAAATTACTATGACCAGAGACAAATCGGAAGTTGACTAATTGCTGTTTCATTTCTATCTTTTTTCTTTTTTCTTTACTACACCTTTTACTCTCTTTCTTTACTTGATTTGTATTTCTATTTTCTTTTCTGCTTTAGACTTTTATCTATGTATATTTAAAACCTAATAAAATTAAAAAAAAAAAAGAAAATCTGAAAGGAGGAAAATATTTTTTCACAGCATCTCTTCCTTAGCCCAAAAGTGTATGACTGCAATCTTAGTATTTCATCAGAGGGAAGAAGGAAATTTTATCCCAACTGCTATCAAATTATTTACTGCAAAAATAAAATAGCTGCACCACTCTTATACAATTATTTCAACTTTGGCCCTTTTTAACAAGTACAATGAGAATTTTAAAGATTATTTTATTTTTTATCCCGCCATCATTATTGTTGTTGTTGTTGTTGTTAAGGCACCAGGCTAGAAACCAGGAGACTGAGTCCTTTCTTCATGAAAGCCAGCTGGGTGATTATGGGTATTAGGTATGTTCGCCGCCTTGAGTTATTTATAAAAATAATAAAGGTGGGATTTTAAAAAATCTAAAACAAAATAAGTGAAGTACCTCATTGAAACATTTACCCAGGCTTACTAATAAGATTAAAAGCCTAAAACAGAAGCATGCAATTTTCTTGAATATATAATGGTATTAAATATTTCCTATTGTTCGAGCACTTATCACCCTGGCCTATGAAACACTGTCAATTGCAAAAATAATTGACCTGTTATATACCTACCTTTGCCATTTAACTTTTAAAGGGACCAAAAAACAAACAAACAAAAACCCAACACTGGAAGCCTACCAAAATATTGATGGAGCTTCTGCATATTTCTGAATTCTATGGTTACATTAAATGGCCTGTCAATATGCCTGCTTTATTTATGGAATCCAGAATGCAATGATTGAAGACTGCCTCCTCTCTCAACAATATGGTCGTTCCTAGAACAAAAGAAAAAGTTTTGGCTGCGGTAGCAACACCCCAGGATGCGAGACAAATATATATTGCAGCCTTCTCTAGTATACATGTGCTTCAAAATACCAGGGAAATAAGTTCAGCAAGTTATTCTCCAATATGGAATCATGGCTTCCCAGTTCTCCACAGACATACTTAAATTGCAGCAGATAAACAAAGTGAATGTAGACTCCAGCATGTGGAGAGCAATGCTTGTAAAAAGAACGGTCCTGACTAAGAGAGTGTGTTGTTCAAATGCCAATTCAAAACAGCAGCAAGATTACGATAAATGCCCACACACTCAAACAACTCATACTTTATATACCTCTCCTGCATGGCAGGTACAAAATACCCATTACATTTAAAATGTAGGTATTACACCTGAGAAAGACTCTGAACTTACGTGAAATTGAATAGCTAAGATTGCTGTTCAATTACTGTAACCCTGATTCTGCTGTCTCTCTCATAGCAAGAAAGACATTTCCTTGATTATTTCCAATTCATTGGCTTAAGTTAATCAAGCCTAATTGTTGCCTTAGGGACCAGAACAAAGCTGTTATTGAAATGGTAGTAAAATGCACTGTAAATACCCAATATATACTGATTAAATAAAGGCTACTTATTATTATTACCATGAAAGTTTGCAAAAGTCTTCTGGAGAGATTTTTTAAAATTTCATTAAGAATAAAATTTCATTGGATGCATAAGATCAATACAGAGGTTGAAAGGACTTGTAATGTGTCCTATAAGAGTTAAAATAATATAAGAGTCCAGTTAACAGCTTGTATCTAAATTCTGAAATAGCACCAGTCGCTATGAAGATTCAAATATACCTCTTGCTTTGTAAGCAAGATATATGTAGAAGTGGATCATCTCACCACACAAGAAGTTTTTGAACCAGCTACTGTATGTACAAAAGTTGAACTACATCTATTGTCTCAGTCATGAAATTAGATGGCAGCATTCTTATTTGCAAGAATTAAAAGTACACCATAAATAAAGTGCTAGAGTATGTTCCATATGCAATATAATAACTTTCATGTGTGTAATGTTTCTAGCTTGTGTTTTGACTCTTGTTTATTTTAATATTAGGATTTTTTTAATATTAGGATTTTTTGGCTAGTTGCTGCTTGCACCTTACAATGTCTTCCTATTATATCCCAGCCATTGTTGAGATTATATAAAACTTGCCCGTGTTATTGTTATTTTGGCATAATTATGGTTAGACAACCCTAGAAGATGCTATAAACCACTAGTGATGGAATGACTTTTCTTAAATTGTATAGTTCAACTCAGACCCAATTTTGGCACAACTTAAAGAAGATCTAGATAGGTCTAGTATACCCTTGAATATTTGAGGTAAGACAAACATAACATGAATTAAACTTTGAAGTTGTTTTATATTTTAAGGGTTCATCCTGTTTTTCTCCCTTCACACTACTTCTAACACATTTATAGAATATCAAATAACTTTCTCTGGCAGGAGCATCCATCAAGACTTTCAGTGTGCAAATTACAATTACCTGTTGGAAAAGGTGGATTCCACACTTTCGGGCTTATAATTGGATGTTTATTTTAGCTTTTGCTATTGGCTAGAAAAAAAGATATTTTAGAATTAAATAATGACAGGATCGCGCAACCAAATGAACTTAGTGCATTCGCTTGCCGCTTCCCGCCATCAGAGCCAGCTAGATGAGGGAAAGCCAACGTGTATCAAGCTTGTTTACGGGTTGGGAGGGGAGATGGAAGCCTGACAGCGAGCAGCAGACTCTGGGAACCAAGGTCAATTGCAACTGCCTGAGCCAGGTGTGGGGAGGGGGAATGTGAGCTCACCAAGGGAATGTTTTAATTAGAGGCTTCGCACCCTTTTGTCAGTTCCAGCTTTCTCTGTGATTCTTGTAGCTTTCTTCAATTAAATAACTTTCCTTTTCTACAATGAAACTGAGTGAAGTTGTTTCGTTTGAAGTTTAAGCCTAGCAATCTAAAAAATAGCCTTTTTGCAGAGGGTTAAATGGGATAAAATATCTTCTGTTTTTCTGAGTAAAACAGAAGAGAACAGAAAGAAAATATATACAAAGCATAACTTGATTTTTTCCTGGTTGTCACTACTAGATCAAGCAAATACAGCACTCTTGTGGCACTCCAATCAAGACTGCAATGTAAGATTCTGCATTTGACTGAAGATTTTCTAATGGAAGACCACACAAGTTCCAAGATTTCCTGGAACTGATGTTCTGAATATGTAACTTTTATTAACTTTTGAAGAGGACTGAAGGTTATACATCAGATCTCTTTCTTTGGTTTAGGAAGCTGTTGCCTTCTGAGTGAAAAGTTTCTTTCATTTGGATTGTATCTTTGCTCTTCTGTGTTACAATCTCAGAGAAGTTAAGGTATGGGAAATGAATAAATGAAATAATCATGCATAAAATATGTGAAAAATTTAACATAAAACCTTGCCTAATCCTTATTAGTTGAGGTTCCCATGTTATCTTCTTCCACATAAATTTTCAAGATAAGGACATTCCATAAGCATGAAATAGCCTATAACAGTATAATTCTCTATTTTCTCCCATTACTATAACTGATGCATGAATGTCAAAAAGGTTATTTTTCTTTTCTTTTTTTCACATACAAATATGTATTTGTACTTCTGTCCAAGAGAGAGAGAGAGAAAGGCCACTGACCTATAGATACTGGCATTATGTGTTCCTGGAGATTCTCTCTCATTTGGAAGTAGATCAACTTGCTTCCCACCAGCTATAGTCTCACAGATTGGAATTCATGAAAAATGGATAAAATTATTCTGATAACTAAGGTCAATGCACTTCTTCATGGTTCATTCAGCAGGACAATGATCAACCCTGCCCCACATACAGTTCACTCTATGACCAAGTGACTGTATTACATTTGGAAAACCTCCAATAAATAAGATCCTACGGTTCTTTTCATTATAGAGGTCAGTTGTTTTGCTTTCTTCTCAGTAAGTATACATCCCAGGTTCATCACTGAAGGGTCAATTATAGTAGCACTCACAATTTGTTAAACTTTACTTTGGGGAAAAATAGAGCAGCTTGAAAATCCCCATTTTACCTTCAGAAGTCAACCTTTTTTGCAAGTGAGAAACAGAGTTCTCTTTGGAACATTTATACTTCTTTAAAAAAATAAAATACAGAATGATCTCAACTAGACCTTTCTGAGGGGTCGGGGGAACCAACTGAAGTAAGTGATTTTTTTTTTAATTTGCAGCCAAGTTTCCCATTTTTATAGGGAGAAATTTAGTAGAAAGAACTTATTTCTAGCCAATGTCTTTGAATTAGAAGAGGTTCCTCTGGGAGAAAACAAATGATGGATAGAAGAACTCTGCTGCTACCTTCTTCAATTTCAGTCTGGACTCCTGAGCTCTTTGGCCAACCTACTGCCAAGAGAAAGGAATGTGGAACTGCACTATTACTTTAGTTTTCAAAGTGACAACAACAGGGAGGAAGCTCATAGAAGCAGATGGGAATGTGGCAGCAGCTTTCTGCCTATCTAGATATAATACACTCTGCCTATTGCCCCGGCAATAAAAGTTAATACAAAAGTGAGCTCCTGCACTCGCCCCAGCTCTTGCCAACCTAGCAATTCAAAAGCATGCAAATGCAAGTAGATAAGGTACCACTTCCGTGGGATGGTAACAGCGTTCCGCGCATGTCATACCAGCCACATGACCGCGGAAGCATCTTCGGAGAGCGCTGGCTCTTCGGCTAACAAACAGAGATGAGCACCACCCCTTAGAGTCAGACACGACTGTGCAGGGGAAAACCTTTACCTTTTTTTAAATTGCCCCAGTAGTGGGGAGAGAGGCAGGAGAAGTAATGCTGGTGCTGTTCTGAAATAAACTGGCATTTTTTTCCTGTACAACATGGCTGCAACTGCTTCTCCAAGGATGAGGAAAAGACTGCTGTGACAGGAGGTGGGGGGAGAACATTCAGGAGGATGATACTCCCCATGCTTTTTCTTCCCATCCATAAAGTACTGTAGAAAAGCATAAGCTTATTTCAATTCCTGAACTATTTTCCTCTCTCCAGCTGTGTTGTTGCCTCTTTCCCATCTCATTCAACTACCTCTCCCTTCCTCTTCCCAACTTCTTCTCCTCAGTCCTCTTTCTTCACATTGTCTGTACCACTCATCAGCTATTCCAAGGTTTGCTCCTGTAATTACCTGAAAACACTGCCGATTCCCTCCCCAATTAAGCTCTTCCCCAATGGTTTCTGTAGACTGATTGAATTGCCATCTGCTGCAAAAACATTGTAACCCTTCAAGTCTCTCTCCAGATTTTCCTAACATGTCTTCCCTTTCTCTAAAGTCCTCACTTTGGGTTTCCCACCATTTCCCTTTTTCAAAGCTTGTATGTCATCGTTTTCAAATTCTGCTTTGTGCTGCCCAAGTTCAACTTTTTTTCTTCTTCAACAGAACAAAATACCATCCCTATCACAAACTGTTTCATGCTCAGTCTGCTTCCTACTGTATTTATTATTATTCCAGAGCCTCTTTTGTTTTTTACGGCTCTTCAGTAAAAAAGATATACTCTTTATGTTAAAGATGTTCTGCAATCGGTTAACAACGTCCTTCCAAAAGGCTCTTTTTACTGTATCCTACGGTATGATAAGTTCCATATGGTCCTGGGCATTAATGTATGTAAGTTGCTCAAAAAAGTTCCCCGTTGGGGAGAAGGGCAGTCATATAAATTAAATAAATAAATAAAATAAATAAATAAATAAAAGGCCTTCTCCACATATATGCATGTTTGTAGAAATTGTAGCAATGGAATAACTGACCCTTAAAAATATGGCCATACTTTTGAACAGCAAAATGTTACCAAAGAGGGGGAAAAAATAATTGACCCAGTAACTTAACTTAGGCAGGTACTGGAAAAGATGGAGTATTTCTAATAAATAGGGATAGTTGAAAGAAACATGGGGGAAAATCCTATCCAAAAGACCAACTGGACAGTAAACAACTTATTACCTAGCTGTGTTTCTTCAGCCATGTGAATTCAATCTGGCTGCCTCAGCATTTAACTTCCCAAGACTATGACTGCCATATTGAAAACTTATGCAAAAATATCGTTAAGATACTCTGTATAGGGTTGCTCCATACACCTGTGAATCTCAGGGTTAGGGCAGCTGAAGTGGAGCAAGTGAGAGCAACTGGAAATAACATGCAATTGGTTTTTAAGTGCCATCACATTTAAACAATTATATTCTCATTATTTAATTTATCCCAAAACATTTCTATATTACTCTTCACCAATTCTGCAATATGAGTAAAATTATCTAAACTCCAATGCACCAAGCACTAATATCCAACATCCAATAATAAAAAAATATATTTTAAGGTAGGTCAAAGGATTTAACAAATTTAAATGTCAGTGTCAAACTAGAATTGAAAAAACTATCAAATACATTTGGGCCATTCCAAAGCTTCTGTACAGCCTCTGTGAGTATCTGATCACTTTTTGATTAGAAAGACAATCCCACAACTTTAAAAACAAGAGGTTAGTTGGTACAGACAAATGTTGCTATGTTGGTATGACACCACATAGATTTCCACTGGAAAGCATACCTCTGTTCTTCCATTAAAACTCTGAATCAAAGGCTTATGGAATTCCTTGCCATTTGTTTTGATAAACTTCCTTGCTCCCAAATAAGTTAATCTCGGTAACTTAGTTTTATGGTAAATTCATAGAATTGACATAACTACACAAATGTTCTATTTGAGAAACATGGCAGTATTTATTAATTAATTTATTACAAGCATGGATAAAGCATTGCCTTTTCAATAGTCAATATTGGTAGCTCAACTCCACATAGATTTTGTAGGCTTGGTTCCAGTCTTGTAACTTACCTAGGAAATGGTTTTCTGTCAAACCAAATGTCTCTAATTCCTGGTTCAACAACAACAGATTCTAAACATCCAGTCTTGTTTTGTTGACACCAGCTTATAGGTTGCTTCAATTTCTAGGTAGGTATCATAGTTGAAATGCTCTCTGGTCAACATTTGTGCACTACATTTGTTTAAAATAGCCTTTCCTTATCTGGTGCCCTTAGTAAGTATTGAGTGCTTATTTCCAAGAATTCTAGCAAACATGGATATATTTCTTCCCATTAGCTAAATAAAATAAAGAAAATATAAATATGAAGCATGCTTAATTTAAATAAAGTATTTGCAATACATACTTTGTAGGAATCAGTAGCAGAATTAAGTAATTTTAGAGGCTGAACTTAATTGCTAGACACCTTCATCCCAATATGTGTAAGTGCCATTTTGTTTCAGAAAAGAATAATTTATGTGGTGTCATACCAACATAGCAACATTGGTCTGTACCAACTAGCCTCTTGTCTTGAAAGTTGTGGTATTGTTTATATAAAACAAGTATTTGCAATTACAGTATGTTCACACCTGGGCAATTTTCTTCTAAAACGTTTTACAGAAAGAAGAAAGATGCTATGATGTATAATGTTAGCCTTAAAAGTTTCCCCCTGTTAGTCTAGGCAGTGACGCAGAGGTGTCCGCTAGGCCTGGCTAAAAGAAGACAAGATGGAAGCCACAATTGAAACTCCACCTGGTTTTTATGTGTGACACTGATGCAAATCCTGTTAGCTGCTGCCCCAATTACCTGATTGTGTCCCCTTCCAATGACAGTAGCTTAACATTAATTATATAATTCGACTGTCATTCGACTATACATTAATTATATACCTCATGTATTCTACATAATATTGTTTTCAGTCACAAGTATTGTTTGTGGCAACTTATTTATAAATACTGTTGAGTCTTCTATCTCAGGGCACAGTGACTTTCAGATATTTTTTCTCTAACAGGTATTTTCCAGATTTAGTTCAGCTTACCAGCCACTCAACATATAGGAAGAATTTTTTTCCTCTTACACATATGGAAACACAATTTTTATTGGCTAAGGGTTATACTTGGTCAGGGGTCTATATTCCAAAAGGTGAGTGAGGGCTGTACTATCCTTTGAAATCCAAGGGAAAAAGTGCTTTGGAATCTGCATGGGCACATATATCATCTGTTGTTAACCCCTTAAACCAAATTAGTCTTTGTCTAGGATCATGCTGCTGCTGCAAAGGGCAACTGAGTAATCTCAAGAAAAGATGAACTGCTTTAGGGAGTTACAAACAAGATGATTCCTGGCAACTGCCTGGACTAGTCCCTGAAGTTTTCTTGGCAAGATTTTCAGAAGTGGTTTGCCATTGCCTGCTTCCTAGGGCTGAGAGAGAGTGACTGGCCCAAGGTCACCCAGTTGCTTTTGTGCCTAAGGTGGGACTAGAATTCATAGTCTCCCAGTTTCTAGCCTAGTTCTTTAACCAGTGCACCATACTGGCTCTCTTTAAAAAAAATAACTTAAATATTTCCTATTTATTGAATAGGAAGTGTTAGACTTCCTTGAAGTCAACATGATAGATTTGAGGCATTCAGGAGCTCAAGGTGGCATCCAAAGTGCTCCCTTCTCCAATTTAACACACAAATTATTGTAGATATTTATTTTTAGTTGTAGGAAAAATTGTACTTAAATCAATCAGTGGATGAAAACCAACAATGTAAATGTACCAGGAAGCCACAGCACTTTTGTAAAGCCATGAGATATGGATTCTCAGAGTTTGATTATATTTCTGAAAATACATCTTAGGATACTTTAAACCAGCTATATCCTATAAAAGTATAGAATGTAATAAAGATGAGTTTGTATAAAACAATGACAATGTGTAACAAGGGGAAAAAATGAGCCTATATGGCGTGTTAGAAAAAGAGTGAGAAACTCTTGAGAATACTAATAGACAGGGCTATGCTGCCACAGATGGTGGGACAGAAGGACCAGGACGAGTCTTTACTTGGTCATCCAGAAAACATCCTATTTCACTTTTGCCTTCCTGCAACCAAGTTAGTCAAGAGAAATGAGAAGGATGGATACCACCAGGTTACAATGCATGATCCCCCTCTCTTCTTCCTCAAACCTCAAGTGCTCTTCTTTCTCCCTACATGGGTTTGAGCTACAGCCCTCCTAATACCTGCCTTAATCCCTTTGTCCCTGTGGATGTGTCCAGGCTGCCGGGAAGGGATCCTTCCTTAACACTTCTTTCCACATTACCGACATTACCGTGCCACCGTACATGGGTGTAATGTTAAATTTAAACAGGTGTTAACAATTTTAAAAGGGGCTCCTGCTGACCTCTTGATGTCAAACAGCATGTTCAAGAAGTGCGTTGATTGTCAGTTTTTGAAATGTCTTCGTTTTAGTTCATCCTATCCTATCCTATCCTATCCTATCCTATCCTATCCTATCCTATCCTATCCTATCCTATCCTATCCTTGCACGCAAAATCATCACCATTGTATCATTTTTATATTAGTCAAATTTCATGAATAAAATATTATATAAATAAAGAGACTCCTGCAATCACAATATGACTGCTCAAGCATATTGTGTAAGAACTTTTCCTAGCAGTGATTTTCAATGAGAGAGCGATATTTGCAATAAACTAGAAGTTATTCTGAATGATTATGGGGAAATAAATATGAAAAGAGATTTTAAATGAGAAAACAGAATGCATTAAATAAGCATACTGATTTTCTTATAACTTCCTGAATAGTAATCAGCGTTTAAAAGATGCAGTGATTACACCTCACTGCTATCTCTGAAAGTATAGATTATGTATATTTCAAGAACCAGGTAACTGTAAAGTAGATTAGAAACATTAGTTTTAGACTGACACCCATGGTACTAATGATTGCATGTGTGATAATAATACTCCCCCAGTTAAGACTCAGAGAACTTCAAAGTTTTGAAGTACAGCGACAAATTCATCCTATATGCAGAACAGTCCATCGTATGTAATGCAATCTGATCCCAGTTATTGAACAGAAGGAGGTAAGAAAAACTCCTCCCTCCCAAAATCAGAAGCAGTGCAGTAAAAATTCTACTAGGGTAAAAAATGGTTTTCTACTAGAAAAGGAAGAAAAGGGACTAAGAAAAGAAGAAAATTATATAAAAGCAATTTATATATATATTTGTTATTCAAAATCAGATATGCTATTTTTGTTCAATCAAGGTCTGAAGTCATTTTATATAGAACAAATATGATTAAAAGAGAATTATAACAACAACAACAACAACAACAACAACAACAACAACAAAAAAGCCTTGGCTGAGTGCCTGAAGACAAAGACCCTTTAAAAAAGAAATCTTGAAATGCTGATTAGAATGCTACAGTATAATTGACTGGTCATTATTTTTAAGCTCTTATGTGTGCTTCTTTTCAGTATAATTGAGCTTAATTGTAGCACTAGTACCAATTACTGATTGCCATTTTGTTAATAGCACTGCTATGAACTCAGGACTGGATCAGATATTTAAGGATTCAAGAAACACTAATTATGAATAATTAAGGCAATGAATAACTAACACTTAAAAGAACTTGTCCACTAGTTTGCTCAGGAACATTAAAACCGAAATACTCTTGAACTGCTTGAAGAGCCTAGTGTGGGTGCTAGTTCTCAAGCAAACATCTGATACCAGATCTCCCCCACAAAAAGAGTGTTACTTCTATCCCTTTACATAGAGCAGGCAAGAGAAAGAGGTACAAGAATTTGAATAATAATTGCAATATAAATAAAACTTTCATTTGATACTGAGGAGCTGCGGGAATTCATTCATAATGTCTTTGTAGCTGTTCTGCAGTGATTCAGAAGTGCTTGTATTCTCAAGTATCTTCTATGTTTTCTAGTCCAGAAGAAGCCTAACACCCACAGAAGAGATAATGAGTGTTGAGCAAACTCAGGTTTAAACCCACAGACTTTTAGTACTGGATTTCACTATAAGAACTTTGGATTTATCAGTGTTAAATCTCTCTCTCTCTCTCTCTCTCTCTCTCTCTCTCTCTCTCTCTCTCTCTCTCTCTCCCCCTATATACCAGAATAGTGGTTCAAATTACCAATTTTTTAAAAAATACAATGTTTACTATATCATGGTATACTTAGTTTCTTTGTGTCAACTGAATGCACCTTTAATATATTTTCTAGCACCTTTAATATATTTTCTAGCACCTTTAATATATTTTCTAGTGATATCAAATATTAGGACATATTTTATAGCATTAATCTGATTAACCTGGCTCTGCCGCCTGGCCTGGGACAACGGAGGTGGTAGTGCCTCCTGGGGTTGGCTGGCCCCGTAGCAATATGACCTGTGCTACGGTCCCCAATCCATCTTGGATTTTATTTTATTTTATTTTATATTTGGATATATTTTTATACATTTTCTATCTTGTATGGTTTTAAATATTTTAAATTTTTAAGTTTTAATTATTGTAACCCGCCCAGAGTCCCTTGTATGGGAGATGGGCGGGGAATAAATTAAATAAATAAATAAAATAAATAATAAAATAATAAATAAAATCTGTAGAATACTGTATACAGAAACTGCTTTGCCTACAGAATAAACTCCTTGTAGAAGGGTCTGTTTTGGAAAAACAATGCTATATATATATCTGTCAGACAGATATATCTGTCTGTCTGGATCTGGAAGTCCCACAGGATCTTAGCCCTGTCATTCTCCACAACCTTCTGTGGAATCTCCCATCTGGACTTGGGAGGGTCTAGCCCATGCATTGTGCAGATGTTCCTGTACACAATGCCAGCTACTTGGTTGTGCCATTCAGTGTATGCTGTTCCTGCCTGCATATTACACCCTGCCACTATGTGTTGGACTGTCTCTGAGGCCTCTCTGCACAGTCTGCACCTCAGGTCCTGTCTAGTGTGGTAGACCCCTGCTTCTATGGATCTAGTGCTTAGTGCCTGTTCTTGTGCTGCTATGATCAGTGCCTCAGTGCTGTCTTTTAGTCCAGCCCTTTCCAGCCACTGGTAGGATTTCTCAATGTCAGCCACCTCAGCTATCTGTCAATGGTACATCCCATGCAGGGTCTTGTCTTGCCATGGCACTTCCTTTGCTTGATCTTCCTTCCATGTCTGCTGCTGCCTCAGGCATTCTCTCAACAGCTCATCCTTAGGTGCCATCTTACTGATGTACTCCTAGATGCTCTGGGTCTCATCCAGGACAGTGGCTTTGACACTCACCAGACTTGGCCCGTCCTCTTTCAACCTGGTGTACAGTCTCTGGGTGTTGGACTTGGGGTGGAAGCCTCCGTACATTGTGAGGAGCTTCCGGGTCTTCACAACAGCAGCCTCCATGTCCTCCTTTGGCCAGCTCACTATACCAGCAGGGTATCTGATGACTGGCAGGGCATGTTGATGGTGTGGATCTTGTTCTTCCTATTGAGCTGGCTCTTCAGGACCTGTCTTATCCTTTGGTGGTACTTGGATGTTGCTGTCTTCCTTGCCTCCTCATTGTGGTTCCCATGTGACTGTGGGATACCAAGGTACTTGTAGCTGGTCTGTATGTATGCTATGTGGCCTGCTGGTAGTTCCACCCCATCAGTCTTAACTACCTTCCCTCTCTTTACTACCATCCGGCCACACTTCTCTAGTCCGAATGACATCCCAATGTCCTCACTGTAGATCTGTGTCAGGTGGATCAGTGAGTCGATGTCCCATTCACTCTTAGCATACAGCTTGATGTCATTCATGTAGAGGAGGTGGCTGATGGTAGTTCCACTCTTGAACGTATTTCGTTTGAATTTTAAAATATATTTAAAATCTATTTTTCTAATATAGTCGGTTGCTGACAATAAATACACTGAATTGGAATATACATTACAACAAACCTCTAGTCCTCATTTTACTAAATGCTTAAGTGTGATAAAAAAAGGGTGATCTAATCATTCCATTTATGAATTCCATATTATGACAATAATATACAAGTAAAAAAAATTTAATGAAATTTATTTATTTATGTAAAAATGGATTCCAGGGCACAGTTTCCTACATTAGAAATATTGTTCCTTCAAAACAATTATTAAACCATCTAAATTATTAAAATATATATATAAAGTATTATGTCTAAAATAATGGTGAATTATATGGCTGATATCACATTTTTACCATCCAGTAGTAATATTTAGTGTACTGTGGAAAATCAAATACTAAAAAAAAAATTAAAACTTGTAATAGAAAGAAAAAGTAAAACAAAACTGTTTTATGTCTACAGAGGTAAGACAGTAGATTAAAGTGTCCAAGCCCTGTAGAGTTTTGGGATGGCTGAAGACAAGACATAACTGCTTTAGAAGAAATGAGGTATTTCATTCACACCAACCTTTTACTGTATTAACAAAGGTGTTATCACCAGCGTTTTCATACAGTTATACCAAATTCAATTATACTTTAAGTTTCCTAAACAGATCCAAATTGGTCATTCCTGTTCATGCTGGAGAGGCTGGCGTTCTGGAAAAAGCTTGGATTGTAACTTCTGCCAACGCTCTGGAGGCCAAAGTATATGAGTAGCACGAGCATGTAGAAGGCCAAGAGAGATCTGAAAAAACAATGAAAGTACAGGTGTAATATAACCTGAAAAGAAATGGCTAAAAGAGGCAGTGGCATATGGCATTTTATAAATGTTTGTACTAATAGCACTTGTTGAAAGACGACTCTGCATTTGCAGATGAGGCTAAATCTTGCCTTAGCATTGAACTGATTTCTGTCATTTTGTCCCAAGTCTAAAATATGGGGGTACTTCTGTAATAGGACTGGTGTTGAGGAATTATGATGATGATAAAGAAAGTTAAATGGATGTAACACCAAACCATATAAATATTTATCAACTTGATCCATATACATTAATTGCTTAAATAAAGAACCATAAATGAGTATGACTTGTGTCACTGGCTTGGCTGCCATATTGTTTTTAGCTGAACAGAGCTTAGTGATGCAAAGAAATGCATGCATGGGATTCCTCTTCCTAAACTTTGAAGGACATTCCTCAGGGTCTCCATGACTGCAGCAAATGGAATCATCATAAAATCTTTTTATGGAATTACCTTAAACTTTGGTGAGCCACATTAATGGGCCCCAAATCACCACTTTACACAGAAATGTTACAGGCAGGGCCTCTGAGTTAGAGCATATGTGTTGCAAATTCAATCTTTCATACATCTAGGCAGGGTTTCTCCTGGATTGCTGCTAATACTGAGTTAGTGAACTAATCCTTCCTTCCTTCCTTCCTTCCTTCCTTCCTTCCTTCCTTCCTTCCTTCCTTCCTTCCTTCCTTCCTTCCTTCCTTCCTTCCTTCCCTCCCTCCCTCCCTCCCTCCCTCCTTCCTTCCTTCCTTCCTTCCTTCCTTCCTTCCTTCCGACATGAAACAAAAACCAACTTTAAAAAGCTCTTTTTCAAGGACAAAATTCAAACCACTGGTCAGCTGTAATATCAAGGGGATTTATGCCAAATTCATGCTGACTAGCAAAATGTTTAAGTAATAAGATAATTATAAAAGCATTTAAAATGATGTAGAGAAGAGACACAACATATTTTAAAAGCTCAAAGAATAAGAGTAAAAAAAACATCTCTAGTGAAAAACAAACAAACATACTAATTACTAAATAGTCTTCCTAGTTCTCACTTTTTGTGCTTCTTGTAGTAGAACTGAAAAGAGTTTCAGTATATTTTAAGATTTGGGACCAGACTTATGTTCCTGTTAGCTCCCAGCAAACAACTAGCTACTTGAGGATGCATTTGGTGCCACAAAATAAATTAAACTTTTTCCCCCTAAACTGCCCTTTTCATGCCATTCCCACATGGAGCGCTGGAGTAGATGCACATACAGTAAATGGTTATGAGCTTAGTGGTAGGTGCATACTCTGACAGAGAAAGTGCATGTAAAAGAACTAGCATGATTCCAACTTCTGATAAGTAGGGCTCAGATAATAGGAGCAGAAATTGGAGAAAGCTCATTCCCACAAACCTGAAATTGGCGTCCTTTTGCAAAGCAAACAAAATGTGACAAATGTTAAGAGTCCTTGTTGGTTTTCTGACATGGAAAAATGAAAAGCTAATTCTGCACCATTTTTTGTGAAAGAACTATCATTGGCAAATGTTCATTTCATTTTCCACAGGGGACACAGATTAAAGTATGTTATCCTTATGATTCCATCCTTTTTTCATTTGCTGTCGGGTGATATATATCCTCTGGACAGATTTGCTTTTGGAGACCATAGCTAAGACCAAGTTCATTTGGTAGCAAATTTTCCATTTTAACTGTTTCAATACTTAGCTTCTAAATGACAATATTGCTTCAAGCAATACTTATCTAAGTAGCTGAAATTGATACTAAAAATTGCTCTTATTTTTATAGATTCAGAGAATTCATACAGTGTATGCCTTTGTCTTCCTCTGAAAAGGCCAAATGCTGCATAAATGAAATAACTGTGATCTACAACTACTTCCAAATGCAACATAAATGACTTGGCAGAATAAAACCCCCATTGTTCTTGTAGGTTTGGAAACCTGTTTCACATATCAGATTGTACACTTCATTTGTGCATTTTATTTATTTATTTATTTATTTAATTTATATAACCGCCCATCTCCCCCAACGGGGAACTCTGGGCGGTTTACAATAATAAAATTAAATAAAAGCATAAAATATAAAATATAAAAACCAACAATTTATACAATTACTATAATTTAAAATAAAATCCAAGTGGGAGATAGTATTAATAAAAGAAGGGCATTATAAAATTTTGCCATTTTTACTTCTAAAATAAAACTGACATATTTACTAACATTTCACAAAAATAAAAATTAAGCTGTCATTATCCAATTAAATATGTGATAACTATCTCTGGTTTTCAGTTCCAAAGCAAACACTGCATATAGAGAGGAGTGTATAACACAAGTTTAAGAAAAGGCATTATTACTCCACAGAAAAGTGGTGACTTTTCAGGGAATAACCCTGAACAGATAGCATATAATAGTCTAATCATTTGACAAAGGAAAGTTAGTTAGCACTTCAGAAACAACAGGAAGTCATCTACAAAAAAGGATGTACAATTTTGGTGAAATATATCACAAACCTTCACAATTTATGTTTGGGAGTTCAGGAACAAGTCTGGAAATACATCTATAAACAGGAAACAGTAAGACAGCTTTGTTTGAGGATCCAAAATTATGTTTCCAAACTTCTTGAGGTCCTTCAGCAATAGAATTCTCTTAATTATAGAGATTAGATTAGGTTGTCCCACCACTAATTTAAATGCCTCTGTTGAAGAGGAAATACTTATTTAATGCTTTTCTCCTTACCCATTTTCTTGAGGCAGTGCTTAGACTATACCTATCTGGCCATTACTGATACTTGTCTATTCTCCCATTTCTTAAAAGAACCCCACACATTAAGCACAACATTGTACCACTGAGCAAAAAAAATCGAGGCACTATATTGATTCCTTACAATGTTTTACTCTGGAACACTCTGGGAAATTCAGAAGGGAACATGCTCAGCTATTTAGCCCTGGCAGAGCCTACCCTAACTGCAAGAGAAATTTAGTAGGAGCCATGCCATTCACAGACCCTGTGCCAAAAAATCAACAAAGTAATTTCAATTATATAATTAATTCCTTTGTACTAAAAGGGCTTAATTAATATTACCCTTAATTTGTATTTTATTGAAGATTTTTTTGGATCTTCATGTTCCTATATAAATTTCAGAGCCAGAGTAGAGTCCATTTGCACCTAAATTAAAAGGTCATATATAAAACTAAACTTTTTGTATATGCCTTAAAGCAGAGATCCCTGAGAGCTGTGTGCAGTTTCAAAAAAATTATCTGAACATCTGAGGACTATACTTCCTAAAAGGGTTCCGTCTACCTCAAAGTGGCATTTTTTTAATCACTCCAAGGAATTTGCAGTTAATCTGAGGAATGATATAGGCCTGTACCTTTAGCTATTTCTCATTCTCTAAAGTTAAGGAACTGTAAAATTAAAAAAAAAGCAGGCAATTCAAACATTTATGCAAATAGATACCAACCTCCCCCTTAGGAATATCTCCAGCTAATTCTTGTGATTTAATTTCCCAGGAATCATGTGTATCTCTCTCTGTCTTCTACATAATCAAATCAGTGGAGTTGAAGTGGTTGGTATCTAATTCCATAGTTTGTAGCTTGATTAAACAGGTGCTGAATTATTTTAATATAATTTGGTGAGTTAACAATGCACACTACCGATACTAGATCATTTCTACTATTGGAGTTGTACATTCTATCTATCTATCTATCTATCTATCTATCTATCTATCTATCTATCTATCTATCTCAATCATCTATCTATCTATCTATCTATCTATCTATCTATCTATCTATCTATCTATCTATCTATCTCAATCATCTATCTATCTATCTATCTATCTATCTATCTATCTATCTATCTATCTATCTATCTATCTATCTCAATCATCTATCTATCTATCTATCTATCTATCTATCTATCTATCTATCTATCTATCTATCTATCTATCTAATTTCTCGGCCGCCCATTTCATACATTCTGGGCGTTCATGAAAAGTTACTGTTTAATCAGTATGGTAGATTTGGAAATGGTTATGTTTATTATTTCTAATTGAGCAACACAGCAAATTCAAATCTCTATGTTAATATAGGTAAAGGTAAAGGTTCCCCCCGCACATTTGTGCAGTCGTGTCCGACTCTAGGGGCCGGTGCTCATCTCCGTTTGTTAGCCAAATAGCCAGCATTGTCCGAAGACGCTTCCATGGTCATGTGGCCGCATGACACGCGTGGAACGCTGTTACCTACCCAACAAAGTGGTACATATTAATCTACTTGCATTTGCATGCTTTCGAATTGCTAGGTTGGCAAGAGCTGGGTCTAGTGCGGGAGCTCACTCTGCACACAGGGCTAGGGATTCGAACCTCCAAACTTGCGATCTTCCAATCGACAAGCCTGGCGTCTTACCCGCTGAGCCACCACGCCCCTTTATATTAATATATATTGCATAAAATATAAAATAATCCATATTTTCTTATATTAGAGTAGTGCAAGAATTTGCACACCATGTCTAGAGTAAGACTTTGTGTGCTATACGGAAAATATATTCCATTCTCATATATAAATGTAGATACAGATATAGATATAGACAGATATATGATCATCACAGTATAAAGGTATTTTTACTGCTTATACATCTTGCTTTATAAAGATGATGATGATGATGATGATGATGATGATGATGATGATGATGATAATGATTAGACAAATTTATATGGCCACCCAACTCACACACAGTGACTCCGGGCAGCTTACAGAGTTAAAATCCATAGAGCAAAACACAGACCCCACGGCAGCAACAAAGCACACTCAAATTACCACTTGATTGGCTCCGTAGTGACCTGGGTTCCCCAGGTCCTCTGACAAAACCATGTCTTCAGGGCCTTATGGAAAAAGGAGCAAGGTGGGGGCCAATCTTACCTCTGGGGGAATGATGTTCTATAGGGAGGGAGCCACCACGGAGAAGGCCCTTTTTCTCAGTTCCACTAGATGAACTTCCCTGGTTGATGGGACCTGCAGCATGCCCTGCCTTTCCGCTCTGGTGGGCTGGGGAGATGTGACTGGGGTAAGGCGGTCCTGCAAAGATCTAGTTGAAGGCCTCTATTAGAAAGTATAGTTGAACTACAGAGTGCAAGTCTATTTTCAAGATAAATGATCATAAAAGGGGCCCTGTTGCCTAGCAAAAATCAGCATCTATATGCTCTGTCCACAACAACAAAAAATGTGTTGCAGATGAAAATCTGCAGATTAAATAGTAGCTTAATCAAAGGATTATGCTGTTCAAACATATGTGCAAATTATGTTATAAAGAGTTATCTCTCTATATAATTCTCATTGATAATCATATATAATTCAAGTAATGATAAACATGCTTGAATACATTATAGAGAATGAGTGAAGGACTAGAAGACTGAAGAAGGAAAATGTCCCAGTCTTCTAAAAGGGGAATAAAGAGGTTCAGAACTACAGACTAAACACTTTGACACGAATACCTGGGAAGATTATGGAGAAGATTATAAACAGATTGATCTGTAAGTACCTGGAAAACAATGTAGTAATTACCAAGAACAAGTCTTGCCAGATTAACTTTCTCATGCTTTTTGGTTGAGTAACTTCCTTTCCAGATTTTGAAATGTTGAAGACATAACATATCTTGATTTCAGCAAAACATATGGCAAAATATCCCATGACATTCCAATTAGAAATGGTAGTTAAGTATGGACTGGATGGCATGGAAAGATAGCAGGCTCAAAAATTGCACTCAAGGAATGTTCATCATTGGTTGCTCATCTAATTGGAATGAGATATCAAAAGAGGTGTTTCAGTCCAGTAGAACAATGTTGCAGTTATTTGTGAATAACATTGGGCCCATTAAAAGAACTTCACGATGAATAATAACTCTGTAATCAAACAGAAATTAAACACTAAAGTAGCTTTAATTAAGTTACTTTAGTGAAGGGAAGTGCTATTTCTGTATCAACAAATGCTAAACCAAAGACATAAGGTATTTTGTGAAACATTATTTCTGTACTAGGACCAATGCTACTGAACATTCAAACATGACCTGGTGGAAATTTATGGGCAAGAAAATCAACATAGTGTAATATATTTAAACAAACAACAACAACATACTTTAGGCAAAATACATTTAGAAATGTAATTTTTTGAAAAAAAACCCTCAAAATTACACATTTAACTAAGCATTCAAATATGAATTTGGGATGGATTTGAGGAAAAAATGTAATTTACTAATTTACGAACTGGAATTGGCTTTAGTTCTTTAGTTCTTCAGTTCTCAGAATTTTGCAATGCAGCTTTCTATTTTTTTAAAGTCTATAAAATTGCACACATTAAAAAAAATGCACATAGAAACTATAAATTTTAATCCATTTTCTCAATATATGTATTATTTTATGTTTCTACGTGATTTACACATTTATCACTATAAAGAAAAAATGAAGAACTTAAATAAAACAGCACTAAATTCAGTCTTTCTCATGTTAGATTATTCTGCAAATAACTTAGCTGGGAATGCTAACACCTAGATCAAATGTGTCTACAAAAGGTCTAGCAGATTCCTGCTTATCTGTATATATTCCTTGGACATATTTATCTGTATTTTACCTCACCACTTAAAATTATTAGAAAATTACATGCACATTTTTTATTGCCACCAATATTATGACCTTATGATCTCAAGGTGCTACAGAGACTTAAAAACAGGAATTTATCAGGGTCCCATGTGCAGAATCACTTTGGGAAAGTAGTATATAAGCTTTTTAAATTAATAGTGTAATAAAAGTGTAAGTCTGTGGTATATTCATGCAGATCGTCCCCTAGGTGCTAGTACAGATAATTGGAAGAATACAAACGACATTAAACCCAAAAGTAAGGTAGAGCATTTTAAAATCAAACTCTTCTTCCTCCTTGCATTTATATAGCACATAATGCAAAGATTTGTCACATTAATTTACTTTTAAATGTAATTTTACTTTTAAAAGAAAGGCAGTTCATAATAGATTTAAAGCACAACAATAGTCATCATAAAACACGCCGGATACATAGACATGGGCTATGAGCCAATGCACACTTAAAGCTCCACTGAACACAGTGGGACTTAACCTCTAAGTAAACACATAAAGGATTGCAGTGATTAGTGGTTTCTATGACAAGCTTTCAATAAGATTTCTTTATGTGCCATATTTCTTTCTGATGTCCTGCTTCTTTCTACTACTTCCAATAGCTATAACAGTAGTCATATTGTTGCCAAATTTATGATAGAACCTTAAGGGGCATATACAAAGAGAGATGCATAAATGTTTATGTGGAGATTTTGTATACTAACCATATGTGTACTTTGCAGAGAAAATAATGAAATATGATCTAGTGCAAACAGCTCTAGAACATTAGGTGTTTGGGTATTTTTAAAGCATTTCTCAAATTATGTGCTGCATTTCTGTCAGAAAGAAATACAACTTTACGTTAGCATTTGTCACACTGATTAGTGCAGTGAAATGAAAACCAGTCAAACAAAGGACAAGTTCTCTCCCCCTCTGTGTGCATGCATGTGAAGCATTATTAATATTCATAAATCAACTTATACTTGTCATCAAACAAACACACACACCCCTCCAGCATTTTCTAAGAACTAATGTATTGTTTTGTTTTGAAAATTTCTAGGAGCAGAATTCTGATTGACTGTGGCTAGCATGTGCAACATGCGGTTCTCCAGATGTTGAAGTCCTAACTAATCTGATCAGTGATGAGAAATAATCATAGCCGTAACCCAAAAACTTCTGTAGGCCACATGTTCTCCATCCTTGGATGATGGATTTATTTCTACATCAATGCAGCATCAAAAAAAAAACAACCTTGATATTATGAATGAGCCATCATATAATCACCTACAAAAAAAACCTATTGAATATCACAAAACCAAAAGATTAATATGTAAATGGGGAAGCCAATCCTATGTTAAACAATATGATTAATCTAACAGTAACATGATAAGAGTATGATTTATATTTATATTTATATTATTAATTCATTTAATTTGCTGTAATCTTTTCTGGTTGCCAGCAGCTCTCCACACATTCAGTAGATGCATTTATTTTTATTTATTTATTACATTTATACCCCATCTTTCATTCAGGAACCCAAGGTTCTATATGCACTGATCTTCTTTTTCTCCACAAAACCTTGTCAGATAGGCTGGGCTGAGAAAAAATGGCCCAAGATTACCAAAGGAGCTTCCATGGCTGAACCTGGGTCTCTCGTTCCTAATCCAAAACTTTATTTTTATTTATTTATTTATTTATTTACCACTACACTACACTAGCTCGCTTTCATATAATCTACTACCTACTTATAACCTCAGAAATGTTGAATCTCTCTATACAATATAGTATAATAAACAGTTTCTTAATGAAATAAATTAACAGGTACATTACTTTTGATTGCACTTTAAGCATATGAACTGGATTTACTTTTTGCAGGACTAGATCCTGTCCTCAACTTAATCCAATTCAATCTCACGTTGCTGATTAAAGACAGTCAGTACACAGACATATTTCAAGCACATTTCAGCTGGAACTGAGAAACATGTACCTGAGCTAAGAATTTTCTTTCAGTAAAACTATTTGTTTCATTCTTGTTTTTCATTGCAGCCTTAAAAGAAGATAATACTCCTGGGTAGATTAGCAAGGCAAAGTTATGGAGATTTTGTAATCACAATGTCTTCAGTAAATCTGTTTCCAAATGCAATTCATTAATATCATTATATGGCATGACAATACCTGGAATTTGCAAAGAGGGGAAATTTGCAAACAATAAAGCCAGATTCCCCGAGGAAGCCAGATATAATGAAGCACAGCCAATCTGAACCGCACATTTGCTAAGCTAGTCATATAATTTGAAAATCCTTTGCTCAGGAAACTACACAGGTGAGCAGCAGAGCCCAGTTCACCTCATCACTGACATTCAAAAGTGTTGAAAGAGATACAGAACAAAGTTGTCTTTTGATGCCACCAGTTTGAGAAATGGATATTTAAAATCTCAGTACTTAAAAGAACATATAATTGCACCATTTAAGACTCATATTAATTATTACACAATTTTTTTTATTATTTCAATTTATTCCCCGCCCATCTCCCTTACAATTGTAGGTTGCAACCTAAACTATGCAAGCTACTCCGAATGAAGTCCCACTGGACACAGCGTGATTTGCTCCTGAATAAATGTGCATAGGGTTGCAGTGCAAACAGATGCTCTATACTGAAACAATAGCCTCTACTGGGTCACTGACAATATATAATTTTACAACTAAAAGTATAGATCCCAAATAAAAATACAGAAATAAATCTATAAAATGACAATAGAGGGATGTGCTAATTAATAGTGAGAGAATAAGGAGACACATCAAGGAAAACAGAAGCTAAAATATAATTTTAGTAATTTTTAACTATTTAGTAATATTTAACTATTAGTTGCTAAAGACCTATTGATTGATAAGACAACAGAATAGTGGAAGAGTAGAGAAGGATATGTAATTCAAATTCTTTACTAACATTACAAGTCAGTGCCACTCTTTGGCATCTATGAATTCAGTAATACAATATAGTGAAAATCCTAACATAGTTATCTAACTAAATTTGATGCTCTTCAAGGGATCTCCAGATTTCACAATCCATTAAAGAGAAGTTTGCTATTTTACACAAATACTACCTGGAACATTCAAACTTTTTGGCATCAGAGAGGCTGGCAAAGTATCTGCATACAGGTGACAGTACAGAAGAATATGGGCAAGAGTTTCTAATGCTTCCTCCTCACTTGGATAGAATCTTCCCTTACATGGGATCTTGTTATACCTGCCCTCAAGGTTGCTGATGGGAGAATATCAGTGAGCAAATGTGAAAAACTCTGCAATACTTTGGGAGAGTGAGTTGATTAGTGTCTGTTTCAGGATATCTCTTGTATGGTCATATCCCATTACCCAGAGCACCTGGGGGAATGCTGTACTGTTACTACCTAGTTTCATGTTGGCAACTGTGAGTTGCTTGCAGCTCTTGAAGACCTTTTGAACTACCACTTGTCCCAATTCTCTAGCCTAGCTTGCAGGTCAGTGGTCTAGTGTGATGAGGAGAACGGGATGCAGAAAACACCCCCTCCAGCACAGTTGTACTCCCTCCATTTTAGCAATAAGAACTTTTGCAAACTGGTGGGATATAAACAAAAAATAAGGCTAAAGTCATTGTCACAAGCCAAGTTCCCCCATTACAAGTTATACAGCCAACTAACTGACTCTTGGTAGTTTACAAATCCTTTGAATTACATATCCTCCTCTACTCTTGTCCTATTTTGTTGTTTAGTGCTGGGGGGGAAAACTGTTCCCACCAGCATCCTACTTGACTGTGGTATACTGTATATGTGTGAGTGCTTGGAAGTTAGAGAAGAGGAAGTTTTAACCACCCCATACCTGTGCACCATGTGGTAGAGAAGTGAATGGTTGCCTTTCTCTAGGTGGGAAGAACAGGATAAATATGAGTCTCATACAATTACCTGGTGGAGTCCCCCAACTGGTCTCCAAAGAATTTGCATCCTCCAATGCAGCCTTCCACCAGCTTTGTCCCATTTATGTCCTAGGATTGATTGACTGATTGATTTTCCCAATGTACATAGCTGCTCAGCTCATTCATATCTATCTACAGTATCTATCTACAGTATCTCTCTCTCTCTCTCTCTCTCTCTCTCTCTCTCTCTCTCTCTCTCTCATCTCTCATCTCTCATCTCTCTCTCTCTTATCTCTATCTCTATCTCTATCATCTCTATCTCTATCTACAGTATCTATCTCTGGGAAGCTTACAAAAAGATTTCCTGCAGGGGCATACTGGAAAAGAAAGGCAATACAAAGCTTGCCTTGACTCATTGTATAAAGTCATTTGTGACTTATTTATCAATTATTGAGAATTATTATGTATTAATATTAACATTAGTAAGGTGTTATAGCTTAAAGTGTAATAATTTTTACAATATGTCTGTAATTCATGTACAGAAAGTATAAAGGAGACTCTGATTTCTGTTTAAAGTAAAGTTTTTTAAAAAATATTTTAATGGCCAATAAATTCTATAGAGATGTCGTACTTATCAGCATATCAGCCTAAATGTAATACAAACATAGCAGAGATTCCATGATAGGCTTGCATGCAAATACATCGGAATCATTCTGAATGGATTGCCAAAGTCATTCATTTCATTTGACTTTGCTCTGAGTTCAATATTTGATAATGCCAACTGCCAGAACACTTCCTTACCAGAATGAATTTTCGTATTCTGTTATCCCAAAGCATGATCACTAACACTGTAGCTTGACTGAAAGATAAAACCAATAGCACAGTGACATACAGTACATGCAAGGAAGCAAATTCCATGGTGCTCAGTATACTGTATTTATTTCTTAGTATGTTTAAGAGTAAAAGCTATTTATTTATTTGTTCCACCTGTCTCTCCATTACCAGGATACTGAAACCCACTAAGAAACAAGACAAAACAAAAGCAAATAGAATGAAAACCCAATTCCAAGTTCCAAGTCTCTAACTGCCTTGTATCAGTTTTTATGCTAAGTTCTACTACTCATCCCCTTAGTCTCTATCTTTGCTTGACTTCTTTGGATGGTAATTAATCAGAGCCAACAAAACAAAAATTACTTCCTCCCAGAAGCTTCAGTGTTCAATATATATTGGATTGCACCAACATGAAGAAAACTGCAGATTATTTGATCATCAGGACAGAGTGAATCACTGCTTAGAACTCTTTCTTGATAACTTTCTTTACAGCTTCATCTACATAATCTAAGTGCAGAAGTGTCACCTAATTAGTGTTAGACAACAAATCAAATAAAAATTATTTCTAATTTCTTTTCCTATTATATTTCTTTCTCTAAGGTATATGAGGATAATTGTATTTGAGGAATGATGACAGTGTATTTGTGCTTATTTAACACATTTTCTTATGTTAGTGTATGTCACCAACCATTCAGTTTTCATAATTTCTCCTATCCACATTATCTGCAATTGAACCAGAAAACATTTTGTCTTGTAAGTTTAAACTGAAATAACAGCATGATAAAAAATCTGAAAAGGTCTAAGGCAGGGGATATATAATTTTATTGCATGGCTGTATAGGATAAGTTCTTATGGGTAATCTTCAATATTTTTTCCTTGAATGAAGAGTTCTTCTCATCAGTGCTGCGTATATGAAATAAAGAGTAGAGCTACAAAACGTGCGTCAATTTTAGTAAAAGAAATAAAAGGGGAATGAAATTGTATTAACCAGTAAATCTAAAGATTGTAGGAAACTCTGAAATAAAGGTCATGAACCTAGTAAACTATTGCTGTATATAAATTACATATAGTAATCCAACAGCCTTTTTCAACTCCTTGGAAAAGAAGCAAGGATAAACCAGGAAAAAAATTAGGTACTTCAGAATATGACAACTGTTTAGCTCCAAATTACCTTTTCCTTTTTTTTTTTAAAGTATGTGCATGAGTGTCTAGGCTAGTTATAATATTTGTTCTATGTGCATTTGCAGATAACAGCAGTTATCTGCAACAAAAGTTAGCAGCAACAAAATACAGGAAAAACTGCAGATGCTATAATTTTTTTTATTACAGTCCTATATGTTTTGTAAAGAAATCTTTTCCAATAGGCTCTGAAATTACATAAAAAGAATATATGTTAATATGGAATGATTTGATATATACCAGAAGATCTATTTGGAAAATATATATAAAAACATTGTTAAGACTTTAGAATCAACTTAGGCTTTGTGAGCTTCTCAATCTGCCTGAGAACATTACCATAATATTCAGGCTAGGACTTTTTATAACCCTAGGCTGCTTGGTCTACAGGATGGAATTTGATACAGAATTATGAGTTTTAAAGTAAAATAATATTCTTTTTTAGGCACATAGTGCCATCCTTTGCACAAAGTAGAGAAAATTGTATCAAAATAAATTATAGATGGTACAGCAATCCATTGAAATTAGTATATAAAAATACATCTATGCTCTGCTAGAATAAGTGTAATGAGAAAAGCACATATTTTCACTTGTGAGGGTTATGACCAGAGATAAGATATTTCTAGGGTTTAGTATTTACAGAAATGGATAAATTAGGAATCAGGAGCTCAAAATGGACTCGCAATTAGTTTGGTTGGGAATATTCATTGAAGATAACAAGAAAGTTAGAGCTAAAGAGCTGGTGATTCATACGTTGATAGCGATATAAAAATAAAATTTGGAACAGAATGTTATCCTTAGATGAGAGGTATAATAAGCTTTGATATATAATCATGGCAAAAACCTTGCCCATTAGAGCAGAACAATCCAAAATATATTATTTTTTTGATATATCAAGATTTTACATATCAAATCTTTTACTCTCTGGTAAAGAACTACTTGCTTGTTATACTTAGATACAGAAAGATATGTGCTATTTACAGTATAAAAAGTTCTAGAGTTGATATGTAATAGTTTTTGTTGTTTATTCGTTCAGTCGCTTCCGACTCTTCGTGACTTCATGGACCAGCCCACGCCAGAGCTTCCTGTCGGCCGTCGCCATCCCCAGCTCCCCTAAGGTCGAGTCCGTCACCTCCAGAATACCATCCATCCATCTTGCCCTTGGTCGGCCCCTCTTCCTTTTGCCTTCCACTTTCCCTAGCATCAGCATCTTCTCCAGGGTATCCTGTCTTCTCATTATGTGGCCAAAGTACTTCAGTTTTGCCTTTAATATCATTCCCTCAAGTGAGCAGTCTGGCTTTATTTCCTGGAGTATGGACTGGTTTGATCTTCTTGCAGTCCAAGGCACTCTCAGAATTTTCCTCCAACACCACAGTTCAAAAGCATCTATCTTCCTTCGCTCAGCCTTCCTTATGGTCCAGCTCTCACAGCCATAGGTTACTACAGGGAATACCATTGCTTTAACTATGCGGACCTTTGTTGTCAGTGTGATGTCTCTGCTCTTAACTATTTTATTGAGATTTGCCATTGCTCTCCTCCCAAGAAGTAGACGTCTTCTGATTTCCTGGCTGCAGTCAGCATCTGCAGTAATCTTTGCGCCTAGAAATACAAAGTCTGTCACTGCCTCCACTTTTTCTCCCTCTATTTGCCAGTTATCAATCAAGCTGGTTGCCATAATCTTGGTTTTTTTGAGGTTTAACTGCAACCCAGTTTTTGCACTTTCTTCTTTCACCTTCCTCATAAGGCTCCTCAGCTCCTCCTCGCTTTCAGCCATCAAAGTGGTATCATCTGCATATCTGAGATTGTTAATGTTTCTTCCAGCGATTTTAACTCCAGCCTTGGATTCCTCAAGCCCAGCACGTCGCATGATGTGTTCTGCGTACAAGTTGAATAGGTAGGGTGAGAGTATACAGCCCTGCCGTACTCCTTTCCCAATCTTAAACCAGTCCGTTGTTCCGTGCTCTGTTCTTACCGTTGCTACTTGGTCATTATACAGATTCCTCAGGAGGCAGACAAGATGACTTGGTATCCCCATACCACCAAGAACTTGCCACAATTTGTTATGATCCACACAGTCAAAGGCTTTAGAATAGTCAATAAAACAAAAATAGATGTTTTTCTGAAACTCCCTGGCTTTCTCCATTATCTAGCGGATATTGGCAATTTGGTCTCTAGTTCCTCTGCCTTTTCTAAACCCAGCTTGTACTTCTGGCAATTCTCGCTCGATGAATTGCTGGAGTCTACCTTGCAAGATCTTGAGCATTACCTTACTGGCATGTGAAATAAGTGCCACTGTTCGATAGTTTGAACATTCTTTAGTGCTTCCCTTTTTTGGTATGGGGATATAAGTTGATTTTTTCCAATCTGATGGCCATTCTTGTGTTTTCCAAATTTGCTGGCATATGGCATGCATCACCTTGACAGCATCATCTTGCAAGATTTTAAACAGTTCAGCTGGGATACCGTCGTCTCCTGCTGCCTTGTTATTAGCAATGCTTCTTAAGGCCCATTCAACCTCACTCTTCAGGATGTCTGGCTCTAACTCACTGACCACACCGTCAAAGCTATCTCCAATATTATTATCCTTCCTATACAGATCTTCCGTATATTCCTGCCACCTTTTCTTGATCTCTTCTGCTTCTGTTAGGTCCTTACCATCTTTGTTTTTGATCATACCCATTTTTGCCTGGAATTTACCTCCGATGTTTCTAATTTTCTGGAAGAGGTCTCTTGTCCTTCCTATTCTATTGTCTTCTTCCACTTCCGCACATTGCTTGTTTAAAAATAATTCCTTATCTCTTCTGGCTAACCTCTGGAATTTTGCATTTAATTGGGCATATCTCCTCCTATCACTGTTGCCTTTTGCTTTCCTTCTTTCTTGGGCTACTTCCAGTGTCTCAGCAGACAGCCATCTTGCCTTCTTGGTTTTCTTTTTCTTTGGGACGTTTTTTGTTGCCGCCTCCTGAACAATGTTGTGAACTTCTGTCCATAGTTCTTCCGGGACCCTATCTACTAAATCTAGTCCCTTATAATAGTTTAAAAGTCCCTTGTAATAGTTTAGATTATAAATATTTATAATTATAAATAAGTTCTTGAAGTTGATGAAGTCATAATGTATGAACTGCTTTGTGTGATGTGGAACTATTTTATGTTATCTTGTTTTTTAGATAATTAATAAAAAATTAAGAAGTCAGAAACAAAACAAAATGCTCTCCCTCAATGTAGCTATTTCCTGCTGGGATAACAGTAGCTTTCTTTCTGAGATAACTAAATCCTTGAGGGAGGGCAAATTTTGTTGGGAAACAGAGAATGGGCAACACACACAAACACAAACACACCCCTACCTTAATCCCATGTAGATATTTATTTATTAGATTTATCACTGCCCAACTCCCACAAGGGGACTCTATATTGGCTATTTCATAAAATTAAAACACTAAACAACCATTAAACAGGCTATTGAATCTAAAGTGGCAAATGGGAGTAATTTCCCCTGAATTCTGTGGAATTTAATTGTAACTAACCACATTCAGGTTGGTTAGAAAATATGGTAGAAGATTTGTTTTGCAAGAATTTTCCCTGAACTCAGATGAATTTCAGGGAAAGCATGCATAGGATTAGATTCATGGATAGTCTGACCATACGTCCCGTTTTGAATGGGACAGTCTCGGTTTTTTAGCATTTTTCAACCATCCCATCATTTTGATAAAAATCTCAATTTTGTCCCGTTTTTTAAACCTGGCGGGAATGGCACAGGAGGATCCAAGCCGGAACTGCCGATTGGAGGCAGCCTGGAAGACGAAGTCCTCCCGCCTATCAGTGCACGGCAAAGGAGGGACCGGGGGGCAGGGTTTGCAGGCGGGAGCCAATTGTGTGGACTGGGGGAAGGTACCCCTGTCTTTTTCAAGAATACGGAATATTACATAAGTCCCCGTCCCGTTTTGCCATCCCAATGTCCCATTTTTGTCTCAAGGAAATATGGTCAGCCTACTCATGGAAGGACTTTATTAATACACATTTGTCAGATACAACACACACATTGTCAGAAAAAAGACAACCAAAAAAACAAAGCAAACTGACATTAATGTAACCCACCTTTCTAGTGCCTTGAGTGTTAGATCTTGTTTTGTTTAGGTTCACCATATGGAAGATTTGTTTGTTGTTCTTAATAATCACTCCCCCAAATTACTAATTATGGTAATTGGATGCAGCAGGAGAGTAAAAACAAAGATGGAGTTTTTCTATTTCCCCAACAAATGTTTCTTGAAACATAAAGCTGCACATATTAATTTCATTATGTTCAAATTTGACTTATGACTGCCTCCCCTTGAGCTTCATTCTTATACTGTGATGTGCAAGCAATTAGGCAGACACAACTATGTATGTATCAACCTCAGTACAACTAATGGCTATGAGCAAAATTGTCACATTAATGTTGAAATGTAATTGTTAGCTCCAGACTTAGTACTAGAAAAGCATAGTGTTATATTCCCCTAATAAACATCACTAACATATTTTCTTAAGCCCTCAGAATTAGAATTCACATTTCACATTAATTCTGCTGTAGGCAAGAAACAGTAGCTATTAAGCTGGAAAATTCACAGAACAGTGTTTTAGACATTTTCTCAACTACTGTAAAAGCAAGCACATTTTATTTTTATTTGGAAGTTATTGTATAGAAGCTAAGAAATGTATGGATTTTTTTAGTTGCAGTTGGCTGGTGCTTGCTTGTTAGAAAGTGGTAACTAAACAGAAATGAAATGTCAGTGGCTTAGTGCCCATTCCATTTCTTTATAGAGCTAGAGAGCAATGACCATGTAGAAAATGGGAGGAGGGAACCTAACACTGCTAATCTTCAGGAGTACTATTGACCCACCTCTAAATGTTATTAATATTTATCCCTTGTCTGCTGTCAGCTAAGAATGTGCAGTGCATCTGCTTGTCCTCTTTTATATCTGGAATGATGTCCTATTGTGTGTGGGACGCTTGAAAAGAGTGTTCTTGCTTCCACTTCCCTAAAGCATTTCCATGCCAAAATGCATCTTACAGAATTAGCCAGGTATTATAAGCAGGTTTTTAAAATAATAATAGTAATGTTTTGTTGTATGTATCCCATACCTGGAAGCTAGGAGTATGTTCTGCCACCTACTTCACATTGTATTATTTTTATGGAACATCAGGGAATGTGATGCAGATGGCAAGTTGAATATAAGCTAGAAGGTTTTTTAAACAAGTGTCAGCAGCCAACACTGAAGGCAGGAAGTCCATGAGGGCAGAGGGGCAAATGGAATGTGTCATAATGCAACCTCTGCCCCCTTTGTTCTTGCATATATGTAAGGGGCAATTTCCACTGTAGTATGGAGAAAATCTCTTGCTGTGAAAGCCCCAAAACACAGGGAAGTTTCTATTAGTTATGTTTTTCTGCTGATCAAATAGCTGTTGCCTATTTATCCCATACATTCCTCATTCCTCATCTTCATTTCTGCTTATTTTTCCATAGCATATGAAACAATCTCTGCCAACATTTTATCTTCCAGCGATAAAATTCACACTAGACCGGTCTATTCTCAGCCAGCTCCAGCTTTAAATAACAGTTCTGTGCTTGAACTGCAGTGTGGCTCACCATTTTCCATTCGGTCTGTGAATCTTATACTGAGAATTTCTTTTTTAACTCATAATGAATTACTCCAATTCTTTGCATCTAGCCATAGTTAAAGTGATGTAAACTAATCAGTTTCATAAAATCATAAATCATGACTTTATGCAATATTTCTGGAATATTATAATCATCATAGAGAAGTTGCTTACTAATTATGGTCCCTGATATTAAGAGCAATAAATATCACCATTCAGTAACATATTTGCATAATGAAATCATGTACATTTTAAAATTAAAGAGCAATACAGTAGGTATCTTTAGGGCATAGTGCTTGACATAACAAAACATTGTATTTTTAAAATGTGATAAAAATAAATTTCAAATATTCTCTTCGACTGATAAATTTCGAAGCCAGAAACCAAAGACCTCTTCTTTAATAAGAGATGTGTGGTTCAGAAAATCCATTAGTTGCTTTTTAATTTTTTTTAATGTGCTCCGTTACTGTATCATGTAAATCCTTTTTATAATATATACGTGATAAAATATAGAAGAAAATTAAAATGTTTTAGTACTGGGGAGACATTTTTTCTTCAGTAGTTTAAACATGGAAAATTTCCTGAAATGTTTATAGTAAGTATCAAGAATGTTTTGCCAGGCTTGACGAGCTTTGACCATCAATCTGGCTAGAAACCTCACCCCTGAGAACCATACTGCTCCCTGCCACTCTAACAATGGAATAAGACAGGCAACTGTCTCTAACAGCTTCCTGTTACTCATGTCTGATTCCAATAATAATTTATAAATTTTAGATATTATGCCCAAAGTTCCAAGTCTCCCTCTTCTATTATTTGTTCAAATGTTGTCAGTTGCCTAGTTCCATGCACAAGATTCTCCTTCATCACAAGAAAAGATCATGACTAAAATGATGATTAGTTGAACATCAAGCCATGAGAGGTGTGTTTTAAGGTATTTTTCTGATATTAAACATTAATTTCAATAAAAACCCTGGAATGAATGAATGAATGAATGAATGAATGAATGAATGAATGAATGAATTCTTTGTTTTTTTTACAGTATGCCCATTGTATCTGGCCTTTTCTGTGTAGTTTTAAAGGTGGTGATGCACTGGAACTAAGGGAAAGTAATAGCAATTAATATTTTTTTCTTTTTGCTTCTTCATACTATATAAGGGCTAAACTCTTCTTTATTTTTTGCAGTTACCAAGAAAATGGAAATGGAAATTTCAAAATGAGTGAGACTTATTCTCTTCCTACATTTTCTACATATACTCATTGTTTAGTGGCCCATTATGAGAAAGACTAAATGTCCCAATATTAGCGTTGTAATAAAGCGTTAGACTGGGATTACTCCATCCCTGAAAAGTAGAAGAATGTAACAAAGAATGCTTAATTTCTCTCTCTCTCTCTCTCTCTCTCTCTCTCTCTCTCTCTCTCTCTCTCCCTCCCTCCCTCCCTCCCTCCCTCCCTCCCTCCCTCCCTCCCTCCCTTTGTGAAATTGAATTGTATTAGGAACTCCTATGATAATATTGGGGATAGGGATCCAAACTGGAAGAACACAAAATAAATAAGTAAATTATAGAAAATATTAATTTTCACTGCCTAGATCCTTTCTGACAGTGACAGCTAGGTTATCAAATATTTCAGCAAGGTGAATTTAATTACCTTGTTTATAATTATCAAATACCTTCCTTATATTTTCCAGAACATTAACACTTAAATGACTTATTTGTGTATATGTGTTTTCTATTTTTTTTGATATTGTGATCATTGGAATGTTAAGAAAGTTAATATTTATTTCTAATCCTGAAATCTTTCCAAATCTTGTAGCTTTTTAAAAATATCTACTATTGTCTCTGTAGCATTTTTAGTCATAAAAGTCATATTACTTCCTTCCATATTTTAAAAGTACTCTTTATTTTAGATATTAAATATTAGTATTGAACCTTTAGTATTTATTTCCTAATGTATTAGTATTACACCTCAAGGAATACACTAATGGATCTAATGTCAAAATAAATAATAATGGGGACAAAGAATATCTTCTAATTATGTGAAAAAGATCAATGCTAATATATGTACATTGTACTTGCTGTATTCGTACTTTTATACATAGATTTTATTCCAATTATATATTCACTATATAGGCATATTTTCTTGTTTAATAATTTTATCACTAATTGGGTAGCCTAAATATAATTAGGTCACAAATTAATTTAAGATACCAAAGGTGGCAGGCATTAAAATTGTATCTTAAGAAAAAGATAACATAAATATGAGTGTGATGTAAATTATGGATGATTTCAAGCTAAAATATTACGGCAAATCAGATGTAATACCTTGGTTTCATTGAGGAAACTATAGTTATCATATGAAATGTGAAAAGTTGATGTGACCCAGCAGCAGATTAATAGGAATGCTAAAAAAGAATCCCACCCGAAAGAATAAGCTTTACAGTATGATTTAACTGGAATTAGCAAAGCCTGTATAAGAACTGCAATTTCCCATGTTACATTTTGTATCGTCATACAAATCTACCCCTTGGCAACAGAAATAAAAGCCTTATCCCTTTCCAATTGCTATCTGGTCTTATTTTTCCATGAAATTATTTAAATTTCACATCTTATTCAGAACTAATATGCCTAGCATTTTTTTTACTCTGTATACAAAATATTAAGACAAAATGAAACTATAACAAGGCATGATGAACAGGTTTCAGCAGCATATGCCTCGCTTATATGAAAGGCAATACACTCTCAGAGCTGCTTTTTAACATGTTACATTTTACTATAAGAAAGGCTAATTCTTCAAACAATGAATCCAATCTAGACAATGAATCATTTTAAGGAAACATTTTGGTCAAGATTAAGTGCAGAAGTCATAATTCTCTGAAGACCATTTTTTCCACAGTGTACAGTATATTGCTTTGGCAATGCAGAAGATTACATCCAAAAACAAACAGGTAATAAGCATAATACAGAGCTCTGAAATATAAATGGCCTGAACAGAAAAGTCCAAATATTTATCAGTACTACTGCAATGTTACCATCCTACAGTTTCAGTACTCACAACCAGATTATTTTCCATGAAAGGATTTATAGCCCAGATTTTATTACTTTACTTTACTTTAATTTCACAACTTCACAACAAATTGTTTCACTTCCTTATTAGGGGGCTAATTGTATAACATAGTATAATTATATGAATTATAATTCTGTTTAGGAAAAGTACCTAGGTCATATGCAAATCAGTTGTACACTGAAACATTTATAACTTACTTTTGAATAAACCTTCTCATGTTGCTAACAAAATGTATTAAAGGAATATAAAACTTTTAATAGATGTACACAAAACAGATATAATTGTAAATTATCATTTATCCCCTGCTACTCTCTGGATGTGTTAAACTATACCTTATATCACCTTCAACGAGTGTTTTCTAGCATAAATATCAGAACAAGTATATCTGATCTGGACTGCAAAAATCCCAAAGACCATGAGATGGCAGTGAAGAGCCATGCTACCATCTAGTTAACTAATAAATAAGAAAGAATGAAAAAGTTAAGCAGAAATAATATATGCTGCCAAACATACTGTGATTTCAAAATTCTATTTTTTAGTCTAGAGATTATTTTCCCCAAGCCTCATATTATCAAGTCCAAAAGCTATTCAGCAAAAAAGTAAAATGAAGAAGCCTAAAGTCAAAAGTCTAAAACAAAATACTCTATAAAAGAAAAATAAGTATAATTCAAGATGAAAAAATAGTCTGTACTGATTAAAAAAAAAACCATACCACATCATACATAGTTCATGAAAAATATTGACTGTATTTCAAATAGCCTTGAAGTATTTTATGATTCTAGACTGAACAGATGTGCTTTGACTGGGGATGCTAAAAATATACAATCCATAATTTTAAGCAAATGTACCTGTCTTACATTTTTTACACTATCTATTACACACTATCTATAATAATAATAATTATTAATAGTATTAGTAGTATTAATATTTTAATTTACAACCTGCATTTCTACCCAGGCAGCACTAAACTCATCTTTTAAGTTTAAACACACATTAAACAAATATTTTAAAAAATGCAAGACACAATCAGCTTTAAATGGAATAAGTCTGACCAGAAATGTATTTATCTATTTGTGCCTAGGATGGAGTAGATTAACTCCAAGATTTTTTTCTACAGTTTTACTACTCAACATCATTATTGCCTAAGAATATCTATAAGTTACATCTCTCTTTAAAAGTGAATTCTATTTTGTTTATTACATAAGCTTGTAGTGCAGAAAGACAGGATGCAAATATTATATTATTAGCCTTCCATGGTATGGGACCAGGTTATTTATGGGACCACTTCTCCCTGGTTGTTTCTATCTGTCCTACTAGGTCCAACAGGAGGGACATGTTCCACGTTCCTTCAACTAAAGAATGTAATCTAATGTGACCTAGGAAGCATGCATTTTCTGTTGCAGGGCCTCCTGTGTGGAATACCACCCCCCCACAAGATTAGATTGGTCCCACCCCTGCTGGCATTCCATAAAGCACTGAAGACCTGCTTGTACTCCAGGGCTGGGGGTTGAGAGGCTGAATGGCCCATTGAGAGATTTTTGTTGAATGTTCTGTTTAGGTTTACCTTCAGTGACCACTCTAGGTTTGTTAGTAAAGGTAAAGGTTCCTCCCGCACATCTGTGCAGTCGTGTCCGACTCTAGGGGGCGGTGCTCATCTCTGTTTGTTAGCCGAAGAGCCAGCGTTGTCCGAAGATGCTTCCACTGTCATGTGGCCGGCATGACGCATGCGGAATGCTGTTACCATCCCACCAAAGTGGTACCTATTCATCTACTTGCATTGCTAGGTTGGCAAGAGCTGGGGTGAGTGCGGGAGCTCACTCCGTCACGTGGGGCTAGGGATTCGAACCTCCGAACTTGTGATCTTCCGATCGACAAGCCTGGCGTCTTACCCGCTGATCCACCACACCCCTTTTGTTTGTTACCTAGGTTTGTTACCTAGGTTTGTTACCCCTTGTTAATATTGGTTTTTTTAATTGTTTTTACATGTTGTTAGCTGTCCAGGGATGATTGGTGACTACATGCAGTTTTATGGCAACATTTTCAGAAGTGATTGCCTTCTTCCTATGGATGAGAGAGAATGACTAGCCCAAAGTCAACCAGATGGCTTCATGCCTAAGAGAGGACTAGAACTCAGGTTTCCCTGACCTTACTCTTTACCACTATATCATACTGGCTACCTTAAAGAAAGCACTATCTCAAACTATACATGGTAAATCTGACAGCTTCTCTATTACAGGTATATCAATGGTCAATAGCATAAATGGATTCAAGGAAAAAATGTGTTTGAGTAGATATCAGTAAGGAGATCAAAATTTATGTGTTCTGGTGAAGGATGTACTGTATTTAAAGGCATATGCATATTGAACCTTTCATAATAATATGAATGTCAAATAGTGTGAGAAATGACTATGTGAACATCTCAGATACAAGTTTAATGAAATTATACTTAAAGGAATAAAATTGATCAGTATGATTTTGTCATGGGATGCATCAAACCATCCTACCTGGTGGTGAGTATATTCTGCAGGTTGTTAAGCTTTACTCATCTCCTATAGTTGGGAACTGGTAGATGACCTTAAGTAAAACCCTTTGCTTTCATAACCAATGAAAACTTACTTTTGAAACAGAAGGAAACAAATGATGTTTAGAATTAATCCTTAGATTACAGTAGAACTGGGGTAAGAAGCTTCCATCCATAACCCTGTCACAGTAATACCTGACTTGTCAAAAGATAGATTCTAAAGGATTATCATATAATGAATGAAGAGAAGATTCAGTGTAAGGGAAGGGTGAAAACTTTGGTTTCCCTTCACACTTACTGGTAATCTTTCCGGTACATTAGCAAAATGCTGCCAGACTTGGATTATATGTACTTCTCCCTGGATTATCTCGAAGGATTTATCTCTAAGAACATACAGTGTATCTTCTGTCATTGATTATTCTTTTGCATTCACTTCCCCCCACCAGCTGATGCATGTACAACGACAGTGTACAGTTATGCATGTAGCAATTTCAGTGCTAATTGCAACAAACAGCTGCACTAAAAACTGATGAAATAAGGGTAGTCCTCAATGAACGCCCACTTGTTCAGCAACCGTTCAAAGTTACAATGGCACTGAATGAGGGGGACTTACAACGGGGTCCTCATACTTGTGGCTGTCTTAGTGTCCCTGCCGTCATGTGATTGTGATTTGGGTGCTTGGCAACCGGCTCGCAATTATATCACAGCATCCCACAGTCATGTGATTGCGATTTGCGACCTTCACTGCCAGCTTCCAATAAGCAAAGTCAAAGCCAGTGAGTGCAGGGCAGCAGGGATGGCAGGGCAGCGAGTGCAGGGTGGCCAAAAGGGCAGAGATGGGGGGGAAATAGGAAGGTGAGAGGAGTTGAAGTGCACCTGCGGTTGTAAGTGCAGGTGGGCTGCCAAGTGCCTAAATGTTGGTCACATGACCGCAGGGGTGCTGCAACAGCCATAATTTTGGGGATCAGGCGTAACTACCATTTGTTCAGCACCACTGTAACTTCAAACAGTCGCTAAACAAATGGTTCTAACTCGAGGACTACCTGTATAGACTTCACCATGCATTAGAATGTCACAGAAGCTCCATAAACAGGCTATCCATAGCATTAAATATACTTTATTTACTAAAATTATATTTATTTTGTTTATTTTTATATAAATACTTATATAAAAGTATGATTTATAATAAGTATGATTTTGTTGTTTATAATTTGCTAAACATTCCAGAATCACCAACATTTCTGTGTCTTATGAGTGAAAAGAAACAATTAGGGTCTGTAGCTTGAATCATGTCAACTGGATTTCTATTTTCTCAGTGGAAACGTTTCGCTCCTTATCCAAGGAGCTTCTTCAGTCTGAGCAAAGTTAGTAAGGGAATCCTAAATATGTTTCTAGGTAGCTGTGTGACCTTACACCTGGGGCTAGGTCATGGTTATATTGAGATGTTATTTTAAGTCCTTTTATCATCTAAAGGAGGATCGTTAAGATCACCATGCTGCTGTTGAGCTTGTGAAATGGTCTTAATATTCCTAGGCACAGAAGACAAAGCAGGGAGGAAGATGGGGGAAAGATTTGCCTGAGGCCCCCACCTCTATTCAAAGAAGGATTTTCCAAGTTGGCATAAATGGATTCCTTGACCTCTCTCTCTCTCTCTCTCTCTTCATCGACATATTCACACATTGTTCTCTCTATGTTAAATGCCTTGATTTACTAGACAGTTATTTGGAACCAAATTACATTAAGGTTCTCTGAAGAGATATCTGCCATTTTCAGCCCTTGAAGATAGGCAAGGTCAGGAAACAAGACCTACTAAGACCCTGGAATGTACTTTAATGTGGTTAGGGTATTGAAACAGAATCTTGAAAGCCTGTCAAAACCCCTCTCTACTTCAATTTATACCTACCCAATCAAGGTGGAGTTGTTTTGAGTTTCTTTCTTACACTTTCTACTTTCCTAGGACTTGGTTGTCTTTTCAGTAATAGTTCTACATTCTCCTGATATTCCATCACACCACTTGTGATAGAATGACAAGTACTGAACAATTTAGGAGTGTGTAATTATCTATATAAATTAATAAACAAAATCATTTCAACCACAGCACACTGCATGCCCAATTTAAATCAGCAGGGAATATTTATTACAAGTTTTCCAACAAAAGTGCTAATACAACCCTAATTACAGCTTAGCTGTTAAGTTTACCTATTTCTTGCATTTATTTCCCAGAGTTCAATGATTCAGGCCAAACCATTAATTAATTATATTGATTAAGATTTCTTAAAGGGCAAGACAACCATTTGGAACACACCTAATCAAACACAAGGCAGTTCCAAAGCAAGAAAATTTAAAGAACAATTATATGCTCAAGTTAATCTCTAGGTAAATTCAAATCAAACCCTACTTAATTATCTCCCATGTTTGCCTTTACATTATTTCGTCTGAAGAGATTTTATATATTCATTTTAATCAACATTTTATCCAGCTTGATTACAAGGAACAAAAGTACTACCTAGTGTGTATTTTAATATTGCCATGGTAACAGATATAAAATTTAAATGCTAGATTTAGATTTCAACATCTGATCATCAATTGAGGAATGGAACTTAAGACATTATACTTTTTATCTGATGGGAAAGGACTGGAACTTGTAACTATACCTACTGAGTAATTGTTATTAAACTACTACTGACCTGGATGATTGATAAATTTAACACGTAAGGAGAATTTCCACTTAGACCAGAGTCATACCTGACTGATTAATACATTTGAGTGTGTTTATATGTATATTTATTTATATTTATATGTATGTATATTGCTCAAGCAAAGGAGATCATTACCCTGTCGTGGTGCTGGAGCTTGAGCACCTCAATGATGCCATGAGCTAAACCATGAAGGGACACCAAAGATGGGAAGGTCATGGCAGAGAGGCCAGACTAAATACGATCCCTGGGGAAGGTAATGGCAACCCACCCCAGTATTCTTGCCTTGAAAACTAAATGGATCAGTACAACCAGAGATATATTGGTATAGCATCGGAAGATGGGACTCTCAGGTCGGAAGATTGTCAAAATGCTACTGGGGACGAACAGAGGATAAGTTCAACTAGCCACATATGTGATGACGCAGCTAACTCAAAGCCGAAAGGACGGCTAGTGGCCGACGGTGCTGGTGGTGAATGACAAATCTGATGTTCTAAAGATCAACACACCATAGGAACCTGGAATGTAAGATCTATGAGCCAGGGCAAATTGGATTTGGTTATTGGTGAGATGTCAAGATTAAATATAGACATTTTGGGTGTCAGTGAACTGAAATGGACTGGAATGGGCCACTTCACATCAGACGACCACCAGATCTACTACTGTGGACAAGAGGACCACAGAAGAAATGAAGTAGCCTTCATAATTAATAATAAAGTGGCTAAAGCAGTGCTTGGATACAATCCAAAAATGATAGAATGATCTCAATTCAAATTCAGGGTAAGCCATTTAACATCACAGTGATCCAAATATATGCCCCAACCACAAATGCTGAAGAAGTAGAATTAGATCAGTTCTATGAGGATCTGCAGCACCTACTGGATAATACGCCAAAAAGAGATGTTATTTTCATTACAGGAGACTGGAATGCTAAGGTGGGTAGTCAGACGACACCTGGAATTACAGGCAAGCATGGTCTGGGAGAACAAAATGAAGCGGGACATAGGCTGATAGAATTTTGCCAAGACAATTCACTGTGCATAACAACACTCTTTCCAGCAACCTAAAAGACGACTTTATACATGGACCTCACCATATGGTCGACACCGAAATCAGACTGACTACATCTTTATAGCCAAAGGTGCGGACATCTATACAGTTGGTAAAAACAAGACCTGGAGCTGACTGTAGTTCTGATCACGAACTTCTTATTGCACAATTTAGAATCAGACTAAAGAGAATAGGGAAGACGCACAGATCAGTTAGATATGAGGTGACTAACATTCCTAATGAATATGCAGTGGAGGTGAAGAATAGATTTAAGGGACTAGATTTAGTAGATAGGGTCCCAGAAGAACTATGGACAGAAGTTCGCAACATTGTTCAAGAGGCGGCAACAAAAAACATCCCAAAGAAAAAGAAAACCAAGAAGGCAAGATGGCTGTCTGCTGAGACACTGAAAGTAGCCCAAGAAAGAAGGAAAGCAAAAAGCAACAGTGATAGGGGGAGATATGCCCAATTAAATGTAAAATTCCAGAGGTCAGCAGAAGAGATAAGGAATTATTTTTAAACAAGCAATGCGCGTAAGTGGAAGAAGGCAATAGAATAAGAAGGACGAGAGACCTCTTCCAGAAAATTAGAAACATCGGAGGTAAATTCCAGGCAAAAATGGGTATGATCAAAAACAAAGATGGCAAGGACCTAACAGAAGCAGAAGAGATCAAGAAAAGGTGGTAAGAATATACGGAAGATCTGTATAGGAAGAATAATATCGGGGATAGCTTTGACGGTGTGGTCAGTGAGTTAGAGCCAGACATCCTGAAGAGTGAGGTTGAATAGAAGCATTGATAATAACAAGGCAGCAGGAGATGACGGTACCCCAGCTGAACTGTTTAAAATCTTGCAAGATGATGCTGTCAAGGTGATGCATGCCATATGCCAGTAAATTTGGATAACACAAGAATGGCCATCAGATTGAAAAAATCAACTTATATCCCCATACCAATAAAAGGAAACACTAAAGAATGTTCAAACTATCGAACAGTGGCACTTATTTCACATGCCAGTAAGGTAATGCTCAAGATCTTGCAAGGTAGACTCCAGCAATTCATGGAGCGAGAATTGCCAGATGTACAAGCTGCATTTAGAAAAGGCAGAGGAACTAGAGACCAAATTGCCAATATCCGCTGGATAATGGAGAAAGCCAGGGAGTTTCAGAAAAACATCTATTTCTGTTTTATTGACTATTCTAAAGCATTTGACTGTGTGAATCATAACAAATTGTGGCAAGTTCTTGGTGGTATGGGGATACCAAGTCATCTTGTCTGCCTCCTGAGGAATCTGTATAACGACCAAGTAGCAACGGAAAGAACAGACCACGGAACAACGGACTGGTTTAAGATTGGGAAAGGAGTATGGCAGGGTTGTATACATCACCCTACCTATTCAACCTGTACGCAGAACACATAATGCAACGTGCTAGGCTTGAGGAATCCAAAGCTGGAGTTAAAATCGCTGGAAGAAACATTAACAATCTCAGATATGCAGATGACACCACTTTCATGGCTGAAAGCGAGGAGGAGCTGTGGAGCCTTATGACGAAGGTGAAAGAAGAAAGTGCAAAATCTGGATTGCAGTTAAACCTAAAAAAACCCCAAGATTATGGCAACCAGCTTGATTGATAACTGGCAAATAGAGGGAGAAAACGTGGAGGCAGTGACAGACTTTGTATTTCTAGGCGCAAAGATTACTGCAGATGCTGACTGCAGCCAGGAAATCAGAAGACGTCTACTTCTTGGGAGGAGAGCAATGACAAATCTCAATAAAATAGTTAAGAGCAGAGACATCACACTGACAACAAAGGTCCGCATAGTTAAATCAATGGTATTCCCCGTAGTAACCTTTGGCTGTGAGAGGTGGACCATAAGGAAGGCTGAGTGAAGGAAGATAGATGCTTTTGAACTGTGGTGTTGGAGGAAAATTCTGAGAGTGCCTTGGACTGCAAGAAGATCAAACCAGTCCATCCTCCAGGAAATAAAGCCAGACTGCTCACTTGAGGGAATGATATTAAAGGCAAAACTGAAGTACTTTGGCCACATAATGAGAAGACAGGATACCCTGGAGAAGACGCTGATGCTAGGGAAAGTAGAAGGCAAAAGGAAGAGGGGCCAACCAAGGGCAAGATGGATGGATGATATTCTGGAGGTGACGGACTTGACTGTGGGGGAGCTGGGGATGGCAATGGCCAACAGGAAGCTCTGGCATGGGCTGGTCCATGAAGTCACGAAGAGTTGGAAGCAACTGAACGAATAAACAACAACATGTATATTGACACATGGATACACAAATATAGCCAGTTTATAAATCAATTATCTTATTTTACAGGTACTGTTTTTTCCCCCTTATCTCTCTATCCCTTGTTCCTACCCTTTTTTATTTTGTAATGAACTTTCTCTCATATATAAATATATTGGGGTGGAGAACAGCAGCAGCAGACAATGCATAAAGAAATACAGTATATAAAAAAATGCAGTGAAATATTCATCTTAAGGAGAAGTGTTTTTGTACTATGATCCATTAATTGCTTGTAAACAACTTGTACTATCTGAAATGAGATGAAAAAATTAGACCATGTGTCTTTCTGTAAGTTTATTATATCCCATCTTGCATCTGTTATTTTTTTAACTTGTTCACCAAAATTGTTTCCATATTTAAATGCATATTTTAAGTGAACTTGTCTCAAAGTTCATATTTTTATATTTATCCTCCCCCAATTTATTTTAAATGCTTTTTGACACTCTATTTTCGATTGACAGCTGCATCTGATCACTCAGTAAGTGTGAAATTGTTTGAAAAACTAATTGCAAATTTGCACATTAGTCCAGGATGAGCATCTCAGAGCAGATCATCCTGGCATCCACCAATATTAAATTATTCAAGCATTTCTAATCTAACATATCTTTTAATATTTCACAGATGAAAATAGGGACACATGCAATGCAGCATTTCTTATTATACTTCCTGTCTTTTACATACACACAATTTACATTACATACAACACACTTAGTGGCATAAATAACCCCAATGCATCTTGAAATCAGGAAATAAGGGCTCTCAGAAGCTGGGAAAAAATTCCAGTGCTGCCAACACTTTTCCAAGACTGTCTGTCATGTATGACCCCCACCTGGGTATCATCTGTGACATGGTGCCAGCCAAGAGACACGCAGAAACCAAACAATGGCAAGCAATAGCTGGCAGACAGATAGAAAGAAGGAAATGTGAATTCAGGACCTTGGACCTTCAAACACACCGCAAAAGCATCAGACGGAAAAGGGGGAAAATAGAATGTGTATATATATTAATTCTTTGTAAAACTCAATTCACTTGGAGCATTGAAGTGCTTGGAGTCACTGATACAATAAAGATTCCTAACAATTTCAATGTATCTCGTGTGTGGAGGGCTGATTGTAATCCAGGACCATCACATTGTTCACTTCGGAGCCCATATTAAAACAGCCTGACCCCAAAAAACCTTTCATTGTCCAGGTGGACGCATCAGACATGGCCACTGGGGGGATTTTAGTACAGAGAGATGAAGACGGTAAATTACGGCCCTGCGCCTATCTCTCCCGCAAATTTAATGCCACGGAATGTAGGTGGCAGAAAGAATGTGTGGGAGAAAGAAGCGTATGCAGTCAAATCAGCCCTAGCAACTTGGCGACACCTCTTAAAGGGAGCAAAGCAACCATTCGAGGTGTGGACGGATCACAAAAATCTGGAAGCACTACAAACTCCCAGAAAACTGAATCCTAAACAGGTCAGGTGGGCTCAGTTTTTCAGCCGGTTTAAGTTCACACTGAAGTTTTTACTGGGGGGGGGGGGAACTTCTTGGCAGATGCCTTGTCGCGATTACCATAGCACAACAGCGAAAGGGAGGAGGTGATTGATTCAATCATCCCAACCAGGCGGGGGGGGGGGCGGGCAGTAAAATGAAACAAGAACAAAAAAAACCTCATCTCAGGCATCACAGAGGGGGTGCAGGGAGAACTGAAGGAAGCACTAAAAAGGAAGCACTAAAAGCAGATGATTGGCTAAAAGCAAACAAAGGAAGCCTCTTAGAAAAACAAGGCTTTTGATGGCAGGGGGACAAACTCTACATCCCAGATTCAATGAGAAGGAAAACCTTAGACAAATGCCACGATGCCAAATCAGCTGGGCATTTTGGATTCCTAAAAACCAGCCACCTCTTAAGGAGGCAGTTCTGGTGGCCAAACTTAAGACAGGATGTAGAAAACCATGTTGTCAGCTGCCAAACTTGTGCCATGGCGAAACGCGTAGGGGGAAAGCCCAGGGGGTTACTACAAGGGGTAGCCAACCCTACCCAACCATGGAAGCAAATATCCATGGATTTTATCGTAGACTTACCGGAAAGCCAAAAAAAAAGACAGTACTTTGGGTGATAACTGATTTATTTTCAAAGCAGGTTCATTTTGTACCCTGCACTAGCATTCCAACAGCGGGACAGCTTGCCAAACTATTTGTACAACACGTGTACAGGCTCCACGGTGCCCCAAGCAGGTAATTAGTGATCGAGGAGTCCAGTTCACATCGAAAGTTTGGAGAGCCTTTTTGAACTTAATGGGAGTAGAACATGGTCTGAGTTCAAGTCACCACCCTGCCACAAACGGAGGCTGTGAACGATCTAATCAAGTATTAGAACAATACCTTAGGTGTTATGTAAATTATCAACAGGAAAACTGGGTAGAACTGCTCCCATTTGCGGAGGTAGCATTCAACAATGCTGTACACCAAAGCACAGGATTCACACCATTCAAGGTAGTAAATGGCCAGGATTTTGTAGCATTCCCAGAATTACCTAAGCCTGATGAGATAACAGTCCCGTTGGATGCATGGGCTCGACATTTAGCTGATGGGTGGCCAACAATACAGAAAGCCTTACAACACGCAAGGGAAACATACAAACAATATGCTGATTGCAAGAGGGCTCCTGAATGGAAATTAGGAGTGGGGGATAAAGTGTTCTTATCCACAAAATTCTTAAAGTCTTCACAACCCTCCAAAAAACTATGTCCGAAGTTTATAGGGCCCTTCCCAATCACTAAAGTAATCAATGGGGTGACAATGCGACTAGAACTTCCAAAAAACCTTGAAAGGATTCACCCAGTGTTTCACTGTAGCCTATTGAAACCAGCCAAGGAGTCAGACCGGTGACACCCACAACAGCAAACACCAGTACCAATAATGATAGATGGGGAATGCCACTTTGAAGTGAATTAAATACTGGATACCAGGGTATATAAGGGAAAATTGCAGTACCTAGTCCAGTGGAAACACCTTCCAAAGTCACAATGTGAATGGGTGTACAGCTACGATGTGAAAGCACCCTGGTTAGTAAGGGATTTCCATAACAAATACCTGGGCAAACCGACACAGGGGAGGGCTTAATCTTTGGGGGGGGCAGAATGTCATGTATGACCCCCAACTGGGTATCATCCGTGACATGGTGCCAGCCAAAAGACACACAGAAACCAAACAATGGCAAGCAATAGCTGGCAGACAGATAGAATGAAGGAAATGTGGATTCAGGACCTTGGACCTTCAAACACACCGCAAAAGCGTCAGATGAGAAAGGGGGAGAATAGAATGTGTATATATACTGATCCTTTGTAAAGCTCAATTCACTTGGAGCATTGAAGTGCTTGGAGTCACTGATACAATAAAGATTCCTAACGATTTCAACATATCTTGTGTGTGGAGTGCTGATTGTAATCCAGGACCATCACACTGTTGTTTTCACCCCAACATCCATATTCTTTTTTTCCTTTTAGTGATAGTTTAACAACTTTTATTCTTATTCTTATTAATTATTTTGCAGTATTGATGCACCCTGTTATATTGCTTAAATAGCTTAATAATAGCACAATTTTATTTATAGAATGAATAGAATTTAGAACTCTAATACTTTGTATGATTATGGTAATAAACTAAGTTTCATTTACTGCTAAAATGTACCACTGTAGTATTATGACATGTTACACTGGTCTTGACCAAAATAGCTTCACCTGAATGGGAAAGTCTCCAAAATATGTTCTTCTTGTGTTTTTGGAAGGTTAAAGGGGAAATGGTTATCCTAAGTCTGCAATGTTTGGTTGGTTCCTGAACCACCTAATTTTGGGAGCTAAACCCTCAACATGCTATACAATGCCTGGTTTATCTCTCAAATATGTGCACCTCTGTTTTGACCTTTAAAGTTCAAAATGGGTTGTAAATTAGCTATCTGAAGGATCACCTGTTTTGATATAAACTCATTCAAATATTCAGGTCAATAGAAAAGCCCTCTTAAGGATTACTGTAATAGACTCTACATGGGGCTGCCCTTGAAGACCACTCGGAAGCTACAGCTGGTCCAGAATGCAGCAACATGGCCAGCGATAGGTATGTCGTGGTACATGCACACATCCCCAATGCTTTGTGAGCTGCACTGGTTGCCAGTTGGCTTCCAGGTGCAATTCAAGGTGCTGATTATCATCTATAAAGTCCTACATGGAATAGGGCTTGGTTACTTGAGGTGACACCTGTCTCCATATGTTTCTGCCTTTCTGGTGAGGTCACCTAGAGTGGGCACATTTGAAGTCCTGTCAATTAAGCAGTGTCATCTTCTGGGACTCTGTAGAATGATATCCCCCTGGAGATTTGACTGTTCCCACTAGCCGGTTATGTCCATGTGGTGATGGCTCCATAGAATCATAGAATCGTAGGGTTGGAAGGGACCTTGGAGGTCTTCTAGTCCAACCCCCTGCCCAAGGCAGGATTCCTCATACCATTTCGGAAAAATGGTTGTCCAATCTTTTCTTGAAAACCTCCAATGATGGAGCACCCACAACTCTGGGCGGCAAGCTGTTCCACTGCTTAGAAACTCTAACCCATATGCTATTATACTGTTCCCTATATAAGGAATCTAGAAAGACCCTTATATATCCGATTCTGAAGTAATTTCCAGGTAGGGAGTGTCATTTCTATTTAATGCTATTTCGTTTGGACAAGGACTCGAAAATATCCTCCCAAGTTGCCCAGTTTTGTGCTACCATCTGTACGATACGCTGCACCATTATTTAGGTTTAAAATCTCTTAAAATAATATTTTATTTTAATTTATTTTAGCATTTTTATTCTTAATTATTTTTAGATCTTATCATACTTCTTGTTTTTCTGATATATATATATATATGTATTCTGAGAGTGCCTTGGACTGCAAGAAGATCAAACCAGTCCATCCTCCAGGAAATAAAGGCAGACTGCTCACTTGAGGGAATGATATTAAAGGCAAAACTGAAGTACTTTGACCACATAATGAGAAGACAGGATACCCTGGAGAAGAAGCTGATGCTAGGGAAAGTGGAAGGCAAAAGGAAGAGGGGCCGACCAAGGGCAAGATGGATGGATGATATTCTGGAGGTGACAGACTCAACCGTGGGGGAGCTGGGGATGGTGACGGCTGACAGGAAGCTCTGGCGTGGGCTGGTCCATGAAGTCACAAAGAGTCGGAAGCGACTGAACGAATAAACAACAACAACAATATACGTGTGTGTGTGTTTGTGTGTGTATGTGTGTGTAATACTGCTATTACTAGATATTTTGATTGTATCTGGCCTTAGAGCTGTAATAAACTTGTTTACTGTTCCCACTGTCTTGACTTTCCACAAACTGCTTAAAACCTGGTTGTTCTCCCAGGCCCTGGGATAAGATGGTGGTTGAGCCCTATGGTTGTTTTTGTTTTTTGCTACTTGGCTCTTGGGGTTTTGTTTCCAGTCAGTTGTTATTTTTTCCTTTGATATACTTTGTTTTCTTTTATTTCTTTATCTTTAAGCCACCCCGAATCACTATGCAGTCAGGCAGTCTCAAAATTGACTGACTGGCTGACTGACTGATTAAATAAATAAATAAATATTGATTCAATTTCCAAGGTACCTTTGTTGGGAACACTGGAGAAAATGTTCTCTTGTGTTTTCTTGAAGCTATGGAATAATTCCTCTGCTCTTTCTGCTTTCAGAAAAGGAATCAAGACCTATTTCTTTAGGCAAGCAATTTCAGTTCATGTTAGCTGACACTTGACTTAAACTGTTTATATTTCACTTTTTACTGTTAAGCATTTTGAAGTCTCTCTGAGCAGAAATGGGAGGTAATAATATTTCTGAACTGTTTAACTTAGAAACTATAATATTTTCTTGGCTTTGCTATTATTGGCATAATAAATCTGTGTCGGGTGTTATTCCTGATCTACATAAAAGGGAAATCTTCTGAGAGACACTGTAGCATCCCTAATATGTCCAATGCACTATCCACAATGCTATATTGATCCTACTCTTCAGGAGGCACAAGAAGATTGTAAGTGTGGAGGTGATTGGGGTTCTTATGCAAACCATGCCCCCAACTTCTCCATATAAACCCAACTTCTTTGCAAATTGTTGTATGTTAAGCATTAAGATAGAAATGAACTCTGATACTGTAAACATATTTTACTGAACAAGCTTCCAAACATGTCTGCAATTTTAACACTGATAAGATAGAGTTCCCTATTACAAAGAGGCCTACCAGCACATTCAGCCAATTTTATTATTGGTTTTATTGAGTTTAGCAATATTTTGTTGTATCTGGGTAGCTGAAGTGCTTTGTGTACGCGTTTTACATTAAAGGATAGTGTGTAACTATTTAAAGCCAACAGTCAAATCACTGCATTTTGCAAATATTTTAGAGATATTTGAATGCTGTTGTGAGCAGTAAACACATGTATGGGGCTTTGGATTCATCCCAATGCAACATTAAATAGCCCACATGTCTGTTTTTGCTATGTAGTTTTTTCATAGGAGAAATTAGATTTTTTAAGCACATCCTTGAGAAGATCCGGAATTTACACTTTCTTGGTAAAACTGTGGATCACATATGTCTATGAAGGTTCTCAGTCATCCAGGTGGAATTGTCTGTAGCTTGAATCATGTCAACTGGATTTCTATTTTCTTAATGGAAACGTTTCGCTCCTTATCCAAGGGGCTTCTTCAGTCTGAGCAAAGTTGGTAAGGGAATCCTAAATATGTTCCTAGGTAGCTGTGTGACCTTACACCTGGGGCTAGGTCATGGTTATATTGAGATGTAATTTTTAAGTCCTTTTATCATCTAATGGAGGGTCGTTAAAAACACCATGCTGCTGTTGAGCTTCTGAAATGGTCTTAATCTTCCTAGGCACAGAAGACAACACGGGGAGGAAGATGGGGGACAGTTTGTGCCTGAGGCCCCCACCTCTATTCAAGGAAGGATTTTCCAAGTTGGCATAAATGGATTCCTTGACCCCTCTCTCAAACCACCTATCTTCTCTGTCTAAAATGTGAACATTAATGTCCTCAAATGAGTGTCCTTTTTCTTTTAGATGAAGATAAACTGCTGACTCTGGTCCTGTGGTGTTATTTCTCCTGTGTTGTGCCATCCTCCTGTACATAGGTTGTTTGGTTTCTCCAATGTAGAGTTCAGAGCACTCCTCACTGCACTGGATTGCATAAACTACATTGCTTTTCTTATGTTTTGGAGTTTGATCTTTGGGGTGTACAAGCCTCTGTCTCAGTGTGTTGGTGGGTTTGAAATATACAGGTATGTGGTGTTTGCCAAATATCCGTTTTATCTTTTCAGACACGCCAGCCATGTAGGGAATGACCAGGTTCTTTCGTTTACTCTGAGTCTCAGCCCTATCTGTCGCTGTTTTAGGTCTGGTAGATTTAGATTTGGTGAAGGCCCAATTTGGATATCCACAGGCCTTCAGGGCTGTTCTCAGGTGCTGATTTTCATTCTTTTTGGAATCCATGGAGGTGGGGATGGTTTCTGCTCTGTGTGACAATGTCCTGATGACTCCTAGTTTGTGCTGCAGTGGATGGTGGGAGTCAAACATCAGATATTGATCTGTGTGTGTGGGTTTCCTGTAGATCCCTATTTCTAGCTTGCCACCGGTCCCAATGAGGACTTCACAGTCTAGGAATGCCAGTCTGTTGTCCTTGGTGTCTTCTCTGGTGAAGCTAATGTTGGCATCTATAGTGTTTATATGGTCCGTGAAGGCCTGTACTTCCTGGGCCTTGATTTTGACCCAGGTGTCATCCACATACCTAAACCAGTGGGTGGGCACCGTTCCCTGGAATGTGTTGAGTGCTTTCTTCTCCACTTCTTCCATGTATAAATTGGCCACAATGGGTGACACAGGAGAACCCATGGCACAGCCGTGTTTTTGTCTGTAAAAGTCACCTCTGTATGTGAAATAAGTGGTGTTAAGACACAGGTCCAGAAGATGGCAGATCTGGTTTGGGTTGAGATGGCTTCTCCTTTCCAGGGTGCTGTCCTCTTCTAGTCTCTTCCTGACAGCGGATAGAGCATGAGTGGTGGGGATGCTGGTGAAAAGGGAGGACACATCAAAGGAGACCATAGTTTCATCTGTATCCAGTTTCAGGATCTTTGCTTTGGAGACAAATTCTTCCGAATTATGGATGTGGTGTTCAGAGTGTCCAACTAGAGGTGCTAGTATGGCATACTATACTACCATACTAGCATACTATATCTACCATACTAGCACCTCTAGTTGGACACTCTGAACACCACATCCATAATTCGGAAGAATTTGTCTCCAAAGCAAAGATCCTGAAACTGGATACAGATGAAACTATGGTCTCCTTTGATGTGTCCTCCCTTTTCACCAGCATCCCCACCACTCATGCTCTATCCGCTGTCAGGAAGAGACTAGAAGAGGACAGCACCCTGGAAAGGAGAAGCCATCTCAACCCAAACCAGATCTGCCATCTTCTGGACCTGTGTCTTAACACCACTTATTTCACATACAGAGGTGACTTTTACAGACAAAAACACGGCTGTGCCATGGGTTCTCCTGTGTCACCCATTGTGGCCAATTTATACATGGAAGAAGTGGAGAAGAAAGCACTCAACACATTCCAGGGAACGGTGCCCACCCACTGGTTTAGGTATGTGGATGACACCTGGGTCAAAATCAAGGCCCAGGAAGTACAGGCCTTCACGGACCATATAAACACTATAGATGCCAACATTAGCTTCACCAGAGAAGACACCAAGGACAACAGACTGGCATTCCTAGACTGTGAAGTCCTCATTGGGACCGGTGGCAAGCTAGAAATAGGGATCTACAGGAAACCCACACACACAGATCAATATCTGATGTTTGACTCCCACCATCCACTGCAGCACAAACTAGGAGTCATCAGGACATTGTCACACAGAGCAGAAACCATCCCCACCTCCATGGATTCCAAAAAGAATGAAAATCAGCACCTGAGAACAGCCCTGAAGGCCTGTGGATATCCAAATTGGGCCTTCACCAAATCTAAATCTACCAGACCTAAAACAGCGACAGATAGGGCTGAGACTCAGAGTAAACGAAAGAACCTGGTCATTCCCTACATGGCTGGCGTGTCTGAAAAGATAAAACGGATATTTGGCAAACACCACATACCTGTATATTTCAAACCCACCAACACACTGAGACAGAGGCTTGTACACCCCAAAGATCAAACTCCAAAACATAAGAAAAGCAATGTAGTTTATGCAATCCAGTGCAGTGAGGAGTGCTCTGAACTCTACATTGGAGAAACCAAACAACCTATGTACAGGAGGATGGCACAACACAGGAGAAATAACACCACAGGACCAGAGTCAGCAGTTTATCTTCATCTAAAAGAAAAAGGACACTCATTTGAGGACATTAATGTTCACATTTTAGACAGAGAAGATAGGTGGTTTGAGAGAGGGGTCAAGGAATCCATTTATGCCAACTTGGAAAATCCTTCCTTGAATAGAGGTGGGGGCCTCAGGCACAAACTGTCCCCCATCTTCCTCCCCGTGTTGTCTTCTGTGCCTAGGAAGATTAAGACCATTTCAGAAGCTCAACAGCAGCATGGTGTTTTTAACGACCCTCCATTAGATGATAAAAGGACTTAAAAATTACATCTCAATATAACCATGACCTAGCCCCAGGTGTAAGGTCACACAGCTACCTAGGAACATATTTAGGATTCCCTTACCAACTTTGCTCAGACTGAAGAAGCCCCTTGGATAAGGAGCGAAACGTTTCCATTAAGAAAATAGAAATCCAGTTGACATGATTCAAGCTACAGACATGTGGATCACATAGTTCTCCTGTCTTGAATTCCTTTCTTTCATATTTTTATTTCCAAAGGTGCATTCATATTTTTATTCAAGTCATGCCACATTAACCCTAAAGCATCTTATTTTATATCCCTTTGGCATATCCATTTTGTTATGTGTGTTATTCTATTTTTTGCTCCAACCATATCAGGAAGTAGAAGATGAATGGGAATGATCAAGTGGAACTACCCATAAGTAAAACAAGGTTCCATAATGCTTGCACCACTCTTCATGTCTCATAATAGGTTACTGGGAAAGAACGGGGAAAACATGAGAAAAGATGAGAATCCATCCTAGGATTACTTTTATACTCTGATTTTTCTATAACTATAAACCCTCCAGTCATGGCTTTCTCATTATTATTCTAGGATTACACATTCAAATCTGAACAAAGCTGAGTAAACATACTTTGGCAGAAGCTAAAGCTCAGGTCAATGACACTGTTGTCCTCTTTTCTCTACCGTTCAGGAATTTCTTTATCATGTATAAAACTACAAAGCCATAACACTTTTATTGCGCCATTTTGGATATTATGTAGTTAACGCTCTGAACTGTAAACACAAATTCAATATGCAACTAGTGTGGCATTTCAGGCTTGGTTGGGCATGGAATTGGGGGCACATAAGCAGCACGTTCTGCACAATGTCAGTTTGTAAGTTGAAAAATGGAGAGAATCTAAAGGTGGTGCAGCCTTTTGACAGCCTCTTATTCTTGCTGTGAATTCTCATAGTGTTCTTTCCTCCATGCACATACAGTGTATACATATACTGTAGACTTAGGCACACATCCGTAACATTTTTATAACAGGCTTTCTCCCTTCAGCAGCACAATTACTGGCTCATTTGGCAGCTGTCACATAGCTTTCTATGTATGTTCCTCATGTGTCATATGGTAAGATAAGCTTTATTCTTCTTTCTAATAAGATAGTTGCAATTTATGAGATAATGTAATTATTGACTGTATAGAAATCATGTTTGTCACGTATTGGAGTAAGTTGCCATACTTGCATTTGAATAAATACCTCTCTGGGAAGCAAATGAACAAGTAACCCATAATCCAAGTTATTGCTTCACCTCATTATAAACTATTATTTTCATTTTTGGTAAATTCAGGTTGCATCTTCCTCTAGATCAGGAAAAGCATACTTATGAAGATACTAGAAAGGGATGGAAAAGGACTCAATACCAGTGTGTGTGTGTGTGTGTGTGTGTGTGTGTGTGTGTGTGTGTAAGTGTATGTATATACAGTATATGTATAGGTATGTGTGTGTGTGTGTATGTACGTGTGTATGTATGATATCTATGTAAGAATATGCCAACAGCAGCCATTAAAGTCTCTGGATCCACTGCTGACTTCAACCTGGATCGACAAGCAAACTTGAACTGCTTTATTTAACTTTTTATTCAATTTCATAGTGTTACTCACCCAATCCTCTGATAGAATAATCCAACCATTTGTAGACAAATGCAACAAGACTACTATTGTGAATATATCTAAATATTTAGATAACACTGCTTTCTGGTGACATTGTGCTCGAAACTACAGGTGAAATCAACCCTAGCTTTCTCTTTGGGTCATGTATCAGGAGAATGATCCGGTTTAGGCACTCCCTCATTGTCCTTTCCTTTATGTGCTTGTATTCAATTTGTCCTTGATTTGAAACCAGGAAATGAAATGAAATTTTGGTTTAAAGGACACACAGAAGCCACAGTTTTCCAGTTCAAATATATTAGTGATCTCTGATTTATATGTACAAAAATATATAACTAGGTTGGAGCATGGATGTAACATATATTAAATTTAGGAGGACGAAGAGCATTGTATATGTGAATCAATCAAGCATGACCTATGTTAAACAGCATCACATTTGACTCAAGCAAATTGCCTTTGATCTTAGGATCAGTATGGCTATATCACAAACAGAATTTTCTTGAACAAGTCCTTCATTAAAAATGCTCATTTATGTGTTACAATGAAATTACTGTTATTCTCATAAACCCATACCTTTTACAATAACAATAGAAACACCATTACAGTTAAAATACAGTAATAAAAAAGAATATAATTCAAAAATTCACTTTAGAAATTCAGAAACCAACATTCTTTTTACATTGAGAAGAAATGTGATTCAAGCCAACTTATAGCTGTAAAGATTTTAAACAAATTAACAAGCTAACGAACAAAAATCACACACATACATCAAATGAATATAGAAGTTACTGACAGCTAGGATTGTTCATACAAATTTGGATTTGTACAATATTTTATAATAATCAGGAGACAAATGACTGAATTCTGAATTTTCAAGAACTGCTCCAGATACAGGAATAGTAGCCTGGTTCACAATATTTTTCTTAGTCCTGAAGTCAAAGGGAGATGACAAAATGCAGGACTGTTAACCACCATTTTCTGGGCTTTAGATTCAAAAAGCATAGTCAGACTGTGGACATGATTGATGGCTCATGCCATCAATTATAAGATTGCTGCTTAAATGTGGAGATTGAATGTTTTTCTTTTTGTCTTACTCAGTTAACCAGGGCCAGAGATATATTCGTCTGCATGATATGATTTCTTATCCATGCAATTTTCATAGCATACATTTGTTTTCCCACACCTAAGTGAAGAAAAAAAGGTTATGTGTGAAGTGACCTTTACCCATTTCTCTAGTGAAGAATAAGTTGCCTTGTCTCTGAATGGAGGAGATAACTGAGGATGGGAGAGCAGAATAATCCCTACATGGGATTTTTTTTTCTCATTTGAAGGGTGCTTTCACAGCAATCCATATGAATCTTGAAAGTAAACTGATACACCTGATTCCTAGAAAGGGGCATCTTATATAACTATTGCAGCTTCCATGAAAGCATTATCTACCAGATTCAAAGACAAAAGAACCAATGTTAAATTGTCAAAATTCCCCGAAGGATAGAAATTTCATTTACTGCATACTTCTAGTCGTAATTCTATAATGATGTGGTGCTCTGACTTCGGTAGCTTGAAGGCATGCAGTAAAATTTAACAAAGAAGAAGAAAAAGAAGAAGAAACCACTGAATGGATCAGATGAAAAGAGAATATTATTGCTTATTATTATTAAAAACTTGAGTTAACTTATAATGGGACTAGTACAGTGAAAACGCTAAAATACTTGAGAGCTAAGTAAGCTTATCTGTCTTACTAAGTAAAGGAATTGTAGCTGTATTGTACTATTAATATACAGTACAGTACAAAGATTAAATGAACTTGAAAGGTGCACTAAAAAGTCAGTAGGTTTGTCTGCATATCTTTAAATGATTAGAAAATATTACACAAAGCTCTAATGTCTGCCAAATTACCCTTGTAGGGTGAATCTTGGTGAAGTATTTGGTATAATGCTTATGCTTAATGTAAGTATTATAAACTAGATTTTCCAAAAGCAGCCTTTGGGAAGAATCCGTATAGAAAAAGTGGCTGACTGCTTAATAGACTTAAATCTATAATAGGAAAGCTAAAATGAAGCAGGTTGATTGCTTTTTAATTCAGCATTAATTGCCTGAGAAGAACCTTCTAAGTGAAATTAGATCTTTTAGCCATTTGCCATGAATAAAAATGAAATGCAACCCAAGACCAACAAAGTAATTATGATAACGTTACAGTCATGTATATATCAGCATTAAAATTATAGAAAGGTGATGAAGCACTGTTATTTGAGGATCTGTAATTTTCTTTTGCCATAAAATTTAGATACATGGGGAAAGATAGATGGGGGTAAAGATTACTGAGAGAGTTCATTTTATTAGCATACCTAGGGAAGAAAATGTGATTTTTTTTTGCAAAGTTGGAATTTACATTAATGAAAATTAAAAATGTAACGAAAATGACAGATTAATACCGTGCTGGCTACCACTATTTAAAGAATAAATCATATGCACAGTTTATTTATAAAATTATTACTCTTTTTAAAAAATGAACATTTTAAAAAGTGTAAATTTTAAAAAGTGGAATAACTATAAAAATAGAATACAGCAAAGTTGGAAAGAATAAAGATCAAAAGGTATACGAGAAAAAGATGGACCTAAACAGCTCAGGTGGAAATGCTACAAGGCATGACAAAGAAGTTTTGTCTCATGCTCATGCTCATGGATTTTAAAAAAGAGGCTTATTCAGAATGTTCTGAATTGCTGCAGGGTATAAATTCTGTATCAGCCTCATGCCTGGTCATTAACTGTGAGCTATCTGAAATGGTGACTCTTCCTGAATTGCAATAAAGCTTTAATTCCTAGCTATCCAGATTTCTGGAGACCTTCAGCCTAGTTCATGATTACTTTGGGCAGCTGGGATTGTAACTAGGATCACATATTTGGAGAATGATACAGTGGCCAACAGATTGGAAGAGGTCAATCTACATTCCATTACCAAAAAAAGAAGACTTAACAGAGTATGTAAACCATTGTACCATACCCTTAATTTGACATGCTAGCAAAATAATGCTTAGGATCATCCAACGTAGATTAGAGCCCTACATGGAAAAATAGATGTCAGATGTTCGAGCTGGTTTTAGAAAAGGCCAAGGAACATGAGACATTATTGCTGATGCATCCTGGATAATTGAGAAAACCAAAGAATACCAAAAAGAAGTCACTATGTACTTCACTGATTATAGAAAGGCCTCTAATTGTGTTGATTATGTCAAGCTGTGGAATGTGCAGAGGAAAATGTCCCAGAACATCTCATTGTCCTCATGAGAAACTTACAGTATATACAGGTCAGGAAGCCAAAGTATGGACAGAACATGGAGAAACATGGCTCCAGGTTGGCAAAGGAGTGCATCAAGGCTGTATACTCTCCTCTTATTTATTCAACCTATATGCTGACCCAAAATAATGACAACAGGTTGAACAACCAGCCTTAGAATTGACAATGAAGATATTGAAGTGGTGGATAGTTTTTCCCTTTAAGGATCAACCACCAGTAAAGGAACAAGCAGTCAAAAATGTGCTGCAGACTAGCACTTGGTAGATCAGCCATGAAGACCCTGGAAAAGATATTCAAATGCTGTGATGTGTCTATACCTATAAAGATCAGAATCATGCAAGCAATAGTATTCCTTTTGACACTCTATGGAAGTGAAAGTTGGACTTCGAAGATGCAGAATAGGAAGAGTATTGATGCTTTTAATATTTGGTGTTGGAATCAAGAAGACCAATGGAATCATCTAACTAATCAATCCAGAGTTCTCACTTGAAGCACAAATGACCAGGCTCAAATTATCCTACTTTGGACACATTATGTGAAGACCGAGCTCTCTGTAGAAGGCTCTAATGCTGGATAAGGTGGAAGAAAGGAGAAGAGGATGACCAGCAGCAAGGTGGCTAGACTCAATACAGTGGCGATAAGTGCACTATTGGGAATTCCATGGAGTCAAGAAAACCAATGGATCATCTAAGTAATCAATCCAGAGTTCTTACTTGAAGCACAAATGACCAGGCTCAAATTGTCCTACTTTGGACACATTATGTGAAGACTTAGCTCTCTGTAGAAGCTCTCTAATGCTGGACAAGGTGGTAGAAAGGAGAAGATGACCAGCATCAAGGTGGCTAGACTCAATACAGTTGCGATAAGTGCACTGTTGGAATACCTGAAAGACCATGGTAGGGACAGATCATCATGGAGAAAATTTATCTATGTTAAGAGTCAACAATGACTTGATGGCACATAATCAATCAGTGAAAGATCATGGCATACTCATATACACATTTGGGAGTTGAATTTACCCTTTATCTGCTAGTGGGATATGTTTTAGTTTTGGTGATTTGAAGTGGCTTTATGGTTTAGACATATTTTAACAATAGTTCTATTCTGTGCACCCCTGTTCAAAAACACTAAAATGTCAGAGTGCATAGAGCGTTGCACCGTCCACTGCTTCTGCAAAATATATCTGCTTGTCTGCTGCTATAATAAACTACAGAGTCTGTTGCTTCAAATATATATAGACCTTTACTATACAGCACACAATGTTTACAAGTACACTCCTCAACCAATCCCATACAGAAACTACCCACACACCATGTTTCACATCCACGGTATATATACACATAGTTCTGCTTACTCATACCCAGATACAGGTGCAGTTAATTATCAGCAGTCAATTACCTCAATTACCTCTCAAGGTTGGTGAGCTCAGCCAACACCTGAGTTAATTAGTCTCAGCTGCTAGTCATTATCTCATTTGCACGTCCTTGTCAGACCAGTAAAATCCCAAGAATAATATATTTTTCTTTACATACACTGACATAAAAAACACATTTAAATTAACTGAACAATTAATGCATCTTCCTGTCCAATGAATGACACATCTGACTGAGTGCTTGAGCACCTTTATTCTTGGAAGCAATGCAGTGCAATTCTACAACTTTTAATAACAGGTGGGCAGATGGTGTAAATGAACTGAAAATAATCCAACAGTTTGCAACATTTCAGTTCTATAGAAGGCAGTCAGTGCAATAAAAGAATAAGACTTGTACATTTGCATTGTGCACAGATGCTAATGGTAAAGACTGAACAATTGTAATTAATCAAGGCAGCCCTATATAGATAATTCTTGAGTGGTAAGTCTATGAATCTGAAAATTCATATCCAGTATTTTAGGAAACAGATATAGAAGATGGCTATGCACCACTGAAGTCATATTTTTTCTTCTTCCTTAGTCACTTGGGATTTATTATTATTTTAAGATGAGTGCAGTGCTAAGTAGAATCCTAATACAACACATTTTATTGCAGCAACATTATAATATGCAAATATAAATAATATTCACGCAAATTGGGGAACAATTAATGAGATTTCATCACAGAACACTATCTTCCTGCCAACTGAGACATGATGCATTTAAATCTAAATGACGCCACCTGCTCCCACATCTAAGTGAAAAGAAAAGGCTGCCATGGGACATGAAGGGAATTAACTTGCCTGCTTAAAAAAATAAAACAAAAAAACAAAACAGGCCTTTTATCATAATTCTGAACTGTGAAACCACAAAGCAGGAACAAAATAATTGCGTTGCTTTGTGGGTCGTTAGTTCAATATTAACCTCTCCTCATTTTCAAAGACTGTTTTGAACACCAGAGAGTGCAAGTTGGTAAATGGTTTAGGGCTGAGAGGGAGCGACGGGCTAATGTCATCTAGCCAGCTTCCTTGCCTACGGGAGGACTAGAACTGGTTTTTCCCTGGTCCCAATCCAGCATCTTAACACTACACCAGATTGGCTATTCCATTCTCTCATTTATATATACACAGAAAAACACAAACATGCACACTGTTGTGTGATAAGGGTGGAGAACTACTTCAAAACAAGTCACCAAACAGTACCAAACATTTGAACAGAATCCAACATGGTGCCGCAAACATTTTAAAAACAAAGCTGCAAACGTCATTTAGTTGACATGGTAGACCTTCAGCCTTTGTAACATTATAGTGGTGATGTCAAAGATTTTCTGGGGTGCAGGGGGCAATACCCAGGAGAAGGATATGTGGGAGTTCCATAATACAGGTAATAAGCAAAATATATAGCAAAAAAGACAATCCTACTCTATTATAGATAAACACACCCTGTCCTTTTGGTCTTGGATTTCATAGCTCTGGGCTATAATATTATGACAAAAAAAATGACGTGTAGCCTACTTTTGAAACTCTGTTACAAAGGAATGCACAGTTAAAATCATGTAAGACACAGACTGACTTTACAGGATTGTCTGCATAAGGATGACTTATTTATCATTTTAAATTTTCATTTTTTTAAAAAAAAATTAAAAGCCCTCATACTGCTTACGTTTTTCTCTTTTTTCTCATAGCATTTTTTCTACTTATTATTCATTTTTATAAGAAGGGGAAAAAAAAGAACCAACAAGCAAAAAGACAAAAAGAAAAAGAAAAAATAATTGATGCAGAAATATAGTATCAGTAACTGGAGAAAGGGGTTACCAAAGGTTGTACAGATAGAGTACTCAGTATATAATTGATAAGAAATTAACCATAAAAACCAAAGTACAATGAATTATTTTGACAATATAAGGATTTGAATCTCTGACCTGAGTGCCAAAGGATCCACGATTTTTTTATTTAAACATACAAAAAGGAAGGAAGGAAGGAAGGAAGGAAGGAAGGAAAAACATTATAAATAAATATATAGTTTCTAACTTCCCCTTTGTTGTACTCTGATATACAATATTTATAACATTTAAAATGTTCATGTATTTCTGGATTCATTTCTTTAGTCAATTTTTCCCCTTAAAAACCGTACTCCAAATAGTTACATTTGCCTTGCTGCATTCTATTTATAATGCACATCAATCAAACAGGTTATATTCCGAAGAGGAACATAAAGGACAGCAGCAGGTTTATAATCAATACAACAGAACACATCAACAACGAACAAAGAAAGTAGCACTAATCTTCCTAGATGTAGAAAAACCCTTTGACACTGCTTACATTTTTTATCCACGTGACTTCACTCAAAATAATTCCATGGATGTTATACTATTAAATAGACAAATGAAGCTGCTTATGATCAGTGTAGGTCAAAAATCTCATCTGATTTATGTTGAGAAAGAATAGCTGCTGATTGTTCAAATGCTGTATGGATTATTTTGAAACAATCATGTGGGTGTCTGTAGCTTGAATCATGTCAACTGGATTTCTATTTTCTCAGTGGAAACGTTTCTCTCCTTATCCAAGGAGCTTCTTCAGTCTGAGCAAAGTTGGTAAGGGAATCCTAAATATGTTTCTAGGTAGCTGTGTGACCTTACACCTGGGGCTAGGTCATGGTTATATTGAGATGTTATTTTAATATAACCATGATCTAGCCCCAGGTGTAAGGTCACACAGCTACCTAGAAACATATTTAGGATTCCCTTACCAACTTTGCTCAGACTGAAGAAGCTCCTTGGATAAGGAGAGAAACGTTTCCACTGAGAAAATAGAAATCCAGTTGACATGATTCAAGCTACAGACAATTCCACCTGGATGACTGAGAACCTTCATAGACATAAATCTTGTGGGTGAGCCAGTATGGATGAAGTGACAATATACTGAAAGAGCTTTATTGAAATAGAAAGATTGCTGCATCTTCGGGAGAAACCAGATACTGTATCCAAATCAATCTTTATTATGGTCATAGACCAGCATAGAAGCAAGGTATTAGGGTTATTAGAAAAGTTCTATGACCGATATATACTGTATATATACCGTATTGTTCCCTTCTTACTTTTTAAGTATGGGGAATGCCCAATTTTGCTAGAAGAGCTGCAATTCTTCCTTTTTGTGTATGAATGTGTCTGGTTGAAACTTCCTAAAATTATCACCCCACTACAACAAAATTCATATATATTTTGAAGAGAATATTTGTAGCTCAGGATTGAACTGTGGAGTCCTTGGCGCTCTCTGAGCCTTGTTGTTTTCTTGCAGACGTTTCATTGCCAGGCTAGGCAACATCTTCAGTGCGAAAAGGGAGTGGGACTTGCTCTCTGTTTATATACCATGGCTTGTCCTGCTTGTGTTGGTGGAGGTGTTGTTCTCTCCTTAGGAGTTCCTTGACTGGGCTGTTGTTTGCTAATTGGTTGATTGACTGAGTTAATAGTTCCTTGATTAGGGTATATTGTGCTGTTTGATTGTTCCTCTGGTGCTAATCTTGGTGTCCTACTATGTAGGACAGACTGGCAGAAGACTAGCAGAACGCATCCACGAACACCAACTAGCAGTCAGAAGACATGATGAAACTCCTTAATCTCACAACACATGGACAAACTTAACCATACTTTCAACTGGGGAACTGTGAGCAGCTTAAACCAGGCCAAGTCCAAACACACTAGAGAATTCCTGGAAGCTTGGCACTCAGACAAAGCAGCCATCAACAGACACATAGAGGTAAACAACATTTACATACCATTCATAAGAGACAATAGAAAAACCAAAACACCGGAACACCTCCTTGCCAGCAATCATCACCCAGATATGCAAAGATTAACACCAAGATTAGCACCAGAGGAACAATCAAACAGCACAATATACCCTAATCAAGGAACGATTAACTCAGTCAATCAACCAATTAGCAAACAACAGCCCAGTCAAGGAACTCCTAAGGAGAGAACAACACCTCCACCAACACAAGCAGGACAAGCCATGGTATATAAATAGAGAGCAAGTCCCACTCCCTTTTCACACTGAAGATGTTGCCTAGCCTGGCAATGAAACGTCTGCATGAAAACAACAAGGCTCAGAGAGCACCAAGGACTCCATATATATTTTGCCATGGAATTCATGACTAAAAAGGCAATCCCTGCCTCCCAGCTGCTAGTTTACCAGTCGATCACGAAACACTGTTTTGTGGTCTTCTGGCTGCTTCCAGGCATCCAGAGGACAAATGGGGTAACTCCTTGGGTTCTCCTTAATCCAGAGAACATTTCTCGGCTCTAAAAAATCCTGCCTGAACCCAAAAAAGTCTGTATTGCTGGGTCAACCATGGAGCTCATGGAGACACAACTCAAATTGCCAATCCCCCACTGGAAGTAGTTACTGGGAGAGTGTTGACAGGGCATATCAGTGGGATTGGAGGAGAATAAATGCAGCTTTGTGTGTAAACTTTTGACTGCTTTCATCTCTGCAGAGTGCTCCCCATCCTGCAGAGAGGCTTACATATGAAACAAGCGTCCCATCTATTTTTAATACATTTCTGTCTCCAACACCAGCGAAAAAACAGTTGCAGGATAGCATCATTACTTCACAAATGTTATCAGAATCAGAATGTTTGCTAGGAAAAAAAACACAATGTTCTACTTTGTGCAGATGCTGTGTTATGGCCAAACACTGATCAAAAAGAAGCCCAGATATAAACATGAAAAGCTATGAGGAAACAAAGGCAATATTTGTTTTATAAAAAAAGTGACACATTCCTTATCTTACTGAATATAAAACTGCTTTTATTTAAAAAAAGATACTTTATTATGCTCATGCGCATGTGCAATAGTAATATAATAATTGATAATTTGATCATTGCATTAGTCCTCTGCTTGGCAGTTTAAAATCTGTCCAAATATGCATTTAAATCACACTTCAAGAGTAAAAAAATGCATTTCAATAGATCATAGCTTTCCAAACTGTGTGTCGTGACACATTAGTGTGTTGCGACAAAACCCAGAAGTGCTGATGGCGCATCGCCGCCGCCCCTGCGGTGGCACACGCGGTGGTGGCGCATGTGGCGGCGGTGGCAGTGGCGCGCCATCACCACTTCCGGGTTTTAGCGCAACAGATGAGGCCGCCACCGCCATGCACACCACCGCTGCCCCGCACGCTGCCACTGTTGGTGTGTCACCAATGGCGGGACTTTGGAAAGCACTGCAATAGATATTTTAAAAGTTTTTCTATTAAGAGATTGAGCTGCACAGAATTATGAATTAATACAATACATCACTAGATTCAAAAGGCCTCCAAATCAGAAAGACTCAAGGCAGCTCAGAATTAAAAACTCAATAAAAACAATCAAATAGAGAAGATAAACAGCACTTTGGAAAAGTACATAAAAGACAAGTTCAACCATCCCTATTTATACAGAAATTACACAGGAGTCTGGGAATAGAATTTTTCATCCCCAATGTTAACAAATATTAACATTAATATTGAGCTGGAATTCAATATTAATCCAATGTAGTATACAATGAGGTCACCATAATTCCTTATAGATTTATATTAACATTAGATGAGACCTACAGTCATAAGCAAAATCCTAACTAAGCCCATCAGGTGGCTATGTGAAAATAAATGCTTTGCTTGGAAAGATAGGCTAAGTTGAGGTGAAGCAAAATAAATCCTTTAATGAATAGTTGTGGGAAAGGTTTGGGAAAGGTTTGCGTCCTTTTCTGGCTGGGATTTGAAGTTTGAATGAAGAAGTTGTAAGTAGTACGTTCGTAAGAAGTAATCGGAATTAAAGCATGCTTCAGAAATAAGAGTAGTGTGATTTGAAACAGCAAATGATTGTGAACATATTGCAGGACTGGGGAACTTCTGATTTCCAGATGCCGTTGAACTACAATTTCCATCAGCCTTAGCCAGCATGGCCAGTGAGAAAGGGCGCAAGAAGCTGTAATTCAGTAACATCTGGAATGTAACAGGCCCTTTTTTTTGTTATGATAAAATAGCTTGATGAATCAGGGTTCTTTTCCCCAATGCTTCTATCTCTCTACGGTGTGGAAAACTGTTCACACAGTAAGTCTTTATTAGCAAAGGGCAAAAAAGTTATTTAAAATCCAAGCTTTACTAAGACATTTTGGAAAGCAATTATGTATTATTTTACTACACACAGTATGCACATTTTGATAATCCTTGATTAATATTTTAAGAAAATGCAGTATAATAATCAACATATAAAATGATATTTGCATAATATGAATGATTAATATGTTTATATATTACTGTTTACTAATGATGGCTAGAATAATACTGTAAGAAAAGTTTTAATTAATAAAAACAATATGAAATACTGTGTATAGCCTGCAGTTTTCAGACAAAGAGATTAAGGATTAACCAACTAATTTGTATAGGTTCAGGGGAAAAAAACAATGTATCCAAAGTTAATGTATCCAAAGTTAATTCATGGGGGAATAAGAAAGTTAAGTAACCTAATTAAACCCTTCCCTCTGAAATCAACCACGAAGTTGTGAAATATAATTGCTTAGTGCCATAGCTGTTTACCAAAAATAATTTGTAGGTTATTTGGAATGCAGGGAATAAGACTGATATTGCACAGTCTTTTTCTGGAGAAATGGGTGGGATGTAGATTTATTTAATCACCACTCACAATTCATCCTACCACTGGCATCTTAGCTAGTGATCAATTTACTGCAGCAATACACATTAATAAAAATAGTAAGAAGGGTAGAAAATGAAAACAGAGACCCAGTATTAAGTCTGAAGAAATGCGAGGCCTGTTAGCAAAATTTTATCATTTCAGTTCATATCTTTCATTCTAAATCTGAGATTCTAAGTCATGTAAACAGATACATAGCCTCTTTTGGAAATATCTAAATCTGCTGGCATTCATTTGCTACACATGACATTCTCACATCATATAATATGCAATGTATCACCCAACTTCTAGAATAATTACTTTGCAGCAGTTGAAGGATACTCATTTCACTGGGGGGGGGGGAAATGACATGCTAAGGAAAGATGAATAATGAGAGCAAACAAAGAAATTAAGGCTACATGAATAAGAAACATACATATGAATCTACTGAAACACATCTAATCTTGCATCATTAATATTTGGAAACTCTATTTTTTTTCTTCTTTTTTTCCTGACTTTTCTAGTCCCACAGACAAGTAAAATATATTCACTCTGGCTGAGACTCTTAATATTCTGTGGAAAACACAGGAAAATTATTCTACAGAAATTCTGCAAGTATTTTACATCACATTGCAGCATGCACCCCGCAGCTGAATTTGGTTTAACAAAAGTAATAAACGGGAATATTAAATTAAATAATAGCACAATATACTTGATATTTCCTGTCTACCCTGGAACCCCACCACAAAAATACTGGAAAAGCTTGTCCCAGTAGAACTTCCTTTTCTCCTTGCCCTTGGAAACTTCACTACATGGTACAGCTGGGATGAAAGAACAGAATGAGATTGGATGAATTAAACACAATTAATCATTATTGGTATTAAATGTTCCGCAGCCATTTGTTGTACATAATTTTATCAGCTATACTGCAATTGTAGCACTTTCTAAATTCCATGCTCCTGGGCAGAAAAGCTGTTCTGTGCCTTTTAGGGTTCAGCTGAATTTTATTTCTTTCCTATATGTTAAAGGCATTAACAGTGATTTGTTTGAAAAATGTTAAAAGTATAACTGATTATTAATTCAGCAATGTTTTTAAGTATAGGCACACAAAAATGTGTTAGAGCATGCAAGCAATTAACTGAAAGTATTCAGACTTTCCATATAGTTGTATTTCTGTAGGACTCAGCAAAAGCTCCCCATCCAATCTTTCAGGGCCTCATGGCAGGTCATATAGCTTGAAATTACAGTCATGAAATGCTGCCCTTTGACTACAGAGATAAAGCTGTAGTGCTCTTAAGGAGTGGTGATCTTTCTGTTCTTAAGGATGCCAAATTAATTAAATAGGTAATCACTAGTCCAATAACTAAAAAAGATTATTATTGTCTTAGTATTGTGCCAGCTATTGTTGTTACAGGAGTTGCCCTACTTGTAATCTGACTTTGCAGAAATCTGTATTAGTACAGTTATTAGTTATCAGTAAAAATAATTGCTTTTACAGGTAGTCCTCGCTTAACAACCATTCATTTAGTGATGGTTCAGACTTACAAGGGTGCTGAAAAAAATGAATTATGACTGGTCCTCACACTTATGACCGTCGCAGGATCCCCGTGGTCACATGATCACGATTTGGGCACTTGGCAACCGGTTCGCATTTATGACTGTCGCAGCATCCCGTGGTCACATGATCGCCATTTTCAACCTTCTTGGCTGGCTTCTGGCAAGCAAAATCAATGGGGAACCGCCTGATTCCCTTAATGACCATGTGGTTCGCTTAATGCCCACAGTGATTCGCTTAATGGCCACCACAAAAAAGGTTGTAAAATCGGGTTGGATTTGCTTAATGACTGCTTTGCTCAGCAACCGAAATTCCGGTCCCAATTGTGGTTGTTAAGCGAGGACTACCTGTATATTGTAAATTCCTCAGCCCCATTGATTTTCAGAATCCAGAATGACACTGAATAACCAAGGATGTCTTCATAGCACTATAATATGCTTACTTATCATTTTCAAAAAAATGTAATCAAGAAGCACTGAATTTTGATCGTATTTCATTTCATTCATTGGCAATCACTCGTAGCCGAGTAAGATTGTCTTCCAAAGGTAAAATTTTAACGGTGGATCCGTAAGTGGCTATAAAGGCCAATTCTGGATCCGCACAACCTCCCACAATGAGGGCATAGGTTTCCGGGTGGGAGACGGTCATGATGAGGGTTTGCCTGACGTGCCTTCCTTTTAGCTCTTTTCTCCTTTTCGCCCTGTACTCGTGCTTCTTCAAAGTCCATAGCGCCATTAATAAAGGATGACCTCCAATTGAAACGCTCATGAGTTAGGGCTTCCCAGTTCTCAATGCTGATATTACATTTTTTAAAATTAGCTTTGAGAGTATCTTTGAATCTCTTTTGCTGTCCACCAATATCCTTCTGTACACGTGTGAAACATGGACCCTCTACAAACGCCACCTCCAACTTCTTGAAAGATTCCATCAACGCTGCCTCCGAAAAATTCTGCTAATTACTTGGGAAGATAGGCGGACTAATGTTAGCGTATTAGAAGAAGCGAAAACCACCAGCATTGAAACAATGATCATCCAACATCAACTTCGCTGGACCGGTCATGTTGTTCGAATGCCTGACCATCGTCTTCCAAAGCAGCTACTTTACTCCCAACTTAAGAATGGAAAACGGAATATTTGATCATATATTCTGATTTAGGATGGAATTAAAGCAATGTGATACAAATTGTTCGTTCTGTTTGTAATGGATCTTCCAAAAAAAAAGATTTGAATTCCAGTTTTACAATTACAACTGTTATAGGAGAGAAAGTGAGATTCTTCAATGTTTTCGTATCAAAAATAAACTTTTATATTGTTATTGTGGCAAAGTTAATTTCTTCCACAGCATATCAGCATACATGTTTGTGAACTATTTCAAATATTGAAACCAGAGTTGGCATTCATTTTTTAAAAGATATTATTATGACAATGCAAGAAGAGTTAACTGACGGGAAGATTACTCTCTGTGGTATAAATTCTCTTAGTCTGCAATTTAATTCTGTAGCCAGGTGACAGAAATCCTGTATTTAAAAATACTGGTTGTGATGTTGAAATACTGAAGAGGTTAATACAATCATAAGCCAAAGCAATGGTGTCAAATGTGCTTCCCAGAAAAAAAAATCCTAGCATCTCCTTAATTTCAGAAATCCATAGACTTTTGGTCAAGACTTGATTAACAGATACAGCTGACCAATACTTAAACTTACCATTTTTCATTGTACAATTCTCAAATCATTTTTCACATTCGAAAGACTTTGCAATACACTCAATAATGATAAAAGTCTAATTCAGATTATGGGCATTTTCACACTGCCAAGTTACTGTTCTTCATCCTCAGTTGTCAGAAACTATACTTGCATAAACTTTGCAGTCCCTGCTGTCAACTACTCTCCTCCTTTTGAAGTTTCTGTTGTGGCTAATTTGAGCATGGTTATTTTTGTCTCAAGTGAGAACTCTGGGTCGATTTGTTTGATGATCCATTGGTTTGTTTTTGGCTATCCATTGTATTCTCAAGAGTCTTCTCCAACACCAAAACTGAAAAGTGTCAATACTCTTCCTATCCTGTTTCTTCAAACTCTTTTTCTTCCAGAGTGTCACAGGGAATACCATGGCTTGCACAATTCTGATCTTTGTAGGTATGGACACACAGCATTTGAATATCTTTTCCAAGGTCTTCCTAGCTGCTCTACCAAGTGCTAGTCTGTGACGTATTTCTTGACTGCTGATGGTTGATTTTCTTTCTTTTCTTTCTTTAGTGTTGATCGTTGATCCTAAAAGGCAGAAGCTGTCCACCACTTTGATATTTTCATTGTGAATTCTAAGACTGGTTGTTCTACCTGTTGTAATTAGTTAAAAGAGTGGGGGCTCCTGAATCGCTGGGGGGAGGGTGTTCCACAAGGTAGGGGCAGCCACAGAAAAGGCACATTTAATTATTTGGAGATGTGACAGAATGTCCCCCAGAGGAGGACGGTGATGTGATGGAACTGGGAGCTGAGAGGGCAGAGAGCACATCCCAGGCTGATAAGCGTTCACACAGCTTAGAGGGGGGGGGCACCGCCCTAAATTCCCAAGGGTACTTTTTCCCATAGCTCAGTTTAGGATCCTTTAGTTTGGCAAGATTCTGTGTATGGTAGAAACAATAAAGATACTAGAGTTGAACTTCAACTCAGTGTTGTTTCTTCGCCTATTCCCCTGACAGTAGGCTACTAAATCCTCCTTCACCAAGCTCGTCTCCTGGAAACTTCATGGACATGTCCCTGGGTTTTAATTTAATTTAATTTACCCTGGGAAGTAATAGGGTGAAGTTATTTGCCAATACCTTCTTTGGGGATATTTTTGTACCTTCTCACCTACTGGCCCTGCAGTTTCTGTATCACCCAAGTACTACCCAGGCTGAGCTTGCTTACTTAGGAGCTACCACCTGCCATAATACATAGATCAAATGTATGCCTATGATACGAATTATTTTTCAGTTCTATTTTCCATTGCCTCAATCTCTATGGTACAAACTTTGAAACATCAGAATATACCTGATCTCCTATTTCATGTGAAGTCTGTGTAGGATTTACTCACATTTGAAGTGGGGTAGCAGCATGATAGGTTTAAAAGGTCACATTTGGACAGATGAACGGTTTTCTGCAATTTTCACAAGGGTTTGTTATTTTTTTAGCTATTGACATTTAAGATCAATTTTTCTCTTAATTTCTGTTCCACCTGATGTTCTTTGCAGATAAATCTTGCCAAGATGGTATTTTGATATGTTGCACTTGTTACATACAAGCCAGTTGTTCATATTTAGCAAAATTGTTTTTTCATATATTTCTCATAAAACCTATAGTGAATTAATGCATGCTACATGGACCTAATTAGCTATTAAACTTCAGAATATGTTATAGACTTTTATCATGTCAGATGCATTATTAAATATGAAAGCAAAGCAATTCTGTTGTGCAAAGATTTGGTGTCAAATTCAGTCATATTACCAAATATCAGTTTGCTTATGTTCTTAACAGAGACTGTAAGACAATTACTCAAGTAAAACCATTTGCAGAAAATATTCACCAGATCCCTTCTTCCTCAGTGAAGAAGAGGAAGGAACAATTCAGGACAATGCAGATGTGATCTGGATTTCTAAAAGCTGGTAAGATTCAATGAGAAGGTCAGTGGGTCAATATCTAGATCAGGAGTAGGGAACAGATGGTATGGGCTTTCCTATGTCATCAAACTACAATCTAAGCACCATTGCCAATGGCGAGGAATGCTGGTAGCTTTAGTTCAGCAATGTCTGGAGGACCATTGGTTTCCCACCTTCAGTTTAGGCAGACAACCTAGATCAGTGTTTCTCAACCTCAGCAACTTTAAGATGCATGGAGTTCAACTCCCAGAATTCCCCAGCCAGCATGACCTAGATGATCCTACATGGAGCAACCCATCCATTAATCTTATATTTTTTCATCTTTAAAAATTTGGACACATATTTTCAGATTCTGCTTATATCATTTATCAGTAATTATTTAAACATTTCAACAAGCTCTCCAAATTTATTTATGCATAGGTTTAAAGAACTCCCAACTCCAAGTGACTCTGGGTGATTTACATTATAAAAAGCAAGAACAAAAAAATTGAAAGACAGATGATGTGCAGAACAACATGAAATCTTATGGGGCTCACCAGCCTCCCTACCCCAGGGCTTGGGAAAATAGCCACGTTTTCAGTGCCTTTCAAACATCATCAGAGTTGAGCCACATGGGTCACTGATTAGCATGAGGTTACAGTGTTCTTAACCATATACACAGCTAGCAGACAAGTACCTACCAACAAAAAAACCCCTAAAGCCTTCATATGCCATTGTTTTCATTACACTATCAGTGCCTCTTCAGTCTACCAGCATTTATTTTAAAATGCTGACAAAGATATAGCCATCATAATTATGTTTCAGTTTTATTCACTCATGAATAGTTCCGCTGAGAATGACTCTTCCAAGGTTTGTGAAAAAAGCTATTTCATACTGGGCACACAATGGAGCTTAAGATAGCAATTAGGAAAGCCACATTACACCAGTCCACACAACTATTTCTTGTATTTAGTAAGTGGCAAATAACCTTACTTTTTAAAATGTACAGTGTAAAACAACTGAATTAAGAGGATTTCAAATACATGAAAGCATATGGAGGTTTCAGAGTTGAAGAAAAGAAGAATTTGTCCTGTCTTCTTGATGTTTTTACAACATAATTCTAAAAAGATTATTATTATTATTATTGTTGTTGTTGTTATTATTATTATTATTAGATTTTTATGCCACCTTTTTTATATATAACACAAGATGACAAACATACCTAATACTCCTTCCTCCTCCTATTTTCCCCACAACAATAACCCTGTGAGGTGGGTTGGGATGAGAAAGAGTGACTGGCTGAAAGTCACCCAGCTGGCTTTTGTGCCTAAGGGAGGCCTAGAACTCCCTGTCTCCTGTTTCTAGGCCAGCACCTTCACCACTACACCGAACTGGCTCTCTATATAATACCTGAAAGCATGGTAAATGAGAATTTTGACCTTTTGTTCCCATAAACCTGAGACAGATTATACCTAGTATTCAATTCAATCTGACATACCGTAGGTGCCTGCATTCTTTTCTCATGGAGAATCTAAAGCTTTGTACAGATGCTAGTTCTCAACTCAGAATAAGAGATTTAAAAGATTACTGTGCAAACATAGGACATTTTTTAATAATATAGGCCTAGTCAAGCTTTGTAGATAGAGAGTAGGGAAAATGACACATATAGGAGAAGAGTACAAACAAATATCCCAAGGTATCCCATATGAGACCATAAATTCTCTTTGCAGAATAAGATGCCATCTTCGAATAGCCTACATTGCAACAATATTGTATGGGCCTTATGGAACTTCTTGGCTTCCAACAGGCCTGTTGAACACTTAGGGATCTCTGGAACACAGAGGTAGCCAGAGCACTCAATAGGGTGGCTTCTTCAGGGAGATGAAGCATATAAGGTGACACCTAGAATGATGTGGCAAAAGACAAGGAGCAAAGATGATCAGACATGGGTAAAAGCCCATGTTTGAGCCTGCATTCTGGTGGGAAGAATGGTGAAGTATCAATACTCCTCCACACCTAATGTGCCTGCAGAATCTGGCAACTGGCAGTAGTACTTAGAGACTAACAAGACCTATTCCCTGTTGAATTCTGAGAGAGTAAAAGATTCCCCTGCTGGTCTTTGTGAGCAATTTTCCAGTCTTTTGAAGATAAAATTGCTCGTATTCAATCTAAGTTGGACACCAGATGGACTGAGTCTCATGAGATGACAGAGATAACAGCCTGCAAGATAATCTGGGAGTCTTTTGACCCTATAATGTTTGAGGAAGTTGACAGGGTCTTTCACGGGATGAGTTCAGCCATCTATAAATTCAATCCTTTCCTCACTTGGATGGTTTGTATAGCTAGAAAAGCCACAATAGCATGGGTACAGGAGGTAATGAATGTATTTTTGATGAACATGCTGAGGCTTCACACCCTGAAAAAGGTGATGGAACATCCCTCTTTAAAAAGTAGATGTCAGGCCCAGCCCAAGAACTACAAAGAATCAATCCAGCCAAACTTCAGTTCTTTATTTGCTTACACCATATAGACAGAATCTTGCCAGACTAAAGCTACTCTACCTAGTCACTAGGTGACTTATGGTTGGGTCCAGGCGATGATTAATGCATCTCTGGGGGAGGGAGTGTTTCCAGCGGCCTTTAAGGAGGCCCTGGTGCACCCCCTCCTCAAGAAGTCGTCCCTGGACCCTACTGTTCTGGACAATTTTCGTCCAGTTTCCCACCTCCCCTTTTTGGGAAAGGTGGTGGAGAAAGTGGTGGCGACACAACTCCAGAGGATTCTGGATGAAACGGATTATCTAGACCCCTTTCAGTCAGGTTTCAGGCCGGGATATGGGACGGAGACTGCATTATGGATGATCTCTGGCAAGGACGGGATGGTGGTAGTGCATCCATCCTTATCCTTTTAGATCTCTCAGCGGCTTTTGATACCATCGACCATGGTATCCTTTTGGGACGGCTCAGGGAGTTGGGGGTGGGCGGTGTGGTTCTGCAGTGGTTCGCCTCCTTCCTCCAGGGCCGTTCCCAATCAGTGATGATAGGGGAGGAGAGATCTGACCCACGGCCCCTCCTGTGTGGGGTGCCACAGGGTTCGGTGCTCTCCCCTCTCCTATTTAACATCTATATGAAGCCGCTGGGTGAGATCATCCGTCACCACAGGATGAAATACCATCTATATGCTGATGATAAACAGCTGTATATCTCTATCCCGGGTGAAGTAAGTGATGCAGTTGCCACCCTATCTCAGTGTCTGGAGGCTGTGGGGGCCTGGATGGGGAACAACAGGCTTCGACTGAACCCTAGTAAGACGAAGTGGCTGTGGATTGATGGCCGCTCGGGTTCTAGGAAGTTGTCATCTTTGGCTCTAGAGGGGGTTGCACTACCCCATTCGGAGCCAGTGCGGAATCTGGGGGTTCTCCTGGACTCATGACTCCTGCTGGAAGAGCAGGTGGCAGTCGTGGCCAGGAGGGCCTTTTCACAACTTCGGATTGTGCACCAGTTACGCCCTTTCCTGGACCGAGATGCCCTCCGAACAGTCACTCATGCCCTTGTCATCTCCCACATAGACTATTGTAATGTGCTCTACATGGGGCTACCCTTGAAGAGTATCCGGAAGCTTCAACTGGTCCAGAATGTGGCTGCGTGGACAATTATTGGGGCCAGAAGATCGGCCCATGTGACACCGTTGTTACGCGAGCTGCATTGGGTACCGGTTTGCTTCCGGGTACAATTCAAGGTGTTGGTTATCACCTTTAAAGCCCTACATGGCATAGGACCAGGTTACCGTCTCATCCCCAGAACATCGACCCGTCCCACCCGTTCAGCCAGAGAGGGCTTGCTGCGGACCTCATCGATTAAAGAGTTCCACTTAGCGGGGTCCAGGAAGCGGGCCTTCTCTGCAGTTGCGCCCGCCCATTGGAATAGCTTACCCCTGGAGCTGAGGCTGATTTCCTCGCTCCCAGCCTTCCGGAAAGGCTTAAAGACCTGGTTTTGCCGTCTTGCCTGGGAGGGAAATGCCAACAGTTCCTCTTGGGGATAGTTGGTCCCTTGAACCCTCCCAGTATCTTATTTTAACATTTTACCTTTGGAATTCATATTATGTATTGTTGTAATTTTATATTTCTTTTAATTCTATTTTATTGTGCACCGCCCAGGGTCCCCGCTGGGGAGATGGGCGGTAATATAAATTTAATAAAATTTAATAAAATAAATAAATAAAATAAATTGGAAAGTTTTAAATTAGACAATAACAATTTTGCATATCAATTATCACATTATTTAATTATGTATTATTTTATGGCTGTTCTAGATTGTGGGTTATAAATTGCTTAAAGTCACTCAAAGAGATGATAAATAAATTATACATAGCAAATAAATAATTAAGTTCAATAAAAGATTAAAGGGGTCAGGAAGGTGTTACATTTGATTCCCTTGCCTGAATCATTTGCCATAAGAGTCTGGCATAGAAGATAAACGTGCCATTATTAATTGCATATGGAAAGTTACCAGCATAGTATGGAATAAATTAATCAGAACAGTACACTGGGAACGTGCATACCTTGACAACCCGTAGTTCATTAAAAATGATCTTATTTTTAGGCAAAAATAAGACCAGTGTAACAAACAACATATTAAAGCTGAACTGTCCAACTCAGTGCAAAATATTATTTTTTAAAAAATCAATTGGTATTAGAAACTATTGAAAAGCAACTCATTTCACATGGTAGGACCTGTACATCTACTAAGTCAAATCACCCAGCTTTAAAGAAAACAGAATTTTCAAATATTTGATCGGGTTTTCCTTATCAGCATAAAAAATATGGGGAAAAACAGTGGGCTCTCACTTTGAGAGTCAGAACTGATGTTCTGGATACAGCTTCTCATGCCTGGCTTGATCTGGGTATAATATGCTCTGAATGGAGCATGGTCTGGGAGAAAAAAGAATTAAGTTCTTCCTGGGAGGATTCTACTTGCTTCGTTAAGAAAATCCATTCCTTCTGAAAAGTATATTTGTTCTACTGAGAAAATCTTTGCACCTGTAATACAAACAGTCTCCTTTTGGTCTTCTTTCTCCCAGGCTCCCAACTGTCTGGAACTTCTCTGGGAAATTCTGTACAGATATGTTCAGACAGTGACTACAAAACCTGCCTAGGCTGTATTATTGCATAGAACCAATCCTCATCTCTCCAGAAAGATCAACAAGCCGCCTGTTCTCTTAAATAGGTTGATAATCTTCTCCCTTAATTTTAACTCTCTCTGCATTGTGGAGTCCTTGGTGCTCTCTGAGCTTGGTTGTTTGCTTACAGACATTTCATTACCCAACTAGGTAACAACATCAGTGTGAGCGTGGGGTTTGCTGCCTGTTTATATATAGTAGCTTGCCCTGCCAGTTTTGGTGGGGGTGTGGTTTTCTCCTCTGTAGTTCCATGATAAAAGTATTGTTTTCTGCTTGCTTGCTTGCTTGCTTGTCTGGTGTTAATCCCTGCTTATCTGGGTGTAGGATGCTGGAAAGGATGTGTTCTGGTCTTTTTGTTACCTTCTTAGATTTTTTTATTGTCTCTTTTGAATGGTGTGTAAATATGGTTTATTTCTATGTGTCTATTGATGGCTGATTTGTCTGAATGCCAAATTTCCAGGAATTCTCTAGCATTTTGGGGTTTAGCTTGGTCTAGGATGCTCAAAATTTCCCAGTTGAAACTATGGTTCAGTCTGTCCATGTGTTGTAAAATTAAGTTTTCATCATGTCTTCTGACTGCTACTTGGTGTTCATGGATGCGTTCTGCTAGTCTTCTGCCTGTCTGTCCTACATAGTGGCTGTTATAGTCCTTACCCTGTATGTTGTAGATGCCTCCTGTTTTTTCTTCTTGGGCTAATGCATCTTTTGGTTTACTTAAGATGTTTTGGAGGGCTTTAGTTGGTTTGTGTGCTACAGTAATGCCATGTGGTTGCAATAATCTGTTGGTTGTTTCTGAGATGTTTTTGATGTATGGTAGTGTTATCCTTTTCATAGCTTGTGTTGGTTGTGCTGTAGTGGGTTGAGTGGTCAGGCACTTTTTGATAAAGTTGCGCTGGTAACCATTTTGTTGGAAGATGTTGTATAGGCGGTTTGTTTCATTATTCTGGTGTTCTGGGTTGCTGCAGTGTGTTTGCGCTCATCTGAATAATGTTCTTACACAGCTCCTCTTGTGGGAAGTTGGGTTGTTACTTTGGTAATGGAGCACTTGGCTGGGGTGGTTATTTTTCAATAGACTTGTGTTTCTAATTTGCCGCCATTTCCTCTGCTGATAAGGATATCCAGGAAGGGTACTGTGTTGTTGTTTTCCTCTTCCCTTGTGAATTTTATTCCTTTGAAGATGTTGTTGATTGTTTCATGTGTCTTCTCTAGTTATTCCTTTTTTATTATGATGGTGTCGTCTACATACCGGATCCATAATTTTGGTTGTTTGTGTGGGAGTGCCATAGTTTCTAGATGCTGCATTACAGTCTCTATGAGTCCTGAGAGTGGTAATCCCATGGGTGTTCCTCTGACTTGTTGGTATATTTGTCCATCAAACTGAAAGTAGGTAGTGAGGCAGAGGTTGATTCTGGGTATTTTGATCTTAGTGTATTTGGCTAGGTTGGGTGTATTTGTAGTACTGCTGCCATAGATTATTTCACTAATTCTGGATCTATGGATGTAAAAAGTGCTATGACATCAAATGAAACCATAATTTCATCTTCTATTTTTAGGTCTTTGATTTTCTGGAGGCACTGTGGTGGGGAGTTGATAGAATATTCAATCCCCTCTGTAAGATGTCCAAGCTTTTTTGTAAATTCTTTGGCTATGTTGTTTGTTGTGGTCCCAGGTAATGATACAATTGGATAAAGAGGTATGTCGGGCTTGTGTATTTTTGGGCATGGCAGGATGGGCCTACTGCTTTTCATCTGCCAGATCCCAGATAAGCAGGGATTAACACCAGGCAAACAATGAAGGAGAAAACTGTACCTTAATCAAGGGACATCCAAGGAGAAAACCACACCCCCACCAGCACTGGCAGGGCAAGCTACTGTATATAAACAGGCAGCAAATCCACACTCACTTGCACTGATGATGTTACCTAGTTGGGTAATGAAACGTCTGCAAGTAAACAACCAAGCTCAGAGAGCACCAAGGACTCCACAGTTCAACCCTGAGATACATATATTCTCTCTCTGCATTGTATATTATTTGGGATGGCCCAAAGCTGACTGAGGGGCATGCCTAGTACTTTTCATCATATATTGGTTCTCAGCATGCCATGCTCTTTGGTTGGATCATGGTCCCTTCTCTTCTCTAACCCCTGAGTGGTTTTTCCTCTCTACTATGTGATACCTGACAAATGGAGATAAAAATAAATCTGTTTAGCACTAAGAATTACAACATCTGATATTTTCTTTTCTTTCTTATATTAGCCTAAGTGCTGACTTAAACCAAGAAACAGTACTTTATTTTCAATGGTTGCAAAGTTTGCATCTGTGTTTCCACTGGATTAACCCTTTGTGTTTTTTCAAGACCTCTTTCCCTGTATCTGCCCCAAATTGTTGGAATGGCTTAGTAGGCATAATAGAAAATAAAACATTCAACCTCAGATAACTAATTGATTTCAAGTGGACTTTCTGAAAACACTGGCATATTAGAGCTCTCTTTTGCCAAAAGTCTATGAGGAGAATAATTTCCCAAAGCCCAGTGTGAATTTCTTAAATCTTTTGGGTGATTTTCTTTCTATTAATTTTCTGGATCTATGCTTCCTTAATAACTATTTTTCCTTATCATTCTTCAATCTCAATTAAGAAGCTTTCATACAGTTTTGGAGTCCTCTCCTCATAATGCTTTTTGTTATGTTCCCAGCAGAACTGTGGACATTGTTCAGGAAGTGCTCTGGGGAAAATGAAACTACGGTATTAACATTCAGTTTTTTTTCTTGCATTTAACCTTCACAGAGAGGTAAAATGAGGTATAGAGGCTGAGACTTGTAAACACTAGGCTGTGTCCCTCGTAATTACACATCACCTAATCAATTTATACTCAAGGGAGAAGAAAGATATTGTAACAAATGTTACAATCACAATGATTCAATCATAAAAGGTCATTTTAAAATAGGAAATACCATATAAATATACTCTCTCTCTCTGTGTGTGTGTGTGTATTAAAAAGTAATAATGTAATCACCAATATTTGGATAATCATTCCATTTAAATTAAAGAGTGGACTGACTTACAGTATCTTTAGGCTACAGAACTTCAAGTCAGAAGGCACCCTTCTTTTCTGAAGTTTATTTTGTTTTTCACATTCAAAGATACTATATTATATTTCTGATGATATAGGTGAAGACATTCCAAGGGACAGCAAATTTAAAAGGTCTGACCTTGAACACATTTTAGATTAAATTACAGAGACAACCATAGATACATGTCCTCTTGAGAAATAATCACTGGTAATCTGATCACATGTACTTACTATTATACTGCTTTGTCTCTGTTTCTTCTATCATTTTGTGTATAGGAGTTTGCCAGCCATAACAATATCTGCTAGTGTCCATTAAGCCTGACCTACAAATATCATATATGGTCTCTGATGTGTATGTCAGCTACTAAACTCAGGTCCTTCATGCCTTTGTTACTCTTAATTACTGTATAGTATCCACTGATTTTGATATATAAATTTCAATCAATCAGTCTTTGATCTGTGGTCTTTTAGCTAATAAACAAATACAGGAGGCAGTACTTTCTCCTGCTCTCCCAAAAACAGTGCTATGTTTATAGAAGGAATGAGCAATTGATGGCAATTTTATTAAAAAACCATGGCACACCACAATTATAGTGTTAGCACAATCCTTCCTTTTATGATTTCCCAGCGTAGACAACCAACCCAAGAGATCCTTCTGGAATATCAGTTTATGCAGATTTTGCACTTAAAACAGTTCCTTTTAAGTAAAGTATCTGAGATAGCTTCCCCACTGCCAAACCATTGGTGTTGCTATACATTCTAATTAACATCAATAGCAGCCACATCCAGTCTTTTCATAGTCCAATCATCTTAGCTGCATTTTAAGCACCTTTCCAAACTCTCCTTTTTTATTGAGTTCTTCCATATACACACCAGTACACTTTCCAAATAATACGACAAAAGAAATAATAAACTCATCAAACAATTAATTTGTCACAATTAAGTCCACTGGGGAGAACAGATGATTAGTAGTATCAGCTAATTGTTAGTGGATAACAAAGTAAGGATAGTTCAGCACAAGTAACTGTACAAGAACAATGGATTATACAGTACATATGAACATCCTTTTTATAAGTTCCAAATATCCAACATCAGAGATGCAATGAAAGTTTTGCTTGAAATATTGGCACTACAAAATAAGAAAAAAATAAATAAAAAGCTTAATAAGTGTGGTTTTACAACTGTATCTTTTGCCAGATAGATGATAGATAGATAGATAGATAGATAGATAGATAGATAGATAGATAGATAGATAGATAGATAGATGATAGATAGATATAAGCTGAACACAAAATCTGATGAAAAATCTGTAACAGATAAATAAGGAAGCTCATAGGCTGAATTGGAAAGGCTTTGAACTTATCCATTGTTTCCTTAAACATCTGGATCAAATATTTTGTACTACTGTTTTTCTGATCTTGCAACATGCCTGTTTATGTAGCTTAACCTCACAGAACCTGATTAGAAATCAAGGCAGCGATTTATTGGACAGTCTTAGCTTAGCCTTTAAAGTCAGCAAGATGGGACTGGAACAAAATGGAAGGAAAATCAACAGCAGATAGTTCAAGTGGTTAGCAGATTCATTATTGCATTTATCTACTTCCTGCATCTATGTCCTATTGGCCATTTGGGGAAACTGATGTAGTGAGTGAGGGAGTCTGCATTTTAATCTCTTTTCCTTATTTAGGAACGACTTTGTACATCTCTATGTAATATGCCTTCTACTGGTCAGAATAGTGTTCTTCAGGGTTGTTATCACTTCCAGTTCTTGGTTCTTCTTGCTATTCTTTCTCTTTCTCTTTCCAGTAATGGAGGATGACCATAACACCTCTAAGATAAACAAAGTAACTTAAATGTTATTGTTCATATTGTATTGCTTTAATACAACTACAGCAACAAATGAAGAAAAGAGAACATATAAATGCAAAAAAGTAGCAAAGAAAAATAAATAAAAAATAACTAGGTGAAACAAAACAATAATTGCAAGTACACAGAAAGTATTCTATCACAATGTTACTTCCTGAATATCTTTTGTTTTCTTCCACATGAACACCAGTCTCCAGAGCTCTTTCTGCAAATGTAAGAGGCCTCACTTTATTCTTGTCTTTACATCCATTCTTTCTGCTGTGTAAACCTACCTGTCACTAACAAAAATTCAGTCTAGGTTAAAAAGTAGATCTCCCTCAAGGCTCTAGAAAGCTGAGCAACAATATCCTATTTCAAACCGGATCATGATAAGCTGGATTTTCCTGATAAAGTAGAAAAGGATATAAACCATCGCTAACTTCCACCTGAGTATCACAGTAACTGGCTTACAAAGGCAGCTTCATCAGTAGCGAATCTGAAGGGAGCACTTCCAACAGCAGATTCTGCTTCAGTGAACAGAAATGCTATGGATACAGACCACGTGCAAGGATTTTACTGGCAAGGCTTCATGAAATACAAAGTTTCCTGCAAATTACAATACCATTCCCTTCCAATATCCTGCAATTATAACCAGTGATTAATCACACTACCTAGGAATTCTGGAATCATCCATCCAACATCTGGTGAGTATTAAACTGGGACAGTAGACAATAATATAAAAGAACAAGGGTTTTTTTAATGGGGAGTCTTTGGTGCTCTCTGAGCCTTGTTGTTTTCATGCAGACGTTTCATTGCCAGGCTAGGCAACATCTTCAGTGCGAAAAGGGAGTGGAACTTGCTGTCTGTTTATATACCCTGGCTTGTCCTGCCTCTGTTGGTGGGGGTCTTGTACTCTCCTTGGTAGTTCCTTGATTGGTTTTTTTAATGTTAAATATACAAGTCACTAGAAATTAATAATAATAAAAAAAAGGTACAGACCAAATTGGTAGGGCTATGCAAAAGATCCAGATTTGAAGGGAAAAAGATGTTTCAGGGCACATGCCCACATGTGCTCCAAATTACCATTCCTCCTTCAAAACCAGATCTCTACATAGCCCTACAAATTAGGGCTGCTATATCTGGGCTGAAAATCTGTGCTACCACTAGGTAGCACTAGAAATGTGTTTTAGATACCTCTTTGCTGTCATCTAGTGATCATCAAGATTTTTGCAGTCTAGATTCAGTAGTCCTAGAGCAAAGGTAGTCTGGCTTGCTTATAAACACTTGCTTATAAATATTTTTCTTCTTTTTAAAATGTGTATTCAACTGATTCATTAAAGGTAAAGGTAAAGGTACCCCCCGCACATTTGTGCAGTCGTGTCCGACTCTAGGGGCCGGTGCTCATCTCCGTTTGTTAGCCAAAGAGCCAGCGTTGTCCGAAGACGCTTCCGTGGTCATGTGGCCGCATGACACGCGCGGAACGCTGTTACCTACCCACCGAAGTGGTACCTATTAATCTACTTGCATTTGCATGCTTTCGAATTGCTAGGTTGGCAAGAGCCAACCTGATTCATTACATTCCCACTAAAGATACAATGTAAATGACTATACTATGTAAAATAACTGTGATGGAGCATATTTTCAGAAACTTATTTTTGCAACTAATTTATCCTTTCATTATGCAGAACCAAAAGGCAATATATAGCCCACATTCTGGATCAGACAGCTTTAAGCAATCCCCCTTTTTTAGCTTATATCCTTATAAAAATCTTTAAACCAATAGATACCCTAGCATATTGACAAAAAGGAAAGAAAGTGCCCAGAGATGTAAGCAGGATATATTTGCTCCCCTGTTCAAAAGCCAAATAGAAGGTAATCCCCTTGGCAGCTGTAGAGCAGATTGTTATCTTTGTATCTTTTTATGTAAACTGCAATTAAACAAACAAACAAAACAGCTGGAGGGCTTGAACACTCTTCACTCTACATACACTTACACATGGGTTCTTGTGTGTTTAAATGTTTATATGTGTTTTTAAAATGGGTTTTTAAAAAAAGCATCAAAAGGGAAACAATAAACTCAATGTAACTTTTAAATCATTTTTATCTTTGATTTTCTTTCCCCTCTCCTTCGTGTAAAAGTACATTAAAAATTGTCAGAAACACATGAAATTATAGGTAAAATAATACAAGAAGATATTTAAAAAGAACCGGAACTTTATTTACTGGGATTTATTGGATCAGATCTACACAAGAAACATGGAAAATTACTATTATATTTAATTACTGCTGCAAGAATTATATATGCTAAACATTGGAAAGAAGTCTACATACCCGACATGGAAGAATGGATTATAAAAGTGATGGACTTAGCACAGATGGCTAAATTGACTGATCAACTAAATGATAAAAATGTGGATGAGTTTAACTCTTGTTGGAAACCTTTTTACAAATTTATAGAAAAAACACAAAAAATTCAATTGGAAATTTAATGTAATTAAGAAAGTCGCAAAGTTGGTTTATAAATACGTAAATAATTTTTGGATGAGAAAGTAGGAAGTCACACTTGTTATGTTATGTTATGTTATGTTACGTTACGTTATATTATGTTAGTTTATGTTATGTTATGTTATGTAATATTATGTAAAGTTATTTTAATATTAAAATAAAAATTTATATTAAAAAAAATTGTCAGAAACAAAAAACGGAAAGTGTTATCTTTTTTGCCGTAACTGGAATCCAGTTATACTTCATCAAAACTTGTACACTGATTCTTATACCAAGAATCTCTACCTGAAATTGCATCTGTCTTGAGTTTTTACAATGAACTTTTACAAAATACCATACTGGATCTCTTGTATGCTTTCATTTAGGCTTATGCTTTTATTTTCATTTGGTAGCTGCCCAGAGTTTGATATAAGATGGGTGGCCATATAAATGTTTTAAATAAATAAATAAATTTATTCAACAACAGTCATTCACCAATTTAATAGAAATGACTTCAGCGCTGCTAAAATTATAGTAGTTCCAGAATACTGTAGCTCATCAAAAGTTCAAAACATGTATCACTTACATGAAATGACAGACCAAGCACTGCATAATGCTTTAGCATTCATACATATTCACAGAGAAGTTGCCTACTGCCTGTTTTTCCCTCCTCTCAGGCTTAAACACCTGGAAAAACATCAGGAATGTTCTGAAGTGGACTCCAAATAACTGAAGGGTACTGGATTACTTACTTAAAGCCTAGACATTCTGAGTAAGGAGCTGGCCTGAAGAAACAACATCTCAGCAGGTTGGATTGAGTAGGATCCAAGCTTAGAATTTTTTTAAAAAATCTGTTCAATTGTGTCCGATTCTCAGAGACTGCCTGGACAAGCCCCTGCAGTTTTTTTGGCAAGGTTTTTCGGAAGTGGTTTGCCATTGTCTTCTTCCTAGGGCTGAGAGAAAGTGACTGGCCCAAGGTCACCCAGCTGGCTTTGAGCCTAAGGCGGGACTAGAACTCCCGGTTTCCCGGTCTCTAGTGTGGTGCCTTAACCACTACACCAAGCTGGCTCTAAGCTTAGAATAGTCCCACTGAAATGTAAATCAATTTAAATCAGGAGTGACACACATTACATTAATTCTAGACAATCTGCTCTACACATGGCTAAAGGCTCATCCTCACGTCCCTAACTGTAGCACTAACGTGTCCCAATAACTGCTTTTTATGTCATATCCTCATGATGCTGCCTTCATCCTATTCCTAGCCTGAGGCAACTTAAAGTCATATTTAGCTGCTTCACATTTAAAGTAGCGATTTTCCTCTTGTTCTGACCCAATTTTTATAGGTATTCAACCTAGCATGCTTCATCAGCAATGTGGTTGCTGATGTGATCAGTAGTAGGATCTGTCCAACTCCTATTGGTCATTTTAGGCTGCTGTGAACATGCTCTTTCTCATTCAGTTCTGCCCTCCATGGCCATTTCAGCCTGGCCTGCAAGAGAGAATGGCCATCTACTGTAGTAGCTTCTATAGAAGCACCTGCCTGCATAATGCTGGACCTGCACTTTCCAAAGCACTTGTCAGGGCATATGAAGGGTCCGCATAAATAGACCTGGAAAAAGTGTTACTGGTTTTTTTTTAAAAAAAACTAGTCTTAAATATATATTGAAACCAGCAGGAGACCTGTGTTTAAAAAAAAAAAGGACTAATGATCTCTTGAGAGTGTGCTAGTTGCTGTACAAAATAATGATTTAAACCAGGAAAGAGAGCAGGATTATGTTGACCATGTTCCTGGTTCTGCACAACTAGGTGCATTAGTGGTTTTCTGCTGCTTCTACCAATAAAGGGGTTTCGTGTGGCCATGCTGTTGACTGTTTTTATTACATTGATGGGAGAGAGGGCAACACACAGTTTTACCTACTCTGTTCTACTCTGTCACGGCCCACAGGCTACTTTGTGTTGTGCTAGCTATGCCACACCATTCCCTTGCAGTCAGAGACAGAGGTCACTCATTATCAATGGCTCCCTCTCACTTTACTCCATGCCCGTCTTCTACACCTGTGATCTATCAACTAGGCTACTTTTTGGACATGGCTTTAGTGCTCTTTCAGAAGACAACTAGACTTATCTTTAGAAATAGCCTACTGACAAGTTACACATGCCCCCGTTAGTCAGGTAATGTGTTGTTCCAAGCAGCCACCTACACTTGCTGAATCCCACCCAATCTCACATTAGGCAGAGTGACTGGAGCTTGTTTTTACACACCACAAGCAGGTGGCATTTGTTATGAGGGAAAACAAAGCTAAGGGAGCCCACTAACTGCATTCCTTAACTTGTCCTGCATTAAAACAGGAAGGACAGCCCTGTAATCGTTGGCCTCATTACTGGGGCAGAATCAGTACAGCAAATTTTATGCTGGCATAATTTCCTGGCAGTTTAAGGACTGGTGGAGAGAACTTTAATTTGGCCATCTGGCTATGCCCTAAGTCTGGATCCAATCAATATTTTTTCTAATGGTTAACAAAAGTAGAGCTTTCAGATATGGACTGTAAAAATATGGACAACATTTAAATAGCATTAAAAGACAAAAGAAGAATAAAACGGAATCAATTATTTTTTCAGGTACAGGTACAGAAAATTGGGACAGTCCTGACAGAGGAACATTTAGAATATAGCCTTTTTACCCAAAAGAATTCAAAGCATTTAAAATATAAAAAGCCAAAAAGGTCTTATGCAAATAGAAGAATATTTTTCAGCAACCATGCTGACAATGTTGTAAATCTCCTAAATAGGATGTATCCATGGAGAAATTTGGCCATGTTAGGTTGTCTGCTTGAATAACTTAGCACCTATAGATGAGATATGAAAATAAAAGCAATTGTTGCCTAAGAATGAAAGAGATATTTGTTCAGTTAATTAATTAAATAATTTATGCTTACTAAATCTATAGATGAATCAGATATAGCTAAATCTGCCCTTTCTGAAATTTGCAACTCCTAAAATGTGTTCAGAAATATTTGTATGAAATCAAAATAATACAAAATTCACTGTATTTGCTAAGTTCACATGCAAAAGGAATGGTGCATGTTGTATTAGGATAAATCTTTATGAAACTGTATATAATTTGCATACTAATTTTCACAGGAATTCTTGTATGGAGAATATGAAGAATGATCTCTGGGTATTAAATCATGAAAATTATGATAACAAAATTGTATAAATCTGTTAAGCAATCTCTGTATGACAGAAGAAGCTATCCACTCAAAACAAGGAAACTTTTCTTGCTAGATCTAGTTACAAAATAAATTAATATATGCAACCATATCTTTAGACAAGATATTAAGGGTACAAGACAAGACAACATGCTATTTGGTTTATAAATATTTGGTTTCATGTGCTTCTTATAGAGATTATTTCCTTCACCTGGTGTCAAAGCATCTGTCTATCTCACTTTACAGTTATATGACTTATAATTTATAGAGCAATCTGATATCATGGGAAAATATGCTGTTTTTCTCTTCAGAAGTATCATATTATTAAGTATGTGAGATAGTATGAAAAAAGAAACTGACTTGATCCTAACTGGAAAAAGATTCCATTTCTGCACAATTCAATTTTTAAGTCATATACCAATTGAATGAATTCCGCTCCATATGTATACCCTGTTAAACCAGTGAACTTGAAATGAAGACAATCAAGCTATCTAAAATGTAATTACTATAGCCTTAAATTACTTGTAAGTAGGAACAAAACTATTCCAACAGTTTCTGGGTATTTCAGGCTTTACTAACTAGATATGTAAGCATATGGACAAGGTAACTCATGTCTTCTCCACTTCATTTCACTGCTGGTGCCACCAATTTATAGTTTCTCTGTTTTTTTATATCACTTTGTAAAATCAATGTAGATATCTCACTTTATGGTCAATCAATAATAAACAAATTGGCTTGTATTTGTTTGGCAAGGTACTACAAATATTTGGATGGTGTATCTATGTGAGATCAATTCACTTCCTATCTTTCAGGATCCAAGGTTCCAGCAGCCCTATTTTTACTGGGATTTTATTTTCTTTGCATATCTGCTTGTATCATTCTTGGAAGTATCTTTAAGTAATCATTAAGGGCTACTTCAAAAACAATTTCCTGTATCTCAAGACAACTTGTGTTATACCACTGCATACAGAGAAACTAAGTTTGAAATGTAAACTAGGAAGAGCAACAGCAAAAGTCACTTGGTGAGATGGGCGGCCATGCTAATGGAAGGAAGGAAGGAAGGAAGGAAGGAAGGAAGGAAGGAAGGAAGGAAGGAAGGAAGGAAGGAAGGAAGGAAGGAAGGAACGAACAAACAAACAAACAAACAAACAAACAAACAAACAACAATATAGAGATAGGGTAGCTAAGCTGAGAAGAAAGAGAACAAACTGCATGGGGATGAGGTGATGGGAACTTAGGTAACAAACCTAAGGAAGGAACAAACTGCATGGGGATGAGGTGATGGGAACTTAGGTAACTTGATAGAGAAGGAAATAAAAGAAGAGAAGCCTTTTTTGGTGTACTCCAATATGGTTAAATTCACAAGGAAAGTAGCTTCTCCCAAATAACAGCTAATCTTCTTTGTTGTGAGTTGCAATATTAGAATGAATGTTGGAAACATAAAATTTGCAAATCAGACCACTCAGTTTTTCCTTTTTGTTGCACATATTTATACTCCTCTAAATCAAGTTATAAGCCTGCTGAACAAACACAGATGACAGCACGATCCTATTATATATCTTGACACTTTCTAGCATGCTTAATTGGTGCTGAATAAACATCAATAGGAGGTCTGTGTGACTTCACAAAGATTAATATAGTTACTCTCACCTTTAAAATCCTAGCAGTGTATCTCAGAAATGAAGAAATCATGAAAAGTAGAGAAACAAAAGTATGGGGAAGAATTTGCTTCTTGATGTGTGCCACATCCATTTAGCCACATCCATTCCTCCATCAATGGGAGGAAAACTTACAAAAGAAATTTTGTCTGAGACAATATTTTTTTATATCTTTTAATTAATATTTAAACTTCAAAGTGCATAAAATATTACTAACATTAATCAAGCTTTTAATGGCAACCATTTTCAATAGCATGCAAAAATGTTCCATGTTAGTATAATATGAATTAATGTTTTATTGAACTTTGAACAGTCCAAAATACAATTCTGGGAAGAAAAAAAAAGCAATGAAACCCAAATGAACCATTCAACACATTAATACTACACATCAATTAAAATGTTAAATGTATACAGTATTTTACTTGCTTTTTAATCAATATATCATGTGAAGCTAGATTATATGCATTGTTTCAAAAACATAAACCTGCATCTCTTACCTAGTAAGTTACATTTAAAAAACTCCCTGCTTTTAAATACTTTGCTAATACTTCTGCCATCTCAAAATGCTGTAAGATCTGGTTGATAATACCCAACATACTCTGTATTAAGTGTTCATTTAACACAAAGCAATTTAATTTCTCGTAATTTAATTCTTAATGCTCAGGCTCCATTTTCCCTTAATTCTATTGACAACACAATAGAACAACTGGCTTAACAGAGCCAAAGGCTGTTTTTGTTTTTTACTAACTCAGTATCCTGACAGTAGAAATAGATTCATTTGTTTGACATCTGTCAGTGTGTCTACATGGTATTCTCAATACAGGATAAAGTAGGAACACAGATTTACTACATATAATTCTATTGCTCATGTACAATAACACTTAAAGAGTTGTTTGCTCATGCTTAGCTTATACAGAAATAAGTAGGAAGATGCAGCCAATATTCCTGGTTCTCAGACCTTAGTAATGGTAATAGTAATTATGTTAATAGTATATGTAAATATCCTTCCTTTTGATTTTTTTATCCTTCCTTTTGATTTTTCTTAACAGCATATTAGAAAAAAGTATTACAATATCAACAACTAAAGTAGAATGCTAGAGTAAAAAAAAACAAGAACAAAAAACAAGGCCTGGGACAGCAGACCAAGAAACTGTCAAATCAAAGGGAAAAAAGGGTAAAAAAAAGCTAATTGGAAAATTATTTATCGGGTGTGGAAGGCTGTCAGTGAGGAGGGATTAGGGACCGTGTGAGCTGCCAGCCAGCGGAACAACTCCTCATGAGCTGGGGAATTGTCCTTCCATTGAGGTCTTTAAACAGAGGTTGGATAGTGATCTGTTAGAGGCGCTCTAACACAGGGGTTTCCAAACTTTTGCAAGTCTTGGAAACTGGAAAAAAAATCCTGGAACCCCTGATCAAGAGGTAAAGCTCTAGTGATATAAAATTAGTTGTATTTGAGTGAATTTTTTTTTTTTGCACTTAGTCTCTCATAGAAGCCCATCAAGTTTTCACAGAACCCCAGGGTTTCCTGGAATGGAGTTTGAAAAACCCTGCTCTAATGGATCCTGCAGTGAGCAGGGGAGGGACTAGATGTAATCTAAGGTCCCCTGAACTCTGTGATTATATGACCTTCCTAGCTAGGAAATTAGCTGTGCCATTACTTGCTAAGATTTTGCTACAGACAGGGCTTAGGGAACAGTCATCTCACTGGATCTTAATGAGCATACGGCTTGGCATTGGAAGAGACAGTTCTTTTGTAGAGAGGTAAACCTTTTGGATTGGAAACAGGCTGGAAACTAGTATAGCTGTTTAATAAGGGAGGTCACATGATCTCATAGTTTGATTCCAGGCAACATTCCAGCTCCACGTTCTGGACCTATTAAAGTTTCCAGATTTCTATGCCTATGGAAGTGCCTGGACACTTCTCAAAGATGCCTTATTCAGAGCATATTGCAGTTATCTAAAAGGAGTATAACTAAAGTAGGTATAAATACAGCCGTTCTGCTCTGACTCCTAAATACAATAGCCCTTCTTAAAACTTAGCTAATGAAGCTCACTCAATCTTTATATAATATAATGTAGTGAAAATTTTAGTGTATCCAAGCCAACTTCCTTTCTCAATTGATACCTATCATTATCTCCTACCCAACATGACCATTAATTATGATGGCTTTGATGGCTGGCTTTATATTTCATCACATCAAGTAGATATTACATTGAGGCTAACAAGCTATTTATCTCACTTAGGAGCTACTCATCTAGGAACAGAACAGGGTTCTTCTTCAATCAGAGTCTTTACTGGAGTTTGGCAATTAGATTTCCCTTCCCTCGAATGCAGGTATATATCTAAGCTTTTGTTCAATGGCCTTCTTTTCCAGCCCCTAACTTCTCTAACTCCCTTTTTGCTTTCTACCACTGGCTACAAGGACTCTCATTCCACTCATTTTGTCTCCCTGAAGTACTTCACTCAGTGTTGCACCTGCAAAACCCGGCTAGGGAAAAAGCATATTCAGAAAGGTGCAGGGGGTACCATACAATGTTTTTTTTTGGAGGATCTAAAGCAGCTTTCTCCAACATGGTATCAATATCTTGTATCAATAGAGTAATTCTGACATAACTAAACATACTACTGAACTGCATCAATAAAATATACATTATAAGTGCTGCTAAAGGTCAGATCTCCTACTGATTTGATTTTTGTTTGCTTCCTTATCCACTCTCTCTTATTCTTCTTATGCCTAGAAAAATTTACTGAAAAATCCAGCAGAGGACATATACTCTGAGGAAAAAATTGAATAGGAAGAGTGAAAATCGTTTTAGCAGACAAGAACTGGAGTGTATGTATGTGTGTGTGTATGTGTACGTGTTTTGCAAGCATGCACACATGTATTTGTGTCTGAGACTTTATGCTATGTAGTGGATCAGAAAGGAGAAATTGAGGACAAGCTAAATGAACAATAGAATCAAAGGTTTAGAGAAGGCTATAAGCAGGAGGCTGCAAAGAAAAATGATGTTAATAGCAATATGTATCATAAATAACAAAGCAATTGTGCAGCATGGTAACTATTGCACAGCTTCAATAATAGTAAAAACTACACATTAAAATCATCACAAACTTGGTTGAAGTACTGTTTCTCATCTGGGTACCCTATGCTATAGTAAATTTCAACTGTACACACATACACACTATGGTTACTGACCAGAATACAACAATCGGCAGTGGATGGAATGAAATAAAACAGTTTGTGCCTTGTTCTTTGATGTGATCAAATAAGTTTGATGTGGTCTGTAAGAAATGAAGCTAGCAGAGTAGGAATCAGCAGTTCCCAGGCTAGAAAGAATAATCATGTTAATCAGGTGACTTCCAAGTCATTAAGACAATGGTCAAATATTTATTGACTTTAGAAGGTGGAAGGAACCCCCTCCCCAATAATTTAAACCCTGATACATAGAGTGATACATATACTGTATAGGCTCTGATTTCTGTGCACTTCAGTGAGCAACTTCTATGTGTATATGGCTTCATTCTTGTCTGTAATAAAGAGACTAATTTTGCTGAGTTGTGACAGACAATCTTCTGCCAAGAAAGCCAGTTCCAGAGGACTTAGGTGTCTGGAAAGGCAAGATTTACATTTTCATGGTGTGAAGCGTGACAATTTTTATCTCTAGTTTTTGTTTTAATTTGGTAAATTGCTGTTGATGACGATAACGATAAAAAAAGAAAACATTGAATACTAAAATGAAATTGAATTATGGAACGGTGCTAAAATAAAACATTCACAACAGAGGAAAGGTGTAAGTATTTGAGTGTTTTAGAAGCAAATAATATTTTGCATGCTCAAATGAAAACTAAAACCAACTCTGAATAAATAAAACAGGTTAGAAAATGTTTAAAATCAAAGCTGAATAGTGGTAATACAGCAATTGTTGATTGGACACAAGCAGAACTAGATGCTTTATACTGGAAGACCTGAAACTTGTAAGAATACAGTACATCATGTGTTACACCTAAAGAATGACCTAGCTTGTTCATATTTACCAAGGAAAATTGGTGGTCATGGTTTGTTACAAGTGAAGCAGTCAGTGGAGGATGAAATCAGAGGTCTAAATGATAACATAAAAGCTAGCAAAGAGAAGTTGTTAATAAAAGTCCAGAAGGAAAACATTCTGAATCAAAGGCATCATATAAAACTGAACAGTTATAATGGTGAATGAAAAAATTGGAAAGATAAACCTTTGCATGGTCACTACTGACAAGAAATCAAAGGTAAGACGAATAGTAACAAAACTTGGTAATGGCAACAGATTGGATCCATCCAGTAGGAAATAGAAGAAAGCAACAAATGGCAATATAAATAAATAAGAAAAATTTAAAAAACTGGGAACAACAACAATTGTAGATTATGTAAAGAGAAAGACAAGGCCATTGACCATCTAATCCAGGGTTTATCAACCAGGGTTCCATGGAACCCTAGGGTTCTGTGAGAGGTCATTGGGGTTCCCTGGGAGATCACAATTTATTTAAAAAATTATTTCAAATTTGGGCAACTTCACATTAAAGAGGTAAGTTTCATTATTTTTAGTTTAGGAACACTGTTAATGCATACAGTATATATAGGCCTACATATGAAACAAATATAAAAATTTTGTAACTTCTGGCCTATATTTGAGCCTGAAATGTGCAGGGGTTCCCTGAGGCCTGAAAAATATTTCAAGGGTTCCTCCAGGGTCAAAAGGTTGAGAAAGGCTGATCATTGGTTTACCAAAGTTGTCCAGGCTGATTATAACACAAGACATGATCACGTGGCAAAAAAGATATACTGAAATTTATGTATTACCGAAACCTGGCTGGGCCCAGAGTGAGGAGTAGCTTTGTCAGAGATGTACCTGGCCTGGTTTTGGGTGTGGCACCAGCTGAGATGCCAGGGCAGGGGAGGAGGGATGGCAGTTGTCATCCGAGACTCTCTAGTGGCCTTCAGGGGCGCTGCTCCACAAGTAGCCGGTTGTGAGACCCTGTTCTTCAAGTTGCGTTCCCGAGAGGATTTGGAAGTGTTGCTGCTGTACCAGCCTCCCTGCTGCGTAGCAACCTCCCTGCCTGAGCTGCAGGAGGCCGTCTCGGGGTTGGCAGTGGAGTTCCCCAGGCTAATGGTCCTGGGGGACTTCAATCTGCCATCCCTGGGGCGGACCTCGGAGGCAGCTCAGAAGTTCATGGCCACCATGGCAGCCATGGGCCTGACCCAGATCATTCAGGACCCAATTCGAGACAGTGGTCTCACACCAGACTTAGTCTTCTTATCGGAGCAGTGGCAATGTGCTCTGAGGGGAGAGTTACGTCTTTCCCCTTTGTCATGGTCAGATCATGCTCTGGTGGCCTTGAGATTCTCCTATGCCACTCCCCTCCGCATGGAGGCGGGACCCATTTGATTGGTCCACCCCCAGCGACTGATGGACCCAATAGGTTTCAGAGGGAGCTGGGGGTTATACCCGAGGACCTGCTGCACAGTCCAGCGGAGGCCCTGGACCTCAGAACTAATGGATACTAAGAAAGAAACATAGACAATAACAGAGACCAAAAAGTGCCCCTTAATTAGTTTTCTACAAAGATGGCAACTCAAATACCTGGGCTCAGTACACAAATCAGTAAAATCAGAAGGACTTCATGTATTTTGCAACCAAAGAGAATAATGTTTATTATAGCTATAATGTTTATTATAACTATGAATGAGATGAATGGGGGTAGATGGCATACTACATGAGTATTTATTTATTTATCAAATTTCATCACCGCCCATCTCCCTCAAAAGAAAGAGATTATACATTCTCTTACTCAGCTTCTATGATGGCAAGTATATCACAGTAATTTGAAAGAGACTTTCAGATCTTGCGATATGTCTTTGTAGGTTATCCCACAGATAACCTCAACTGATCTCACGTGAACATAACAAACTGAAGATCAGGAGACCAATGTAAGATCTCCCTTCTCAAACGGAATGTTGCAAGCTAGTACACCAGCTGCAGAGAAGTTCCTTTTCTAAATTTCTAAATAGTCATTCTTGGGGATGGCTAGCGCCCTAGAATGGACTGAGAACGGCCTTGCGCTCTGGATTTGAGGAAGAACTGTAGCCATCTGGATTCCATTTTATTTTATTTATATCTTTTAATAATTATAATGATGATATATATTTATTTCACTTTTATTGTGATTTGTTTTGTATTTTAACTCCGGTTTTATTGTAAACCGCCCAGAGTTCCCCCTTCAGGGGAAGATGGGAGGTAATATAAATTAAATAAATAAATAAATTTCATTTATAAATATGATAATTATAATGATCTGGAAACGTGGCTAAGTAATGAACTACTGATAAATGGTTTTAGCTCAATATTACTGTAAGCAGAAGCTGGGGTAGAATAGGTAGACTTACAGTAGGGGACAGGATGTTAGTCTCTGATGCTTTAAATGCAATATTTATAAGACATTCTATGTTTAAGCAATATTCTTTGATGGTTGCAAACCATTTTAGATACTACGTCTTGCTAGTGATTAATGTACCCACTTTTAAGGTTACGTTCACATCTTAGGAAATTGTGGGTTGATTTTAAAGATCCTAACAGATCTTTCTAAAGATCCTAATAACATATCCTAATAGATCTTTCTTCTGTTTTCTTGGATATCTTTAAAATGGCAAATAACCTTAATACCCAATTCGGCCCTCATGATGATTATGTATATGACAGATTTCAGGGCTATCCACTCCCTCTGAAATAGGTGTTCTTCCTTTGATAAGATTGTTCAAGGATAAGAAATCAAGCTATGCAGGATTTTGCCAGGACCACTTGAAGAATTTGCTTCATTTGCATGTCCTTAATGGCTCTATTGCAAATGATTTCATTGGTAGAATTAATCTACTGGGCTGGGCTTAAAAGGAGCATTACTGATTATATAATTTTAACGAGTCGCTTACTCCAGTATGCAAGTAATTTTGAGATCATTTCTCAATTTGTGATTAAGTTTTACTACAGTATCTCTTACAAATTATATTGGGCAGCCATTTATGAAGGATTGTTAACATCCTCCTATTCTTTCCTATGGAACAACATGTCATGTTAAATGGCTCCTTAAGTTAGGAGTAATAAAGGACTAACTCTACAAAATGACTTTAGAAGATAGGGTCCTCCCTCATATCTCTGGAACCTGTCAGCTTAATACTTTAAAATCATAATATATTGCTGCAGGAATTACAAAAACTATTAATGCATTAGAAAGAAAGTATAAACATTGCCAGTATTTTTCAAAGCAGTGATTTGATTCAAAATCAGCAACATTTTAAAAAGTTTAAAAGGTGCCTAGCTATAAAGCACATAAAGTTAGTGCAAATTTAATATCTTTGCAGAAACTCTTTAACCAAAGCAGTGTTACAAATAATTAAATATAAGAAGCATGCTGCCATGAAAGATACCCGGGACTGCTTGATTCAAACAGGAAGAAATAAGGATTCTGTCCTCTTAATAGCATAACACCTAGCTAATTATAGGCTACCCACTTACTTAATATAATCAGTAAACTCTATACTGGATTGTTGTTGTTGTTATTGGCTGAAGGCCATAATAAAATTGATCTATTGATCTGTACTAGAAATCTTTACTAGAACTGGGGGACTGGAGAACTTCTCACGAAGGAGCGAGCTGGTTTTTGGTGCAACAAAAATCTAACTCTACATGTTTTACTATTTCTCTGTATGTAGGCTTTATTGATTTTAAGGCAACAATTGATTCTATCCAGAGAATTAAGCTGTGGGAAAAGTCAGAAGCATCTTCAGTAGATCTATGTTTCTTATTTCTAATTCAAATCCTTTATGAAAAAACATGACTGAAAATTCGAATACCTTAGGGCATTACCAAATGCTGTACCTAATAGTATGGACTGCAGGCAGCATACCTCCCATAACGAAAAGTCTCAAATCACAGAAAAGACATTAATGTATTTTAATGCCCTTCCCTTAGCTATTTTGGAGGGAAGAAATAAGAAAAAAAGCATCTATGAATATTTAGCATTGGGTCAAGTCCTCTGTACAGTAGCTGGCCAGATTAGGGAAACAAGACCAAGATGGATTCCAGGAAGGTACATTTAAAGCTACTCTTGGAAAAATACAGAATCTTGAAAACTGCAAGAATAAATTCCCAGCCTGTTATAGTGAGTTAATTAAGGTGGAGTCTCTTTGAATTGTCTTTTTCCCCACGTCTCTCACATCTGTACCGAGTTGCCTCTTCTGAGATAAACCTTCAAATGCCTCTTTTCCGTGCTTTCTTCTTCCATGTGTCTTCTTCCCATTCTCATTCTGTAAAGATAGACAAAATGTCTTTCTCCCTCCTATACAATTAAGGCTCCCAACTTGAACTAATCAAGAAAGTCTTTATAAGTTACTATCCAATTACAATTCCTCAATAACAATAAAAGTTGCCTCATTTGATGCTGCAGTCTATAAAATACTATCAAGAACAGATCATGAATACAAACCAGCATAAAGGGTATCTATCTCGTATATCAATATTTTGCATTATAGTAGCCATAATAGTGTTCTGGTGTGACATCTTACCTCAGGCTTTATATTGCACTTCTAATATTCTTGTAATTGTAGCACTAATATGGCAATGTGACTATTAGCGTTATCACCTCTAGCATTATATCTAAATGTGATACCATCTGTAAGATGGCTTTATGTGTTTTATACTACATGGACTTTACTGCCAGTATTTTATTGCTTATATTCCTTTGTGCTGGGTTCTGGTTGGTTAGTCTGCGCAGCTGAGTCCTGATTGGGTCCTTGTCCAGGCAAGTTTCTGATTTGCCCATTTTAGGGAGCTGATTCCTAGTTGTTCCTGCTTTGGGGCAGGATCTTGGTGTGGTGCAGGGCAAGTAACCAGGCTTTGTTAACCTTCAGATTTTCTTCTTCCTTGATGAACCTGTTGGAAAGTTTGTGGATCACAATAGTCTCTCTGTGGAGGCGTACGTAATGGTTTGATGTTGACAGCACTTGTGTCCTAGAATTGAATTTCATGCTCATTATGGCACAGTGCATGTTCCAGTAATGATGATTTTTTTCAGGCTGCAATGCTTCTCGTGTTCCTTCACTCAGGTGTGGAAACTGTGTTTTGTGGTACCAGTGCATACCTATCCACAGCTACAAGGGATGCAATAGATCCCAGATCTTGTGAGAGAGTCTCTGCTGTCCTTGGCTGATCAAATGATTTCTGGGATTTTCTTAGTCAGCCTGTAGATGACTTTAAGGTTGTGCTTTCCTAATAATTTTCCTATTCTGAAGGGACCTTCTCTATGTAGGGGAGAAATACCTTTCCAATTGGGGGTGGTTGTACATGGATGTATCTACTTCATTATTATTCTCCTGATTTGGTTGTTATGCTCACCTGATCTAACTAGTGGAATATCCATTGGCTTTAGAGCTTGATTAAGATGCCTTAACTCCTCAGATAGTTTATCAGGTTTGCAGATATGTCTGGCACAGTCGCCTAGCATTTTGATTATGCTTCTCTTTTGGCAGGATGATGATTGGAATCTTTGTGTAGGTAGTGATTTGTATGAGTAGGATTCAGGAATATATGTGTCTTAGCTGTAGGTTCTTGTTTTAGTGATTAGGACATCCAAAGGTGGGAATTTCCCATCCTTCTCCTCTTCCATAGTGAATTGAATCTTTGGGTGGATGCCATTCAGGTGTTCTAGGAATTTCTCAAGTTCTTCTTTACTTGGCTGCAGATCACAAAGATATCATCTACATACAGGAACCATGATGATGGTTTTAGGGGTGCTATGTCCAGTGCCTGTTGTTCAAATGTTTCCATGAAGAATCTATGATTATGGCTGCGAAAGCCTACACCAGTGGGTGGAATTGTTTAACCAGCAGTTCACTCTGAAAGTTGTAAAATGCTTAGGCCCTTTGAAAACTGGCATGTCAAGGAGAAGGTAGGCTATCACCCATCTTTCCATGATCTACTTTTACATATGGAGGAATGGATATGAAAAGTCTGACACAGTGGCCCCTTCTGAATCAACAGTAGGTTGAAAAAGGTACTTTTAATGTTCCTTCCAAACCTATGATTCCATGAACTAGTATTGCCTAGAGAGAGGCTAACCACACCACGCATTAACCCTGACTTGGTCCTTTTTCTGTTTGTTTATAAAAATAGAAATGCCAAACACCAGTTAATACAAAGATGGTTCACACATTTGTGGACTCTTCAATAGTATTCATTAATTTACTTTTCTTTGCTGCAATGCCTTTCAATACTCATGCCTATTTTTTATGCTGTTACTGTGAGCCTGCTGTTTAATAGATGATGCAGTTCCTTTCTCATGCGCTTGAACACAACCTTTGGAATGTTACGGGTCTTTAAAAAAAAAACCAGAATCTTAAATTATGGAAGTTACCAAACAAAAGGACATTCTTTTCCACACATTATATAAACAGAAACCTATAGTTTCTTTCCCTGCGAACTAACAATGGCTGCTGTGTCTGACAGATGAAATGCCTTTCAAGAGACTTGTCACGTGAGGCAGCCTTTTCAAACTCATCAGAGATTTCTCAGATGCTGAAAGAAAGGCAACCAGAAGTATGCACGCAGTTCCCTTTAAATCAAGACATTTTGTATAAATGAGACTCCAACTGAGAATAGATTGCACACAATGATCAGCAATACATTTGGGCTTTATGTAAGCTTTCTCTGTAATATTCAGATTGGAATGTTGGCAGATAAAGAATTTAGAAACACATTGCTTGCAGATAAGTTACAATGCATTGGGTGATGCTGGCAGACAAACCTTCCAAAAACAAAATCATCTATTTACACTGAGGGAGTCTCTCAAGATTATGAAGCCAGAAAAGAAACAGTTATTACCATAAGCCTGGTGTTTCATTTTACATAGTTGGATTAGTTATTCCGATTGCCTGTGTTTTCCAAAAACATTAATTTATTGTTTGCAAGTGTATTCTACCTACAGTAAATTTATAGAATCATCTTTTTTTTCCATCCATAACAAGATTTCACATCAATTTAGAAGTATTTGGATATGAAAAAATAAATCTTTTTTTAAAATTTCTAACCACCGCAGAATTGATGGACCAGCACCTTAAATACCACAGGGACTCCTTGTTCTCTTCTAAGAGAGGGGAACGCACCATGTTTACATGACTATATCCCATGGTGAATACCAGATCACACAAGGCAAAGCTTTAGCACACAGAGGGCTCAGTTTGTTTACGGAAGCCCCACGTTCCCAGAGCTTGCTCTTCTATTGTCCATCAAAGCCAAAGGATTTCTAGCACTGACCTCCATGGAATATAAAGAAGGTGATAAAATCTTACAATCAACTTTACATTCCAGAATTTGAACCTTTGCTTCCAAGAAATTGTAGAGGGCTAAAAATAGTGTTTATTTCAGGAAGCAAGAGATTAGAAGATTGAGAGTATTTTTACAAATAGTTCATTTCTATCCTGTTCCCCCACCACCACCTTTGGGATAGGCTGCTTATAAAATTCAACCAGTTGGCAGCAATCTGCAATTTTGCAAAGCAATTAATAGGAATGGACATGATGGAACTGGAACAAAATCCCAGCTTCAAATTAGGGAGGTGGCCAGTATTTGGAACAGAAGACTCCGTAGTCAGATGAAGTGTCAATCTGCAAATTTAACTGAGTAAAAGAAGAAAAATGTATGCATCACTCAGAACAGTGATTACCATAAGCTAAAGAACACAGAAGATATTAGGATCTGTAATATGTGCATTATTACAACTAATTTCAATCTAACATGATAACATTTGGGGCACACTTTTCTCTAATATACGTACACATATGTGCTTATTTTTCCATAGCCTATCAATCTTCTACACTTCTATAGTTTTGGACTGCATTACAAATCTCAGCATTTGGAAAACTGCAAACTGGAACAAGTAATTTTGCTCCATCTTACAATAATTTGAAAAGAGCAAATATGTGAACTGAACTTTTTGTTTTCCTTCGAATCTCTATTGAAAAGGGCTTCCAAACACTGGAGATCTTTAGTTCAGAGTATGTTCTTAATATGGCAGCTCATAGACAGGGCATGACATTATCTCACCAATAGTGATGATTTCATGTACAGCTTTTTAAGATCTGTTTGCATCATTTATATCATTATGCCTCGTGATAAAATCTTAGATACTGCAACAAAGCACTGCTGGGTCACAGGACAGAGAGGTTAGAAATCCTTACAAAAACATATCTGAAAAGAAAGCCTTTGTGTCTGTGATAACCCTTCCTTCCTTCCTTCCTTCCTTCCTTCCTTCCTTCCTTCCTTCCTTCCTTCCTTCCTTCCTTCCTTCCTTCCTGTTATTTTCCCTCCATGTGTAGCATAATTGGTACATTTTATAAAAGGTTTTATATATGATATATGAAGAAAAAATCCATCATGTTGGTAACGCATAATGTACATTTATATTTGTCAGCGTTTCTGTAAGTGGTCATTGTTCCTGTCAAGCTATAATAGAGTTTGAAATACTATTCCTTAAATTAAATTTGAGAAGGAGAAAGTGGGTACTTCTTTGTTTAATTTACTTATATTTAATTTATGATGCAATTTCAGGATGTAATTTTTTCATGATTCATTTATAGCCAGGGAAGTGAATGGTATATAGATAATTGTATGAAGTCCTGGAACACACCATATGCCCCATGTTACATTTAGAAACAAAGATCATGAGGTTATAATATTTGCAGAGGGAATAAGATACCTCTAGGTATATGAGGAGTTGGGTTGCCAAACTATAATGTGATTATAAAACCCTTCCTGTTACAATCCCCCTTTGCATATTATTATGTCAGAATCCATGATGAAATTCTTTGGACTTTTCTTTTCATGATGCATCTGTCTTCAGGAAAGAGATGGCCTCTGAAGGCCAGAAGCCAGAGGACAAAGCTAGGAAAGGAAAGAACTGAATCTGAATGAGGGATTCAAGTTATTAAATGATAACAAGCCTCTATTATGATTGATTCCCATTGCTGGATTTGGTATTCACATAGCTATAAGAAAATATTCCTTTTCCCCCCACTAGTAACAGCAGTGAAAATCTTTAAATTACAGCTGGACTATTAGTAAACTTAATACAGTTTTTTAAAAATCTCATGGTCTCTGTATTTCAGGGCTTTCCAAAGTTTTCCCGCGGCGACACACCAACCGCCGTTGTTGTGTCGCCGCGGGAAAACCAGGAAGTGCCACCGTTGCAGCAGCGCGCAAAAACACAGAAGTGCTGCTGCCGTTTTCGTTTTTTGCGCGCCGCCGTTGGTGTGTCGCCGCGGGAAAACCCGGAAGCGCTGATGGCACGCCATCAGCGCTTCCGGGTTTTGACGCGACACATCTGGGCCTCGCAGGCGACACACTTTTGTGTCGCGACACACAGTTTGGAAAGCTCTGCTGTATTTCTTTGTTGTTGGAAGGCTGTCCTGAAATGAAATGCCACCATAGGGCGTTTGAAGTTTAATTACTGCTACATTGGTGGGGCTAGCATCTATGGTTATTGTGTTATAATTGCTTCATTGATTCTCGCATTGGGCTTCCTGAGAGTGCCCAATATTATGAGGTATGATGAGAATGGACTCAGAGATTATCTCAGTGTTTCTCAACCTTGGCAGCTTGAAGATGTATGGACTTCAACTCTTTAAGATTTTATTGTATTTTGATCTGCTTGTAAACTGTCATGAGTCAGTCTAATTTTGCTGTTTACAAATATACTAGCTGTGGACTACTACGTACATAGGAATGTATGGTACATGGGATCACCTGGAAAATAAAACTGCAAAATACAGCAAACCATAGGTTAACTTGGGACAACCTCTTATTTTCATGTAGCATCAATTTTGTGGAAGCTACATTAGCTGGTGGTTTGCTTCTGGGTTCATGTAAAAGTGCTAGTGATCACCTTCAAAATCCTACATGGCTCGTGGTCTGGCTATCTCCAAGATGGCTTACTCCAAGCAGAATCTGCCTTTTCAAGATATACCTATAGAGAGGGCTTGCTGAGAGTGCCCAGTATTATGAAGTATGATGAGAATGGACTCAGAGATTATCTCAGTGTTTCTCAACCTTGGCAGCTTGAAGATGTATGGACTTCAACTCCCAGCTTGCTGGTTGGGGAATTCTGGAAGTTGAAGTCCATACATCTTCAAGTTGCCAAGGTTGAGAAACACTGGATTATCTTCTCTGCAAGATCTCCTCTCCTATGGAATGCCTCCTACCAAATGTAAGGCCCATACTCTCACTTTTTAATATTCAGGGAACTGCTAACTAGCTTTGCAATGTACATTTGGGGACTGATGTGGGAGGCAGAGATTCCTGAATATGTGGTGAATATTTTATTAACTGATGATATACAGTGTTGTAGTTTTATGATTATAACTGTTAATTGCATTTGCATTGTTGATATGTTTGTTAAGTTTGTATTATTGTATTATTATTGTACATTGTTGCTTCTGGTTCGCTTAGAGTCAAAGCATTTAAAGCAGCATAATAGCATATTAAACAAACAATGATACATTGTTATGAATATTTAGGTCTTAAAATTAATCAGAATAAGAATCCATTGCATCATATGAATAATTACATAAACCTAAGAACTAGACAAATATATATGTATGTGTGTATGTGTGTATATACATACACATACACTCGTGCGTGCATACACACTGACATATTGCATATTGCCTGGACATCATTCTTGACTGGACAAGTTCCTGCAGTTTTCTTGGAAACATTTTTTGGAAGTGATTTGCAATTGCCTTCTTCCTAGGGATAAGAAAGAGTGACTGGCCCAAAGTCACTCAGTTGGTTTTGTGTCCATGGCAGGACTAAAACTCATGTGATTTCTAGCCTGGTACCTTAAACCACTAACCAAACATCTTCCCATATACCCACTCACACACACACACTGTACACTGGTATTTTATCTGAACAAAGTCTGTGATATTAGTTTGTGGAATCAGCATCACATGTACTGACCCATAATTCTCTTCACAATTGTTTCATTGCATACTATGCCAGTTTCTCCCTGCACCCTGCTATCCTTTGATACTAAGCAATTTCTTCATTGCTCAGCGGCATTTGGGTTTTGTTTTGTTTTCAATCTCTTGTTGTTGTTGTTCAGTCGTTTAGTTGTGTCCGACTCTTCGTGACCTCATGGACCATAGCACGCCAGGCCTTCCTGTCCTCCACTGTCTCTCGGAGTTTACTCAAATTCATGTTCATTACATCGGTGATGCTATCTAACCATCTCATCCTCTGCCGTCCCCTTCTCCTTTTGCCTTCAGTCTTTCCCAGCATCAGGGTCTTTTCCAGTGAGTCCTCTCTTCGAATTAGGTGGCCAAAGTATTTGAGCTTCAGCTTCAGCATCTGTCCTTCCAATGAGCAGTCAGGGTTGATTTCCTTTAGGATTGACTGGTTTGACCTCCTTGCAGTCCAAGGGACTCTCAAGAGTCTTCTCCAGCACCACAGTTCGAAAGCATCAATTCTTCGGCGCTCAGCCTTCCTTATGGTCCAACTCTCACAGCCATACATTGCTACTGGAAAAACCATAGCTTTAACTATACGGACCTTTGTCGGCATGGTGATGTCTCTGCTTTTTAATATGCTGTCTAGGTTTGCCATAGCTTTCCTCCCAAGGAGCAAGCGTCTTTTAATTTCATGGCTGCAGTCACCGTCTGAGGTGATCTTGGAGCCCAAGAAAATAAAATCTGTCACTGCTTCCATTTCTTCCCCTTCTATTTGCCAGGAAGTGATGGGACCAGATGCCATGATCTGGGTTTTTTTAATGTTGAGTTTCAAGCCAGCTTTTGCACTCTCCTCTTTCACCCTCATCAAGAGGCTCTTTAGTTCCTCTTCACTTTCTGCCATTAGGGTGGTATCGTCTGCATATCTGAGGTTGTTGATATTTCTCCCGGCAATCTTAACTCCGGCTTGTGATTCATCCAGCCCGGCATTTCTCATGATGTACTCTGCATATAAGTTAAATAAGCAGGGTGATAATATACAGCCTTGTCGTACTCCTTTCCCAATTTTGAACCAGTCGGTTGTTCCATCTCCAGTTCTAACTGTTGCTTCTTGACCCACATACAGGTTTCTCAGGAGACAGGTAAGATGGTCTGGTACTCCCATCTCTTTAAGAATTTGCCACAGTTTGTTGTGATCCACACAATCAAAGGCTTTAGCGTAGTCAATGAAGCAGAAGTAGATGTTTTTCTGGAACTCTCTTGCTTTTTCCATGATCCAGCGAATGTTGGCAATCTGATCTCTAGTTCCTCTGCCTCTTCGAAACCCAGCTTGCACTTCTGGTAGTTCTCGGTTCACATGCTGCTGAAGCCTAGCTTGTAGGATTTTGAGCATAACCTTGCTGGCATGTGAAATGAGCGCAATTGTACGGTAGTTTGAACATTCTTTGGCATTGCCTTTCTTTGGAATTGCAACGTAAACTGACCTTTTCCAATCCTGTGGCCACTGTTGAGTTTTCCAAATTTGTTGGCATATTGAGTGCAGCACTTTAACAGCATCATCTTTTAGGATTTTAAATAGCTCAGCTGGGATACTGTCTTCTCCGCTAGCTTTGTTGTTAGTAATGCTTCCTAAGGCCCACTTGACTTCACTCTCTAGGATGTCCGGCTCAAGGTCAGTGACCACACCATCGTATTTATCAGGGATATTAAGATCTTTCTTGTATAGTTCTTCTGTGCATTCTTGCCACCTCTTCTTAATCTCTTCTGCTTCTGTTAGGTCCCTGCCTTTTTTGTCCTTTATCATGCCCATCTTTGCACAAAACGTTCCCTTGATATCTCCGATTTTCTTGAAGAGATCTCTAGTCTTCCCCATTCTATTGTTTTCCTCGATTTCTTTGCATTGTTCATTTAAGAAGGCCTTCTTATCTCTCCTTGCTATTCTCTGGAAATCTGCATTCAGTTGGTTATATCTTTCCCTTTCTCCCTTGCCTTTTGCTTCCCTTCTTTCCTCAGCTATTTGTAAAGCCTCATCAGTCAGCCACTTTGCTTTCTTGCATTTCTTTTTCTTTGGGATGGTTTTAGTTGCTGCCTCCTGTACAATGTTACGAACCTCCATCCATAGTTCTTCAGGCACTCTGTCTACCAGATCTAATCCTTTAAATCTATTCCTCACCTCCACTGTATGGGATATGATTTAGGTCATACCCGATTGGTCTAGTGGTTTTCTCTACGTTCTTCAATTTAAGCCTAAATTTTGCGATAAGAAGCTCATGATCTGAGCCGCAGTCAGCTCCAGGTCTTGTTTTTGCTGATTGTATAGAGCTTCTCCATCTTTGGCTGCAAAGTATATAATCAATCTGATTTCGGTATTGACCATCTGGTGATGTCCATGTGTAGAGTCGTCTCTTGTGTTGTTGGAAAAGAGTGTTGGCTATGACCAGCGTGTTCTCTTGACAAAACTCTATTAGCCTTTGCCCTGCTTCATTTTGTACTCCGAGGCCGAACTTGCCTGTTATTCCGGTTATTTTTTGACTTCCTACTTTAGCATTCCAGTCCCCTATGATGAAAAGGACATCTTTTTTTGGTGTTAGTTCTAGAAGGTGTTGTAGGTCTTCATAGAACCGGTCAACTTCAGCTTCTTCGGCATCAGTGGTTGGGGCATAGACTTGGATCACTGTGATGTTGAATGGTTTGCCTTGGATTCGAACTGAAAGCATTCGGTCGTTTTTGAGGTTGTACCCCAGTACTGCCTTTCCCACTCTTTTATTGACTATGAGAGCTACTCCATTTCTTCTAAGGAATTCTTGCCCACAGTAGTATATATAATGGTCTCCTGAATTAAATTTGCCCATTCCTGTCCATTTTAGTTCGCTGATTCCCAAGATGTCGATGTTCAATTTTGTCATCTCATGTTTGACCACATCCAGCTTACCTTGATTCACAGATCTTACATTCCAGGTTCCTATGCAATATTGTTCTTTACAGCATCGGACTTTCCTTCCACTTCCAGACACATCCACAACTGAGCGTCCTTTTGGCTTTGGCCCAGCCGTTTCACTCTTTCTGGAGCTACTCGGAATTGCCCTCCTCTCTTCCCCAGTAGCATTTTGGACACCTTCCGACCTGAGGGGCTCATCTTCCGGCGTCATATCTTTTAGCCTTTTGATACTGTCCACGGGTTTTCTTGGCAAGGATACTGGAGTGGTTTGCCATTCCCTCCTCCAGTTTTGGACCACGTTTTGTCAGAACTCTCCGTCATGACCTGTTCTTCTTGACCTGACTTCATTGAGTTACGCAAGCCCCTTCGCCATGACAAGGTAGTGATCCATGAAGGGGATCAATCTCTTACATGATGACAAATTTTAATACTATAGAACCAACTTCAGCTTAATTCTATTTAGGCAAAATAAAGCCACATTTCAGTAATGTTTCAAAAAAATATATAGCACCTTTAGAATAAAAATGACCTTAGTTATAAGGGGAAAAATTAGAAAATAAAATTAAACCTTTAAATTTTGCCTTCTATATGAAAAGATACCAGTTTTCTTGGATTTAAGAAAAACTTTTCATAGAATAGACTGATTAATGACAGCTTCTACTTTTGGATTCTTATCCAAGGTCTTCACTGGCATGCAGACTTTTGCCTTGAGATCCAAACTGCTGAGGATTGCTCCATTTACCCAAACTGTTGACAATTTATAGTTGTCTTTTAACTGTTACAGAAAATTTAAGACATTGATCTATCTATTCAGAACCAACAATGTAATACGAGATTAACTGGATCCTTTGGTTAATTTTCTTTATGGTTCTGCAAACCCGGAGAAAGAGTAACATTATTTTCTAAAAAAAGGAAGGGAGGCAAACGCTGAGTATCTGTAAGGAAACTTCATTTAGGAGACATAATGGGGGGCTTTCTTTCCTGATATCTTTTCAAACCATATAAAGCCTTGTTAATTACCCATACTCACTACCCATCTTCAGGCAAAGTCAGGGCAATAATGGGTAGGAACAGAACTGTAAGAATAATGACTCCAATGGCATCTCTTAGGGTTAGGATACTGATCCTGTATTAGAGATTGTATCCAGCACATTATAGTGATACACAAATCCATGCTCAGAAAATCCAAGCAGAAGCCACAGTAAGTTATCAATATTTATTAAACATAGTCTTATGAGTATCTTTGAACTGAAGTTCAATATGAAGGTTGCAGGGTGGAGCCAAGTAAGTGATACAGGGATATATCTGAGCAAAAGAATGAAGTTGGCTTAGGAGATCTTCCTGAATCAGGCCACTGTTATTTTTCTGGCTCCTTTTGTATTCCCCCTAACAGATCCTTTTATTTTGGTTGTCTCTGTCCCTTGTTCTTCAGACTTCATTGCACTCACACACATCCCATCAGCTTTGTCCGCAGTTATCTTTTTTAAAATTAGGACATAATTTATTTAATAAGTGATAGCAGGTAGATAAAAATAGCTGACACCATGGTACATGTTTCCTAAGCTTTTAAATTCACAGCAATGAATTGTTTGGCACCTCTGAAAGCATGATTTGTAAAACAATTCTAATATCAAATCCTTGTGGAATGGATGTTGTATCTCTGTCACCGTATTATTTTGTTTTGTGATATTTTGAGACCTTTATTTCCTGGAGTTTCAATATATACAAATATAGAAAAACCAGAGAATGCTTTTTCAAATGCTTCCCCAAAGTATTGAAATGTAAGATTTGAGATTGAAAAAGGAGAGACATTGTTCATGAGTATTGGAGTGGCATATCTTATCATTCACAAGCAATATATTTGTGCATTCGCTGCCAGAAGGAACAGCCACCTAAAGAGGAATCAGCAACTTCCCATTACATTCTATCTCATTATGCCTTGTTTATTGTACATCTGATATGTCACGGTTTAAAGCAAGGTTTTGTGAAGCTTGAATTTGAACTCATTTTCTATTCTTAGTTTTGCGGCAGGGGGGAATTGGATGTAACAGGAAAGTTTTGTTTTCCTATTAGTTTCTGGACACTTCAGCTGGAAGGAACAAAACAAGGGCAGCTGAGCACTGGCAATGAACTTGGCAATTCTGGTTTAACATTACATCTGAAGATTGTGAATGAGATGTAACCTCACATACCTTTACACCAACAGTAATATTTACTTTTAAAAGCAAGAAGAGATATTTCAAGCCAAGTATTGTGATGCAGCTATTGTCTATAGGAACAGAAAGAAAGATTGGGTGGTGCTTCAAAATAGTTGTCATATTTTAAAAATAACTTTAGTGTATTTTTGAACTTGGACTGTGATAAGAGATAGAAGAAAAGCAAGATGGATAACTTAGCGTGATTCTTTATTTTTTCTGACAGCACTAGAAACAGAATTTCCAGCTTAGAAAACCATGACCAAACCATTTTGAAAGCTGCATAAATTTAAATCATTCTGAAATGAATTCATTTGCTGCTAACATACGTTTTAAGGATTTACCATATTCTTTAGCAGAAAAGAGTAAGCTGTTAATATGTATGATTGCCTTTTTGATATTTTTGTTCAGAAGAACTCATATATAGTGATTACTAGAACTGTGCATGCTCTGAAATGATTCAGAAAAAGTGCTTTGGAATTCACCTGAGTATAGCATCTCTTTGCTATTCATTAAAGCAGACCAACATTTTAGGCTTCGATAAGAGCCTGAAAAAGGATGTTGTTGCTTTAAAGAATCAGCTTATTAAAATTAATGTGCCTCTGCCTTGGATTAACTCATAGATCATCCAAAAGTCATCTTAAGAATGCAAAGGAGATGGAAAACTCTCTTAAAATCCTACTGAAGCTTTGAAATGAATGTTCTACTTTCCGCATCCTACTATGTCTTTCAGTGCTGCGGATTTCACCAATTAAGATATGTTGCTAGTGGTCATGATCAGTTGAGATTGGCCATGGTGGGCCAACAACTGAACCAAAAAGCATCAGTGGTATCTCATGTCTTCACTAAGAAAATCACTCATATTTTCTGCCAATGCCTTCTGCCTCTCTTCTTCCCCCCTTATAATGTTCACTATATGTCTTCTACTGCTGGTGATACAATTGCTTGTTAGGTCTGGACTATCATCAGTTCGTGGAGAGGCAAAGAACAACAGTGACTGGAGAGAGGAGGTCAAAGTCTGTGAAAATTTCACAATGTCATGAGTTTTTCTGTTGTGACAAAAACAGAATAATATGGTACCTTTTTCAAAAATGAGCAACGAAACGTATTAGGCATATTTAAAAAGTCAGGTTCATATCATTTCCAAAGAACCTTCACTACAGGACTAATTATAGGCTGGAGTAAGATCTAATCCATACAGAATTTTTGGCATTTATTGGTCCCTTGATATTTATTATTTATCTAGGTGCAGTTTGGCAGAAGGAACTGGAGAAGGACAGACCCCTGAATTTGGAATTTTCTGTCAGGTTCCTAGAATTTCAGCCAAAATATTTCCAGAACTGAAAAAAATACCAAGTTGTATTTGTTGATGCTACTGTTCACAGACTGCAATAAACTAGGGCAATGTGTGTATGTGTATACCTATACCTATAACTTTACCTATACCTATTATCTGTATATATATACAGTATATATCTCTCTTCACAGATATCTTTCAAGTATATTTAATTTCCATTTCCAAAATTATCCTCATTCCAAGACTTCAAACATTGAAGTTCTGAGCAAAGGTGTCTGCCAGGAAGGTCAGAAATGCCAAGGCAGCAGTTGCTTCCATACAATCAATGCCTGTCTCCTTTTTACCTGTGCAACATGCACGATGCACATAAAAAAAGGGGAAGGTGCCCCTGGTTCCCAGATAAAATTTCAAAAATCTACCTTTGATGGCTAAATGGTGCAACCAAAAATATTTACTTCAGAATAGCATTATTCATAAAAAGTTAATCAGCATTCCTTTTCTCAGAAGACACTGTTCGACCTGTCAAGTTTTGAGCATTTTAATAACAAATTGTCTTATTTTGAAAGCAAGACTCTGTGTACAAAGATATTGTTTTAAAATTATATTTATCGGAGCTTTAAACATGATGATTTCTGCATTAGCAGTGTACTACATAATTCAATTTATTTATTTAATTTTTATCCCACCTTTATTATTTTTATAAATAACTCAAGGTGGCGGACATACCTAATACTCCTTCCTCCTCTTATTTTCCCCACAACCACCACCCTGTGAGGTGAGTTGGGTTGAGAGAGAGTGACGGCCCAAGGTCACCCAGCCGGCTTTCATGCCTAAGGCGGGACTAGAACTCACAGTCTCCTGGTTTATACCCAGGAGACTAGTCAATAGTATTTGATTCCCAATTTAATATCAATAAATGTATATTTTGGGAAATGTGTGACTCAGACTGGCCTTCACAATTTTTGATGACCCTTTTGTTTCTGTCCTTGCAACTTTTTATGGACTAAGCATCCTGATCACATTAGTACTTATCATATTTTTGCTAATATTTTTATCAAATATAAAAGGAAAACAGAATGAATGATTGCAACAGAATGAATGGTTGCAACATAGGCCCTTGTGATTTGAGAGACAGATTCTTCCTGGCTTCAAAATAGAGAAAGCATAGAAAATATAACGTAAGGTTCAAGGACATGTTAAAGGATATAGAATATATATATATATATATTGTTAACAACTGTTACATAAAATAATTTGTATTATAATAAAGTTTTCTACAATTAGCTTCCATTAAAATTGTGGCTTATGAAGTATCAAACCATGATTTATACCTATATTATATTGCATGCACACGTGGGAGTATGCAAAGTGTTTGAAAGAGGTGCTTCACAATTCAAAGGAGTACAAACACAACAGTTTCTTTAAATCACTAAACCAAGATGTTCTGCATTAGGAGCAACTTCTGAAGCAACTGTGTGAGCATGAAGCATGCAGCTGCTTCAACAATTCAGAGAGAGAGGTATTTTATTTGTGCATTTCAAGCTAGTTCATAATATATACACCTTAAATACATTCTTACTTAATACCAATTTGAATTACAACACAACCTGAGTTTTAATTGCAGCTGATCTGATGGCCCTAGGCCTGTGCATTCATCTAAAAAAGCCACTCATCAGAAGCCAACCATGAACATACCTGGACATTTTGTTGATGTCAATTGTCTCTGGTCAGACCTTCTGATAAATGCATGAATAAGAGGGGGCAGAGGGAAATTCTGGCAGCCTTTCAAGATTCTGTTATTATACAGTAAAACAATAAAGTAGCATTCCTATAATCCTACGAGGCCTATTTTTTGACCTGGCTTACCACAAAAGGTTGACAGTGTAATACTTCATTCTGCACAAAAACTTTCCAATAATTAATATTGCGAAACCAAACAAAGCCATGGACATCTGAAGTTATGAATGACATGATCCTGTAATTACCACTGTAAACAGCTCTTACGGTTACTAAATTTTAGATTCCTTTTATTTATTCCTGATGCATTTCTTCATCCCGTAGTAGTGCTTCTGTTTAGCTTAGAAACTGTTCTTCAGAAAACAAAAACCCAGCTTCATGGACAAATGCTCTTGGTGAATATTGCAAATACTCCATTCAGAGAGTAGATTTTTCTCTCTAGCTCCTTCTGGTACATCTTGTTTGGACCAGATGGAAAATCACTTAAACTCTGAGATTTCCACACAATAAATCGTATGAGCCTTCTACTCTAAATAAAATTTAGTCAATAGAAATTTGTTCCTGACAATATACATTTGTGTCAAGCAAATATAGTGAGCAGAGGCACTGGGAACCACAGAGTGGTTTTATGTCCTCTGAAAGCAAACCCTGGGTCCAGACACAAAGCCTATAAAAAGCAAAGTTGCTTTCCAGGGATTCTAATTGGTTCTTTCTCTTCCTGAACTGTTTCCATTCCAGATGGCTTTTATTAGAACTATAAGAATTGGTGTCTGTTCCTCTAACTTCCTAATCTTGTTTATTCTCCCAACTCCAGTTTTGCATACTGTCTTAGATCATAATAGGGAGCAGGAAGGATAGGCTTTATTAACTTATGCCTAAATTACCTTGGGATCTCTTTTTGGCTAAAAGTGAGGTGAAAATATTTATTTAAGTACATGAGTAAATCAAACCCTGCTGTATTGCATCAATCAGTCAGTGATGACACTATGACAAGAACTTTCCTCAAGACACTAAGAAAGATACATGTTAATTGTGTTACACAATAGTACCTTCTTTTTACTTTGTGATATACTAATTTAACAATGCTACCCATAATATAGGTTTTGGTGAGCAAAGAATCCTAGGTTCAGTCCTTGTGGTTCAAAGGTTAGTCTTAGGTACAAAAGGTTGGGAAAATGCTCAGACTGCACAAAACATACTAACTTGATGGAACGTTTCATTCCAAATGCCAGGTAGATTTGCGAAGTCTCTTTACCATGAGTTCTTTTCTTCCAGCTTGGCAAAATCTCATGTTAACTGATGAATTTTCACAAGCCCAGAATTCTCCTTTTAATTTTAAATTAAATGATGCACACTTTTCTCATGCAGAGTATTTGTTTGCCAACTAAATCTTGGTTACTGAACACACTCTGAAATGCAGTTGTATGGTAGGATAAATGGAAACATGTTTTCTGTTAAGCATTGAAATATAGTTTGATAAACAGCGTTCCCATCTTGACAATAAAGAACAGCACTGTCAAGATTTACATTTTTCTCCTCAGAAATCAATGTATTCTGTAGATTCCAAAACCGGCAAGGAAACAAAGCCATAAATCCTTTCTTTTCAATCCTCCCTTGGTTCCCTTTAACCCTTCTCCGGAAGAGGTCAGAATCATCCAGAAAGGTTAGCTAGAGTCTGAAGCCTCTGGACTAAAATATTTCTCTGATTAGAGCAAGGTTCCCCCCCCCCCACTTTCTACCCTAGTCAGGTTTCTATTCTCTTTATTATCACTGTTTTGAAAAATATTTCTTCAGCTCATCAGCTTTAATTCTCACAGCGGTTGTACAATTTATTCCTATCGTCTACAAAAGAAGACATTAGTTCATATGACAAACAGCAACCATATTGTTTCTATAATATTTATGCATTTTGAATAATTTTTTTCTCTAATAAACAAAGATATGTCCCTAATTATTACTTGTTACTTGTTCTACTGAACAGCTGATTATTTATTTTCCAACTATCTTTTCAATCTGCTAAGGCAAGTTATGTAAAGCATATTTTTATCTAGGACAAGTTCAGATATGTTTTGCTGCTATAGTATGCCTTGAATTCACACATTCCCATTCCTCCACCTTCCACTTTTGCACATCAGTTGAAAAAACCCCCAGAAAGCTTTTGTTGCTGATTTTACACTGCTGAACTCTGTGCATATATAGTAAGAACTGAAAATAAACTTCAGGCATACAATTATACATGTTCATGTGATCAGAACTCCTGAAGAACTAATCCCTTAGATCTCAGGAAATTTAAATAATAAACAAGTATGGATCACTACTAACATGGAATCTCTAAAACCCTGATACAGAACACATTACATTAATTTCCATGTTCAGGATGTCATAGGTACATCTATGCCTGCAAATTCTTTGAAAAGAATGAATAGAATTATGCATGATTCTATCCTCCCAAATAAAACAATAATATTCTTCAATGTTTTGTGAACTCTTTATTGCTCATTTATGAAATGTTCAATAAAATCAATAAACCAGAAAAAGAAGTCCAAAATCTTGACCTGCTAAAAGTGGTTCTGTGATTTATATTATACTACTCAAAGTGCATTATGTAGTTTTAATCCTATTCATGTTAATCATGATAATATTATGCTGGTATAGTCATTTGAGTATTTTGCAGAGTACATCTATAATTGGACCATCTGAGACTACCTCTCCAGTAATATGGCAAAGAAAACTATTGATATAGATGTTAGTACAATTTAAGTTCAGGGTCAAGTTTCATAAAGTATCTTTAGGCCCAGCGTTTGGAGAATATAGATTTGAGATTGACTGTCATATTTGAGTGATGTTTACATTTAAAATGCTGCCTATTACAGTCTCAATTTTTCCCAAACAGTGATGCTTCTAAAACAAAAATAAATCCTATGGCATGGCAATGCTTCTGAAGTTTTGTGGGAGACAAGAAGCCATAGGATAAATAAGCTTATGAATATCTCAGAATATGCATTCTTATACCACTGTTCATTTCCAATTAAACTAGAATGTTGTTGATAAGAACTTTGCTTAATTTAATGGAACACACTATCCTAGTTAACTGATTGTAATGGTATGTGGGAGTGACCTTGAGGGAGGAGGAGAAGAGATGCTGCCTAGGGAATGATCAGATAAAAGGGAGAGGAGCCCGCAGCTGCATAATGGGAAAAGAAATACACTTAAAAAGGATCCGCCCTAACATATCAGGGTGTTAAAAGTGACGGTGGGAGATTTGTATTTTCAGACTTTCAAGATTCTGTTACTGTAGCCTTACAGTAAAGTAGAATTAGCTCATCTGGTCATGTTTCCTATCTGGTTTACCTAGGAGGGCTGAAAATACAAATCTCCCGCCATCACTTTTAACAGCCTGATACATTAGGGCAGATACTTTTAAAGTTTCTTTCTTTGCCCTTTATCTGATCATTCCCTAGGCAGCATCTCTTCCCCTCTTCCCTCAAGGTCACTCCCACATACCATTACACCGATTGAAGCAAAATCTCCCATTTCCCTTCTGTACACACACACACACCCTTAAATAACAAAACGATGGGGGAAACTATGAGTTCTTTTAATGATTATTGGCTGCTGTTCCAAACTGAGTGTTTTTTTAAGTCATTAAATATAGCTACAAAGGCTTGTTTCAAAATGTAGATTAAACCAGGCAATATCAAAGTAACAGCATTACAGTGCATTTGCTCTATGAATTAAACAAAGCTGCTTTTTGAATAATAAAACACAAAAGACTGCTTTCCTTAATTTAATTTAACATGCTGCAAAGTAATTAACAACTAAATCTGTAGCTGGCCATTATACTGTTCAGACATCCAAGTTTCTAGTTCAGCACACTTTACTGTAGTTTCTGGTTTCAGTGAAAACATTCTATTTATTCACATAGCTAGAATAAAAGAAACAAAATACTAACATCAAAAATCTAATTTTACTGAAAGCAATTAAAATTTCTATGTGCACCAATAACTTGATTCCCTCCTACCATAAAATATTATGGACAATATGGACAATGAAGCTAAAACATTCCAGTGTTAAAGAATATTTGTAAAGTTGGATTTTAATGATAATAATCACCAAGAGATTTTGCTGCACGTTAGCATATATCACTTTTTGCCTATATTACTAGAGAAACAGAGAGTACCAACTGTTTAATGACATACAATAGATACCAAATGATTCCTAAGCAGTTCCCTTCTTGTTCTTAGCTCACTGAATTTTTAAGGCTAGGATGAGAAACCTGCAGCCCTCCAATTTCCAATAGTTCCATCCAGCAAGACAGTGGATAACTGGTTATCCCTGCTCACCTTAAAGCAATATTCTAAATAATCTCTTTCTCTCTCTCCCTTTCACTTCTGCACATAGACGCAAACATATTCAGTGTACTGATATTACCTTTGGAAGACAATCTTACTCGGCTACGAGTGATCGCCAATGATTCAGTGTACAAAAAAGTTGCCATTCTGCTTTTAGACACAATTTCAATTTGATCCCATATTAATCTTTAAGAATAACTATGTCTGACTATCTGTATTAAATGGCAGAAAGTGAGCTCTTTGGCAGAAAGTGAGCTCATCAAAGCATAGGAACTATCTCTTATAGACCGGTATATTTGAATTTTTTCCCCACAGGTAATTTACCTGTGATTTGAGGGAGTCTTTATATTGCTGATAACAACAAAAGAAATAGTTGAAATAAAACAAAGAATGGCCAGATGTTGCAAATGATTGCAGAAATCACTGCTGCAAAGCCATGATGCCTTTGAAGATTAGCATGAAGATTAGATGTTACTTAGAAAGTGCTATTTATCCAGTCAATTATAGCCCTCTTTGTAGTGCCCAGATAGGGACTCTTTTGTTTCTTTCCATTCTTGTTAAGTTACCTTTTGCTCTTGCTTCATTTCCATTTCATGGAAATGAGGCAAGTACAGTTACCTCTCTCCAATGTTCATTTTAGTTTTTTGTCATTATTCTTTCCAACTCAACAGACTGTTGGAAAGAAATTATGCACAGCAGACCAAGACCTGGGATTCTCTAAGGATGGGTCAGCTGATGCTCTGAGCATGAGTATGTCATCATGTAAATGACATGACTTCAGTGCTAACATTTGACCAGTACAATACGGGTAGCATTTCATAATAACATCACTGTAATCCTGTTGTTATTTTCAAATCATTATGGCTTGTAGAACGGTACCCAGGTTTTTGTGGCAGGAGAAGCTGGAGACAGAAATATCAAATCTGGAAAATGGGCTAGAGCTGGCTGGGGGTTGGAGAGAGAGACACAGAGAGAGAGAGAGAGATGGAGAGGAACTCAGGAAAAAAATATTCCAATGCACTTCGTTGGGAGAGGCACTTTGACAGCAGCTTGAATCCTGCCAACTCTGCATTCTATGGCTTTGCTCTCCTCCTTCCAAGTCATGTTACCATGAACTATTATTAAGAGGTTGAAAAATAATTCAGAAGCCATTTGCTGCATACTTTTACTAATTATTTGCTGTTTCTGCTTCTAATGGAATTCTCTTAGCCTGGGAATGCATATAGATGACTACAAAATATTCCAGAACAACAAAAGATGGGCATTCCAGTCAAATCTTCTAAACAGGTAGCCAGATTCCCCTTAAATCAAGAGAGAGTTAGAAAGAAGATCAAAGGCATCAAGGAAGACCAGCCTTAACATACTCACTGAGATAAGGGGGACTAAAATACAAATCTAGTTTCCAAGATTCTGCAACCTAATCCATATTTTTCATGCAATGAACCCAATTAATCAAAGTTTGTGAGAATCTAGCTTTCTTGGTTACTATTATGGAGGGACACCACTGGAAGGAGGGAAGGCAATGTGTGAACACTTCTATGTTTCTATGTAAGAGAGTATTCCCTGTGAGAGAAAAGGGTTTGTATATCCAAATGGGGGAATCGGTGCCAGATTCACTTCTCTTCTAAGAACATTCTTCACTGCATCATATTCGTCCCTCTACAGCCATGCAATGCTTCCAACTTCATTTAACACTGTCAATCTCTTATCTGTATCCCAGACATGGTTGTCTAATGTGCTTTATAAAAACCTTTTGGCTTTTCCGTGTCCTATTTAGCCCCTAGTCCACGGTTGGCACTAAATAAATGTCAAGTCAAAATAGTAATACTCAGTTTCCTAAGACACTAATTATAGCAGAATGGAAGAAAGTTTCATGCTGCTAAAGAGTAGGGTCAGTAGCTTTGCCAAATGTAAGGCAATCCAAGGAGGCCATGGCTCTTCCAAATGTTCCAGTGGAAGAGAAAGTTATGAGTCACACTCAAATCAAAGGAGCCCTTCCCTTTCCCTTTAAATATCAGTCATTGAAAGTTCCCATTACCTTCCCTGCAACTCTTTGATGGGAGAAGCTGCTCCCAGCAATCTTCCTTAATGCTCGTAAAGAAGCAAATGGCACACTGTTTTAAATTATTATACATAATATATTGTTAAAGGTAAAAGGTAAAGGTTCCCCCCGCACATTTGTGCAGTCGTGTCCGACTCTAGGGGCTGGTGCTCATCTCCGTTTGTTAGCCGAAGAGCCAGCATTGTCCGAAGACGCTTCCACAGTCATGTGGCCGCATGACGCGCGTGGAACGCTGTTACCTACCCACCAAAGTGGTACCTATTGACCTACTTGCATTTGCATGCTTTCGAATTGCTAGGTTGGCAAGAGCTGGAGCTAGTGCGGGAGCTCACTCCGCACGCAGGGCTAGGGATTCGAACCTCCGAACTTGCGATCTTCCGATCGACAAGCCTGGCGTCTTACCCGCTGAGCCACCACTCCTTATTTATTTATTACACTGTAATAAAATATTATATAGTTTATGACATGGCATATTGTTTTGCACAATAATTCTGTGACTTACCGGACCAAAAGCATTGCTGTCAAAGCTGTGCCCGTGATGATCGCCTTCTACCCATATATGGCCATGTGGAATTTTCACATACTTCTTTTTATAGCCTATGGTTCTAAAGACAAATGGAGATGGAGAGTTAATTGTGCAAAAAAGCAAAACAAAAAACAAAACCCCACACTTTAGCCACAGTCTTAATGTGTACTGATCCTTTTTTTGCACGCTGATCCCTTTATAAATAAAAATCATAAAATCATAAACATCAAAGCAGCTCCTTTGTTTTTTCTCAGCCTTCTCTTCCCCGCAAAATCCAGTTGACAAGTACAACCATGCCCACTTGAAAACTGTCATTTACATTTCTGAATACCAAGGTGCAGGATCCAGGATCTTCCATAGATAGTATTCTTTGCCATTAAATTGTGCTGGCTGGCAGTTTTGGATGTTTCGTTCAAAAATTATTGGAGATTCTTCAAAAGTACAGCTAAGCTAATGGATTTCTCCCTTTAAATGTGTTCAGGATGATTCCAGTACTGCCTTTTTTTTCTTGATAAGAAGCAGAGAGTTTTTAAAAAGGAGATTAACAACCTCAGTGTTGTATTCTAGTGATGGCTAGAGTTTTAATAATCCCTACTCATTTTCAAAGATAGGCAAGATATAATTGGGGGAACCTTGTTGGGAGAGAAGAAGTTATATAAATAGTTCAAGAGTAACATTTGGCGGAAGGCTTGTTGTGAACCAAAGCCTCAGCATGATATCAGGAAACATACTTCTACTGCAGTGACCACTGTTTGAAAGAGACAGATCTGAAATCACAATAACCACATGGGACAATTTTGTTCCTGGAACGTTATTTTAACATTATTTTCCATAACAAATACATGGGGGGGGGAGAGAATACAAATCCCAATTCTGTAAAACTTAGTGTAGATATAGGTGCTTTGATAACACTTGATTTTCAAAAGCTGGGGAAAGTTGCATACACACTAACTAGTTCTAGGCATCATGGGAATACACTTACATCAGTGGTGTAAGGTTTCAGATTCTATGTTCCAATAAAGACCCCTCAATGCAAGCGTTGCAGATAGAGTTTTAATCAGGAATCAAGCAATCCAAAACAGTTTCAAAGATCTGAGTGCCTGTTCCCGCCAAACCGGTTCGTTTTATTGATTCCTCCCCCCACTGTCAGTCTTTCGGCAGTGATGTCAGTTTCAGCCATCGGCACGCCCTGCCCCACACCTCCGTCTCGCTCAGGGCTCTCCTTGTGGATTTTGGTTGATGGGTGCTAACGATCGGCTGTCTGGTTTTCCCTTCCCCATTGTCTTTTGAAACTGGATGCAATCATGTATTCTCTGGCATATGTGACCTCCCCCCAGTTTCTCCATGGAAGGTTCTGTTCCAGGGCCTTACAAGTGGTTCATACCTGTGGTTTGCATTCTCTTATGGATAGAAATAAAACAGAATCATAATTTCTGATGAAGTCAAAAGGGATTCTAAAGAGGTTACTGGTAAAAGGTACGCCCCCCCCGCCATACACATGTGAGCTGCATTCACTACCAAATCTATGAGATTCCCCCCCCCCCCCCCACATGTGAACTGCTTAAAGTGCCCTTGTAGGAAAACATTCACAGCAAGCTGAATTGACCCTGAGTGGCGACAGGGAGAGGAATCAGACAGGGACCAGTGGCCCAGTAAACCAAACTGTTCCTATTCACCGACCATATTTCAGAAATAGTATAGCTGCCATGCTGACCTAGTAGGAAGAGATAAATAATAATAAGGTCACCCCGATGGGTTTATCAAAAACATTCCAACATTATGCTGTCATTTACACTGTGTCTGCCTTTTTTCTTTGTCTTGCCTTTGAAATATAGTAGGCCTAGGGTGTGTAAGCTATGGTTCTGCCTTTGCTCAGGGCTGCTCAGCAAAGTGCCAATGCTTTGCTGGGAGCCCAGTGTACACTGTTTTATTATTTGCATGCCTATAACATTATTATGCATCTTCTAAGTGATTTGGCTGCTTTAGTTGAGCCACTACACTTATTTTTGTATTCGGCTGAAATTATAACAAGCTATCACTCAGCCAGAAAGACTCACATTAAGAATGGTTTGGAAAGAAGAAAAATAACAAAGACACCGAAATTGACAAAAGACCATACACTGTCCTTCCTCCTTCCTTCGCCTTTCAAGAAAGGACCATGTAATTAGGCAACCCATTCAATACAAAATATCCTTAAGCTATTTGTCCTGTATATGTGTGCTTGCGGAATTCACACAAGGCACATTCTATTCTAAAAAAAAAACCCCTTCCATTTAGCAGTGGGAGCAAAAAGTAAAATAAAATAAAATCAAGGTTTATTTTATCATGCGCCACTTACGCTACTGAGAAGTTAAAATTTGCCAAAGCAGATTACAGATCGATTACTTTCTTCTGATGTTGTAGGTTATTTTGTTTTAAATTTTTACAGTAATTTTTGTCTTGGGTTACTTTGCCACAAAAATCAATACAATCATTTGTGCATGAGGACTGAGCTGCAAACTTAAGAAATCCACATTTAGTTAATTATTGTGGCATGTGTTTAATTAATGCTGCAAAAATGTTTCTGGTTTTACTCAGATGAGCAAAAAGGAGATGTAGGCATCCTCCATGGTCTTCTTATTGACTATGTGTTAACAGTGGCACAGCTCCTTCTGAAAAGAAAATCAATCAGTGACTTGTTGACATTTCTGCTTTCTTACACAAGTCACAGCAAAACTGAATACCCAGTATGTGGTGTTAAAAGAAGATCTTCTCATTGAGATGGTAAATCAGCATCTGAGCTCTGTCTTCAGAGAAAATTAAATATTGACTTCCAGTGGGGACATGGCGGACTGAACAGCTGTGCCCGTGGGCTCCGCAGGCAGAACTGACAACGTGGCAGTTTTTTCAGGCTCAGGCAGGTTTTTCCTGAAGCCCAGGAGTGTTTTTCTGGACAAAGAAAACACTCGGAATCATCCCATCTGTGCTCCAGAACGGCGACTTGCAGCCAGAGGATTGCAAACAGTGTTTGCGTTAATCTGGTAAGAGCCGCCGGGAGGCTGGGACGTCACCATTTCCAAGCCACGCTGTAGCCTTAAAGGGACACTAAGACCAGCCACCCCATTTCTAAATCACCCAATTTATATATTTTAAAGTTTATGTACCCTAAGAGAGTGTGGTGGATTCTGGCGCTGCCCCTGGTTCCCAGGGAGGGAATGCATTTCAGGCAGATAAGAGGATTCACAGTCCAGACACTGTTGCTGGGAAAGTTAAGAGGTTCAAGGTAGCTCCGCCCTAGAGCCTCCCAGGTTATTTACCCTTAGGTTAGTTAGAGTAGCTTTAGTCTGGAAAGATTCTGTCTGTATGTTGAAAGCAATAAAGAACTAGAGTTTGGAATACACTGACTCGACTTGTTCTTGGGCTGGCCCTGACAGAGAGGATTTCTACAGCAAGGAGAAGCAAGCTCTCTTGGTGCTTATCGTTATTTTTGGGATTATTTTTTTTAAAAAATTCTTTTTAAGTTTTGGATTTTGCTTTCCATCCAATTATTAAGGAGGGTTGAGAATACGAAATCGTCTCCCTGTTATTATTTTTGTATTAAATTTGAAGATTTTACTATTTTCGTACAAGTTGAATCTGTTGTTCTGAACTTTTAGCTTTATGCTGCTACTTTCCCTGGGGAGCTGCCTGTTATCATACTGTACTTTCATTTGTGTAAACACGTTTCAGAATTTACGTATTAACTCCTACTTTTGCTAGTCAAGTACCTACGCCATAATCTACCACGTGAACCATGGAGGATTTCAAGCAAACTTTCTTGGATTTCTATTGTGAGCTGAAACAGATTCTTTTTGGTTCCTGTCAAGCTATTATGCAAGATATTTGGGACATTGTAGAGAACATTAGTTCTAAAATGTGTCATCTGGTTGGGGATGTCATGGAAGAAATTGAAGAGCTTAACAATGATAGAAATATCTCTTCCAACAGCGAAATTGAAGTTTCTGTTGAAATGCCAGACAACAATCAGATAGTCGACATGAAGAAATTAAAGGGTCAGAATGAATTGCAAGCTATACAGTAAGTGAGATAGACTTTCTGATTGAATGTTATGGAAAAGAAGGAATTGTTATCTACGGGAGGTTTTCTGCTGAGAAGTCAGTTTTTAAAGGGGGCAGTTGGGCTGTCTGATTTCTTTATGAAAAATGCTTTGTGGGTATTGTGGAGTTATGTAAATGCTCTGGTTTGTTTTGAAGCGGAGTAAGAGTTTAAGAATATTTATCTGGATTGCTTTTAGGGCTTGTTTGACTTCATTTCTCCTTAATGATTTGGATTAAGTTTAATAAGATATAATAATAAATGCTTGGTTTTAGGCTTAATATGATTAAGATTATTATAATTATTGTATTATTAACTATAATGGCAGAGAATTTATATGCTTTTTAGTTTGATCTCTATTATAGTAGACAGAAATGTATAGAATAGTAGTAGGAAGGAAATAATTAAATAAATGTTATCTTGGGGGTGAGTTGATTAGGAGGTTTATATTCCTTTTTTTTCTTTTAATATAAGGGGAAGGAGCAAATGTATTTAGTAATTTTTATAATGTGCTTATAGAATGATTTATAGAAATAAATGTGATTTTCGTTTAATTTAGAGAAAGAGATTGATTATGGACAATTGTTCTATTCTTGCTGTTAAAAGTCGGAAGTCACCTCTTTATGTAACCTTTAATTTTTTTTTTCTCTTTCTGTGTTTTCACACTTTTTTAGTTTTTTTTAATTTTCTTTTTGTAGCTTTTTGCTTTTTTGTAGTTTTTATCTTTGTTCTAAATCTAATAAAAATTCTTATATATATAAAAAAGAAAATTAAATAATCACATACGTACGCTCATATACACATATACACAAATACCATTTCCAGTTTAACTAAGTCACAATATATTAAAAATCTAGCAGGTAAGGGACTTTCTGTTTTTCCTAGTCTACTAGCTTTCCATATGTAGAACATCTGTGAGTATATAAATAACATCAGGCTTGACTGTTCTGAAAGGGTAGAACTGAAACATAAGTTTACAATTTCAGTAGTCATACAGAAACCTGTTGTACTTGGTAGTGGATGTCATTCTCTATCTGCACAGTTCTAAATTAAGTCTTTTTACCAACAGACCTCAAGAGAAAATTGCTCATTTGTCCTCTCACATAAGAACCATTAACTAAATCATAGCTTTCCAAACTGTGTGTCGCGACACTTTAGTGTGTCGCAACACACAGTTTAGTGTGTCGCGAAGCAGCGGCACGGGGGTGTGCGCGACGGTGGTGGTGTGCACGGCGGTGGCAGCAACAGCGGCAGCAGCATGCCATCAGCACTTCCGCATTTTAGCTGCCACCGCACGCCCCTCCCACACCGCCGCCGTGCACGCCCTCCCACGCCGCCGCCGCTGCCGCCGTTGGTGTGTCACCAACGGCGGCAGTATGGAAACCACTGAACTAAATGGTACAACCAAATGCTCCAACATATATGGTCAATGTTCTTCCACAATAATGTACATTGTCATACAATTACAATGCAGGAAAATATGAAAACACTGATCCTGCAGAAGGGAAAAATAGGTATTAAAAATGATCTGTCTTTAAAACACAGAGAGAAACAAACATTTATGTAGGATATAAAACTTGAAAGGCAGTCCTATACTGCAAAAATGCGTACTATTTAGTGTGCATTGTGCTACCTCTTGTACTGTCTTCCTCCTTTCTTAATTTCCTTCTCTAGCTATAGATTCTTGTTCTTCCATTTTTATCAGTGTCATTAAAATATTGGCCATACCATATCAAATGCTCGTCCAAAGGGAATTATGACTGAGGATTCTAACCTTGCAAACTTTAAGACAGGTCTGATTCTATTATGCTTGGGGTTGTGGCGCAGTCAGTGGCATAGGGAATATTGTGCAGGATGAATGGATTCTACTAAATATCAACATAATATTATAGAATATCAACATAATATAATAAAATAAAATATCAACATAACATAATAGAAGCTAATGCCCACAGTCAGCAAAGAAACTGAACTTGAAAAGAGGTTGGGTATTTTAGCAAAACACCAATCCAAAACATGCCTCCCAATCAACCATGAAGTATTATAGAAAGAAAGAGAAATGTTTTGAAATAGCCTTCCTAGTGGAGTCCTTGGTGCTCTCTGAGCTTGTTTGTTTTCTTGCAGACGTTTCATTGCCCAACTAGGCAACATCTTCAGTGCGAGCCTCGCACTGAAGATGTTGCTTAGTCAGGCAATGAAATGTCTGCAAGCAAACAAACAAGCTCAGAGAGCACCAAGGACTCCACAGTTCAACCCTGAGCTACAGATATTCTCTTTGATTGGAGCCTTCCCAGTCTCCACACTTGAATTTTTTTTCTTCCATCAGAACCAACCAAACCAGGACAGAATACATTTTAAGTATAAGTTAAACACAACTATCTTAAAATGAATTAAAGTTTGCTAGAAGATGGTATGATTATTTATCACCTTGGTTAAGAGAGATGACTTGCACAAACAAAACAAAACAAAACAAAACAAAACTTTTGGAGAGCAATACAGTTTGTCATTTTTACGAGTGTTGAAATGTAATTTCCTTAAAACAACTTACTGAAAAACCACTACAACTCAAAAGATGGATACCTGTGCCCACTTTAATGTTTTTATGTCTCAGGTGATTTAAAAGTTAACAGATGCACTTATGCTTATCTTTTACTAGGGGATAATTTCTGTCTTGATATGTAGAAATTACCTCTGTCTGGTATACTAGCCACCTGTTCACATAAGAAGAGAAATTTCCATTTTTAGGACCAGCTGTGTGTGCCAACATGACTAACTGGGATCTGATATAATGAATGAGATATGATTAATCTTGACTTGACCTTGGGAAAAATAAAACTAGAAAATCTAGATGTCCTGAAACCTTTATATGCCATCTGGAGGACAGATGAGCGTAAATGATTCAATTGCTTCTGTGAGAACATAATAAGACAAAGACAGGTATTCAGTAAAAAAATTAAAATAAAGTATAATATGAGAGGATTTAAATGCATAATGAATAGAATCCACATATAAATCTGTTGAATTCAGTCCCATTATGAAGATTTCCAGCACTTTCATTATTAAAATCCTTATTTTTCTTCAATTTCAGTAGATGTTTCCAAATGCTATCCTCATGTTTATTTTTATGCATTTGTTTATCTGAAACAATTATATTCTAAAAAAACAAACAAGACACCTCAAGAAAAATAATAAAACAAAAACTATACATTAATGTATTAAAACCACCACTTTTGCAAGTATTCAAGTGCAGAAAGAATTGTAAAAAATAATGACCTGAGAGTAATAGTTGTAAGGGTTGAAAATAACTAAAGAAAAGGAAAAATGATTGAAGCTTGAACATACCCCTAAAAAAGAATTGACAATAGACCAAAAAGGAGGGTGTTCATTTATAAAACAACTTCCAAAACATGGATGCAAAAACTTATTTTGCTTAGATTGAAAGCAGTGTTGAGCTGGAAGCTCTGCCTTTTGTACATACATGTGATTTCATGAGGCATGTATAAATGGGTGGAGTTGTGTCACGATGTCACAATACTGCTTTTGTCATCCTGTCCCTTCTCCAGATGTCTCTACTCCAAAATTTTATTAACCAAGCCTGTTTCTGGGAAGCCCAAAGAAACCGAAAGGAGTCCTTCTTATATCCCAATCTGAAACTATTCTGAGTTTTAAAGGTCACTGCAACCACTTTGAACTGTGCCTAGAAACAAACTGGAAGCTAATGTAATTGTTTGGTAAGGGTGCTCCATTCTCATTTGTTCTTCTCATCTTCTCATCATGTTGTTTTATAAAGTTCAGATGTCTAGTTGCTTATGTACAGTAAATATATATGTCAGAAGCTGTCTTGCAAATTTCATCCTAAAAATAGTCTCTATCTCTTTTACCTTTGCTAAAATCTGCATCCTCTTGCACAGCCTCCCTGCCAGCTGCTGTCTCTATTTGCTGAAATCCAAACTAAATCCCTAGCAAGCTAACTTCTCTCTGTGAGTGCATGATTGGCCTGGAGCAGGACCACAATCTTCTTTGATTAATATATCATAGACTTAAATTAAATTTGTTTAAAACACACACACAGAGACACAAAATCAACATTCACACTAGGGTAGTAGCTTTATAAAGACCAACAAATAGCACAAGGATCTATGCAAGCTTGCAGTTTCTCCATCTTACCTGATTAATAGTTGTGAGAAAATTCAAAAGCTGACATTCTTTTTTGTGACATTTTGATTGTCTTAACCAAAGCATTGCTTTGTAATGAATGTTGGACTTTCTTCTCATGCACCATAATTCTGTCTTTACCAATCAAAGGGAATTCTGTCTTTGCTTTTCAAAACAAATGTTGCTTTCATATTACATTTTATAATACATTGTATTATATTTACTGTATGATAAACTAAATAATTGCAAATTATTTAAAAGAGAATCCTTACCTTTGAAACCTTTACCTTTATTTTTTTGTTTATTTGTTTAGTGCCTTCAAGTCCATCTGGACTCCTGGAGATTTCATGCAGTTTTCCTGGCAACATTAAGGAAATGGTTTGCCATTACCTTCTTTTATGATATTTTAAACTTCCCAATCTAGTGATGGGAGAGTGTGACTGGCCCAAAGTCACCAGAAGGTTCCTATGCCTAGGGGAAGACTAGAATGCAGGTATGCCCACTCCTAGTCTTGTACCTTAATCACCATAAAGGTAAAGGTAAAGGTTCCGCCCGCACATTTGTGCAGTCGTGTCTGACTCTAGGGCCCATGCTCATCTCCGTTTATTAGCCGAAGAGCCAGCGTTGTCCAAAGACGCTTCCACGGTCATACCAAACTGGATACTCCCTGTGTCAGACCAAATACTCAAATCATCATCATCATCATCATCATCATCCTGCCTTTATATTTGGTCAACTCAAGGTGGTGAACATACCCAATGCTCCTGCCTCCTATTTTCCCAACAACAACCCTGTGAGGTGGGTTGGGCTGAGAGAGAGTGACTGGCCCAAAGTCACCCAGCCAGCTTTCAGGCCTAAGGGAGGGCTAGAACTCACAGCCTTCTGGTTTCAAGGCCAGCACCTTAACCACTACACCAAACTGGCTCCACTGATTGGCCTTTTACGCCAACTAAGCATAAACAAATCACACATTCATAAAGTTTTTGGGGATCAAAACAGGTATTAGTACACTGTTCTTAAAATTTACTTTTAGCACCTGTTTTAACACCTGCTTTACTTAGAAAAAAACATAAAAAGAAAAATTACGTGGGAAATATAATGACTTCTTTGATATACATCTGTTTTGATTATATCCATTTTTCTTTGCTCAAATGCAGAGAACCTTTGCACAACACTGTGCACTATTTAATGACTACACTCTGCTTGTATGAATTTGGATGCACATCATCAAAGCAGCAGATTGTGTCTGATTGCATGCTGGCAGAGCTATACCTCTGATGATGAAGGCATTCAGAATTCCTAAAACACTCTGGACTAGACAGATAGGAAAAGGAGACATGAAAGATAAAGAAGTGCCCAGCCCCTCTCTTACCTTAAAACAAATGTGAAAACATCTTGTTTAACATGGTAATGTGCAAAACTGAATAATCCATTTCAGCAAAAGTGAGTAACAGGGGCGGACATCTAAGCACTTCATGATGTTATATCCTTCAATTTCTCCAGAATTGCTAGCAAGACTATTTAACCAAGAAATAATAGCAAGATCTAACCAAGTGCAATAGCATTTGGTAACAGCAGTTGGTGACAAAGAAATACAAAGAAATACGAGGTAGTCCTCGTTTAGCGACCGTTCGCAGTTATGGTGGTGATGAAAAAGTAACTTTGCGACCAATCCTCGTGTTTATGACCTTTGCAGGTCTGTAAAGCAAAGGAAAGCTGAAGTAAAATCATAAGCATGGTCATGGTTTCACTTAGCGACTGCTTTCTTAACAATCGAGTTGCCGGTCCCAATTGTGGTCTCTAAATGAGGACTACCTGTACTTAGGGCTGGGCTGCAAGGACTGCAACGGAGCACCTTTAGTTCTGGGAGCTGATGTTAAAGGCCACTGTTTTGACTCCCCAAATGCTTGTCAGCACTCTATAACTGTCTTCACCAGTGCCAGCCTTGATCTGATAGTGCTCCCTCCATCTGGTGTGGCAACCAGAAAATGCCTTGCTTCCCCATTGCTATCCTCAATGCATGCTGTGAGGTTACCATGGTGAGTAAAAAATGAAATAAACAGCTGCTGAGAGGTGCAGCTGCTAAGCTGATAATTTTAAAGAGAAAATTGAAAGGGTGCTGGTGTCACAGAACCCAAGCCTTACTGAGGAGGATGCAAAGCCAAAGATTAGGGACATAAAACAAGGCAAGTTCCTATCAATGAGAAACTGCCCTTCACCATGTTCCACAGAGCTACAGATTTCCAGTTCTTCCTGTGCCTCAGCCAATCTGGAAATAAACTGGGTCAGTTGCCCAATGCAGATAATGGCATGACAACACAGGCATGTAGCATTGATATGCTACATATCCCTGCTCCCCTTGGGGGAGTTGGGCGGTGATAAATCCAATAAATAAAATAAATAAATAAATATGGGAGCACCAAACTCCCATGTGAAAATGCTGAGGGCCATAAGCACTGTCAATATTACAGATAAAGCCTCTGCAATATCTTTCTGTACACATACTTCAGTGAATCCAAAGAAAAGCCCATTATTTTTTTTCTATTTACCTGTAATTCCATTTTCTTCCCCTTTATCTGATGCAAGAGTTCCTTCTCACCAAATAAAATGATTTTTTTTTAAATTATCCAAACATCACAACAGCTTTATTTATTTATTTATTTTCTTTAACATATTTCTGTGGCCGCCCATTTACAAAAGGGACTCTGGGTGGCGAACAGATAAAAACGAACAAAATCACAATTCATAACATAAGAAGCAGCAAAATGAGGCTCCCCTCTCAGAAAAAATCTCACCAACAACAGATATATCTATACCCATATCATAGCTCCATTAGCAGCCTAGCCCCAGTGCTTGGGGGAATAGCCAGGTCTTCATGGCTTTCTGGAAGACCAGCAGTGTCTGGGTCATCCATATTTCACAGGGGAGGCTGTTCCACAAGACAGACACCATGATAGAGAAGGCATACTTCCACTGACCCGCCAAGTGACATTGGTTCATTGATGGCACCCGGAGCATACCTACTCTGGCCAATCTGGTGGGATAGGCAGAAAGCATTGGGAAGAAGCAGTCCCACAAGTAACCTCACCATGTAGGGCTTTAAAGATGACAGCCAGCACCCTGAATTGCACTCGGAAGCCTACTGAGAGCTAGTGCCATTCACAACCAGCAGTGTAACTGGGCATACTGTGGAGTGTCCAATACTGTCTGTGCTTCTGCATTCTGGACCAGCTGAAGATTCTGAATGTTCTTCAAGGGCAGGTCCATGAAGAGTTAATTGCTGATGGTCTGGGGCAGAGATGTACAGATGCCCCTGCCCAAAGATTTCATGTAGATGTTAAATTAGAAGTAGGGAGAGAATGGCATCCTACAAAGCAGAGGCCAAAGGCTGGATCTCTCCCCTCCTACCACCACCAACCAGAACAGACCTTGGAAGAAGGAGGAGAACCACCAAAGAACAGTTCCTATCACCCCCAATCCTCTCAGTTGGGCCAGAAGGATACCATGATTGGAAGCTGGTGAGAGATCAAGGATCACAAGGATGGATACACTACTCCCATCCCAGGCCCACCAGAGGTCATCCACAAGTGTGATCAATGCCATCTATCAATACTATATCCCAGTCTGAAACCCGACTGCAACAAGCCCAGATTATCTACTTCCTCCAGAGCCCTTTAGAGCTGCAAGCCTACAACTTTCTCAACAACCTTCCCCAGAAAGTGAAGCTTTTAGACTGGACAAAAATTGTCCAGGACTACTCAAGGGATGCCTCTTGAAGAGAGGGGAAGGCCATCACTTTTTAAAGACAGGTGGAACTACCCCCTTCCCACAAAAAGGCATTCCCAAGGACCCTGTCCACTTCCTTGGTAGTGGACTCAGCTCAGATAACTGGACAAGTCTGGACCCTTATCATCTCCACAGGACCAGCACAGTTAGAGGGAAGCTCTGAGCAAAACTGAGTAACTTTATCCGACAGATCCCTGGCCTAACATAATCCTTACCTAATATAATCTTTACAGAGGCCCTGCAAGGGGTCCCTGGATCCTTTCTTACTATAGCTATTACACAAGTTCACTGTTGTTGCCTAAAGGTTATAAAAGGTTGGTGATAACTGCTCTGATATATATGTATTTAGACCATATATGCTTTAGGTGGGGAGACCTACTGATAGGAATATTTTGTATGCTTAATAAGCATTTGCTCAAACATGAGGCGAAGAACTGCAATCATACAATTGTGTGGGTTCTCTGTAAGATGACCCCACATTCAGTGTCTCTGGGTTGAGTATCATGTGTAATTACTTAATTTTTAAAATGTATTTGTTTAGGTGCATTATTTCTTTGTGCCTTTACATCTGATCCTTCTTCAACTATGGCATTCAAGTTGGTGTCTTTGAAATTCCTAGATGATCTCATTACAGGCAATGCCTACTCACAAATTTAACTAATTTAAGTGAAATGTCTTCATCACATGCCACCAAGCCCAATGCACATAGAAAGACCAACCAAGCAATGTGTAAAATTCAGTCTTTAGATTTTACAGTTTAAGTATTCATGCACTATCTGTAGCTTGAATCATGTCAACTGGATTTCTATTTTCTCAGTGGAAACGTTTCTCTCCTTATCCAAGGAGCTTCTTCAGTCTGAGCAAAGTTAGTAAGGGAATCCTAAATATGTTTCTAGGTAGCTGTTACCTACACACAGTTACACACAGTTACACACAGCTATCTAGAAACATATTTAGGATTCCCTTACTAACTTTGCTCAGACTGAAGAAGCTCCTTGGATAAGGAGCGAAACGTTTCCACTGAGAAAATAGAAATCCAGTTGACATGATTCAAGCTACAGACAATTCTACCTGGATGACTGAGAACCTTCATAGACATATTCATGCACTAATTTTGTAAAAGTAAGCCTCTATAAGTAAACAGAATAAGAATGACAAAACAGGGTGGACTGGGTGAGCATGATTCCAATGCTCTCTCCATATACAATTAACATGTATCAAAGGGCAGGTTTTTTTTCTAATGTGCAGAACAGTTCAGACCACAAAGTCAAAAAGCAAAAGGAATATCAGTTAGGCTATATCCCAATTTACTAGGATACTAATAATCTAACAGTCGAATTACAAGCCAAATAGAGCAATAAATGATAATTACAAGTATCTTATATGATGGCAATTTTACTAATAGGAAACAGTATGTACAATTAGTCAAATTCATCATCTCAAAACCCTAGAGGTTGTACATGCCATTTCCCATACTTTGTGGAAACATATTGGAATGACAATATTGTAATCAGAGTAAGCAGGTGTACAAGAATCTCGGCCAAATTTCCATTACAGCTCAAGTTGTTCATTTTTCTTTCTGCACGAACACTGAGCCAAGCCAAAACATTCTACAGCAAGATTATATTCCTGCCCCCCTCCGCATTTCCTGATTTACTATTTAATGCTAGGAAGACATGACAATCTAAGCAAGGCAAACAAAAAGTGGGAGAAGTGCTGGAAAAAAATGTAACGAATCTAGGTTCAAATAATTTCCTACAGCGATGGGAGCGTGTAAGCTAGCTAGCTATGGATATCTGCAGGGGAGACAAGTGGAGGCAAGGGATGCATGTGCATCATTATGCATAAACTGTAACTGACACAAGTTACATAATTCCATCATTTCCATGATGATGTCATGATGCATGTGATGTCACAGTTATATGTTTATGAAGTTAGGCTCAGTATTTTCAGTGTTTATGTTTGGACAGCTGTAGGGGGATTTAGATCATGCGAATTGTCAATGAAAATATATAATCTGAACTAATGAAGACACAGCAAATTGATCATTTATTTTCTTATCCATAAAGAACGCATAAAGGCAAAACTACAGAAAATATTCCCAAATTAACAGTTAAGTGGGGACATGGGGATGGTGGTGGTGGTGCTGGAATACTCAGCTTCAGCACTGCAGTTCTCTTGATACCGATCAGACACTGGGACATATCTGCATTTGTGCTGGAAGAACACCCCCCCATAATTTCAATACAAATAGCATGAACAGGGAACAAGCCAAATCAAGACTGCATTAAGGGATAAAGGATAAAGTCTTCCTCTGCCATGCTAAGCTTGCATTTAAAAGCCATACACAAATGGTCCATCTAACTTCTATGCCATCAGTCAAATGTCTGAAAGAATCTACACATGTAAAAGTTTTGAATATATGATTTTTATATAATTGGGAGTGCTACAAAAGGCAAGGTTTCTGAGATTTCCTCTGTATTCTCAGAGGTAAATTGCGGACAACTGTACAAGTGGAGACCCCATTAAGATCTTCTGTTTCAATAGGCCCAGAGACCAAAACCCACTTCTGCCCCAGCATAAATTCAATGCACATGGATTAGCAGACAAGAGACAGGGAGAGAGAGCGCCAAAGTACAGAAGCATAATTTTAAAATTCTAGTGATAGATCAATAGGCACAAAGAGGTTCATAAAAACATTAAACAATTAAGAATAGTCCATCATAGGATGTAAAGAGAGTTTTCAAAACTAAAATCTGTCTAAAGAAAACTCATAAATTACAACTGGTTTATGGTCTGTGGAAATGTCAGTAACAAAAATGTTTTTAACCTGGAATCGTTTTGTTACACAGATATCTGAATCAAGCTTAGTACAAGCTTAATTCAAATTCTGATTTTGATGCAGGAACAATCAATTTTTTTAAGTTTAAACACCCTTCCATTTAAGAATGCCATTGTCTTAAAGTAAGATTTAACCTCAGGTTTAATAGCATTCATTCTTAATTCCTATTTGCCATTGATTTAAACTAGCTTTAAGAGAATTATTTAGCCTCAAATAGAATCATTACTTTTCATTTTGTCTATAAAACATTGATTGAATTACAATTTCTAATGTCCTTTTTATGAAAATGGTTTTGTCAATATTATTGCATTAACACAAGAAATCTGGTATTAGTATTTTCTTTATTAAGAGAAGCAAAATGATTTCAGTGTGGGAAATGTGTAATGAGATTTCTCATGAAGCTTCATTTTAAAGTGAAACCTGCAGTTTCCCTATGCTCTTTAAATCATTCTTTGTAAACTAACAGTATATACTGGCTAAGGAAATGTATAAATATCTACTGTAGATTGAAGAGAATAGGGCTGAAGATGAATCAGTCATAAACTGAGAAATACAACAGTGCTTCATGGAAGAATTGAATTGAGACAAATCAATTTAATTTATTCCTGCAAATACCACTGGCACAAACTCTGAATATTAGAAAACTGGCTAAAGGAGCCACAAAAAGGTACATTATGGATGTCTTATTATGTCCATGCAGATATTTAGCCTTCATTTAAATTAGCTATATAATAAACTATTACTGCACCTATGGAAGAACTGATGCTGGACTTGAAGAAACTGAATTCAAAACCTTAGTTTTTTACGCAATCTTAATCAAGTGACTGTTTCTCAGACTAAATAAACTTGCGGGGATTGCTGAGAGATAAAAGTGAAAGGGCATAATGTAAAAGTGTTATACAATTATATGCAACTTTTTTAAAATCAGGAATATAATTAATTAGCATTTTGTAGTACTTCCTTCAAAAATTTCCATTCCATACTAATTTGAGCATATTTTCTCAATCCCACAGGTAATGAACTTGCAGAGCAAAAATGTGGCCCATGTTCTTTTATTTCCTTTGAAATACAGGATTAATTTTTACTAAAAAATGCACAATAGACTGTGTATATGGAAACACCCCCAAATTTACATGCACATTGTGATTTTTTTAAAAAAACACACAAAAGATAGAGAAACAGGATGATATGAGCTGAAGAGTAGTAAATTGAAAAAATGAAGGGTAGATTTATCAATGTAGTTCATCAGGGGCTCCAACCTTTTCAGCCAGTGGGCACATTAGGAATATTGTCAAAGTTACCACATGTTTGAGAGGTTTTCCCAAATCACACAATATCCATACACCAGAAGGCAAACAAACCAATAGGTCCTAGGACCACTAGGATTATCATTTCATCTTCTGAGAATGTCTCTGGAGCTGAGGAACCAAAGATATACTTGAAAACACAAGTGATGCTAGAGGCCTATGCTCTGTTTTGCAGCATGGGACTTGTCTAGTGAGAGTCAGCAGGCATAAGGGCATGGCCTGAGCCCCATATTGGAAAACCAGAATCCATCTTCTAATCAATTTTGAATTATACATTTTTTTCAGCAACAGGTACAGAAGCAAAGTTGTTGCTTTACTTTGAAGCAAACAAAATATACTCCAATATTTATTTGTTAAAGTGAAATCACACCTTTCCTCCAGAAGCTCAAGGTAACAAAATTAGTAAAAAGGTAAAGGTAAAGGTTCCCCCCGCACATTTGTGCAGTCGTGTCCGACTCTAGTGGCCGGTGCTCATCTCCGTTTGTTAGCTGAAGAGCCAGCATTGTCCAAAGACGCTTCCACGGTCATGTGGCCAGTATGACGCATGTGGAACACTTCTAATTTCTGTTCCATCCACAATTATTTTGATGTTCCAAAGTAAGGAAGGGTAATACTTTTGCTTGGCTTTAGTTTGATAAAAATATTGGTAAGTATAAAGGTTACACAGATGTTGACAACTGTATATAAATATAAGGGGGGGGACTTATAATATGTAACACTCTATATACTGTAGATATGATGTCTAATTTAGGAGGAGAGGATGAATACCAAATACTCATTGTTTTTCTTATTGTTCACATAAATTCTTCATCAACCAACACTTTCCACCCTAATATATTCTATAGTTAACTGGATTCACAGAGTATATGTACTAAACCCTATGTCTAAATGGCTCAATTCAAATAATATTATTAAGCATGTGGTTTGAAACCATGGATTATGAATTATAACATCTGGATCTATGGCCTATGACTTAGTGCAATGTGTGAACCAAGCCAGAAAGAGACACAGGCATAAATGTATGGATTGAGGGGACTGATGAATAACTGATGATTTTCTTTGATTTTTGAGCATTGCCATAACTACCTGCAACTGCCTGAGGGCCTTAGAGTTGACTAATTATAGTTTACTAATTTTCAAAATGAATAAAAAAAAGCTTGGGTTTGTCTACGTATCTCTACCAATAGGTAGGGGGATAATGTAACTTTTTTATCCTAGTTGTGCATTCATTCCTACCATCCCACTGTTCCAGCCAAATTTAGGACCAATTTCTACACTGTATTAAAGTATAATTATCATGTTTTCCTCTTTCTTTTCTTAGTCTAGAGTGGAAGCAGGAACATGCAGCCCTCAAATAAGATGCAGTCCCTGGATTAATTTCATGCAGGGCTCACCCTAATTTCAAAACAACTCTGAAAGGAATCAGGTCAAAACTCTGAAAAGCAGTCTGTCCTAGCTTGCTGCATGCCATGGGGTAGAAGACAGAAAGGCAGAAGAGGTAGCAGAAAGTGAGAGAAAGGGAAAGGGAAATGAGAGGGTAAAAGAGGAGCCCCATCCACTTTTGGTTTATTTGCCTGCCCAAATAAACCATTTGCTGAGCCATACCCTTCCTTGACATGCTGAATCCAATAGTTTTTTCCCCCAAGGGAATGTGGTCCACAATACCTAATAAGATGCCTGTCCTTGCTCTAGGGACAGAACAATGACACAGTTTAGAATGGAATCTTAGCACAGAACTGGATGGGTCTTAATCCTATTCCTCACCACTTACAATCCCGATCTTACATATTGCCAAAATATGTTTCCCCCCCCCCCCAATGGATGACATAGATATGATCTAACGTGTCGTAAGAATGCTCTCTTGCAGGCTGAAGCACAGGGAAGCTGCCAGTCAGATGTCTTAAGTAGCCATAAGGAACAGACGGAGCACCAAAGCCTGTACAAATCCATGCTTTTCATTCCCAAAACAAAAACAAGAGGACACTAATTCTCAAAAGAAAAAAGACCACCAATTCCCATTTTAGATTCAGCCACTTTGAAAGGATAATATGCTTGCAGATTCCATAAAGAATAAAAAAGAGAATAGAACAAAAACCGTATTTCTCTATTGTACATATTCACTTCTAAACCCTAAATACCACACTGACAATAGCACATCTTGAATTTAACAATGCAATGCATCTGCTTACTATATTGTTGGAAAGCATTATAATCATATCACATCATTATCAATTCATATAGTGATTAGCTTGCTGATTTTATTTCCTTTACAATTCTGAAAACAACATAAATTGCTTCAGTACTTCTCAGCAGCGAATCTAGTCCTAATGGAGCCGTCTCCAAACATATATGTTGGACTTCAGCTCCCATTATTTCTTTGGCCATCTGGGAATTATGGGAGTTGAAGTTCAAAATAGCTAAAGGGCTCTAGATTGAGGAAGGCTGTGCTAGTGCATATAACTTCCTTTACTTGACCAAGATTATGCCAGTGTTATGTACTAGAAACCAGGAGAGTGAGAGTTCTAGTCCCGCCTTAGGCATGAAAGACAGCTGGGTGACCTTGGGCCAGTCACTCTCTCTCAGCCCAACTCACCTCACAGGGTTGTTGTTGTGGGGAAAATAGGAGGAGGAAGGAGTATTAGGTATGTTCACCGCTTTGAGTTATTTATAAAAATAATAAAGGCAGGATAGAAACTCAAATCAATCAATCAACCAAGCTCCCTACCTTTCCTTATTGGAAAATAAGTATGCAGCATCTTGATCTACTATGAACTATTATGTATAGGGAAGGGAAGTTTTAATCTTTTCACCCCAACAAATTTTCTAAAACAATTAATGCTTCTCATATAGCTGTTAAAGAAATGGAGAGTGGGGCCATCGCTGAGGCCAATGTAATGTTTGCATTTCTGTTTCTACTTGGATTACCTTCTATGAAAAGGTAGCATTAAAAAACAAAATAAATAAATTCTCAAAAGAACTATGTAATTGGACTGTGAGTTTCATGGCTAAGCAGGGATTCAGACAAGAATCCCTGCATAAGCCAAGTGAATTAAGTATTCTACCACACTATATTAAGCCTATATTAAAACTTATCAATCAGGCCATGATTCAAATATCCACGGACAGGTTTCAGATAATGTCACTGTTTCAGGACACACATGCATATTAGTATTATTCCCACACAAACGTGAAATGCATATCATCTTTGCAACAATTTAAGCAGTCTTTTCTTATCACAGAGGTAGTTGATCTTCTGTCAAGAAAATGCCAACGGTAGCCACGGCTAAAGGAACTGATGGATGCAAGCTGGATCAAAAGCAAGTGGGGCCTGCCATTTTCTCTCTTTTTAGCATCTCCCTTTCTCTCTCTTTTTCTCCTGGTACAGTCAACTGCCTTTCTTTTCTGTAGTCAGAAGTGATCATTCGTAAAAAGCTTTTGAAATTAGGCTGACAACCAGACTATGGAGGATACTAAAGGTGCTAGGACTGTCAATTATCTACCTGTATTAGCAGGTCACCAGTATCAGTTCCTTGGAACACTTCTTGGCCTCACACATGTTGTACTACATTCAGTCCCCCCAGTGTAACATCTCTTTGGTTTAGATTAGCCCATAATTATATGGTTCTATATGAAAGAGGAGAGTGCAAAAGCTGGCTTGAAACTCAACATTAAAAAAACCCAGATCATGGCATCTGGTCCCATCACTTCCTGGCAAATAGAAGGGGAAGAAATGGAAGCAGTGACAGATTTTATTTTCTTGGGCTCCAAGATCACCGCAGACGGTGACTGCAGCCATGAAATTAAAAGACGTTTGCTCCTTGGGAGGAAAGCTATGGCAAACCTAGACAGCATATTAAAAAGCAGAGACATCACCTTGCCGACAAAGGTCCGTATAGTTAAAGCTATGGTTTTCCCAGTAGTAATGTATGGCTGTGAGAGTTGGACCATAAGGAAGGCTGAGCGCCGAAGAATTGATGCTTTCGAACTGTGGTGCTGGAGAAGACTCTTAAGAGTCCCTTGGACTGCAAGGAGGTCAAACCAGTCAATCCTAAAGGAAATCAACCCTGACTGCTCATTGGAAGGACAGATGCTGAAGCTGAAGCTCAAATACTTTGGCCACCTAATGCGAAGAGAGGACTCACTGGAAAAGACCCTGATGCTGGGAAAGACTGAAGGCAAAAGGAGAAGGGGACGGCAGAGGATGAGATGGTTAGATAGCATCACCGATGTAACGAACATGAATTTGAGTAAACTCCGAGAGACAGTGGAGGACAGGAAGGCCTGGCGTGCTATGGTCTATGAGGTCACGAAGAGTCGGACACGACTAAACGACTGAACAACAACAACAAAAATTCTATATTTAACCAGGACTAAACATAAAGCTTAAAGAAGAGACTCAGTGTGGTGCAATGATAAGGAGCTGGACCAGGAATGGGGAGACCCAAGTTCTTGTCCTCACTTAAACAGAGACAACAGCTGGGTGATCTTGGGCCAGTCACATCTTCTGTCAGCCCTTTGAGTTATAAATAGAATACAATTAATAAATTAGAAGTGGACCCTGTAAGCAGGACAAATACTAAGAAAAACAACAATAAATATATATCTTTAAAAATTTGTAAGGAAAACCTTGAGGACCCCCCTCTCCCCAAACAGTGTGGTTTGTAATTATATCACAACAAGCTCTATTATCTTCCACTGGATCATGTTCATGTAGTGAATCCTGACAAATCAAACATAGTGCTTCATATGTACTAGAATCCTTCTCAGTCTTCCAAAAGAGCAATGACAAGAGGAACTGGGAAAGGAAAGATAAAGGCAGCAGTTCTACGTAACACACCTGACCTAACTAGATACACCATACCAAGATCAAAATATCCAGAATCATGGACCTCATCAACCTCTGCCTCACCACCTACTTTCAGTTTGATGGACAAATATACCAACAAATCAAAGGAACACCTATGGGATCACCACTCTCAGGACTCATAGCAGAGATAGTAATGCAACGCCTAGAAGGAATAGCACTCCCACACATACAACCCAAAGCATGGATCCGGTATGTAGATGACACCTTCGTCATAATAAAAAAGGATCAACTGGAGGAAACACATGAAACCATCAACAACATCTTCAAAGGAATAAAATTCACAAGGGAAGAAGAAAACAACAACACACTACCCTTCTTGGACATCCTCATTAGTAGAGGAAATGATGGCATTCTAGAAACACAAGTCTACTGGAAATCTACCCACACTAACCAAGTGCTCCACTACCAAAGCAATAACCCAACCTCCCACAAGAGGAGCTGTGTAAGAACACTATTCAGACGAGCACAAATGCACTGCAGCAACCCAGAACACCAGAAAAAGGAAATAGACCACTTATATAGCATCTTCCAGCAAAATGGATACCCACGCAACTTTATCAAAAAGTGCCTCACCACTCAACCCACCACAGCAAAACCAACAGAAGCTATGAAAAGGATTACATTGCCATACATCAGAAACATCTCAGAAACTACTAATAAACTGTTACAACCACACGGCATCACCATAGCACACAAGCCAACCAAAACCCTTCAGAACATCGTAAGTAAACCAAAAGACCCAGTAGCCCAAGAAGAAAAAACAGGAGTTATCTACAACATACAGTGTAAGGACTGTAACAGCCACTATGTAGGACAGACTAGCAGAAGACTAGCAGAACAGATCCACAAACACCAACTAGGAGTCAGAAGACATGATGAAAACTCCTTAATCTCACAACACATGGACAGACTTAACCATACTTTCAACTGGGAAACTGTGAGCATCTTAAACCAAGCCAAATCCAAAAATGCTAGAGAATTCCTGGAAGCTTGGCACTCAGACAAAGCAGCCATCAACAGACACATAGAGGTAAACAACATTTACATACCATTCATAAGAGACAATAGAAAAGCCAGAAGACCAGAACACCTCCTTGCCAGCAATCAACAACCAGATAGGCAAAGATTAACACCAAGATTAGCACCAGAGGAGCAATCAAACAACACAATACACCCTAATCAAGGAACTATTAACTCAGTCAATCAACCAAGCAGCAAACAACAACCCAATCAAGGAACTACCAAGGAGAGTACAACACCCCCACCAACACAGGCAGGACAAGCCAGGGTATATAAACAGAGAGCAAGTCCCACTCCCTTTTCGCACTGAAGATGTTGCCTAGCCTGGCAATGAAACGTCTGCAAGAAAACAAGAAGGCTCAGAGAGCACCAAGGACTCCACAGTTCAACCCTGAGCTACAAATATTCTCTTCGAAAGGAAAGATAAATTAGCATTTGAGATAGAAAGAGAGAAGTATCCATATCAAACTGGAACCTTGTGAATTTATGTAATTTATCTCTGTTTTTAAGCTGGTATTTCAGTATTTATATTCCAATCAACATTCACAATTTCAAAATATTAAAAATAGTATATCTTGTACTAAGGATCTATTCAAAACATTTACAAAATTTTGGGTTGGCATGTGGGTAACTTTTAGATTAGAGAAAAGAGACTGGACATTTAGCTGAATCTCTTGTGAAATAAAATATTTTTTTTCATAATATGAAAATGTTCCAAACACAGCAGAGAATTTTGTTACTTTGCATGTTAGATTTTGATAAGTGGCATCTGTAAATACTTCTAGATAACAAATGTCACAGGTGCTTATTCATGATTTCTTTACAGTTCTAATTAAAGTCATTAATGAAATGTTGGTATTGTCATGCCTGACACTTAATCTGAGGCAGAAACAGAGAGATCATAGTATACAACATCTGGTTCCAATTTCCAGCCAACTGTTTAAACATTTGGAACAGCTGTAGATACACAAATCCAGTTTTTTCTCCATCACATTCTATAATCCAGGTTGAGGTAGAAATGGGAAAGGACAAGAACACTCTTGTTTTGGACTGTTCCTACCACAAAAAAAATTCAATATGTAAATCTGACATCTTTCTTTGTTTAATGAAAGACATGAAAGAGTCTAGGGCAGGGCTTTCCAAAGTTTTCCCGCGGCGACACACCAACCGCCGTTGGTGTGTTGCCACTTGAAAACCCGGAATCGCTGATGATGATCAGTGCTTCCGGGTTGTGTGGCGACACACCAGACTGTGTGTGGTGACATACTTTTGTGTCGTGACACACAGTTTGGAAAGCTCTGGTCTAGGGACTGAGGTTTCTATACACAGTTGATACTCTCTTCAAATACAAATGTAAGCATTATTTATATTTATTCTATTTATTATTTGATATATTTGATAATGTATTAATTATTGTAACAATACCATTGGATGTTTTGCTATAAGCCCTTAGAGTCAGATGACTGAAGAAGCAGAAAAACATTTTAAATAAAGAAACAAATTATCATGTTCTGCTTCTTTCATATTCTCCCCTGAATACATGTAGTTTTGGATTAATAAATATGAGTATTGAAGATGAGAATAGGGTTAGAGAATCCTCCATTCAGGAAAAGATCTGTTCCACTGTCTTTGAAGGAATGTAGCCTCTTCTGATGGTATATTTCATAAAGTTGGAGCTTGTCCCAAACTATGACTGTTAAGCTTTTATGTTCTTTAGCATTTTGTAATTCCTTATAGTACAAAAGTAATAATGTATAAAATTTCAATGAGCTTTTTGCAAACATCTATCCTTTTGGTTCAGAGACTTAATAACATTTTTATAGGAGTACAGAAAGCCACTGTTATTCATGGGTTACTCCATTTGGATAAGTAAGGACTACTAATCTACTGTCATTTATTTCAGCTTTGCCTGTCTTTACAAAGTATCTATCTGTATTTAGTTTTCATTTTATTTATTAACTTTTACGGGATAGAATCTGGATTATTTTCCAGGTGATAAATATAAAGAATGTTTCAAAGTCATTTTCACAATAGCTCAACCAACAATAGTAAAAATAAAACATCCTTACAGTACTTCGCAAAGGTTAAGCAGAGAAGTCCTATAGCGCTGTAGCAGAACAACAAATAAGGACATGTACAGATTACTTCTTAAGAAAATTCTCTACTTAGATCTTCTCTTAGGATGTTCTGTCGAAATCACCTCACTGATTGTACAGGTAGTCCTTGGGTTGGGACCACTCATTCAGTGACCGTTCAAAGTTATGAAGGCAGTGAACGAAAGGGACTTACAACTGGTCCTTGGAGTTCCAACTGTTGCAGTGTCCCCGTGATCATGTGATCACAATCTGGGTGCTCTGTGTCCGGCTCGTGATTACAATGTTGCAACAAGCCATGATCATGTGATCATGATTTCCGACATTCCGACGCAAAGTCAATGGGGAAGCCAGCAGGAAGTTGTAAGTTGCTCCTGCTCCTGCCACTTTTTCACCTGCCTGCACCTGCCTGTGGCACCCCAACCCCCACGCATGCTCCAGAGCGCCTGCAGGTGGCACTCCTGCCCCCACTCCACAGCGCCAGGCCACAGCACCCCCCCACCCATAGCTCTCACCCACCGGCCTGCTTCCCTGGGACTCCCACCTCTTCCCACTTAATGACCCATCCAGTCTTGGGGTTACGACAGCAACCGGGACTGCAGGATTGCCATCGCTAAGTGATGCAGTCACGTGATGTCACGCTTTACGACTGCAGTGCTTAGCGACAGAAATTCCGGTCCCAATTGTCATCATATCCAGAGGACTACCTGTAGTAACTGTTTTTTAATCTTCTGACCTATATCTATCAAAATTAGTCCTGCATTTGCAGAACAATCTTTGAATTTGTGCACTTTTGAATTGAGAATTTAAAGAAATCACATGCCACAGTCAAAAATGCTGCTTAACCTAACAGGTTGCTGATACTTTCCTGGATTTAACTACTATTTGTTACTCCACTTGACCTTTTTGAATCATCCTGTTAGAAATCATTTGGACACATTCCAATATGGAACATTATTAAAGGGTAATTTAGCCTTTAGAGAAAGACAGGTGGGGAGAGACTTTACATGAAGCTGAACATTCTGAAATCTGGCAGCATTAATATTGCTTTCTTTCAACTCACCAGTGGGATGTTGCAGCCCCTAGTTAGAAATATATATTAATTGAGTCAGCTACAAAAAGAAACAAGCATTACCTTAAATATTAGACCTTCAACCAGTAGCCTCTCCATATTGAGTGAATTGATAGCTCTTGTGACTATCCCAGGCCTGGGAGAACCAGGCTTTAACAGTTTAAAAACAACCAGGTTTTTAACAGTTTCCTAAATGTCACAAGGCAGGTGGCTGAACTAACAGACTTGAGAACCCTCTCTACTTCCTTGGGAGTCACAGAGTGAAATTCACTCCAGATAACCCCACAAGACCGTGTCTTGGGCACTTCAACTGGACCTGTCCAGTCAGAATCCAATTGTGAGTGACTTTATCTGCTAAAAAGCAAGAATATTCCTCACAGCAGTCCTGAAAATGGTTCTGCTGCCCACCCTTCCTCAACAGGGCCCGGGTCACCTTAAACAAGCTACTGAGTGTCTGTTGGTAGATACAGTAAGGGTGGAGAAATAACAATGTTTCACCACCCTTACTACCTGCATGGAACACAAAACCAATCCAGGAACAAAGAAATTCACACAAGTTATTGTTCTGCTTTTTATAGGAGATACATTAGGAATAATCATGCAAATGCTGCATAGCTTTTTCTTTCTTTTTTGTAATTAAACACTTTAATCAAAATGTAAACCTGGGAGTAACAAAATGAACAAGAAACGACTTTACTTTAAAAGCAAAAGGAAATTTGTTTATGCACATCTTTCAAATTCTTCCATTATCAATGTGCAATGAACATAACAAATTAGCAGTACAACATATATCCTCCCCAAAGAGATGACAGAAGTTGGGAAGAATGGAGTTTAAGTATGGGATGATTCATTAGCAGAGAGCATACAGGAGGGTATTTTAATTGTTAAGAAGAAAAGAAAAGAAAATCACAATGCAAGTAACTGGTAATTTTAAAAAAAGTAGTGGTTTAAGTAAATATTGTTTGCCTGATTCATACTGAACGTGTAAGAACACAAAGTGCATGTGGGGTGGGTGGTAGGTAACATCAAAACAGTTCCAATCACTTGGGAAGAAGACAGGAAAATCTTTCCATATGTTTCAGAGTGGGAAGGTAGGGGTACAGGTCCTGCCATTATATAGGCTTTAAAAAAAAGGCATGCAGCTGTAAGAACCTCCATACAGCTCCCAACCATGTTACTATGTTTCCTACTCATGAGAACAATGCTATGTAGTGCATTCACATAGGCATCCTCATCACTAAAAGTGATGGGGGGACTTGGCCACCTCCAGATGCACTGAGGCTACAGTTTCCATGATTCCCAGCCAACAAGAGCAATCATTCTGGAAGTTATACCTCAATATATCTAGAGGAAGATTGAGGAAGGTTAAACTAAGGTAGTCATGATCCACCTAAGAAATATTTCTAATACTGCCAAAGGTGTCCCCGAGTGCAAGGTGAATTATTCTATGAACAGTATGTGAAGAAGTAGAAAAATACTTTTCAGCTGGCAGCATGTGAAGAAATGGGAGTGTATATGGTTTCTCCTCCTCCTCTCCATCATACATTTACTGGTTACACATATGAAAACATGAAAAAAATGCAATGAAAAAGAGTCAAGGTGTTAAATTTGACAATTAGAACGAAGAGTATAGATATATATATACTACTAGCATATAAAATACCAAACATGGCATTTCAATAATCCAAAACTACTGCACTGCTAGCAAATCCCTGCCATCCTCCACAAGTGCTTTATATGACAGTTCTTTTATATATCACAGTCCAGGAGCCCAATTCTCAACTAATCCACATTCACACATCATGGTAAATCTTACATACAGATTAAGAAAACAGAATTGTTGTGTTCACCTTTCTAGGGACATGCATAATGATTCTGAGCTCAGAAGAAACATTCTACTGGTTTTGATTTTTAATGAATCTCATGTGTTCTAAAAGTTTTGTTTCCAGGCTGGAGCAAAACACAGAACCTTGGAATGAAATTTGACCATTACAAGAAGAGGCATTTTAAGAAGTCTGATAATCGAAAATAACCTTGAAACGGGCCATTCCAATTCAAAATGGCCCATTCTCATTTGAAATGGATCGTTTTCAATTATTTCATATTTGAAACAAAATGGGCATGTTAGTTTGTTTTGAGGTCTGAACAAAATACTTGAGCCATCTTGAGTTTGTTCTAGTCAATCCAACTTTTTCATCAGAAAATTTTTTAGGGGATTATTTCATTAACCTGAAACAAACACATATCCTGTTTCACACATACCCTTATGTTATACCCAAATAAACCATATAATGGCTTAATGAGAGGGCTTGGTTTATACAACATACTAAATCACAAATCAGTCAACCAACCAATGATAATTTAGTCTAGTCTAGCATGTTGTGTAACCCAGCAACCGAGTAGCAAAATCTCAGGTGCCCAGTGATAAAACAGTGGTGGTACTTGGGAACTGAATTGTTGAAGAAGGTGAAAAGTCAGTTTTCCTGCATCTGAATGTGTTGCTGTTTTTAGCACCTGTCTACAGGCTTTTCCCATCTGCTTCTAACCATGGAATGAATATGCCCAAGCAACCTCTTTTTCCTGCCTTGTCATCATTTATTTATTTATTTATTTATTACATTTATATCCCGCCCATCTCCCCCACAAGGAGGGACCCTGGGCGGTCTTTGTCTTCAATTCATCCCCAACCCATACTTGAGGCAGCTTAAAGTCCTATTCCAGTATTAAAAAGGAAACAAGCTGTAGCAGTTTTGCTGAGAGTATAATCTGAAACACTACACCATCACCAGTAGCTGCAAGGGGAAGCAGAGTAACAAAAGCAGCATTGTGCCATAAGCCTTGCCCTTTCTGTACATGTTTCATGATGTTCCCTGCAGGTACAAAAGGGGCGGAGCTCGCAGCACAACAGCAGAATGCTTTCATCATTTTGACAAATGCAGCAAGATCCTGCAGATGCCCACATTCACCACTCTTTGGTTCATGTTGCGGTCAGGTAATCCCTACAGGGATGGGATTAACCAGGTATCGATGCCCACATTCACCACTCTTTGGTTCATGTTGCGGTCAGGTAATCCCTACAGGGATGGGATTAACCAGGTATCGATTAACCTTTTTTGGGGTGGTGTGCACATATTCCCTCTCTTTCAGCCTCTGGACACCATCTTTCAGGGGCATTCTGCTTTTACTAGCAGGAAAATTCAGTTATTTCATTAGTTTCTGTCCCTGAGCTTGCCAGACCTTCAAGCTGACCCCTGGCCCAGAGATCTGGATCACCTGAACAGAAGCTGATCAGTGCTTATAATGGAGGATTGCATGGTGAAGCATCATAGGGCAACTCTCCCTACCCCATTGGTGGTGGTTCAGGCAGTTTTTTCAACATGGGTGTAATGCTATTCCAGAAGAGTGCTACACATATGTTTAAAAGCAGTCTAAATAATTCCTGTCAGTATCTGCTAAAACATGCCTTGTCCCACAGCCCTAGCTCAAATCCCACATTAAGGAGAGTGATTGATAGATTTTTTTTTCCTGTTGGCTAGTGATATTTGGTGAAAAGCAGGGAAATAAGCTAGGGCAATAGCCTTAATGTGCTCTGTATACCATAAATAAGGACAGAACTAGTTGCTGGCATTTTGCTTTTGGCAGAATAGGGATTGCCAGTAGGGGCAATCAATGTTATGCCAGTATGGTTTTTGGCTGGTTCAAGGATTGGTGGATGAGTAATGAAGAAGGGCTCTATGATAGCTCTTCTCCCTTAAGGCTCAACTTTATTATTTTCTCACTTTGTTCCCTACAAGCCAGTCTAGCAGGCTGTTCTTGGTATTTTTTCCTCCATACTCCAACTAGTTTCCAGAAGTTGCATGCTTTAAATAGAAATCCCAGGTTTCTAGAATACAGGTTTACTAAATCAGTAATAATTTGTCTAACTTCATTGCAGTACACTTTACACAGGTAATCAAATACCTAAGTTACACAGCTATATAGGTCTTTTTTTCCTATGCCCAACCAGAGTGCTTCATTTAATGCCTCTGTTGTGGTCTATGTTTTGTTTTTATGTTGCTGGCCAGTAAGGTAATGCTCAAGATCTTGCAAGGTAGACTCCAGCAATTCATGGAGCGAGAATTGCCAGATGTACAAGCTGGGTTTAGAAAAGGCAGAGGAACTAGAGACCAAATTGCCAATATCCGCTGGATAATGGAGAAAGCCAGGGAGTTTCTTGTCTGCCTCCTGAGGAATCTGTATAATGACCAAGTAGCAACAGTAAGAACAGACCATGGAACAACGGACTGGTTTAAGATTGGGAAAGGAGTATGGCAGGGTTGTATACTCTCACCCTACCTATTCAACCTGTACGCAGAACACATCATGCGTATTTATTCAGAAGAGACTTGGATGATAGAGACCTAGATGCATAAGGAGTAACAGTGTAATCCTATGCGTATTTATTCAGAAGAGAGTCCCATCATGTTTAATTTTATAGCAAGATTTTATAGCGAGAACAGTCCTTTCCCCTTAAATAATCTTAGATAATTTTTGTGATACTGAAGGTTAATAGACACGTGCACTGAGCAACAGTTATAGTTGCCATGGGAACTATATTTTTTAATTTCATTACTTATGTACATAATTTGTTAAGTATAATGCTCTATTAACATCTCTTCAGCATAAAGAGACTACTGTTGCTGAATATTTGGAGTACACATTAATAACATACATTTTTTAAATAGTGGAAAATATCTGTTTCTCATTCCATCCTTTCTGTATTGTTTGATTAACATAGTTAGTAAAAAAGAAACACTTTATATACAGTATATAAAGGGGAAACAGGTCTGGATTAAAATCAGAAGAATGTGAACATTAAAGCAATACTTACTGTGTTATAACAAGAAGTATTTTGTGTCCAACATATCCTTCTCATATGAACCTACTGGAGGAATATATTGCCCAACGTACAGTGTTGCTTTGGGTGTCAATAGAGTAAAAACAGACAAAAAATTGACCCAATGACAAAAAATGGAATATGCCAATTGTCACTACACACAAGCACACACGCACACTAACCAAAAATTCAGAATTCCCAAAATGGGATTATACAGCTGAAAATAGAAAGCCTTTTATAGTTCATGTGCAGCATCATTAAGACATGTTTCTAAAAGCTTTTTTTCAAATGCAAATATAGGTGGTGAATAAATACACCCTGAAATGCAGAGAAAACTCACTCTCACACATATAAAGGAATATCAGCTCAATATAAAACAGGGAAAAAACTATTTTTTAAAAGGAACTTAGACAATGTAGGCAAAAAACAGCTATATATGAATTGTTTCTTAAGTTTCTAATACATATCAACATGATTTTTTTTCAATTTACAGCATGAAAAACAGTTCCTGTAGATTATTTAGCAAACTGAATAAAGGAAATACTGAATTTAATTATTGTCAATACTCTTTGTGACACCAGAAAATGAATACAAATGTATGTGTTATTTTTTACACTGCTGCAGCATTTGTTGTTGCCTAACAAATACTGTGTGTAACACACTCTCAATTGATAATTCTACAGATCCTTCAGCTAACTAGCCTTCCCAATGGGAATGACCAACATATCCATTTTAATTAAAATTATCATCAGATGAGTGCTTCTATGAAGACATATCAGCATCAGACCTTATTAGTCTCAGTAATTCAATTTGACAGATTAAAAAATTCAGAAGCTTGAGATGATTCTTCTCTATTACCTAACAATTTACTTGAAATATTAACATGCACAGTTGGTTCTTTACCATTGCCTGGTTTTCTCTGAATTTGAACATGGCTCATTGGAAGGACAGATACTGAAGCTGAAGCTCAAATACTCTGGCCACCTAATGCGAAGAGAGGACTCACTGGAAAAGACCCTGATGCTGGGAAAGACTGAAGTCAAAAGGAGAAGGGGACAGCAGAGGATGAGATGGTTAGATAGCATCACGATGTAATGAACATGAATTTCAGTAAACTCCGGGAGACAGTGGAGGACAGGAAGGCCTGGTGTGCTATGGTCCATGAGGTCATGAAGAGTTGGACACGACTAAATGACTGAACAACAAAAATGTTATTAACATGCTGCTCAATTCTTATTATTATTTATCCCACCTTTTTAACTCAAGGTGGCAAACATACCTAATACTCCTGCCTCCAATTTTCTACATGACAACAACCCTTTATGAAAAGTTGTGTTCCAACAGCAACATCAGGGTGGTGCTCCTCAAACCTTCATTATTTCTAAAAACCTTATCAACCAGAAGTTTCAAGTACCAAAAATCCATGAGAAATGTAATTGGCGATGTCTCCTGAAATCTCAGTATGAACCTAGAATCTCTAGCAAATTATGAATCTAACATATCTTTATGCTGATAAGGTGTAATAAAAGGTAGAAAGCCCCTCCCGCTTTGGAACCACCAACGTCCTGACAATAACAATTGAGTCACATAAAATGAAAGATTAGCAATTTGCATCCCTTTTATGACACACACTGCCTGAGGCAGCTGCTTTAGTCTGCGTAATAGTACAGCCAGAATTGGATGACAGTAGCTGGAAAGAAGTTCTGAGATAAGAAAAGGAAAAGGGACTTGAAGGCAAATGGGAGGAAAGCTGATTAATGAAAAGGCTGGGTAGATTTTTGACAAGTAAGCATCTGAAATATGCCAGGGTTTTCTGAAATTTCAGAGCATTCTAGAAAAAGTCTTATCTGAAAATATTAGAAAGAATAAACTAATATTTAGGAAACCAATTTTTGTGCCTGAAAGAAATATTTAAAAATGCTTTATAATGATTCAGAATATTGCTCTATCTATTCAGCATCACCTTTACTGACTGAAAGTCTACGGGCATTTAATATTTTTCAGCTGTAGCTAAGCCATGGGCTAGATAAATTTGTAAGACTGTGCATATAAAGCACACAATTTATCTTTAGGGCAGTGATTTTCAAGCTCCTTTATGGATCAGCAATGATCTGTGGAAGGCCACCAGGTGGTCTACTGTATCCTCTCCGGATTCACTGGCTAGAACCTGTTCACCAGCTCAGCTGGCCACCTCACAACATTCACCACCAGAGCACCATCAATTGACAAGCAGAGATGCTTACTAATTCAGTCTTTGACTTCCCCACATTCACTATCAATTAACGGTAGAGAGCCACTTGCTGTCTCAGGCTGTTGCTTTCCCATGTTCGCCAAGAGTCAACTACCCAGATCAGAACTGCTTGACAACTTAGATCCCTTCCTTCCTTCCTTCCTTCCTTCCTTCCTTCCTTCCTTCCTTCCTTCCTTCCTTCCTTCCTTCCTTCCAACTCAGCCCACCTCCTCTTCATGTTCATAGCCAGTCAGCTGGCAAGGCTGTAGTAACTCACTAATTTATCTTCTGCCTTCATCACTACTTATCTGACCCATAAAATGGATCACTGGCTGAAAATTGATGTGTACAAGTGATAATACACCATAGGAGTACTAAATTTAATGAGACTGATAATGAAGAATTTTAGACCTAGTGTAGCTACTTACTCTGCCCTTCTCCATGAATAGAAAATAGGAAAATAAGTATCTAAAAATGGGATTTCATTTACTTGAAGATCCGCTTGCCTTAGTTCTTGTCTAGTAGCTTTGTGCTATTTTTATCTCATAGGGCACATAAAATAATTCAAGTGGCAAATAAATATTTAATTTTGGATTATATATTATAGCAGAATGTTTATTTTTAAAATGCTGTTGAAAATAGAGGGGCTGAAAATGCAACTATAAGCATGATCTTATTCACTCAGACACAAGCTTTCACACTCTTAAGAGTAAAAAATGTAGGGAGGGGTTGTTTAATTAAACGTTTTCCAAACATCTATTTAATGGTCCATGATTACAGAAAGGTTGATAAACACTGCTGTCAGAGTACCGTAACATGTGGAAGACCATAGAGTGTTCTGTATTTCTTTACTGATATATAATGGTCTTTGATATTCTTTGCTGTCAACTAGTGATTTTCTAGATGTTTACAATCCAGCTGTGGTAGCCCTATTTACCGTTAAATGAGAATTAGATTGGACGTTGATTTGGAGGTTTATATATTTTTTTCTTTTTTCTTTTTTCTTTTAATATAAGGGGAAGGAGCAATTGTATTTAGTGATTTTTATAATGTACTAATGGAATGATTTATAGAAATAATGTGATCTTGGTTTGATATAGAGCAAGGGATTGATTATGGAAATTGCTGTATATTCTTGTTGTTGAAAGTCGGAAGTCACCTCTTTATGTAATTTTTAAAATTCTTTTTTCTTTTGTTTCACACTTTTTAGTTTTTTCTTTTTGTAGTTTTTTTTCTTTTTGGTAGTTTTTATCTTTGTTTCAAACTTAATAAAATTCTTATTAAAAAGAGAATTAGATTGGGACAGTGCAGGAAGAAAATAATCTAATGGAAGGTCGTTTTCACAATTACATATTTTACAAAAAAAATATGTAATTTAACTGCTTTTCAGCCAGAAAAAAGGGAGAAAATCCTACCTCTCATTGATTTTTTTTTAATAAATTTTATTGAATTTTAAAATACATATTAAAAGTTGAAACAGAAAAAAGAAATAGAAATACAAAGTAAGAAAAAAGTAAAGAAAAAGTGAAGTCAAAAAATAATAAACAAAGGAAACATAGAAAATAGATGTCCTCCAATCTATCCTTGAACTTTAAATACAATATTTAACTGTAAATGTTAGTCCTTCATACAATACACAGGAACATTTCTTTATCATATACTCTTTAATTTCTATAATCCAATCTTCTGATCTTCATATAAGTTTCACCTTTCTTGTTATCTTCCAATAGTCCATCTTTAGTTTCCACTCCTTGAAGTAATAGTTAAATGTTCATTGCTGCATCAGTTTAATATTTTTATTCGCTCCTTCCATTTTTATATCTATATTTGTATCTTCAATAAAATCCAATTAGTATAACAAATAAAAGCCTTATTTACTTCTAATTCTAATAAAATACTATATATTTTATTCATATTATGACTATATATTCCACTAATACATAACCTAACATATTACATAACATAATACATAATATACCAATTCTTATAGTGTTCATACATTCATATTCATACATAATATTGTAAAAATATGTCATCCTGTCATAATATAATTCTAATTCCACCTCATCATCCCATTATCTTCTTACATCTATCTATCTCTCCCTCTCCCTCTCCCTCTCCCTCTCCCTCTCCCTCTCTCTCCATAAAGGAAAAATCTATCTATAATTTCCACTCCTTGGGATAATGTCCATTTAAACTGGAAAACTGGATACATAACCTAACATAACACATAACCTAACACATACTAGGCCAATTCTTATAATATTCATACATACATATTCATACATACAATTATAGAAATATGTCATCTTATAAAAAAGTTGGTATTACATTTTATGTGTTTATACAATTTCTCATATCAGCTTTATTCCATATCAAATCCAAATCTATTTTCATTAACCTTGTGTCCCACATATCATTTTCCTGTTTAAGTTATGCCAAAGTCACAGTATTCAACTTGTTTTGTACTATAGCTTATATAGGATGACAAAATATTTTTCTTAGCCTTTCCCAGTATTTCACAATGGTTATCAATTTGCACATTGAAATCTTCCTGTCTCAGCTGCAACAATGTGTTTAGACCCAAATTGTAATATATAACTTGTTCAAAGAACCCCCTCTTGTATTGTATCAAAATCTTCTTCTGTACCAAGGTATTTGAAATCCTTTCTTCCTGTTTCTCTGCTGCCTCGAAAAATTTTTTTTCCATATCTAAATCTTTTTTTTGTGTCTTTTGAATCTGAACCTGAGGCTCCAAATCTATTAACATAGATTCTAATGATTTTTTAATTTCTGAAAGAATTTCATTAAATTCTTTTTTTAAATCTCAAAGTACTGTTAGAAAAGCCATTTCTCATCCACCACCCCCTCCTTCAGGCTGCGTAGCCAGTCGTTCTAGACAAAACAATGTGCTTTTCCCAGAGAAGGAGTGGTCAGATGATCTGTTTTATCTATTCAGTAAAAAATAAAAAGATGAAAAATTCCAATAATCCCAAAATTAAAAGAAGAAATAATATTCCAAACAGTTTATAAGAAAAAGAAAGGATAAATGTCAATCAGTATAAAAAAAATGAAACAAATTCATCAGTATTTAGTCCAATAAAATATATTTAAGAGATATAAAAAAAGGAGTTTCTTGTACTTCCAGGTAGAGCAAAATCCACACTAAAAAGTTAGAAAGGTAAAAAAAAAAATGCAAATGTTTCATTATACTTCCATTATAAAATCCATCATGTTTCCACCATGATTATTATTATAGCAAAGAAAACACAAAATTTGCCAACATTTATATACAAAGTCCAAGGATAGATCTTAGATGATAAACAATTAATTTTAAAAAACTAAAAAGTTAATGTGATAATCTAAAAGTCGTCTTTAGCTCTAACTTACTTCCCCTCATGAGAGCAATGCTGTAATTCAGTCGTCTCACCATTCCAGCCTCTCACTTTCTCCGCGGTGGAAAAACAACAGAAAAAGCGGAGGGAAACAATTCCAACGACCTTGTGATTAATCTTCCGATTCTCCCCTCTCCGGGGAAACATTCCAGTGATCTTATCTTACCAATAGATCACTGCAAATAGGGGGAAGCAGGCCAGGCATTCAGGAGTCTGAAATACTCTGACCTACCGAGCTGCCAGTCCGACTTGGAGTCCCCCTACCTCTCATTGATTTTTGATGCCATTAACCAAAATACCAAATTGATTGTTTCCTTCCATGTTTTTTGGAAGCCTGTTAGTGTTTTGGTTTACGCTCAGCCAAAATCAACACTTGGTATTATTCAAATACATAATATTTGTTTGGAACAAAATGTTATTAAAGCCAAGTAGAAAAGCAGAGAATAAAATAAGTACCAATCGAAGAGAATATTTGTAGCTCAGGGTTGAACTGTGGATAAAATAAGTATTATCCTGCACGTATTCTAGGGTTTTTCTTGTACAATACAAATACTCCACTCTCCAGAGATAAGTTCATTGGGAAACAGCAGGCATACCTGGATGTCTTTTCCATTCATGTGCTGGACTCTTTTTGTAAGCTAGTGAAAAAGTCTGCAAAGGAGCTGAACAGACTATGCATATATTAAGTTCTGTTCTTTTCAATTTTATTATAAATGCACAGAATGTAGAACTCGATCTCAGAACTCCTCATAAAATATGAGCTATACCTCTCCATCCAATCTTTATTTGATTACTACCAAAATAAGATTAATAGCCTCATCCACAACTCAGTTATGCACTTAAAGTAACAATGATGTAAATCTCTCAGGTTACGGATTGACCTATACCTAGCCTATTACTTCTTAAGGTCTCAGCAAAGTTAAGTCGTGAAAGAATAAAGCAAGAGAACAAAATTTAGTATGGAACAAAGAAATGTGATTCATAGAACAAGTCTTGTTAACATTCCTGTTGCAGAAAGAAAGAACCGAATCCTTAATACAATGAGGATATAAGTCTCACTGCCAAAAGCCTAGTGGAATATTGTGGTCTTTAACACCTTATGCAAAGCAAGATGGGGGGCTTCCACTACCTCAGGGAACAACACATTCGATAATGTGGGGCTGCCCCTGTGAAGCCATAGCTCTGGGGCCCCATTCCTTTCATTGCACTGCTAATCTCTCAGGATGAATTTACAGAATGGGCTATATCTGGGTAAGAGCTAGAAGCCCCTAGTTGAAACTGGTCCCTACTGGATTTATGTGGGCATTATCTTATTGACATTATCTTATTGTGAAGATTGTTTTGTGCTTCTATTGTAGTTTGCTTCAGACTTCCTGGATTTGGGAGCACAAGTATAGTATAGTATAGTATAGTATAGTATAGCATAGCATAGCATAGCATAGCATAGCATAGCATAGCATAGCATAGCATAGCATAGCATAGCATAGCATAGCATTCCATTCCATTCCATTCCATTCCATTCCATTCCATTCCATTCCATTCCATTCCATTCCATTCCAATTATATATTATCATTCCAAATGAGAATTTTCTGGGTGGATTACAAGTGACTTAAAACAGTAAAATATTAAAACAGTCTAAACAGCAGAATATACTAGTAAATAATGCTACACACACATACACACACACACACACACTCACACACACTTTATCCTGATGTAAGCAGGTACTTAAAACTAATTATAAAGCGTATTTTAGAACTAATTAAAGTGATTAGACAGAATACAATTAAAACTAATTATAAAATATATTTTCTCTTGCAGTCCTGGCAGTGAAACTTTCAAACAAACTATTTTTTCCTTTGACTTCACTGGAAGAATGAAAATGAAACAAAGTCATATATACTCATCTAAATTATTTATATAATACGATAAGGTAATGGAATATAGAGTTCCATATTCTTTTGGAGGAACAAGAAAGCCAGAGATTCTGGACAGGATGCAGGAAAAGACAAGCAAGAGAGCTGATCATGGGAGTATCTTCAGGTAAGGGTGTGGCTTGAAAAGAAGGGAGAGGGCATGGAGAAAGAAATGTGGCCTGAGAAAATCTCTTAAGCCCAAAGCCCAATGTTTTTGTTTTATGACATGAAGTGGACATAACCTTCAGTTACTGTGTATTTCTGCATAATCAAAATATTTGTTATTGGAAAGTTACAAGGCAAGAACACTTATGTATCAGTTCTAACAATATTTCAGAGACAAATTTATTTATTGTGGTCCCATTGTAATTTCTAAGGACAAATAATGGCTTTGTGGTAGCTTCCATGGTCCAAGCTATGTCCTGCCTTGAAAGTCCCTTTCTTCAGAATATGATCAAAGCGCTTCAGAATTTCTCAGTTCTTAATAAACTTAATTTAAGATTAGAGGAAATGAGCAATAGCTGTTTAAGAATCTGGTGTTTGTATGTTTGCATCAATTTGATTTAAACACTTGGTAAGAGTTAGCACATACTCAAAACAAAATATTAACTTGACCACCCCTAAAAGCTACAACTAATTCAATAACCTTCAAATGGTACTTGTTCCACTGAATATTAAACTGGTCAACCACAACAGATGCCTTGACGAAGCCAAAACCAATTTAGGTCCTTTAGAGGACAATTAATCACAGTATAGTGACTTTTATGTGAATTTTCTCTCATAAACATGCTTACCATTCCAGGAAAAGCTGAAATGGATAATTGGAAGATAGCTCTCAAGCAGCAAATTTTGTAAATGGAAAAACTAAAATCACCTACAAACGGTGTTGCACAAGAAGTGCAGCCAATACTGGCAACATACAAAACAAAAGAGGGTAATTAAAAATAATAATAAAACAGATATATGAATATATGCTAGAATTTACAATTTTCACAGATATTTGAAGGAAAACCTTAGTGGAAGTGGTAATATGAAAACGTGAATAAAATACAATGGATATTTTCTTTAAAAAAAGAGTACAAATTAAATGACATTCTGCTTAGTAGCAAATACTGTTTTTATGAAGTAACAGTCAAAAGGTGTCATTTGTTTTGTTTTGTTCTATCATATCAAGGCAAATTTTCAGAGCTTTCTTCCTCCAAAGAAACTAGAACACCAAGAGTAACATAAAACAAAAAGTAGTAATTACATGGTATTTTTAATTATGATATAACTCTGCAAAATGGGGTGAAGATCAGATTATGCTACGATTCTTAGCACAAATCCATACAAAATGTCCTATCATATATGAGGGGAAAAAATGTCAGCTTGAATTAAAACCCCACTTTAAATAAGAATGCATTGTATTTACAAAATACAATGGCAGTGGCAACTCCAGAGGATTCTGGATGAAACAGATTATCTAGACCCCTTCCAGTCAGGTTTCAGACTGGGATATGGGACGGAGACCGCATTGGTCGCGCTTATGGATGATCTCTGGCGAGAGCGGGATGGAGGGAGTGCGTCCATCCTGGCTCTCTTAGATCTCTCAGCGGCTTTCGATACCATCGACCACGGTATACTTTTGGGGCGGCTCAGGGAGTTGAGGGTGGGCGGCGTAGTTTTGCGCTGGTTCGCCTCCTTCCTCCGGGGCCGTTCTCAGTCGGTGTTGATAGGGGAGGAGAGGGCTGACCCGCGACCCCTGACTTGCGGGGTGCCGCAGGGGTCGGTTCTCTCTCCTCTCCTATTCAACATCTACATGAAGCCGCTGGGCGAGATCATCCGTCACCATGGGATGAGGTATCACCAATATGCTGATGATACCCAGTTATACATCTCCATCCTGGGTGAAGTAGGTGATGCGGTAGATGCCTTATCTCAGTGTCTGGAGGCTGTGGGGGTCTGGATGGGGAACAACAGCTGAACCCTGATAAGACGGAGTGGCTGTGGATTGATGGCCCCCCTAAATCCAGGAAGTTGTCATCTTTGGTTCTGGGTGGGGTTGCACTACCTCACTCGGACCCAGTGCGGAACCTGGGGGTCCTCCTGGACTCGCGACTCCTGCTCGAAGAGCAGGTGGCAGTCGTGGCCAGTAGGGCCTTTGCACAGCTGCAAGTTGTGTGCCAGTTACGCCATTTCCTGGATCGGGAGGCCCTCCAAACAGTCACTCATGCCCTTGTCATCTCCCGTATAGACTACTGTAACGCGCTCTACATGGGGCTACCCTTGAAGAGTATCCGGAAGCTTCAGCTGGTACAGAATGCGACGGCGCGAGCAGTTATGAGTGCCAGGAGATTGGCACATGTAACACCTCTGCTTTGCGAGCTGCATTGGTTGCCAGTTTGCTTCCGGGTCCAATTCAAGGTGTTGGTGATTACCTTTAAAGCCCTATATGGCATAGGGCCAGGATACCTGAGGGACCGTCTCGTCCCGATAACGTCGGCCCGCCCCACCCGTGCATGCAGGGAGGGCATGCTCCGGACCCCCTCAACAAGAGAATTCCATCTAGCGGGGTCCAGGAGGCGTGCCTTCTCTGCGAAAGCGCCCGCCTTATGGAACATCTTGCCCCAGAGGTGAGACTGGCCCCTTCACTTCTGGCCTTTCAGAAGGCCCTTAAGACCTGGCTCTGCCACCAGGCCTGGGACAACAGAGGCGATAGTGCCTCCTGGGGTTGGCTGGCCCCGTAGCAATAGGATCTGTGCTACGATTCCCTACCCATCTTTGGATTTTATTTATTATATTGGTTGTATTATAGATATTTTAAATTGTATAGTTTTTAAATTTTAATTGTTGTAACCTGCCCAGAGTCCCTTGCATGGGAGATGGGCTGGGAATAAATTGGAATAAATAAATAAATAAAAAATAAATAAAAATCCAAATACACATTTTACGCAATACACGGACACAAATTTGACACCACCAAAGTTTGGGGTTAAGGATGCATTATACTTCAGCCAACTCCCCCCTCCCCACAAGTCCTGCTGTTCTGCCTCATCGTGGTGGGGAGTGTTCCTGGGAGGAATGAGCAAGGAGTGCCAGAAGTGTATGCCAAGAGTCTATGTTCCTAGCAGGCTCAACCAAGGCATGAAGGCTATCCAAACTATAATGGTGCAATATAGGAAGATGATGGAGGCAGATGATCACTTTAGTGACAAAGGAATCAATTCACACTGTGCAGGAGAAGGCAATGGTAAGCCATTCCTGTATTTTTACCAAGTAAACTACATTGATAGAAAATATAAAATAAAATATAAAATGATTGACAATATAATGCCAGATGATGGTCTCCTCAGGTCAGATGGCATTCAACATGCTACTGAGGAACAACTGAGGATCTTTCAGAGGTCTAATGGTGTTTATGACATCCAACCACTGATGCAGAAGAAGAGGAGGTTGATAAGTTTTATGATCTAGTTCAATTTGAAATTGACAGAACATGCAAAAAAGATGTGCTGCTTGTGATTGGAGACTGGAATGCCAATGTTGGAAACATGAAAGAGGAAAATGTAGTTAGATTGTATGGCTTGGAAACCCAAATGAAGCAGGAAAATGATTATTTCCAAAATTGTTGAGCTTTACAACATTGCCACCAAATATGGAAAAATGACCCATCCTGATTGTTACATTTCCAACTATTTTTAGACAATGAACTTTCCATTTAAGCAATCAAACTGGAATAATACGCCTGTGATAAAACATTTTATACCAATTTTCTCTAATATTCTGCATAAATTTAATCATATAGTCTTTAACTTGTTTGGTTTTTGATTCATACTTCACTAACAATTTATAAATAAGGCCCAGCAAATTCTACAGACTTTATGTTATAAGGTTTTCAAATTCAGTGAAGACTTTAAGTGGTCCTCATTGTTTTTACAGTTCCTTTAAAATGATACTGCTTATTCGAAGATATAAAAACTAGTCAGGTATTTCTGACCTTTTAAACAGTATCAAAAGATGTTATATTTGTCTAATTAAATAATCAGAGCTTGCAGTCTATATGATCTGTTGTCTCTACACTGAGCTCTGTGCTTTCCCCTTCATGAAAATAAATATTCATAATGCTTGGCTGGCAATTTTCCTGAATGTATCTCCAACTTTTAATATGAACCTTTTTATTGCATATCTTGTTATAAGCTCTGTATTTCCATTTCTATCAGTCCAAAGATACCTGGTCAGTCCATCTGAGAGTCCTGCTCCCTCAATGGAGGTAATATAAACATAGCGTGATACAATACAAACTGTAATCCAAGTTAAAAACCTACTTGATAATATAAATTAACATTTGAGGCTGACAAACAACATTGGTCTTTTGAATCCTGTAGTAACTTAAATTTAATCAAACTGTCATTAAACCATAAAATCTGTTACTCTTCTCTGCCAGCCAGTTAAATACCTCGTTTTCAATTTATATTAGAGTAATTTGCAATGGAAAAGAGTAATCCTTGGTAGAATGTTCATTTTAATGGCTGCAATTCTTCCTAAGACAATGTTAACTTTCTCTATTTTAAAAAAAATCAATTATATTTTTCTACATCTGTGAATAGCTATTTTTAAATAGGTTTTTATTGATTTTTCAAGTAAATTCTGAGGTATTTAACCTTTTTAACAGTGATATTAAACCCCATAATTTTGTATAAATATTCCTTGGAACTTGTATAAGTTCCATGTCAACATTTGAGTTTTATTCTTATTGATCCAATATCCTGACACCAAACCATACTGCTGTATATATTCCATTATTAATTCCAAACAGTGGTTTGACTGAGTTGCGGTAAATACACATCATCAGCATATAAGTTAAATTTATATTCTTGAGTTACTAATTTAATTTCTGAAATGTTTTCTTGATGCATCTTCTTTGCCAATAAGGATATAGAAGAAAAAGGAAAGAGCTTTGTCTTGTCCCTTTGTTATGGTACATTTTTTTTAATCAAACAAATAAACGAAGATTACTAAGGTCTTAGTTTCTTGTTCTTTATAAATACTTTGTATTTAGGTAAAATGTTAGAGCCAAAATGCATCGTCTTCATAAGCATAAAATAGACCATTCAAATTATCAAAACTTTCACCGTATCAAGAAAGATCATAGTTACCTTCTTGTTGTTCTAATATATATTATCAATAACATTCAAGATATCTGATATTGTCTCTCATGTCTGATATTGTCTCTCTAGTCTGGTCATGATGTACTAATTCAGTACAAAAATTAATCTCTTTGCACAGATTGCCATAAAATGCTTGTATTCAATAAAGAAAGAGGTCTTTATGACTCTGGAAAGGTTGGATCATTTTCTCCCTTGCACATCAGAGAGATGAAAACGTATTTCCATGATGAAGGAAGTTCTTGATATTGTTTCACTAAAACTTCTTGAAAAATGTTGTAGCATATTGCAAGATACCAACTGTCCTTCAGTTTCAGTTTTTTTTAATTGTTTCTTTAGTTTTGTCTTCTATTATGGCTTTATTAAGAACTTCCTTTTGTTGATCTGTAAATTTGGTAATTCAAAATTTACATTCAAGTACTCTTCAAATTGCATTCAAGTACTTTTCAATCTTTTCTGCATCAGATTTTGTTTATTATGTAACCTTGAACAGTATTTAACAAATTGTTCCACCATAACTTTTGTGATAGACACTTATCTAGTACTATCCCAAACAGAAGTAACAGCTCCTTTGACTTGTTCCTTTTGCAATTTATAACCCAGCAGTGTGTTTGAGGTTGCCTTTTGAAAGATGTTTCGGTTTCACAAAATTCCACTTCTTATAGGTCACATTTACTTCTGTTAAAACTAATTTATTACAAATTCATTTAATTTGTGATACTTTGTTTTGTTTTAAGTCCAAAACTGGCTTATGTTTTGTGTTAATTTTAATTGCTTCAGTTCATCCACCAATATGTCCTTCTGCTTTTTCGTGGCTTTCTTTCTTTGATGCCAGAGAGATAAACAATACTATTATGTTTTGGTACAGTCCCATAATGTAGATCACATAATGTAGGTGTGGTCACTGACCTTGAGCCGGACATCCTAGAGAGTGAAGTCAAGTGGGCCTTAGGAAGCATTTCTAACAACAAAGCTAGCGGAGAAGACAGTATCCCAGCTGAGCTATTTAAAATCCTAAAAGATGATGCTGTTAAAGTGCTGCACTCAATATGCCAACTAATTTGGAAAACTCAACAGTGGCCACAGGATTGGAAAAGGTCAGTTTACGTTCCAATTCCAAAGAAGGGCAATGGCAAAGAATGTTCAAACTATCGTACAATTGCGCTCATTTCACATGCTAGCAAGCTTATGCTCAAAATCCTACAAGCTAGGCTTCAGCAGTATGTGAACTGAGAACTACCAGAAGTGCAAGCTGGGTTTTGAAGAGGCAGAGGAACTAGAGATCAGATTGCCAACATTCGCTGGATCATGGAAAAAGCAAGAGAGTTCCAGAAAAACATCTACTACTGCTTCATTGACTACGCTAAAGCCTTTGATTGTGTGGATCACAATAAACTGTGGCAAATTGTTAAAGAGATGGGAGTACCAGACCACCTGTCTCCTGAGAAACCTGTATGCGGGTCAAGAAGCAACAGTTAGAACCGGACATGGAACAACCGATTGGTTCAAAATTGGGAAAGAAGTATGACAAGGCTGTATATTATCACCCTGCTTATTTAACTTATATGCAGAGTACATCATGAGAAATGCCAGGCTGGATGAATCACAAGCCGGAGTTAAGATTGCCGTGAGAAATATCAACAACCTCAGATATGCAGACGATACCACCCTAATGGCAGAAAGTGAAGAGGAACTAAAGAGCCTCTTGATGAGGGTGAAAGAGGAGTGCAAAAGCTGGCTTGAAACTCAACATTAAAAAAACTCAGATCATGGAATCTGGTCCCATCACTTCCTGGCAAATAGAAGGGGAAGAAATGGAAGCAGTGACAGATTTTATTTTCTTGGGCTCCAAGATCACCGCAGATGGTGACTGCAGCCATGAAATTAAAAGACGCTTGCTCCTCGGGAGGAAAGCTATGGCAAACCTAGACAGCATATTAAAAAGCAGAGACATCACCTCGCCGACAAAGGTCCATATAATTAAAGCTATGGTTTTCCCAGTAGTAATGTATGGCTGTGAGAGTTGGATCATAAGGAAGGCTGAGTCCCGAAGAATTGATGCTTTCGAGCTGTGGTGCTGGAGAAGACTCTTGAGAGTCCCTTGGACTGCAAGGAGGTCAAATCAGTCAATCCTAAAGGAAATCAATCCTGACTGCTCATTGGAAGGACAGATACTGAAGCTGAAGCTCAAATACTTTGGCCACCTTAATGCAAAGAGAGGACTCACTGGAAAAGACCCTGATGCTGGGAAAGACTGAAGGCAAAAGGAGAAGGGGATGGCAGAGGATGAGATGGTTAGATAGCATCACCGATGAAATGAACATGAATATGAATAAACTCCGGGAGACAGTGGAGGACAGGAAGGCCTGGCGTGCTATGGTCCATGAGGTCACGAAGAGTCAGACACGACTAAACTACTGAACAACAACAACATAATGTAGATAACATCAGATTAAATTGATTGGAAGAAGTTCTCTAATTTCTGTTGGCACTTCAATTTTATGCCCTCTTGTAACAAACAAAGTTAGTTAAGTTTCTACTTCTTCACTCTGGAGGTTTCTTTGTTTAATCTTATAATTATGGAGTTATGATCTGCATATGTAGGAACTGCAACTCCATGTCTATGAGATTAGTTAATAGTGAGTTAGAAATCCAGCACATATGTATTCTCAAGTAAGTTTTATGAACTGAAGAACAGGAAGTATATTCCTTCTCTGCAGGATATTTGTATCTCCACGCATTGAAGAGTTAATACTGACATATTGTCTAAGACATTTTGAGGGAGTTTACTAGTTTTTTACCATTGGTTACCATTAACTAATGGTAAAATGACATTTTATTTCATATTGTTTCATTACTAAAATGTAACTGTGCCTTTTTTCCTATCAAATTTGGACACTCTAAGTCAGTGTTTCTCAACCTTGGCAACTTGAAGGTGTGGGGAATTCTGGGAGTTGAAGTCCACACATATTCAAGTTGCCAAGGCTGAGAAACACTGCTCTACGTGAAAACCTTCTTTACAGTCACCTGTTTCCCAAGGTCTGGGAACACTGCATCTTTCAATCTCCATTGAAATTCTGATCCCTTAAAGGAAAAAGATCAAGTAAAGACTCCCTTAAATTGAGCTGGACTCTGGTAACTCTATGGACACATCGAAGTAGATCCCCCCCCCCCGCAAATAACGTAGAAGTGGTCTGCAACACAAAGCAACACAAAGGTCCTAAAATAGTCTTTCAATGGTCTCAATCTTTTGTACAAGTGAATAAAGAAGCGCAATTCTAGAGTGAAGCCCATTCCAAAATAACTGAAGCTTTCTTTAAGCTAGCTGTTTTCTATTTTCTTTCCTAATCTGTTGGGGTTTGATAAACCCAGGAATTTACTTCTAGATATAAATTATACAGAGAGGCTTGATTTCTAGGTAAAAGGTGAAATATTCTGCACAGTCACCCAATTAGCAGCCATTGTTGTAGGAATGATGTGTCATGTATGACTCATTCAACAGGTGCTTAGAGTTAGGTTGGGTGTGGTGAATAACGAGAGTGACCTATAATGTGATTGGTCAGGTTCACTATATATACAGGGACATTCTCATTTCCCATTATTCCCATTTTACCTCGTGAAAGCTGTATCGTTGATGGTGTATCATTTGTTACTTGTGGATGTGATCTGTAAATACGTATGTATATAAAGTAAGTAGGATATTTGATATAACTTCTGATTTGGAGTCTATTTACTGCATAGTACGTGGATCACTGGTGCCTAGGAGAGAGGCAGGCCGCTCCATCTCAGCGCGCTCCCTCTGACATCTTTTTTTTTTCTAATTGGCTTTTTAAAAAAATCTATTGTTTCTATCTCAGAATACTTTTTGGAGTTGGGTATCTTTTTTCAGCCAAAATCCCTTCGAGCATGTAAATTATTCACTTCCTTGCAGCAGTCTTCTCCCCCAGTTCGCCAAATCTTAAAAGCCATTCAGTGTAGGGTTTTGGTGGTAATGTGGAATCAGTTAAAGTTGACTGGTGTGCTAGCACTGTCAGGGAGTTGCTTATGTGGCAGTATTTTTCACTTCAAATTGCACAGCTTGATCCAATGCAATTTCCTTCACTAAGTATCACATTGAATGACTGTGAATTTCCAAGGAAGGAATGTGTGTACAGCTTCCAGTGTTCCTTTCATGCCTTCTTCCACTTTTTAAGCTGAGCAAAATTCTTTTTCCTCTTTTCTTTCCACCCTCTTCTTCCACTGATATACAAACGTAGTGAATATGAGCAAAATCCAGCTGTGTAGAATTGAGATCACAGTTAGTTAGCTACTGTATATACTGCCATAATGTCTACATTGGGTTCTAAAAGAACATAAGAAGTAGCTACTGAGTAAGATGTTGCTTCTTCTTCTCTCAGACTTGCAGTGGCTTTAAGTCATATTTAATAAGTTTAAATATTAAATAATTTAGTATCCTGAAAATGGAGCAGAAAAGAAAGAGGAATTGCAGGCCAGGAAAATCAAAGCCAAGTCTTTCAACTGTCTCAGACTCACCAGGAAAGTCACAGTTGGTGAGTGTGTATGTGTGTGTGTGTGTGTTTGGGCATGTGTGCATGTTCCGTTAGGAAGAAAACAAAAATCCCAGCTTTTTTCCTTTTTCCTGGTGCAGAAGAACAGCATAGAAACAGGCTGAGTGAGAATTGGGTCTATTTCAACTTGCTGACCATGTGAGAAAAAATGCAAGATAGGATTTCATAACTGGTTAGATGTACTAGGCTAACCTAGGCAGGTACATATGATAACTCCTTTAGGACCTAGTTTGTCACATAATTCTTGGCACAAATTATCAAAGGTCAGGGGGTGAGAGTTGGCCAGAATCCATAACAGAAAATGTAGTGTAGTCTGAGTTCTGGTCAAGCATTCAGCAAAATACCATTTGGAGCATCTGATATTTACAACGGCAACAAGTTTTTGTACTTATCAGTCATTTATTTAACTGATAAAAGAAACTTACTGTGTTCTAGAGAAAAATAATACATACTTTCAAAGCATCTTAGAGGAATGAAAGAAATGTTATTTCTATTTTACTTCTATGAATTGCTTTAGAGCTGAAATTAAGCTCTTTTCTTATCCAAACACACTGTTATCTCTAGACAGTGAAATAGCTAATATACATATACTGTACATATGGATTCACAAAAGCCAATACTCTTATCCAGTGCATTGGTTTGAGCTCTGGATAAGATTGTTTCCAAAATGGTAAACACTGTTTTAGCCCCACTTATCTCTCACTTGATATTTTGACATAGTTATTGGTTTGGACTTCAGGGGACACCATTCCTAAATACTAAACCCTGCTTCATTCACAGTTTTATTTTGTTGGACCTTTCTTTATAGGCTCAAGAGACAGCATCACAGAACTGGGGGATTTCCTTCCTTGGTTGCACACATTACTATGCAGCAATCATGTCTTTATTTCTGATCCTATGCAATACTAATCTATGCTAATTTCCCCTACACCACACACAGACATTCCTGACACTGAAGTGACATCTCTTCAGCAAAAAAGATGGCAAGGATTAAATAGGATGAATTAAGTAACGCAGAAAAAGTATGAGCAAAAAAAGATCTGCAATGTCTTCTTTATCTTTTACAGATATAGAAATATTATAAATTTCTATTTTTTTTTAACTGTGTGCCACTGTGTACTTAGCACTGCAGGATCAAAGAAGAATACACTTTGAAAGCTATTGCAGTCCAGGGTCTTATTAAATCAATAGAAGCAGCAGCTGTACAGCTACTCCACATTGATTTTTAAACTCTTATAACCATTATACAATGCTTTCTTTTTAAAACCCATATTAATTGTAACCCTCTGCTCCTCTGGTAATAGCTAGAAGCATAAGATCAAATGTCTCCTGTTGCAATACCTTGTGCCAGTCTAGAGAGTCCAGGCACTCAGGGATGGCTTGAGGAGATACAAGGACCTATTTGGGAGAAAGGTGTAGGAAAGGGCAGAATGAACAATGATGTCAATGATTAACACTCTTCGATTAACACTGACATCCCTGAATGTCTGTTTTTATTTTTATGTACGAATGGGAGTGCTAGTATTCTAAATCAAGCCAATTTTACTAAAAAGCTGCTAAGGCTATAATTCTAAATCATTTACCCCTGAGCAGTCCCACGAGGATAGGTTTTTCTGGATTACTGTCAAAAAGGCAAGCAATTTGATCAATGATAATGTGCTCTAATTGTAAGTGCTTCAGAAAGCAAAATGAAGCAAATGAATATCATTCTGAAAAGTGATCAAAGGACCTGCTTCCTAATTGGAATTTTTAAAATGCACTAAGCTTTTAGCATGGATGATATTCTGGAGGTGACGGACTCGACCATGGGGGAGCTGGGGATGGCGACGGCCGACAGGAGGCTCTGGCGTGGACTGGTCCATGAAGTCACGAAGAGTCGGAAGCGACTGAACGAATAAACAACAAAAAAGCTTTTAGCAAAAATAACTTAGTTCTGTAAAGTTGAGGGAGACCATGCTTCAATGAAATAACAGCAAAACCCAAGAATGCTTTAAGCGATTGATCCTCCTTGGAGAAACTGAACTTAATTCATGCCTTCTTATTTGTGACACAGATTAAAGCTACCAGAGCACAGCTGCAGCACTCTTAGGCAACCAGCAGATGGCACACAGAGTTAAAATGTTATATATCTCTTTGCTGACAGCTAGTGATTTTTTGGAGTTTTGCAGCTCAGATCTGGTGGCTCTAATTTAGTGACAGGACATTTGAGGTGAGGCAAACTACTTAATCTTACTTAAACTACTTAGGACTACATAATCTTTTTGTGCCTAGGAGCTGGCATGACTCCACAAGCAAATGGCAAGAAATGGAAAAGGAGAAGGGTCTCCACCTGATGTCCCAGTGTCTGTTTCTTACCTGGCCTGCTGTTAATTAAACAAATCTCAGCAATATTGCAGGAAGGGTATATATAGAGTCTATCTTTAGAATGGTATATATTGTCCACTTTCCCTTTCAAGCTCTCAGACAGAGGTACAGATGTTATTTTATATCATACACTCAATTTACAAGATTTTATAAGCTATCCTTCATCTAAATGCCAAAGTCCATGAGGCCAATTCCCAGTAGAAGGCTTGAACCCCATAATAAGATCAATAGCTACATATACCTGATGAGTTCCAAACAGAATGAAACTGGTCCTGTATTTCCTCTGTGGCCAATAAGTATATACACTGTGTAAAAAATAGAGAATCCCCTTCCTCCCCAAGGGGTGTGGAAGTCATGCAAAACCTCATAAAATAAAGGCAGGACATAACTTCTGCCCCCTTATTTAAAACCCTATTTTAAAGGTAAACTGTTTAAGAGAAAAAATGGACATTACTGTTTCTCTCTTGTACTTCCCTCTCTTTAAGATGCAGTTTAGACAGAAATGAGACTTTTCTATCTTCAGGCATTTCTTCGTAAAGTCAAATTTTACTTCAAATGTAATGCCTGCTATTCAGCTGCAGACTTCCTACCAGTATTTCATGGTGGTGGGAACATTAGAAAAGATGCTGAGAAATGTGATTCTATTTAATATGGTTTCCTTCATCTTTCTTAAGTTAACATACCTACTCCTATTGCTTGCCTACTTCCTCAAGTATGTATATAGCACTAGTCACATGCTTCGTAAGTTACAGAGCTTACAAACAATGTACCACAGAATTCATTGAAATATGGCTTTATTCTTATGTTCACAATATTCAGATACTAATATTAGTATCTGGGGGAGATGGGCGGTGATAAATCTAATAAATAAATAAATAAATAAATAAAATAAGTTGATGATATAACAGTGTACAAAATATAAAGACTTTCATGACATGAGCTTGTAGGCAGTTTGGGTAATAATACGAAAGTGGTCTGGTACTGCCTTCTAGAATTTTTTTTAACCTCCCAAATTTGTTTTTTTTTCTACAGTTCTGGAGTTTTCTGGTGTCTCCCATGAAAGTATTGACCAGGCCTGACATTGCTTAGCTTTTTTTTTTTTTGATCAGTCAAGATTGATTAGGTGCTAACTCCTATGACAGAAATGCAGCTTCATTTGAGAAGGTGAAAATCAGTTTATGGGACAAGTAAATAGTAAATCAGGGAATAAAATAAGCTAACATTCTGCATAACACAAACATTATGCACCTAAGCAAACAGTACCAGCACAGAGGTAGGATAGATTACCTGTTATAGAACTAATCTAGGCTGAAATCCAGCTAAAGAGAGCCAGTTTGGTCTAGTGGTTAAGGTGCTGAGCTAGAAACCAGGAGTCTGTGAGTTCTAGTCCCGCCTTAGGCATGAAAGCCGGCTGGGTGACCTTGGGCCAGTCACTCTCTTTCAGCCCAACTCACCTCACAGGGTTGTTGTGGGGAAAATAGGAGGAGGAAGGCATATTAGGTATGTTCGCCGCCTTGAGTTATTTATTTATTTATTTTATTTTTTGAATTTTTATTGATAAAAATAATAAAGGCAGGATAAAAACTAACTAAATAAATAATAATAAATAAAGCTAAAAATCAGATTTCTTCAGCTGTATAGATTATAAACAACCCACTAGTCTGGCATTAAAATATTTGAATTTTAAATGACTTATTACATGTTTAATTTTGTTTCAGTTGTGAAAAATATCTGTAATAATAACAACATAGTGGGCAGAAATCAATTTCTCATTTAATAAGAAATGGACGCTAAAATGAGGACTTCATTTTAGAATGAAGACCATTATGAAGATACTGTAAAATCACCCAAGGCCACAGTGCCTTAGAAATCATACACCTTCACTTTCCTGAACCATTTCCTACAACCATTCACTGGTTGTAAAACATAAACTTCTCTATATCCTGGTAGGATCCTGGCAGCAGAATGTGTGCTTCCAATATTGCCTTTCGAGCCGCAAGCTTACATAGAATAATGTCAGCACACTTAGGATAAAATTCACATTTTATCTGAAATTCACATTTCCTTGTAAATTGCAGATATAAAACCTGTCTCAACTGGTTTAAATGTTCGAATTACTAACAATCTTGCAAAAATTACTCTCAGATAAGTGGTGGTAAGTTTTATCAGAAAGGTCTTCTGTGAATGTGTAATAATAAAATCTCAAGAAAAATATTTAACAACCTTTAATGTATTCAGCAATTTTATATTAATTGTTGCCACCTGAGAAGTGTCTGATACTCACTAGAAACAATTATTTAATAGCACATTGTACAAAAGTAACATACTGTTTGCAGCTGCTGTAATACTGTTCTGACTATTTATACATTCATTTGAAAGAAGCTGCTTCTTCATACTTCTGTTTCAAACATCATCATGACCTATAATTTTTCCTTTATTTTTTATTTATCATATTTCTTCACCACCCACCTCGTATAGCAACGACTCTGGGCAGTTTACAAGGGAATAAAAAAAATAAAAGATTCATTATAAAACATAAATATATAAATATAAAAATATAAAATATAAAAAAAATTATTATAAATTTTATTTTATAATAAAACAAATTATTGTATCATGGAATCAGCAAAATGAGCTTGTTAAATACTCCGTGACAAACCATTTTGTTACATGGCCCCACTGGTGCGCAAAGCACCCCAGGGTATATCTGCTAATTCTTATTTTTATAGACAGCATCTTATTTGGATTCCAGTATATTCTGGGCAGATGTAATACAATAGAGAGTCCAAGATAAGTAGGTAAAAGCAAAATGTCTTATAGTATCAAATATTAACAATATCCAATTATGGAACCCTTGCAGTTCCTTTCACACACCTGTACATCAAGAAAAAAAAGTCAGAATATTTTATCCAAGAAAAAAGGATAAATAGATTGAACCATTCCGATTCCTTATAAAAAATAGGGAATTCTTATTGAATATTAAAATTATTATAAGATATTAAAATAATTACAACTCTTCACTGGTAATTGAAATATTAAATACTTTGATACATTACATATAAATACTTCTGCACTGTCAAACTGATACACTGTATGATACAGTGCTGCTCTACTTTCTTATCAATGTAAAATGGCCTCATATTCTTAAGTAATGTGGATTTCTATTAATACAAAATATAGGGTGATATAAACTGTTCATATATAAGATGTAACTGCAAAGTGACATGCTAAATAAAGGGAAAATGCCATTCTACTCATGTCTGTTTATTGTGCAATTAATTTTTAGCCTCCAGGGGGATAGCTACTTTCAAAAGAAGTAGGAAATACAAGGAAATACTGTTCCAAATAGAGAACTGATGAATAAGTATAGATAAACGCTCCCTGCTAGTTTCCAACAATTAGATGGAAACCGAGAAACTGTTGAGCTTTCTGAACTCAGAACTCTAAAAACCTTTGCTCTATTTTTGGCCCATCTCTAAATCATAAAAGCAATTATAGATACACCATTGCCCCCCTGGGCTTTAGTTATTCAAAAGTAACGCCATGCATTGGTTTAGAAAAAGGGGAAATTATTTGTTTCACAGTAAAAAAGGCTAAAAACTTGTTCCAAAGCTGGAATGCCAGAACAGACCACTAGTTACTAAGTATGTCTGTGGGTGTTATATGTAAGTGAATGTGGGTATTTGTCTCTTTCTGTGCCTCTACCTGCACTGTCTTCTATCTGTATGTGTGTATGCACATATATTTTAAAATACAAAAAAATTCCAGAAAAAGCTGAATGCGTTATAAAATGGAAATATGACTTTGGGATAATTACAACATTACAGTATTGATCTCTGCTGATAATCAGTATAGCCTATAAGCAGAAACTGATATTTAAAATAGCTGTTTAAACTTGCAATTGAATATCCTAACAGAAAATGGAGTACAGTTCCTTTCATTCTCTCTATGAAGAAGACTCATATGGAACACAGGACTGAGGTTTTTCCATTTCAAATAAAACTGCAGGCAAATATGATTTACAGGAATCTCCTGAAAGTGAAATGTAGCTTAATTTGAAATACATATTCCAGTAATTTTCACCAGATAAACATACAATACTAATTTCTGTCATTTAAAAAATGAAAGCTGCTGGTTTCAGCAGTGGAACCTGCCAAACTCTAGCATGATTTTTATTTACAACAATGCGTTTGGGCTCCACAAGCATTCTCAGAAAATAAAAATGGTTAGTGGCTACAGCTCATGCTTTCTTTGGAAATAGGTTCACCTGCCCAGAAATAAAGACAAAGGACAATAGAGGTGGTGGTAGATAGCAATGTATAACGATGATGATGTGCCATTAAGTAACTGTCAACTCTTAGTGACCACATACAGTAGATATATTTTCTCCAGAAGGATCTGTAGCAACTCATAAGGCAGAGACCAAAACCCTAGCTCAGTGTTTCTCAACCTTGGCAACTTTAAGATGTGTGGACTTCAACTCCCAGAATTACCCAGGCTGGGGAATCCTGGAAGTTTAAGTCCACACGTTTTAAAGTATGAATGCTGACCAGTATGCCCCTTATAGTAGCTATTTTGTGAGAACATTCACACAATGCTCTAAAATTTCAGATATGACCAGCCACCAAAAGCATAAACAGATGATACAACTTAACTACTTTTCAATGTCAACATACTTTCAATGTTTGTGAGTATCCAACGTAGATATCCAGTAAAGTAGTGTACAATATTTTTTTCTTGGTTCCCTGAAATAAAGTCTGCTTTTCAATCTGCATTTTGTTTAATTTTTTTTTAAAAAAGATGCTATATTCATTGTGAGTTCAAAATCATTGCCAGGAAGTCCTCCAAATGAAATGCCATGACTACAGTCGAACAAGCGCTTTTGCGTGCATGGAAATCACACTTTGTAGGGTTTTTTTTCCCCCTCATGTTGACTGAAAGGCAATTGGTGTGTTAGCAAGAAAGGAATGAAAAGGAAATGGATAAAAATGAACAAAGAAACAAAAATATCCTACTTGGTATACTGAATAATGATACACTTTTCTGGAAAAAAGAATACTGCACCATTTTAACTGCTTTACGAACTACTATTTGAGAACCTTTTGAAATCCTTGGAATATTTGTATTTTCTGACTCTGTATTTTCTGACTCTGGGCTCATGTTTATGAAAGAAGAGCTAGACTGAGGTAAATACATTTAAACACACATTTTATTGTCTCAATATGTACTTTATGGGTACTAAGAGTAATGTTTTTCAGAATGAAACAATTGTTTCGGGTTCAAAACAGGATGTCCCCACCATTCTGAGAGTATTTTGCACTCAAAACAGCTGTGTTTCAAGTCTGAGATAGGGGTTCTCAGCACAGGCTGGACCATTTCGAACCAGAGACACTTCTAGGCTGTTTAGAACAAACTGTTTCAAGTCCAAAAGGATTGTTTCAAATCTGAAATGTTTTGTGCACACTTAAAATTTATACTTAATATGTCAGCTACTGCAAGATATGCAGCATAGTTAATTTCTTTGTAATTAAATGAACGGCATCTAGACAGGGGTATTATCTCCACTATATTCCATGCAAGAGGTCTGCAGTCTTTTGGACCAGCTATTTTCACCTCTAACTAGGGTCCTTACTATAGGTTAATAATAGCATTTATAGTGCAAGAAGCTAAAAACAAATAGGAAACAATAACAACACAAGCTACCATTTCTTTTTTTTTTGTATACTACTGATTATCAGTCTTAGATACACAGCATATTCATTGCAGAGAAGGGACTATCTTGATTCAAATCTAAAACCGTAGAAAATAAGAAACATATATTAAATATGGATGGTAATGACATCTGTAAAACTGCCAGAAGGGCCATTCATTTGCCACAGGACATAAAACAGCTTCCCACTGGAAAGTATTTCCAGGTTTTATTGTATTATTTAGAACAGCTTATAGCATAAATTGTCAGTAGCTCTTCACAGAATGATTTGGCATAAATAAGATTCTAAAGAGAAGCAACCCTCACACATTCACAATCTCTGAGTCTGTATAATCAGAATTCAATACTGTACAATAAAAATACAATACTTCTACTGATTAGGAGAGATTCTTCAGTTGAACTTTTTGGGGTAGAGTGTGCATTTTGTTTTTTAAATCTGCATATTTGAAGATACATTCAGAACTGATTGTCAGGAAACATAGGAAAACATTGGGTTGATTCTGAGTTTCCAACTAATCCATTTAAATTCTAAAAGTTTGGGGCATAGTCCCCTCCCCTCCCCTCCCCTCCAAGATAAGAAGAGTACAGTTTACACTGGCATCTCCTGGGTAGGACAGAGTTGGTGTTTTGAGAATAAGCTTTCCTTCTTTCCTTCCTTAACTTTTAAGGAAGTTTTAAAGTGGCTTTAAAGTGGGATTAGGACAACTCATAAAGTGCTATTACTTGCAATGACTATAACCTAGGCAACCTTATACCCTACAGCAGTTTTTATCTTAACCCTCCCCATCAGCTTCAGACAGAAGCTGAATGATCAGAAGTCAGGAATGGTGGGAGTTGGAATGATATACAATCTTGCAGGGGTGTTTTTAAATTAGGCAACAGCTGGTTCAAGTCCCTCTTTTTCTCCCCTCTCTCTCATTCACAATGTAAGTGCAACACTTTGCCTAAGTGCACATGAACTCCCTTAATTAAAGAAAATGAATCCACTCCCATTCTCCTACTTCCCCAAGTAAGCATAGCTTAGGCATAGCTACAGCATGTGCTCCCTCCTCCCAATACAACAGTTACTAGAAAAGGACTGAGAGCTCTTATGCAACCTAATAAAAGTGTGATTACTCTGAGCTGCACAGTGTGCTGAACTCCCCTCCAGCAAGAAGTAGGAAAGATTAAGAAATCACAGCACTCGAGCTATCTGGATCACCAGGCTCAGATAGCACCAGGAACAAGAGTGACATCCATCTAGAAGAACCAGAAGAAACAACCAGGTCTCACAAGCCCGACTGAACCAGATAGATATCACCCATTTCAGGAGCACCAGTTAGCATCTGTTCCTAAAAACCAACAATGAGAGTAGCCTATTGAATTTATGTCCTGCTAAGAGGGTTTCCCCCAAAGTCTTTGGTCTGCCACTATATGAAAGAGGATGTTGAACTTGTTGAATGTTCAGGCTGATCCAGCAAGATTGAATCCACTGTAAACTCATACTTGCAGAACAAAAAGGGGAAAAATTAGGAAAAAGGACCAGGCTCCACAGCTGAGTTTGGGATTTTGCTTCATAATTGGAAAACTTGGAACACAGACCTGGTGGGCTAAAGTGCCACCAAAGGTTTTCCCCCTTGAGTTCTGACCAGTGTGACTTTCTTCTGAGAGCGTTAAGGTATTCAGCTACTATGAACAAGTGAAGCCACAATTTAATGGGAAAAGGAAGGCAAATTACATGGGCATCTATGCTGGAAAAACTCTGCTAAATGCTATGTTGCTTTTCACAGTGTGATTGAAGGAAGGCTATTTTTTTTTTAAAAAAAATGCTTCCTTCCTTCCCAGCCTGCATGTGAGACAGATCTGCAACTTGTTCTCCAACACAGAGACCCTGTCAGATATTGGGGAGAAAAGCAGAGAGAAAATCTGAAATATGTACTTTAGAGCCCCAACATTCCTTCCTACTGGCACCTTCCCTTCTATTTTCTCTCCAGGAAAGGAATTGCTGGAAGTGTGCTAATGAAATTCACAGGAGATATAAGGGGAGGAGAAATTGGTGTGTAGCTCTATTTGACTAGGGGGAAACATATTAAAGCAGACCAAGAATGGCTCTGATTCATTACTATTCGCCAGTGGTAACACCCCTTCACTGTATTTCATAAAGAAGATCAGTTGTCAAAACAACAAAGCATGCTGAGGAACCTTCCATACTACACATTCAGAACCAGGATAATTCAATTTGCCCCAAAATCTTTTCATGAATTTGCATTTCACTACCCCTTCATTAGGAGGAGTTAAACTTGTGCTGAAATAAATATTAGCATAATGCTCAAGGACACAATTTTCTTACCTAGCTGGGAACACTTGGTAGAAAATACGTTGAATTTAAAATGGCAGAATAACTCATTAGGAAATATGCAGTAGCCATGGCAAGATTTACTACAAATATGCTAGAAGTGGCTTTTAAAATTAATATTATGCTGCAATGCTTGGTTTAATTAGCTTTCTTCTTCATTTACAAAGCATATCCGTCTCATTTATGAACTTAAGTTTCTCTTCCCTTCCTTGTAAACCTATTTAATTAAAGTTTTAACAACTGTATAATGTTTAGGAACAGTAGAATGATCTTTGTAACTTCAGACCTGAAATCATTCTTCTCCATATCCTTATTCTGAGTCCGTATTACACTGGCAAAAAACCAGTGGTGCAGATCGTAATGTGCCAAAATTAAGATATACTTTTCTGCCAGACCACCTCGCAAGTTGCATCCCATCTCTGATATTTTGCCAGTACTTTCATTTTGAACCGTAAAGACAGCTTCATTGGTGCAGAAATTATGATTAACTCACTTAGATGCCCAAACTATCTTCTTGGGTACATAAAAGGTCACCTTTTCTTTTAGCATACACTGATGTCTAATCTGTGTATTGATTGCCTTGTTCACCAATTCATTCCATTTTTTAAAAATAACTTATTAGCCTCTAACAATAGGTCACTGAGCTTTGACTTTCACTTACAGAAAATTCTATTAAAATCTCTTTCACTTGCATGTATCACTTGTTCTTCATGGCATAAAGGAAGATTTAGCCGTAATTTATTTTTTGCTACATGTAAAATGGAAAGCTACTATCTGAAATGCTACTTGGAATGTATTAAGGTAAGGGTAAGGGTTCCCCCGCACATTTGTGCAGTCGTGTCCGACTCTAGGGGCTGGTGCTCATCTCCATTTGCTAGCTGAAGAGCCAGTGTTGTCCGAAGACGCTTCCGCGGTCATGTGGCCGGCATGACACATGCGGAACACTGTTACCTACCCACCGAAGTGGTACCCATTAATCTACTTGCATTTGCATGCTTTCAAATTGCTAGGTTGGCAAGAGCTGGGGCTAGTGCGGGAGCTCACTCCATCACGTGGGGCTAGGGATTCGAACCTCCGAACTTGCGATCTTCCGATCGACAAGCCTGGCGTCTTACCCGCTGAGCCACCAAAACCCTTGGAATGTATTAGGAACCTCAAAATTGAGTTTTATTTCATTGGCTTTATTTAGCCTGTCCTGTATAAAGGTTATAGGTGTGACAATACAACATATCTGCAAAAGTTGTGATTGAAATGGCATACGGTTATTTAAAACTCAATTTGTCAAACTGAAAATAAATTCTTAGAAATGCTTAAGTTCTCCTAATGTGTTTCATAGAGCTTTTAACTTTATAATGTTGCTATTACTGGATACCGTAGTGTGGTGGTGTTTTTTATTCCCTGTTGTTTATGTAGTGGTTTATTGCTTTTAATTGAGTTATTGTCAACCACCTGGAGTGAGGTGTTCTATAAAATTGGCAGGTAAATAAATAAATAATGTCCTTCATCATCATCACCATCACCTCTATATTTTAAAAAAATATATTTTGCTTTGTGGGGGAAAAAATCAGGAAAGAGAAATGTTCAACTGACAGAACACTTTTCCAGGTGTCCCTTCCCTTTTTATCACAGGGATTATAAGTAAAGGAATAATTTATTTGCTTGACTTGATGTTACCCAGTTCCTTTCTGTGGATAAATTGTAGAATAGCTTTCTCTGATGTGGAGTCTTCCATAAAACTTGCTAGCAAGGCCAAAAGATGCACTAACTAGGATAATGGTATCTGTAGCCAAACATTCTGGCTGAGAATTCTGGAAGTTATAGTAAAACACATCTGATGGATACTAGGTTGGGAAGATTTCTTGACAACCTGGATGAAAAAGGAAAGGGGAGAGAAAAAGAGACAGAGACAGTGAGAATGAAAGGAGTATAGAGCAGTGACTGCATGGATTAGTTCTCTCCTCACTGTCTCCACACACACAAGAACAAACAGAGATCTACATATAGATTTGAATAATCCTTCTACAACTTTTATGATGTAGTTTATCATAAGAGGGTATGAACAAGGCTGAAAACAATACCAGCAAAGTCCCAAGATGAGTATTCAGTTTTTCACTAATTAAGTAACTCTCCCAGGAAAAGATGGAGAGGTTATTGCTGAGGGAAGTATCAGACTAATCTGACAGGTACGTCTCTGGATATTCTAGTCCTTCTGGGGTATATGAATAATTGCTTTCCATTTGGGGACAGGGTAAGTTTTCATGAGCACCTTTACAAAGTATTATATACATATTACTAAGAGGATAAGCACATACATAGACAAGTGGCAGAAACAACATACTTTCCTACCTTCCGTCCCCATCACATGCCTGTGCAAGAATTCAGGAAAATCTCAACACCATAATAGTAAAATTGACAGTGAAATTGAAATCTCTTTGCTAATCAAAGCATGGTGCTTAAACAAACTTTTCTGAATGGTCTGAACCAGTGTTTTTCAAAGTTGGCAACTTTAAGATGTGTGGACTTCAACTCCCAGAATTCCCCAGCCAGCATGCTGCATTCTGAACCAACTGTACCTTCTGGACAGATGGTCTTCAAGAGCATCCCCATGTAGAAAGTATTGCAATGGTCCAATTGAAACGTGATTAGAGCATGAGTGACAGTGAGTAGAGCTTCCCAATACAGGAGAAAACACAACTAGCACACAAGATGAAGTTGTGCAAAGGCTCTCCTGGCTACAGCTACCACCTACTCCTCAAGCAAGAGGTGTGAATCCAGAATAAACCCCCAGATTGCGCACTAGGTATGACTTGGGAAGTGCAGCCCTGTCCAGAGCTAAGGATGGAGAATTTCCTGTTCAAGGATCGGAGGGGCCTAAAACCCACAGCCACTTGGTCTTGGCAGGATTGAGCCAAAGTCTGCTTTTTTCTATCCAGACTCTCACACCTCCAGGCACTGGGAAAGAACCGTGACAGCTTAACTTGTTCAGCCAGGGGCAGAGATATATAATTAAGTATCTTCAGCACATTGGTGATACTGCACCCCATACTGATAGATGACTTCCCTAGTAGCTGCATGTAGATGTTGAAAAGAAATGAAGGGAGGACAGCGCCCTGAGACAGCCCACAAAGAAGGTATCTAGACCTAGACCAGTCCACCCCCAACACCAACTGGAACTGGCTATGGAGGAAGGAAGAGAACCACCGTAATACAGTGTCCCCCACTCCCAGCCCCCTAAGCCAGACCAGAAGGGTAACATGGTTGATTGTTTCAAAGCCACTGAGGAATCAAGGAGGGCCACGATGGATGCATTTCTCCTATCCTGAGCCCACCAGACATCATCAACAAGCTCCACCAAAGCTATTTCAGTACTATATCCCAGCCTGAATTCTGACCAAAAAGGGTCCAGATAATCTGCTTCCTCCAGGACCCTTTGGAATTGCAGTACCATCATCTTCTCAACAACCTTTCCCAGAAAGGAGTTTGGAAACAGGATGGAAGTTGTCCAAATACATAGGAACCAGTGATAGCTTCTTGAGGAGGAACCAGTTATGGTTTCTTGAGGAGGAAGTGGACCATCTCTTTCAGAAGGAGAAGAAGCATTCCTTCTCTTAAGGAAGCATTAACTACCACCTCAGTCCACCTAGAAGCTGCCTCCCTGAAGGTTTTAACCAACCAGAAAGGTTATGGATCTAAAACGCAGGTGGTCATATGATATTGGTAAATTGGGTTTCTCTACAAAGCAAAATGCTATAAGCAAATTGCATCTTTTACAAAGCAAAGGCTTCTCTGTTTGACGTGAAGTGCAGGTGTAAGATAACAACGGTCACGTGTGTATTGTTATGACTAGTGCCCACACAAGCACTGGATCTTCCCATGGGAACAAATCCTCCTGATTTCCTTCTGTGGGAAGCCTTGCCCAGGCCCCCCTGAGCAAGGAGGGGGGGGGACTCAGTGCTTAGATGCAGCACTGCCACCCAATAGCAGGACATGCTATGTGCTTTGAGGCCTGGTGTGTGTCACACCTAACTGTCAGCCTATCAGAAAGCTAGAAGAACTGAATATACAACCATGCAAAATGGTGTTCTATGCTTCTTGATTTCTAGTGTCTTTTAGCTATGTAGTTCTTCACGTGTTCACTTCCCGTGGGCTGGGCAGAGTGAGCTATGCCTGGCTTTGGGTATAGGCCATGGCAGGAACTCTGGCCCTGGGATCAATACACGGAACTCTGCTTATAAGTTTGTTTTTATTTTCCTTTTACAATGCTGTACCATGTATATTCATCTTTTTCATTGTTGCGATAATGTACTGTATCTGCGTTATTGCCTTATGCTACCAGTAAACACTGTTAGCCCTAACAAGCTGCATTCTTGTCTGTTTATTCTCAAGCCTCGGTTTTTCCCCTTTAAGCCAGCGTATATCCCATCAGGTCAGACCAACAGCTTCAAAGACCCTGCCCACTTCCTCAGGATTAACAGGTTCAAATTCCTCCCAGATAACAGCACAAGACTATGCCTTGGTCACCTCCATAGGAGGTGAAGGCAAGTGTTTGTCCAAATGTTGAGAATATTCTTCACAGAAGCCCTGGAGAGGTTCCTGGTCCTTCCCTACCCAGGAGGGAGCGAGTCACCTGAAACAAGGCTTCCAGCTGACACTTAGATGATGCAAAAGGAGTTGATAAATAAGCATGTTTCCCCCATCCCTTATCACTACGAGGTGTTTGGTCAGGATTGCTTTAAGCGTCTCTTTTGCTGTTTCATTGTCTGGAGGTCCTCTGTAAACCAGAGGATCCATCAGGGTCTCTGTGCAGGCATGCAGGTGCAATCCAATCCAGGGCTGCAAGGAAAAACCTAACTGGCTTATCTTATTAATAAGGGCTGGAATCCTAACATCTGTTCAGTTAATTCATGGCATATGGATTTCCTTTCTTCCCATCTCTCTACGACCCTATGGCCTCCCAAAAACTATCTCTGAGAGTTGGAAAGACCTTGAAAAGTATGTGGCATATTCCTCAGAGGGCTGAAGCATGAACAGGAAAACCTGGCTAGTGGGTGTCCATACATGAATGAAAGCTGTTACCTTTTGACTAAAGGCAGTATTGGCAGGACATATTTAACATGCACCCTGCTTCTAATCATAGTTTAAACTTTCCCCTTGAAATAACTCTACCCCTCCAGGGATTAAAAGAAGCATCCTGGCTTCTGCTTACATAATGCCAGTAATCTCCTATTCACAGATGGTTGAAATAAACAGTTAAAATCCAGCACATGTACACACACTCAAAAGGGTTATGGATGGGATGGTAACCAACAGCAGTGGGTGATGCCTGAGGGACTAAGTGGGACAGAAGACAGAGCCAAGCAAGTATCACCATGGGCACAGCCAAGAGACCATCAGGGATGGGACAAACTGAATTTTATTTTCTATCCATTGTTTCCTACTTACAACTCTTGACTATAAATCCTACTTTATTTGCAATATTCTTTTATCACAACTACAATATTGTATAGAAATAATCTCCCCCCGTAATACTGCGCCACTGACCCTGATTATAAGCTTACCCAGAAGAAAAAATAAAGCAGTGGCATTTGGCCCAGAAATACAAATTGCTTACAGAAAAGAAAAGGCTGTTTAACCGAGGAGTTCTGCACAAAGCAAATATAATGCCCATTTTTTCCTTTATTTCCTCCTCCCACCATTCTTCCTAATCACTCAGTCATACCATCAGAGCGATGAAGATACACATGAATTCATACTTTCACTCTACACAATCAGCTCTGCTCTGCTCTGCTTTCTTTGAACAGAAATAGAAGTCCTGTTGAGTTGACAGAAACATGATCTTGTCCAGTTATCTGGAATGAGTTTGACCCTGTTACTTCTGAGAAAGTAGATAGGATCTTTGGGCTGATGAACCAGGCTACCTTTGCATTAGATCCTTGTCCTTCTTAGCTGGTGAAGGCCACCTAGGAGGTGATGTGCAGTTGGGGTCTGTGTGGCAATATTGGCTTCTTTGAGGGAGAAGGTGTCACTCTCTCGTCAAGAAGCCTTCAACCCGACTGAACTGGGCAATTTTGTAGGAAAAGTTGTTGAGAAGGTAATCAAGTTACAACTTCAGAGTATTCTGGAAGATGCAGATTATCTAGACTAATTTCAGTCTGGTTTCAGATCGGTTTGATAGTACTGAGACAGCACTGGTTGTACTTGTAGTATAGCCATCCTTCCTCTATTGGATCTCTTGGTGGCTTTTGATATCATTGACCATGGTATCCAGCTTGTTATCTATGGACATCAGGAATGTGGGACATGGAATTCCAGTGGTTCTCCTTCTTACTCTGTGGCTGATTCCAGTTGGTGTTGATAGGAGGTAATGGATCGAGCTGGAGGCCTCTCCTGTAAGGGTGCCTCAGGGGTCAACACTCTCATCCCTCCTGTTTAGCATCTGTATCTACAGGTGGCTGTTGAGTGAGGTCATCTGTCAGTTTGAGATCAGCATATTGATGATACCCAGTTATATATCTGGAGTCTGGGCTGACCAGGTGATGCAGAAGAGGTTTTATTCCAGTGTTGGAAGACTGTGTATGTCTGGATGGGGAAAAACTGACTTAGGTTCAACCCTGACCAAATTGAGTGGCTGTGGATATTTGGACTGCCTGAGTCTGGAGTGGCTTAAGCCCATATGAAGATAGGGATTTAAGGAAATGCCTAAGGCACCCCCATAATTCACATGAAGATAAAAGAGGGAGGAGGGGACACATATTCAGATTTGCAAGGTTCTGTTTTTATAGCCATTCTAATAAAGTAGTTTATTACAAGTAGGCCTATGCGGCATCTGTTTCTTGATCTGGTCTACCTTGTAGGGCTGACACTTCCTACTTCAGAGCTGGTGTGCAATTTTGGGGTCTTCACAGCTCACAGCTCCTACTTCAGCAGCAAGTGGAGCTGTGGCCAGGAAGACCTTTGCACAAGTTCATCTAATGCCTTCTTACCTCCATATCCATTTGGTATATTCTGACAGAGTTGGCATGCTCTGGCACTCATTGACTAAACAGTGTCATCTAGTGGGACCCAGGAAGTGGGTTTATAACAGATATCATTCTTTATAATGATATATGTTCTTTGGAACAGCATCACCCCCGAGATTTTTACTGGCCCCATCCTGACCTTATTTAAATGAGTCCTCAAGATCTGGCTCTTTCCCCAGGCCTGGAGTTGGGTGTGGGACAGAGCCCCAAGCAGTGCTTTGATTGCTAGTTGATGTTGTTTCTCCAGACTTTTTCTATTCTAGGTTATGCACTTTCTTGTTTCTATAGTTGCATTCTGTAGACTGCCCAGAGTTGTGAAAGACCGGGGTGACCTATACAATCAATCAATAGGCAGGGAGGCTGTTTCCCCTCTGCTGCCCATTCGACTGTTTTTCCTGCTGTCTGCATTTTGTAGGTTGTGGTTTGTCAAAGAGAAGAGGCAGTGGTGAAGAAAAGACATAATTGTGTAATTTAAGGAGGCATCCAGAAGATCTAATACTTTCATCCCTCTATCTAACCTTTCTTTCTTCCCCTCCTCCTTGCCTGCTCCCCACCTATTCTCATAGCACTTCACTTCCAATTTTTCCCATAGCAACTCTGTGCAGTAATTGGGAGATTGTGACTGGCCCAAAGATACCTCTATCTGAAGCTGGATTTGAACCTCAGTCTCTTCAATCTTAACGTACATAGTGCAAAATATTTTTAAAACCGTAAGAATGCAGCATGCTTAAATAATCTGGCTACTATGCAGTTGACAAGGTAACAGCATAAGAAAGTATGAATTTAAAATTCACAATAACACTCGACAGTGGAATTGCTTCTGGTAAACCAAGAGAAACTACTGCATGCTATCTTGCTCTGAACCAATTACAGTTGTATTATATAGTTCATCTTATTTTACTGCATATCAGAAGTTTTAGCTTAATGGCGAGAGACTGAAATTTATTTAGTCAGTGTCTTTTGTAAATGCCAGAGCAGAAAATATGTAATTCATAACCAGCTGGCTATCATATCCAAAATATGTACTGCAGTTTCACCTCACAATTTATTTTGCCAATACAATGAGACAACCACAGTCAATTTTGTAATAACAAAAAAGGTAATAATAATTTGTACTCTAATGTAATCCCATAACCACTAAGGTGATATATTTTAAAAAGTGTATTAGTTCTGTTTCCGTTTGAATCATTCAGACCCTAATTTAAAGAACCTTTCAGGGAGTCACTACAGAAACAGCAATTTTTAAAATGAACAATTTGTAATTGATGTTTCTGCCAATATATATTTGCCACAGAACACCTCAGAATCATAGCCTATTCATCTTCATGGAAACCTATATTACAAACGTCTTTAACGTCCATCACATATAAACACTGACTCCATTGTGCTTACACTAAGTAGCCTTGAACAAGTCTCTCTTTCCTTTCTCAGACGAAAAATATCTTACATAAGCTTTCCCCAATCTTGGCTCACATGTTGTTTCACTACAACTCCCATCCTCCCTGGTGATTCATTCATTGGCGATCACTCGTAGCCGAGTAAGATTGTCTTCCAAAGGTAAAATTTTAACGGTGGATCCGTAAGTGGCTATAAAGGCCAATTCTGGATCCGCATAACCTCCTACAATGAGGGCATAGGTTTCCGGGTGGGAGACGGTCATGATGAGGGTTTGCCTGACGTGCCTTCCTTTTAGCTCTTTTCTCCCTTTCGCCCTGTACTCGTGCTTCTTCAAAGTCCATAGCGCCATTAATAAAGGCTGACCTCCAATTGAAACGCTCATGAGTTAGGGCTTCCCAGTTCTCAATGCTGATATTACATTTTTTGAACACAATCATTGATAAGTACAATGAACCTACAATCCAGCAATTTTTAAGGGCCCTGCGTTGATGAAAGTTTTGTAAAGCTAAAATTCCAATCCAATATAAAGACCTAAGAGCTGACAGGGTTGGCACTCTCTGGGTCCCTTTGATTAAACAATGTCATCTATCGGAATCCAGGAAGCATGTCTTCTCTGTCACAGTGCCTGCCCTCTGGAATGAGGCCCCCCAATATCTGTACAGGCACATCGAGTTACAATGGCAATTGGGACTGGAATTTCTGTCACTAAGCGATGCGACCATAAAGTGTGACATCACATGACCGCATTGCTTAGTGATGGCAATCCCTGAGTCCCCGTTGCCATCATTAAGCGAGGATCATGAGTTGTTAACCAAACACCTCCTTGCAACTTCCTGCTGGCTTCTAATAACCAAAGTCAGTGGGGAAGTTGCAAGTCCCAGGTTGCTTGCAAGCAGGCTGGCAGGCAGGTAAGTGGCTGCTGCCAGGAGGGGGACGGGTGCACAAGTGGCAAAGGAGGCATGGTGTAATCTTAGCAAGGCTGAGGAAGGGTGCGCGAGTGGCTGGGAAGGAGTGATGCAAGCAGGGGAGGCTTACCTGAACAACTTGCAACCTTCCCTGCTGGCTTCCCCATTGACTTTGCTTGTGGGAAGCCAGCAGGAAAGGTCACAAATCACGATCACGTGACCACGGGACACTGCGACTGTCTTAAGTGCGAGCTGGTTGCCAAGCGCCCAGATCATGATCACGTGACTGTGGGGGTGCTGGGACAGCCGGAACTTCAAGGACCAGTTGTAACCAACCAACCTGCTGTCATAACTTCGAATGGTCGCTGAACAAATGGTCATTAACTGAGGACTATAGGTAGTCCTTGACTTACAACCACAACTGGGACCAGAATTTCCATTGCTAAGCAATGCAGCCATTAGGCAAAACATCACGTGACTGCATCTCTTAGCGATGGCCATCCTAGCACTCCCCGGTGCCATCGTTAAACAAATTCCACCAGTCGTTATCCAAAGACATGTCTTGCTTGCTATGTTGCAAAGATGCTTCATTAGCCTCCTTCTTGCCACCACGCTGTTGCTGAGGCAGGTTGAAGCTTGTCTAAAATATTCTAGCATGAAAATAATGTTTTCCCTGGTATTGTGGCACAAAATGTCCACTATATTTGGGTTTATGATAATGATGATCTGTCACCAAGTCAGTGTCAACTCTTAGTGACCACATAGTCAGATTTTCTTGTGTTCTCCCCACCTACCTGGTCTACCAATGGGGCCCCTATCATTACTGTAATTGACTTCATGGTTGCTGTTGGTTGTCCTTTTCATCTCTTTCCTCTTTCACAGCAATATAGATTTCTCAAGCGAGCTGAATATTTGCATAAAGTTTCCAAAATATGATAATTTGAGCTTTCTCATTTGTGCTTCGAGTGAGAACTCTGGACTGATTTGTTCTATGATGTATGTATGTATGTATGTTTATTTATTTATTTGCTACCTAGAGTTTTCTCCAAAACTATAGTTCAAAAGCATCTATAGTCTTTCTACATTGCTTCTTCAAAGTCCGACTCTCACTTCCCCAGAACATCACAGAGAAAACCATTGCCTGCACAATTCTGATCTGTGATTAACTGCTAATCCTGGGAGGAAAAGGATAGACTGAAGGGTTGGCCCCATAAGAAGTAGCAGCCAAATGTGTGAGATGGCTGGGCCCATCAGAATCAGCTCATAAAGATGAATCCAGTAGAAAGTCACCAGACTGGTGAAAGAGGAATAAAGTGACTGAAGGGTGGATATCTGAAAGAGTGGGGATAAAGTGAGGGCAAGCTTGCCAGTAGCTGCCAAACAGGCAGGTCAGCACCATAGCAGGAATGAAAAGGGGCAAAAAAGGACTTGGAAACGTGGCTGGGGCCTCCAGTGCAATAACTTTCAGAAATGCAGGCTTTTTTTTCAGTGACCTCCTATTCTTGCAGTTTGAGATAATGGTATTCCTATGGCAAGCAAGCAAGACTGACCCTGAGCTATCAAAAAAGAAAGGCAGATCCTGGATGAAGGGGTGTTTGGAAGGTGACAATGTGTGAAAGGGGAAAGCATGATAGGAAACCCACCGATGTCTGGATTGATACTTCCTGGTCTGATTGCTGAGACACAGTAGCATAGGGTCTAGGGGCAGTTCTTCTAATGCCAACGTATTTTCCTACTGATTTAGGAATGGGAGGAAAGTCCCTTAATGTGGCTATGAGGAATTGTCCTTAGATTGCATATTCCTGAAAGGGCCTTTGGCACTTTTGGCTTATATTCCACTTGTTTTAATTGGCCAGTTTCTTTTTTAAAAAAACTTCTCTACCTTTATATTCTTAATAATTCATATATTGGCTTGGGGGCATCTAGCAGAAGCTGAGAAGCTAGGCTATATCATGATGAAATAAAGCTTCCTTTTTGAAGCAGAGCGATTTCTGAAAAGTCAACCCCATTTTTAATGCGTGCTTCTTTCCTTTCGTGAATGGAAATTTGTTTTTCTTCTACATTGCTTGATTAGCCATGAATATACACTGCTCTGATTTAAGGAGGTGAAAATCCACAGTTCTGTACCTCCAACACATCCTTCCAAACATTAAAAATAAAAATGGTAATTCCCTTTCCACTTCTGTCACCTTGAAGCAGGAGCCAGTAGTTGACATTCACAAATCATTTCACTGGCCATCATTGATTAACTGTATTCACTTTATCCATTATATTTTATTATACCTGTTTATATTTTTCAGTCTAAAGCTGCTTAAATTCACCCAAGCAATATTGCTAATTAATGAACTGATGTGGGATGGTTACATCTCTTCATGAACTGATTCAGTCATGTCAGTGTTTATCAACTGCACCATTTTCTAAATAATTATATATTTTATTGAAATCCCTTATGTTGCTCCTTAGCCATAACTTGAAAAGCAGCTTACAAGGATCCTTTTCCCTCTTATATGGATCTGTATTCTAAATGATGTGCATTTCTTGATTTCAATAGAAATTACTAATGTTCTAAATCAGGGCTTTCCAAAGTGCCGCCGCTGGCGACATGCCAGGGGCAGTGCGGCAGCGCGCGCGTGCACGGTGGCGGCGGCAGCTGTTGCTGCCACCGTGCACGCGCGCGCTACCACTTCCGGGTGGTGTGGCGACACACCACGCTGTGTGTGGCAACACACTTTTGTGTCGCGACACACAGTTTGGAAAGCTCTGTTCTAAATAAAAGAAATAATAAGAACTTGAATTGAATGAAAGCACACATTCTGATCTGTGATATAAAACACTGTACAATATAAAAAACTGCACATGCGCTTATATTGCTTTAAGCCAGTAAATAAGCATCATGCCAATGTAAGCAAATTGTTTCCCATTTTGCTCCCCCCATTTCTTTTCGAGTGGGGGGGGGAGAGTTAAATAAACCCCAAACTCAAAGCTTTATGCCCAAACTCATAATTATGGTTAAAGAAGCCTGGATTTGTAAAACAATAATCCTGGCCTAAACTTGACTTGGATTATTGTAAAACAATAATCCTGGTTTAAACTTGACTTATAAGGGGCATGGTGGCTCAGCGGGTAAGATGCCAGGCTTGTTGATCGGAAGATCGCAAGTTCGGAGGTTCGAATCCCTAGCCCTGCGTGCGGAGTGAGCTCCCGCACTAGCTCCAGCTCCTGCCAACCTAGCAATTCGAAAGCATGCAAATGCAAGTAGATGAATAGGTACCACTTCGGTGGGTAGGAAACAGCATTCCACGCGTGTCATGCAGCCACATGACCGTGGAAGCGTCTTCGGACAACACTGGCTCTTCGGCTAACAAATGGAGATGAGCACTGGCCCCTAGAGTTGGACACAACCGCACAAATGTGCGGGGGGAACCTTTACCTTTTTTTAAAACTTGACTTACAGTTCTCAATTGTTGGGAGCAATTAATTACAATTCAGTGCTCATATATAAGACAAAGGTAACCTTTCCTAGTTTTTTATCCACTTCTATGAAGAAAGGGGCAATGGAGCAAATTGGAAATAAACAGGCTGCATGCCCAAACATACAACTCAATTCCATCATGGTTTATTAAGTCAGGATCCTTGTTTCAAAAATGAAGCAACTATGACTTTGAGAGACTGGTGAATATCCTTGCCTAGTTATTCCTTCCTCATTAAAAAAGTAAAGAAGGTATGGCATTGGTATCTGCGTTAATAATACATATCCACAAGTGACAGAAAATGATGGTTGTCTGGGATACCACTCAAATCCTACTAAAAAGGTGCTAGAATACTCTTATAACAGTCAGAGGTGACAATGTACAATACTTACTTGATGATGTCCCCTTCAAGAGCAATCACTCGTTTAATGATCTTCTGTTCTGGGTTTCTTGGAGAACTGGATGAAAAAAAAGGGAGGGGGAGATTATTCACTCAGTAGTGTTCTCATTGTTTTAAGAAAATGAAGAGAGAAACCAGCCTGAGAATGAGGGCTGTGCAAGTTGTTAGAGGCTTTGGTGTTCTTCCTGATGTGGCATCCATCACTGAAGAAGGGAAGCCATTGCTTTCACTCTCATTTCAAGCTACTTCGTGGGAAAGGGGACGAGTGCCAGAAAAAATAACTAAATTCCGAGACCAGGGTAATTTATTCTCTTGCTGCTGCAAAATAAATGCAGAAAATATTCACTGGTGATCAAATTAGTGTCCTGTTATAGATAATGCTGAGATGGATTCAGATATTTAAAGATGAATTTACTACTAAATGCCAACACAGTAGCGTACATAAACATTTATGTCAGTCATTTATTTCAGAAAGTAAATGGAAAATGAGATGAAAATTACACCATCTGATGAAGACAACTCTCTCCTAAAAGCATTTTTTTAAAAATGAAGAAAGCTCCATACCACTGGGAAGGAACATAATTTTAAAAGATATGATAGTGACAGCAGTTACAAGATACTCCACTCATTTTTTAAAAAACGCTATAGAACCTGCTCTGTTTATCCAACAGCTTCCTGTGCTACTGATTGTATAATATAATGGTCAGAAATTGTACAGGTAGTCCTTGTTTAGTGACTACCTTGTTTAGCAACCATTCGCAGTTACAACAGCCAGTCCTTGCATATGCGACCTTCACAGGTCTCTAACGCAAAGGAAAGCTGAAGAAAGATCAAAAGCACAGTCGCAGTTTCACTTAGAGATCACTTTGCTTAATGACCAAGTTTCCGGTCCCAATTGTGGTTGCTAAATGAGGACTACCTGTATGCAGCTTGTGGTGCTAAACTGGCATCCTTTATTTACCTACCTACCTACCTACCAAATTTGTATAGCTGCCTATCTCATAAGAAGTGACTCTGGGCGGTGTACAATAATTAAGTAAAAAACAACACATATTAACAAGCATTTAAAAATATAAAAAGTCAACATTAAAAATTAAAAGTTATTAAAAGTATACAAACCCTAGGCAGAGACAGAGTGAGTATATCCACCTCAATAGTGGAGCCATCTAAACAAGTCTCCGGTTCCCAGCGACCCCCAGGCCTGGTGACATAACCAGTTCTTGAGGGACTTCCGGAACATCAAGAGGGATGGAGCTAACCTAATTTTGGGGTGGGAGGCAGAATGTCCCATAAGGCGGGTGCCAGAGTAGAGAAGGCAGAGAATCCTTTGCTTGATAATATCTAGAAAGTCCTGATAATTACATATTCAGCACAATATTAAGCAGGCAACAGAATTGCCCAAGACTCTACCTTGGTCCAGAAAGACAGTTAACAAATATTTTAAGGAAATACAATACATTTTTATATATTATATGTATAACAATATATACTTACATTTCAAGGTACTTCATAGAGTTCAGTGGGAGTTATATATATAGAACTGTGGCTTTTACTATGTATATAGACATGTGCATACCACTCCTGAATTAAAAACTTCTGGGAGATTTATTATCACCAACAAAGGCAAACTATACATATAACAAAACTAGTCAAAAGTAGTTCTAAAATAACCACAGTAGGGAAGAAAATGCATCTGAAATAAAAAATACAAGTAGATGCATCTGGTAAGTTTTGCTACAAAATCTACCATGTAATACTAGTGTTTCCTAAACCATGGTTCTGCAAGCACCTCCAAAAGCCTTGGACACCTCATATTTCCTTTTCTTTTCAACATATATTTCCAAAAAGTGGATTTTTAGAATTTAACTCCACCTAGATCAAGTATTGAAATAGGCCGAATGTTACACCAACTCTAATATTTATAACTTTGCAAATCTCATTCCAGACGATGATATTTGATATCACATCATCTATACATCCATACATTCCATTCAAATTTGTAATACTGTATATAATTAACATTTATTTCAATATTCTTCCCTTCTCCTTTTTTTAAAGAAACAGGTATGTGCCTCATTCAAAACATTATCTCCTACTGGATCATTAGGAATTTATTTTGCTGTACAAGAAATACAGAACTGGAAACAGTGCAGTATTTGTTAGCTTTTTAAAACTTCAAGGATAGAAGTCTAAGTATCTCAATACATGGAAACACATCTGGCTTTGTGGGATCAGTTCTTTAGAAAATGCCATCTTACCAATCATGGTTATATCTCAATTGGCACTTGGCCATGTACATATTAACAAGAGATGAAAATGGTTATTTCGTAGAGTACAATGTTATAATGACAAATTACTGAAAAATCTTACTTTTAGGGCAGTAAATAAACCTCTGGAAGTTGTCAATGTAATGGGAAATTCCCACTTAAAATTATGTTGACATACCAAAAAAGTATAACATTATTAAATTAACTTTATTATTTATTAGTTTATTTTAATGTTTATCTAATTTTATTTATATTTGTATCACAATTAATTATGTTTGATTGTAAACTGCCCAGAGTCCCTTTGAGGGAGTTGGGCGGTGATAAATCGAATAAATAAATAAATAAACTTATGAAGAAGTCCCATGTTTCTTAAATCTTATATCCAGATGATAGTTGCCAAGTTCTCCGTAAAGCCTCAATGATTATATCATTATCATGTATGTATGTACTGTATGTATGTAACGTATTTGAATGCCACTGCAATCAAAAATGACTTTTGGTGGCCCACATTATTGTTATTACTATTGTTTCTGTTTGTAGCTTGAATCATGTCAACTGGATTTCTATTTCTCAGTGGAAACGTTTAGCTCCTTATCCAAGAAGCTTCTTCAGTCTGAGCAAAGTTAGTAAGGGAATCCTTAAATATGTTTCTAGGGTGGAGAAACATATTTACCCTAGAAACATATTTAAGGATTCCCTTACTAACTTTGCTCAGACTGAAGAAGCTTCTTGGATAAGGAGCGAAACGTTTCCACTGAGAAATAGAAATCCAGTTGACATGATTCAAGCTACAGACAATTCCACCTGGATGACTGACAACCTTCATAGACATATTGTTTCTGTTCACTTTATATTAAATTATAGAATTCTCACCGGTTTTTAAAAAAATCCTACTATTATTTACCTACACAGAGTAGTATTTATGTTTAATTTATTGATTATGTGCCATCAAGTTGTTTTCGACTCCTAGCAACCATATAGATAGATCTTCTCCATGACAAACTATCCCTAACCTGTTCTTTCAGGTTTCCCAACAGCGCACTCATGGCCACTATAACTGAGTCCCGCCATCTTGCTGCTGGTGCTGCTGGTTGTCCTCTTCTCTTTTCTTCCAGCTTTCCCAGCATTAGAGCCTTTTCCAAAGAGCTGGGTCTTCGTATAATGTGTCCGAAGTAGGATAATTTGATCCTGGTCATTTGTGCCTTGATTGAGAACTCTGGGTAGATTTGTTCGATGATCCATCGGTTTGTTTTCTTGGCTATCCATGGTATACTCAGAAGTCTTGTCCAATATCAAAGTTCCAAGGTGTCAATACTTTTCTTATCCTGCTTCTTTAAAGTCCAACTTTCGCTTCCATAGAGTGTCATAGGGAATACCATGGCTTGCACAATTCTGATCTTTGGAGGTATAGACACATCATGGCATTTGAATATCTTTTCCAAGGCCTTCATGGCTGCTCTACCAAGTGCTAGTCTGCGACGTATTTCTTGACTGCTTGTTCCTTTGCTGTTAATTGTTGATTCTAAAAGGCAGAAGATATATGGTAGAGCAGCCATGAAGGCCTTGGAAAAGATAAGTGAAGTAAAAGTAGTTACTGTTAGTGGGGAACTCTCCGGTTATTATTTATCAATTTTTTATCACTGCCCATCTCCCTCCACAGGAGGGACTCTGGGCGGTTTTTATCATTTTAATTATTTTACTCTTGCCTCTAGCTTCTAAGGGGATAGCTCCCCTGAAGGATTCACAAAATATGTTGTTATTTAATTGTATAAGTACTTACAGTATTTGATGCTTTCCTCTTGTTACAAGGGAAAATAAATTGGAGGATCAGATTGGTTTTCTCCATTTCATTTAGACATTCACACACTTTTAGCAAAACTGCTTTTAGCCCACTTTATGTAGTGGTAATTGTACTAATGTAAACAGCTTCACATTTTAACTCCATCCTTTCACAATTATTCCAGTGTTCTTCATTTAATTTCACAGGTTTTGTTTTTAACTGATCCATCAAAAGCACTTCTATTTAATTAGTGAGGTGGGTGTTTTGTTTTTTGGTTATTTATCAACTGACCCTGAAGTTTAATTCTCATCCATTCAAAATAATCAGAGTACCCTTAAAGAAACATCTTGTACAAATAATCAAAAAGTAATTGTTTTCTGCTAATAATGACGCATACTTGATAGAAAGAAAACAATGAAAGAAAACTCTGTAAATTTAGCTAACAACTTAATAATACCTTCCTAGAAAGTTCTTTTAACTCTACTCTAATATTTTCAGATAGCTAAAAACTATTTACAAATAGTTTATCATCAGACTTTACAGAAAACTAGGAAGAAGCACTGAACGATCCGCAAAAGCCTTAGGAGTCTATTGCATAAAAGCCTTAGGAGAGCTGTTAAAACAAATGGTTTGATTTCTTACAAAACAGCACAACAACTATATTTACACAAAATGCCAACTGCAATGTAATATTACTATTTTTACCATATATATTCATTAGTTGATGGACCAGCAGGCTGCTTTATTACCGATAATCTGGAATCATCTTCAATTCTAGCTCACTGCTTCAGCTTTCAAGAGCATCTTTGTGGCCAATCCTATGCAATTTTGCAATCTATCCTTAATAAGATTGGACATCTAAGTTTTTTATCCAATTACTTTATGCATTGCTTTTATCCACTACTTCTGAAAGGAATCCTGGCAGCTAAAAATACAAAATTGCACCAGCATTGCTGACATGGATTTGAAGCATGGGCAGGCTGTATCTTGAATCTGAGTTTAAACACTATATGCCCATCTATCTGAAATGGGGAACTTGTCACCCATCAAATGTTGTTCAGCTACAATTGCTAGCATCCTTCATCATTACTCATGATGGCTAGGCTGCTGGGAGCTGGAGGCCATAGGTCCTTTACGCTGCCATTAGGCACAGAAGAGAAATAACAAACTCTGTTGTAGTAGACCTTCATATAAATAAACTCTTCCCATATGCAGATAACCATTCCAGAAAAGCCCATTAATATGTTATTAACATTACACTTCTGTCTTAGTTATCTGATTTTTACTTTCTCATTCTTTTCTTCATTTATAAAATCTTATGTTTTAATCACATACTCCCTTTTCTTTAAAATAATTTATTAAAAGTTTTAACTACAATAATAAAAGGTAATACAAACTAAAAAGCAAAAAAACAGAATAAAATGTGCAAGAAAGCAAAAAAAGAAAGAGAAAATAGAGAAAAAACCCTAAGAAAGCAACTTTCCACCCTCATCACAAGTATAAACCGTTTCCCTATCTCTTCATCTCCTCTTAATTAACAGATATAAAACTCTTCATCCCATAACTCAACTCTTAACTATGGGCCAGTACAATAGGGAATGTTTTTTCCAGTCCAGATGTCAGCAAGTCCAGAAAGAACCACACAAAATAACAACATGTCCCATTTTAATCCTGATCAAATAAGCCAACTTTATGTTCCTTCCTTTTGCATAAAACAATCTTGCTCTTTAATCCATTCAAATGATTATTGACCTTTGCCTCAAATTTCTTCAAAACCTTAACAAACCTCTTTTGTAAGTCCAGCAAGAAGAAATTATTCCAATTGCTCTCTGGGATTGGCATTTTTATTTCCTTCTTAATTTTTAAAGCCTCATCTGATATTTTCTTTTCTTTTCTTTTTTTGTATATCCAATGACAAATTCTTGTTCATGTTGTTCTCCACAATCTTGTCAGGTAAGGTTTGTTCCAAATCTTTTTCTGTAACAGCTTCTTCTGGGAACAGACTTTTCAGACATTCATATGGCTGACATTGTTGATTCAAAGTCCCAGTGCAATTCCTCAAAAATATCTCTGCACACCATTATAAGTTGCTTATCTTGTTATTTATTTATTTTCTATCCCACCTTTATTATTATTTTTTATAAATAACTCAAGTCGGCAAACATACCAAATACTCCTTCCTCCCCCTATTTTCCCCACAACAACCCTGTGAGGTGAGTTGGGCTGAGAGAGAGTGACTGGCCCAAGGTCACCCAGCTGGCTTTCATGCCGAAGGAGGGACTAGAACTCTCAGTCTCTTGGTTTCTAGCCCGTTGCCTTAACCACTAGACCAAACTGGCTCCAATATTTCCAATATTATTGGAATGTTAAGTTTCCAATATCAAAAATAATCCCACAAAAATTCATTTATTCTTTAAAATTAATTTCAAAGTCTTAATATTCAAAATCAAATATTCCAACATTTTCTAAGCCCTTAATCCATTTAAGACGTTTTATAGCCAAAGTCTTGTCTTGCTTTTTATTGTTTATTTTAAATTCTTAAAGCTTATAAAGATACAATTTCATTTTCTTATATTAAGGATTTAAGGCATATACCCAGTGTTTCCAGCATTGTCATTTTGAAGTTGTCTAACTTCTTTAAAGCAGTTAGTAGACAATTTCCGAAGGTGGTTAGCAAAGAAAGTGCATTTCCTTTGAAGGTTCCAGCTGTGACTAGAGCAAGAATGGCAAATTCCTTCATCCCCCAGTTCTCCCACCCTCCAGAGACTGCTGCCCTGCGGTCTCCTTGTGAGAAGCAACCATGTGAAACACACAACTGTGTGGAACACAATCTCTCATCCTCTCTTTCTCCAGTGAGGGTCAAAGGAGCCAATCTACTCTTCAGCTCCTTGTTCTTAGCTACATCTTCAGTCCACCACATTCCTGAGGAAGTTCAATCACATACTCTCTAATAACTACCAAGAGCATTTCATGTTTGGGAGTCTGAAAATAGGATCTTACTAAACCTTTCCACTTATCAGCACTCACTGAGGTCTAGCTATAGATTTGCACTTAGTAAGGGAAGGCTACTGATTTATATTAACTGCAAATGGGATTTAGAAAATAAAATCAAATATGAAAGGAGCCTATTTCCTGCTGGGCATGCAGTCTTCTAATAAGAGGCAGAGTAACCCAGAACTCCTAGATAGTAGACAGATAAGAGACTTAATATGAAGCAAATGCAATTACGTTTTCCAGGAAACTTCAGTATTTTACAATCTCATGTTCAAAGAACTTAGTTTCCTGTTCCATAATGAGTCAATCTAAATTATGACATCATGAAAAAATGGTTGGTTTCAAAGGACATACAGTATGTCTTACAGAGATATACGCAAGGAACAAACTGATGCAAGCTGAGACTGTTAACCCATTACAGTACCCTAAATCATTCAATGCAATTTAAAGATGGAGTATAAGGGAATATTTCATCATATTGTAGATATTATCGTGATATTCAAGATTAGTCAGAAATAATCCAGTCAACATGGATTATAAAGAACACAAAAATAACAAACAAAACACAACACTATAAAGAACACAAAAATAACAAAATAACAGAATCATGGCAAAATGTTCTTCTTCTATTCCTCAAGGACTATTAGTGTCTTTTGGAAGCAGAGCAATACTGTTTTAGCTTACAGGCTTCTAGATGTCTGGGATAACCCGTAAAGAAATGTTTTATATACATGCTTTTTAACATAAGCCAAAAGAAATCAGAATACATAATAGGAGAAAGCAGCATATGATCAGATTTACTGACATAGCAGTTGTCATTGCCCTGTATCTAGGAAACTCAAATATCAGTTATTCCGAAAGATATAAGATACTCCTGTCTTTTGGGCTATGATTTCTTCTCTGGACCCCACATTAATTCATTAAAAGGTAAAGGTAAAGGTTTTCCCCTGCACAGTCATGTCTGACTCTAGGGGGCGGTGCTCATCTCCGTTTCTTAGCCTAAGAGCCAGCGCTGTCTGAAGACGCTTCCGCGGTCATGTGGCCAACATGACGCGTGCAGAACACTGTTACCTACCCACCGAAGTGGTACCTATTCATCTACTTGCATTTGCATGCTTTCGAATTGCTAGGTTGGCAAGAGCTGGGGCGAGTGCGGGAGCTCACTCTGTCACGCGGCGCTCGGGTCTTGAACCGCCGACCTTCCGATCGACAAGCCTGGCATCTTAACCACTGAGCCATCGCGCCCCTATTAATTAATTCATTACACCCCCAATAATTGTCACTACTTTCTAACTCTAATGAATATATTTCAGTTTCTTCTAAGGAACACTGAGCCATCGCGCCCCTATTAATTAATTCATTACACCCCCAATAATTGTCACTACTTTCTAACTCTAATGAATATATTTCAGTTTCTTCTAAGGAACAGCAATACCTCAGCAGCATTTTCCATTCTGCCTACTGCTTATCCAACTCTTACTAACTAGGAGAACACAGCTCCTACAGAAAAGGAATGCTCTTGCTTTTACAGCTGACTACAACATTTGAGAAGCGGGGGGCTCCAGACTGGCTTTAAAATGATGTCTATTGGTTCTAGCCAGTGCTTGAAATGACTATTTGCCTTCTAACAGAAGGATTGTTCTCCATGTTTCTGACTTGCAATATTGACTTGAACTCTGCACCCTCATTCAATTCCTGTTGGCAGCCTCTTTATATATAGGTTCGCCTAAGTCTTTGCCTTAAGCAGATGCTGGATTTTGTAAAAGTAGAGCAATAGTAAACCACAGTTACTTATGAATTGATCCAGTATTTTTTTGGAACAAGCATATTCTTAGCTCTTAACATTCTTGCTGTTTATACACTTGATAATTTTCTGCCAGGCCTAGCCCAGGAATGACATAGAATCAATCCAGCCAAGTTCAGTTCTTTATTTGCTTACACCGTATAGACAGAATTTTGCCAGACTAAACCTGTACTACTCTAACCTAATGGATATATAGTACCTTGGGAGACTCTAGGGCATGGCTAATCTGAATCTTTACTTCTTCCCACGGTCGAACTCCGGGCTGTGCTGCCTCATGTCTCTCCCCCCCCCCTGTAATGTGCTCCCTCCTTCCTGAGGGCCAGCTGCGTTACTATAATTCATTACATTTTCATAGTTATCTTTTAGAAAAGTATCAAGTAAATAAGCATTCTGTACAGCAAACATGATGAAAGATACTATGAGCAACTGAAAGGTCAGTTTCCTTAAAATTCCATCTGGTTTCTCCATTAAAAGATGAAGTCTTACTGAATACAGCTCCAATGACCCACATCTGCCACTTGTCCATGTTATATAAATAATAATTTTATTTCATTAAAAAAGAAATTATACCAACTGGCTTAGTGCTTCAGTAATGCCTGATGAATGCAACATTTCCATTGCATAAAATTATGTTTTAATTGGTTTTAATTTAACAACACTAAACACTATTTTGTCATGATGCAAACCCATGAATTTCATTCTATTATTAGGTATTCTAATGATTTTTTTTTAATTTACTTAAGATGTCCAAAAATTTTAAACTAATTTTTACAAAATGAAACAAGTACAGTCCAGAATGTAAACACTATACCCTGAAATAGAATTAAACTAGACATTAGCATATCATCCAAACCTGAATATCTGGACAAGTGGACAATATTTTGAATTAATATAATGCAACACCAGACAAAAGGTACAACTACTTCAATTAAGTTGAAAGTCAACTGAGTGTCTGGTATATGTTACTAATACATCAATGCTTAGATCTATAATTTACTTCTCTGTGTTTCTTTCATTTTACCTGCTCATGGAAAAGGCCGTACAGCTGAAATCAAGACACAACTGATTTGTACAGTTGAAAGCTCAGGATACAACTAAGAAAAGCCAATACCAAGGAGAACAAACTTGCAACTTCCAGCAGAGGACACATTGAAACTGAGATTCCTAATTATATTATCTCGTGGGTTACTCCTTGAATCATTAAGTGAAGTGTCTCAGTGCCTTAAGCATGTTAATTAACCCAACTCTACCTTTGGCAAGTGGCTACATTTTCCATATAGTTTTCATTTTCTTCAAGAGATGAAGGGTTATTTTCAAATCTGTTTCTCAGTGGAGAATTAATAAAAAGAGAACAAGAATGAACCATCTTTTCATTGGATTCAGGTAATACTCTACCATAACATTTAGTTTTAGCAATCTAAAAAAAAATGACTTCTCCTGCTTACATAAACTGGGACAGACAATTCCCATAGGCAGTTCATGACAGCTGTGATTAACATCCATATCTTTATATCTATGGGGTAGGTACAATTCACATAATGTAGTAGAAATGTATTTAATAAGCAGGGCTTATATCCTAAAAAATTAAGAAAGACACATTCAGTTATTAAAATACCAGATGCTTAATATTCAGATTAAAATATCAGAATTGGGACCAATTTTTGCATTTCTTGCATTCAGAATCAAAATCATCCATTTTTAGAGGCACAGCCATGTTAGATGGTTGCAGGAAAAAAAGAGAGCAATAGAGCCTAAGGATGAGTGAATTTATAATGGTTTCCCAGGGTAGATTCTAGTTTTTCTAGATTCATGAAGTATTATTTTCATTTGGCAGGAAAAGATATATGTATGGGTGAAGAATATGAAAAAAAAACACAGCAAAGTCAGTTACAAATAAAATTGTACATACACTCACATTTTGTGACAATTATATAATGTACACACCTCTGTGGCATTTACAGTAACTCTTAAAAATACAGGAACCCCCCCAACCCAATCATTATTTGTAGCAGTGATAATTGATGATATAACATCCTAGAAGTCAGTGCCCTATTTTGTTATTGGTGCTCAGGATAATGACTTTCATGATAATACTGTAGAAAAAGAATCTTGCCTTTTATGGAGAATGAAGACCAATATAAGGATTTGTCAGGCTTTAATTCATCATTGTTGAAAACATTTTTTTCTTCCCTCTATTCTACCTATAATTTATTTTGTATATTAAATGTAATCTTGTAATTGGAAGCTGTAAACATTTCTCCTTTCCTTACCACTTAAAATGTAGGAAATATAGTTTCACCTCTGAGTTTTTTAGCTTGAATTTTACAACCTTCCGTCAATATAATGTTGCATGCTATGCCATTGGTGGTGTTTTAGCAGAGCAAACCAGCATCTTGTAATTATTTATTTTATATTGAAGATACATTGTTAACATGGTAAAAAAAAAGTGGGAAAAGCAGTATGAGTTCATGGCAATTACCTATGTTATGAGTGTGTATGAACAGAAATATTTCTACCAACCCACTTCAATATTTCTAGCACTAATAAACTGAATTAATTCTAGCACTGTAAAATAAAACATCTTCACAAAAGCCTGGTTTAAGTTAAAGTGAAAGTAATAACTGACTTGTGATTGATTAGCAAACAAGCATAGTGGTGGAATCAGTATTTAATTTCATTCATATAAATCTAGCACCCTAATCTCAACATATTAATTTTCTGCAAATGTCTCCTTTAGATGCTAGTTTGCTAGCTATCTCCTACTGATAAAGTAGTATCAATAAAAAAAAATCTCTTGACTTGTAGTCATGTACAATCATTTTCTAAGAATATGCTATCTAAGAATATATTATTACAGCATAAATATTTTTTTGGAATTAAAGGTGTGGAAATATTATGGGGCTTTAATTGAGCCTTATGTACTGTATATAAAAAGTGGTGACCTTTAGTGATGAAAAGGTCATGGGTATGCACCACTTTTGAGCTGTATAGAATCTGCCTGGAGTTGCACTAATGGGAGCTATTAAGCATCTGGCAGAACACAATACAGGGGAGATGAGTTTTTCAGCAGTCCAGACCTTTCAGTCCTCTATGTAACATGAAGCAATCCCTTTTCAAAGGTTCAGAGAAGCTTAGATTATGATTCTTTGCACAGGAATTCCCAGGTTAAGAAAATGTAATGAGAACTGGTTCACAGAAAGTTGCATTACAGTCACAACACTTTCATCAAAATGAAACAGAAAAAGTGAAATCTCAAGACATTTTTCAGGTCATACTCCTATTGCTAAAGATGCATTCAAGTGATAACCATTTACTTTTGTTCTTACCTTAAAAAAATTGAGTTTTTCAGAGTTTTAAAAATCTTTGAGGGACATAGGATCATGCAGATCATCTAGAGGAAAGGCTTAGTAAAATGGTGAAAGCATTGATAGTTTATATTTTCCATGCATATACATGCTACCCATAATGCTTAATGAAAAAATAGAAGTTTAAAAAAAGCACCTTTCTTATTTTGAAGGAGGAGGGAGAGATTTTCAAATTACCCAAGGAAGATAAAATATTGGTGAGTGTGAAAATTACTGTAGAGAAGCATAAATATATAGAGATCTTCCATGGTTTCTGTTTAGATGGTTTTGACCTTTTCTCTGCATTTCTCCCTGAAGTAATACAGTTTTATCCAATCCCAAATAAAAACAAAAATAATAAATTATAATTTACTTGCGAAAATCTACATAATAAGTACAGACCTCTTATGAAAATATTGGCTTCATCATTTTGATTTCCTATCTAATTGCACATACCTTTTAAATGAATCATCAATACTGAATGAATTAATATAATTTATATCTTCCCTTACAGCCAAGAGCCAATGTTAGATAACAAATTAGTCCTGTGAGTAAATGTATGAGAAAAGCATCCATCTATTTTAGCTAATGTATGTTATAACTGAAAAGTCTGTGGCTTGAATCATGTCAACTGGATTTCTATTTTCTTAGTGGAAACGTTTCACTCCTTATCCAAGGAGCTTCTTCAGTCAGAGTAAAGTTAGTAAGGGAATCCTTAAATATGTTTCTAGGCTGGCTGTGTGACCTTGCACCTGGGGCTAGGTCATGGTTATTTTTGAGATGTTTGTTTCTAAGTCCCTTTATCATCTAAAGGAGGATCGTTAAGATTACCCTGCTGCTGTTGAGCTTGTGAAATGGTCTTAATCTTCCTAGGCACAGAAGACAAAGCAGGAAGGAAGATAGGGGAAAGGTTATGCCTGAGGCCCCCACCTCTATTCAAGGAAGGATTTTTCCTTCCAGACCTAAAACAGCGACAGATAGGGCTGAGACTCAGAGTAAACGGAAGAACCTGGTCATTCCTTACATGGCTGGCGTGTCTGAAAAGATCAAACGGATATTTGGCAAACACCACATACCTGTATATTTCAAACCCACCAACACACTGAGACAGAGGCTTGTACACCCCAAAGATCAAACTCCAAAACACAAGGAAAGCAATGTAGTGTATGCAATCCAGTGCAGTGAGGAGTGCTCTGAACTCTACATTGGAGAAACCAAACAACCTTTGTACAGGAGGATGGCCCAACACAGGAGAAGTAACACCACAGGACCAGAGTCAGCAGTTTATCTTCATCTAAAGGAAAAAGGACACTCATTTGAGGACATTAATGTTCACATTTTAGACAGAGAAGATAGGTGGTTTGAGAGAGGGGTCAAGGAATCCATTCATGCCAACTTGGAAAATCCTTCCTTGAATAGAGGTGGGGGCCTCAGGCATAACCTTTCCCCTATCTTCCTTCCTGCTTTGTCTTCTGTGCCTAGGAAGATTAAGACCATTTCACAAGCTCAACAGCAGCAGGGTAATCTTAACGATCCTCCTTTAGATGATAAAGGGACTTAGAAACAAACATCTCAAAAATAACCATGACCTAGCCCCAGGTGCAAGGTCACACAGCCAGCCTAGAAACATATTTAAGGATTCCCTTACTAACTTTACTCTGACTGAAGAAGCTCCTTGGATAAGGAGTGAAACGTTTCCACTAAGAAAATAGAAATCCAGTTGACATGATTCAAGCCACAGACTGTTCCACCTGGATGACTGAGAACCTTCATAGATATAACTGAAAAGGTTTATTTGATCATTTCTTATCATTTCTTTCAACAGGATTAATGTATGTATGTACAGTATGTATGTATGTATGTATGTATGTATGTATGTATGTATATATGTATTAATTAATTAAATAATTAATTAATTACAGGTTATATGCTAAAATCATGATGTGGTGTATATGTAACATATGTAACATATTCTAGCCTTTTATTTTAAAAAACCCAATATTCCATGTCTATTTACACATAATTTAGCTTTGGTACATGGAAACAGTCTTGAAAGGTTTGAGTTTAAAATGTTACAGTGGAGTGGTATGGGGATTTGAGAAGATGCAGCCATCTCCTGGGATATAGAAACAGTTCAAATACTTTGGAAATTTAGGCAAAGAATGAGTTCAGGTAACACTCTTTAGTTCTGTCTGTCAAAATGAAAGGCATCAGATTAGGAATAACCAAAATTCCAGGTTAAGTTACAATACAATATTAATAAGATGGACAGTCAATACGGATCCACTGTTAAAATTTTACCCTTGGAAGACAATCTTACTCGGCTACGAGTGATCGCCAATGATGATGATGAATGAAAGCAGGAAGCATCTCATTCTCCAGATATTGTTGAATTATAGCTCCCAGGATACCACTGGCAGTAGAGCTAGTGGCAAGGAATGCTAGGAGCAGTGGTGTCTGCAGGAGGGCATAAGATAGGGGGTTTGCCTGCTTCTTTTCTACATGTGTCATGATGGCACAGGCACACCCGAAAGGGACAGAGCTTGTGGAAGAATGTCACAACACTGCTTTTGTTATTCTGATAACAGCAATGAGTTCTAGTGGTTGTTGCTGGCTGAGAGCTGAAGATTAGCAACATCTGGTAGACTTCAAGCATCCCATCCATGAGATTAAAATAAAGGGGCTTACAAAATAGAAATAAAAATAACTTTGGTATGTTACAGTATTTCAGAATTATGCAATAATGATAACCACCAGTAAGTATATTGCCTTTCTCCAGGTAATCTACCTTATAAACTTATCATACTTATCTACAGTATGAGCAGTAACAGGCATTCCATTCCATGCCCATGTGTCACCGCTGTTAGGCAAGCTGCATTGGTTGCCATTGGCTTCTAGGTTCTGGTTGTCACCTATAAAGCCTTTCATGGCATATCTAGTTATCTGAGGGACTGCTTATCTGTAATTTTTTCTGCCCACCTGGTAAATTTGGGCAGAGTGGAGGCAGTCCGGTACCTTCTATCAAATGTTTTCTTGGACTGAGGAAGCGTGTCTTTTCTGTCACTGCCTCCCACCCTCTGGAATAGCATTCCTCCAGAGATACGGATGGTGCCCACCCTCCTGAGGTTCCAGAAAGCCCTCAAACCCAAGTTTTTTTTCCCAGGCTTGGGCTTAATTTCTTTAGGAGCCTCCTGTCTTGCTTTTATTGGTCCATTGGAGCTGGGTGACTTATACATTCAAAACAAACAAACAAACAAATATTGTTGTGTCTGTTTTTTGGTCCAGGCTGTCTTGTTTTGTCTATGTTTTAACTGTTTTTAACTATGTTTTGGATTTTGTAAGCCACCCAGAGTCTTCTGGAGTGGATGGACATAACAAATTAAATGAAACAAATAAACAAACAAACAAATAAATCCTAGAGTTCTTTTCTCTTTGTGTTGTCACGATATAAAAACATGCTAAGCATCAAGGTTAAGCACCCTTAAAAAATTGGAATAAAATCCCCCCCCCCATTCATCTGGAATGAGTGGCTTTTTCCCTGCACATCTGGTACTGTCACAAATCACTCTGCTTTCACTAGCTCCACATTTCCTGGGAGACAACCACACAACAAGACAACACCTGCTACCTCCATTGTATGGATAGTTGAGACAAATGTGTGATCTGTCTGGAATAATAAATGTTTTCTTCTTAGCTTCTGCCCTTTCCTTCATGGAAAAGGTACAAGGAATTAAATATAAAAAGGAAGAGTTAAAGGCCTAATTTGGCACATTAAAGAAAAACACTCAATACAATCCCTTCAAAGTTGTTTCTTGCATTTCTGGTGGGAATTAATGAACACATCAATTCTGCAAGCAGTAAAACACCTGCAACGGGATGGAGTCCCCGATTTCCAAACCTTGGAAGATTTGCAGATTTGAGCTATGTGCAATTTCTAAGTTTTAACTGAATCGTTTAAACAAAAATCCTTGCTTCTTTTTGATGCAGTTATCTACTATGTTTTTGTTTACTTTAGCAGGTCTCAGGCTGAAGGCAAGGTTGCAAAATGAAAGGAAGGTCAATAGTCTCATGGGAGATAACTTGAAACAAATACTACATCATGTGGTTATAATTAGAGCATGTAATCTAGGTCAGTTGTTTAAATTCAGTCTAAGTGGATACAACTAAAAAAATCAGGGGCATATGATGGCTGGTTTACAAATGTTTGCAACAGGAATAGATGATTGAAAGACTTGTTTTTAATAAACAGATATCAAATCCAATACCAAATTCATAACTAAAATACTGGAATCCACATTGCTGTTTCACAAATTATATGAGTTTCATGATAAACAGACACCTTCCCAAATATCCTTTATTTTCTAAACAATGCAGTAGCTCTCTCTTGTCATAGCCACATATCGTGATTGGCTTCGGAGGATTATGCATTTTCCTTTTTAATTTGGAATATTGCCGGATGGTCAGTTCCAGCAGAAGACCAACCTTTTTTTAACTATTTGTCACAATTTGACGTTATCTTTTTACAGGAAACTTGGGCCTCCTTAGAGGTGGAGCTAGACGGATATTGGGTTAATTCTATCTTGGCTCCTCCGAGTATGGTGGGTGGGAGGTCTTAAAGCCATGGGTAGTGGCTACATTGCTTTTATCCAAACATATGGAAATTCTGCTTTTAACGTTTATATGTTAAATCGTGGGGCGCGGTGGCTCAGCGGGTTAAACCGCTGAGCCGGTAGTCTGCCGACCATAACGTCGGCAGTTCGAATCCGCGTGGCGGGGTGAGCGCCCGTCACTAGCCCCAGCTCCAGCCCACCCAGCTGATCGAAAGCCCGGCAAGTAGATGAATGGGGACCACTCACGTGGGCCAATTTGCTGGCGTCCTTTTCGGAGGGTCGCCCTCGGACCGAGAAGAAGCTGGTTCCCGTGGATGGCGATGGAGGACGGCAGAGGACGGCGGAGCCCGAAAAAACATCAACTTCCTGGATGTCAGCAGCCGGCTCTGAAGCAAAGGTTTCTGGGACATGTAGTCCGACCTGCGATTGAAGAGCCGGTTCCCTCACCCCTTCCCTAACCGCGCGGGTAATTTAGAATCTGATTGTATAAATATATGTATGATGATTGTAAGCCGCCTAGAGCCCTCCGCTTAGGGAGGGGATAGGCGGGGTATAAATAAGATAAAATAAATAAAAAATAAATAAATAAATAAATAAATCATAAGAATGATTTGATCAGTACCATTTGGGAGCATATAGAAAATTTTATTTCCAGCTGCTCAGATAAATACCCCACAGCTTTAGTTTTAATAGGTGGAGACTTAAATGCTAGGATGGGATTAAATGACTATACATTATTTAATCAATTTAATATCTACAATGAGGAGAATGTATTAGAGGAACCTTTGTACCTTAGAGAATTTAAAGATACAAAAGTTAATTGGGCAGGTATATGTGCAAGACAAATGATTGCACATTTGGACCTATGTATTCTCAATGGTTCTGTAAAAGGGGACTGTCCATCTGAATACACTTATTGGGGGGCAGGAAGAAGATCCACAATTGATTATTGGATAACTTCATGTGATCTATTGAAATTTCTACGGAGGATGGAGGTAGATTCTAGATTAGAAAGTGATCACAACCCTGTAATATTAACCTTGATATCTCACTGGAAGAGCTAACTCAAGTTACACCCCAATGCTGGAAAGTAGTAACACCCAGGTGAGAATTAAATGGACTGAGAAGAATGCAAGAGAAGTTGGTAAATGGATGCTAGCTCCTGAAACTTTAGAAATCCGTGCTCGCCTCCTAGATAGTAAATCCCATACATCATATTTAGGCTGGTTCGAAAGTCTGATTGCCAATCTCAAAACAGTTCTTCTCAAGGGAACACAGTTCTTCCCTAGAAATAAGATTATAAAAAACAAAAAATGGTTTGATTGGGACTGTGTACAGTTAAAGAGGACATATAACAAGGTGTATAGGAAAAGTAAAAATTTTCCTTCTGAGGATCAAACTCATTTTTTAAGGACCTTAAAGGTCCAATATAAGACTCTTTTAAAAGAAAAGAAACGTGCGGCTTTGAAGGAATCTTGGCAGAAATTAATTCAAGCAGTCAGGATGAAAGATGCATCCCTTTTTTGGCATATCATTAGAGGATTAGGAAAATCACTCCTTCCCCCACCTAACCAAGTGCCATCATATGCATGGGAGGAATATTTTAGAGGGATGTACATGGTCTCTGCTTGCGAAATGAAAGAGAGTCAGATTAATATGGATAGTACCCCTCACTGGCCTCCAGTTACAGCACAAGAGGTATCCCGGATGATTGAATCCCTTAAGCCTAATAAGGCTCCCGGTGCGGATTGTGTCCTGCCCAAAATAATTAAAAGGAATTCTAGTTGGTGGGTACCTCTATTAGCATCTCTCTTTACATACATAGACCAGACTGGTCATATGCCAAACAACTGGGGAATGGCAATTATTGTACCAATCTATAAAAAGGGCAACAAAAATGACCCATGTAATTATAGGCCCATTAGTTTATTGAGTGTAGTTAGCAAATTATATGCTAAGCATTTAAATAACAAACTACAAGACTGGATTCTTTCCAAGGACATAATTAGAGATGAACAAGCAGGATTCAGTGAGTGGAGATCAACAATTGATCATTTCTTGGTGCTTCACCACCTGATATTAAAATATACCTATAAAAAGAAATCTTCCCTCTTTGTGGCCTTTCTTGACTTTAAACAGGCCTTTGATTCAATAGATAGAAGTGTCCTTTGGGAAAAACTAAAAAATACAAATATTGACAGATGCCTCCTCTATCTTATACAGAAACTATACTCTAATTCCTCTTTAAGTGAGATGTAATCCCCAAGGGACCTTATCTGGCTTAGTAAATGTGCAGAAAGGAGTACGACAGGGATGTATTCTTTTTAATCTTTACATTAATCCTTGATTGATATTCTTCATAGTTTAGATTCCCATCCTCCCAATCTAGCACAACGTAAAGTACCGATACTTCTTTATGCGGACGATGCTGCTATAATCTCACAAACTCCAATTGGACTAAAAAGAGCCATAGCAGCAACACTAAATTACTGCAGACAAAATAAATTGGTTCTTAATTTTGATAAATCAAAAATCCTGGTCTTTGCTAAAAGAGCTACTCAATACTCTTGGAGGATAGAAGAGCATAATCTAGAACAAGTTAATGTAGTTAAATACCTTAGAGTGATTTTTCACTCGAAAGGAAATTGGAATGCACATCTGATGCAATCAGCCCTTAAATCTTCAAATGCTATTAAACATTGTTTTTACATGGGCAGAGGACAATTAGTCCCTGCAGTCTTAAAATTGTTTGAGGCTAAAATGTTGACTCAAATTCTCTATGGGGCACAAGCAGGAATCTTCTTGAAGAAAGAGTAAATAGAAACCGTACAAACAAAATTCCTGTAATCAATTCTAGTGGCACCCAGCGGAACATCAAATGCCCAGATGAGACTAGAAACAGGAATGCCTCAAATACTGGTTAGGGCAGAGCTTTCCAAACTGTGTGCCGTGACACGTTAGTGTGTCTGCTGCAGTGTCTGGGTGTGTCGCAGCTGCTGCTGCCTCCAAGCCCTGCCAGGATTCCGCACAGGTCCTAGTGCCTGCCTTGTGCCTTGCTGCCTTCAAACCTGCCGTGATTCCATGCAGGTCCTAGTGCCTGCCTTGTGCCCTGCTGTAAGAGTGTGTTGCGAAATGATGCCCTGCTGTAAGAGTGTGTTGCGAAATGATGCATGTCTAAAAAGTGTGTCACCAACATGAAAAGTTTGGAAAGCTCTGGGTTAGGGCCTGGAAGATGATGCTAACGTTTTGGTTGAAAATACAATTCCTTTCAGTAGGTTTGACCCCTCTAGTCCTGATTGATAATTTTCTCTCTCCCTCGAAACAGGTGATAGAGTATAAGCTGGCTTTATATGGGCTGTCTCCATTATTTTTAAAATCACTAGGTTATGATCAAGCCAAGCAATTGGTTATTAACAGAATCAGAGATATGGAATTCCAGCTAGAAGTTAATAGGATACCTATACACAGGAATCAGATAAGATGGGGTACATGGGAACCAGCAAGATATCTGAAAGACCTAACCTTTCCTAAGATTAGAATAGCATTTTTTAGAGCTAGATTTAATATCCTTCCATCAGCACTCCTGCAAGGCAGGTATAATAAAACCCCCTTAGCAGAAAGAATTTGTACATGTGGCACTAAGGAGGTTGAAAACATCACTCATGTTCTACTGCGATGTAAATATTGTAGGGATATTAGATCAACATTTATTTAACCCCTAATAGAAAGATGTCCAGGGAGACCTGATAGTTTTTATGAGAACCATCTTCTGCAGGACTCAAACCCAGTTATTACACATGCAGTAGCAAAATTCTGTGCTGCCGTAATGATAATAAGGCAAAATCGGTTAAAGAAGTAGGGAATTGTGTATATTTTTCTATTTTTATTAATACTTTGTCTAGCCATTTTTTAATATTTTTTTAGGATATATATTTTACAACATACTATTAAAATGATAGATCTATTAATGTTTAGATAAATAAACATGTCATTATTGTAATAGGGTTTTATTGTAATAGGGTTTTATAGATTATAATTGTCTAAATTTATAGTTTTATCCCATAGTTACCTATGTATAATTGTATTCAATTGATTAGTTTGATTTTAATTGTTATTTTTATTAATTTTAAGTTGCTGGTCATTGACCGAATAAACAAACAAACAATCATTCATTCAACAATGCAGTTGTAACTGTAGGAATTAATTTTACATTTGATTCATTATAGTTAATACAGTTCTTGAGGCAGCCGCAACTTTTTTTCAGACTTTCATAGAAGCTCAAAGAAGTGATTGGACAAGGTCTCAACTATGTTTTCCAAGTCATTTTTGAATCATGCATACAACATAGAGAGAGAGATAGGTTGAACAAATTACAAGGTAACAAGCTTACTGTGTAAAATCCAGCTAAGTTCAGTAGTTCATACTTTTGTCTGTTCAGTCAGTATACCAGTCGTATTCCTTTCTCATTCTAGTACACATGTTGAGGGCAAGTGTCTGCATAGAGAACTTCTCTATCTATGGAGATCCCACACTGTGTGCAGATGGGTCTGAAGGCACTGCAGTTCATAACGAATGGGAGCAGTGCAGAACATAGCTGGAGTAGAGCATTGCTGAGAATGTGGTGCTAGCAAAGCAAGTAGGTGCTGGCAGAGCAAGAGTGACCCAGACATATCTAGAGTGGCATTGGCACAACCAGACAAGCCTATCTCAAGCCCCGGGCACTAGCACAGCCAGGTACTGACCTGGACGCTCACAAGTTGGCAGCAACCAGCAGGTGGTTGTCAACTTCGAAAGAGCCCAGGAGCACTAGCAAGACTTTCCCCAGAAGACCCAGGCATTGGCATTGGGAAAGCAGGTGCAGGAAAATCTAGCAGTCCAAAGCATGGGCAATCATGGGGTTTCATCAAAGGCAGCCATCACCAATCAGCTGAAGTACCTGATGGCAGTCAGAACCTTTCAGAAGAGTCCTGCTTCAAGAAGGCATTAGCCTTAAGAGCAAGAGAGAGGATGGGTTAAATCAAAGAGGTTAGAACGAAGTACAGGACAAAATAATAATAAAAGCGTTCATAACTATTGAGGATAGAGGTATAGGTAATAAAGTAAGATATTTTGTAGAAATTACGGGGAAAAAAACCCTTCAACTTCAAGTAAATTTGTATTTTGTTAAATTTTTGTAATGAAAATCAATTTGAAGGAAATTCTTTTGCCTTTGCTTTTGTCATTACCCCCCAAACACACCTTGTGACCAGCTTTTTCAGAAAGACGTTCAGATGACGTGATAGAAATACAACTAATGAGAGATGGTTTCCCACTTTTTCTTTAGTTAACACAGGAAGATTTAACTCCTGACAGGTTTTTTTGTGCATAACACATGGCTGTTATGGTAGGAAGAGCCAATTTGGATGGTTTTAAATGAGTATTGGGCATGTTCAAGGAGAACAAGGCTATCAGTGCCTACTAATACTGACAGCTGTTTACTATTTTATGAATCATCATCAGCATGTCTTATAACCTGGCTGAGATGGAGCAAGGCTGGGAGGGCAATATTGTCTTCAAGTCCAGGCTTATGATTTTCCCTATCCATTGGCTGCTGTATAACACAGAATGCTGGGCATGATGTTATAAAAGTTACTAAGAATGAGCAGGAGAAATTATTTTTATAAATTTCTCCACTCTCATACCATGTTGTTCTCCCTATTCTGGGACGAAGTTTTGGGAAGACATGGGAGATCCCAAAGTAAAGAGGTTCAGAAAAAAATCTCCATCCTTCTGTTCACCAAAACTTCTGCTGAATCAAATAACCTCATAACCAGAAGGATACCAATGAATATCATCCATGTCCTTCACTATATATTATCTGTGTCACACCTACTTTGTGGCCACTATAATTTTTCCATTGGATTTTTATAAAACATATTTGTAATATACACAATATTTTACATTATTTTAAAATGTAAATATGAATGCAGATTTTAACTGTAGAATGTTTCATAGTTTTATTTCTTTATCTTTGTTCTGAATCTGTTAGTTTTTAATTTTTGTGCTAGCTATTTCGGAAGCATTTATGCTGCAACATGGACTATATCTTTTAAAAATGATTATATTCAATAAAAAAACATACTTGATGGAAGAAAGCCAATCTCAATCATATCCCTTATCTACCCATTGGCAGACGTTCTTCAGATTACACTAGAAACAGGACATGAAGTTGTCCTAACCATCAGTTACTTGTTAGAATATGAGGAAGTACATAATTTTACATCCAGAACTCTTGATTAAGGGAAATGGTAATAGTAACATTAACAGTAACAGTAAAATGTATAAAAAACTTTAAAAATATCCCTTCTGAACCTTTAATAGATAAATAGATTAAACATATTGAACTGAAGGAGTTATCATGATTTATGGGCTTGTTGTATTGACTTTTGTTGTTGTTGTTCAGGGAATACTGTTTAATTCAAAACACACATTTTTCTTCTTTGAAAGTACGATTTTTATTAACATAGAAAAAAGGTAGAAGATGAAGAAAATAACCACCTATTTATCACAAGCAATTTGGTTGAAGGATCTAAAATAACCAGTGAAAGCTCTAGGGCCAACCTCTTTAATGCATAAAAGAAGACAGCTAACAGCTTCCCTTGCATCCTTTTAAAGTTCAATGAGTCCTATAAAAATATCTTCTGTCTCTAAATCCAAACACCACCATTTCCAATGGTCAGCTTTGGGGGGAGGTTAACCAACCACAAAGCAGAGAATGAGAAGATAAAGAGACAGGTATGAGTTGTTGGTAGATTAGTGGGAAAAGGAATATATGACATAAAAAGGCAACATTTCAGGTCCTTGTAGCACCTGGTTACTTCATAGATTAAATATTATGTCTCTGAACTTGCTCTGACCCTGGCTGTGAGTCACTACTGAATATAGATATTGTGGAAGGCACAACATTTAGAGAAAAGTCAATAAATCTTTGTAAGCAGAAGCTTTTATATATTGAACTGCTTTTGCTACACATTAGCATTTCCCATTTCCCCAAACACTAAAATATTAACTAGGAAGTTAGACAGCCTATTACTAGACTGGTAGAGTTAACTTTCCAAAAGTGGGAGGAAACCCTAGTACAATACAAAGCCAATCTTTTGGTCCTGACATAATTCTGCCAGTAGCATAGGCACAGTCAGGGAACAGGTTGTGCTGCATACATGATTGTATTTCATCTTCACTTCTTCTGTCTGAATTGTCCTTTCTCTTCCATGATCATGCTTCATGGTACAAACATGATCCAAAGAAAGATGTACAATCAGAAGGTCCAAGACTATGTACATAATCATTAATCTTGGGTAGTGCCCCAAAGACTCTACAAAAGTTGTCACCAAATTATAAATTTGAATGTGATAGATGTGGATGATGGGAATAATGTTGTTAACTGTGTTTAAATAATAGTTTTAATTAAACAAATTGTATTTATTATGGAATTAGCTAGTTCTTTTTCTTGGGCTTGTCTATTAAAAAAAATCCCTACTGTAAATAAATATTTAGACTGGTGCAAATTGATTTAGGCACGTTTCATTCTTCCACGCAATAATCCTGTTGGGTAGTTTGGTCTGGGAGATGACTGGTCATATATAACCTTGTGAGATTATATGGCTGAGGGTAGAGTTAGAGCTGGTTTCTCCAGGGCCAATCCAAGGCCTTAACCAGTATACTTCACCGGTTCTCAGAATTGATGTTTTGTAAGAGCACTGATCTCAATGCATATTTTGTTAGCAAAGTTTCTATATGGTAATGATAATGAGAGAGATATGGTTAATTTTTCTATCATAAAGTGAGATGGAATTAGAGTAGAAGATTATATTTTCCAGTTATTATGACCTTAGAAATGATACATAAGAGCTACTTATAATCAGTTTGTATTTCTGGAATTGGAACACTAATACACTTATTCCATAAACCAACACGAGTGATGGAATAAACACAAAGGTGAAATATAAATTCAAAAATTAAGCAAACAAACAAACACATAAATGGATTGATCTGGTCTTACTATTGTTTTTGCTTCATGAATTATTAAAAAATATATAGCCAAGACAAATTACTCTACAATTTTTGCTGTTTGTTAAGGATGTACCAGGCCTTCTAATCTAGACTGTATCCATAGCATATGGAAGTTAATAATATTTCAGGCATTATGAATATTTAAAGTTAATACAGTTACAAGCATTATATTATCTTGAAGCAAGAGTACAGAGAGCATCACTGTTACACAACAGTGGAAAGATAAATCACTACCTGATGTCCAAGAATTTGTTACTGATTTCTGTTTTTTTCAGGACCAGATTGGCAAGAATAGCTTTCAAAATAATCTGGTCACAGTTCTACTTTAGTGACTCTGTTGTTTTTGTTGTTTATTCGTTCAGTCGCTTCCAACTCTTCCTGACTTCCTGGACCAGCCCACGCCAGAGCTTCCTGCTGGCCGTCATCATCCCCAGCTCCCCCACACTCGAGTCCGTCACCTCTAAAATATCATCCATCCATCTTGCCCTTGGTCGACCCCTCTTCCTTTTGCCTTCCACTTTCCCTAGCATCAGCATCTTCTCCAGGGTATCCTGTCTTCTCATTATGTGGCCAAAGTACTTCAGTTTTGCCTTTAATATCATTCCCTCAAGTGAGCAGTCTGGCTTGATTTCCTGGAGTATGGACTGGTTTGATCTTCTTGCAGTCCAAGGCACTCTCAGAATTTTCCTCCAACACCACAGTTCAAAAACATCTATCTTCCTTCGCTCAGCCTTCCTTATGGTCCAGCTCTCGCAGCCATAGGTTACTAAGGGGAATAACATTGCTTTAACTATGCGGACCTTTGTTGTCAGTGTGATGTCTCTGCTCTTAACTATTTTATCAAGATTTGTCATTGCTCTCCTCCCAAGAAGTAGACGTCTTCTGATTTCCTGGTTGCAGTCAGCCTCTGTAGTAATCTTTGCGCCTAGAAATACAAAGTCTGTCATTGCCTCCACTTATTCTCCCTCTATTTGCCAGTTATCAATCAAGCTGGTTGCCATAATCTTGGTTTTTTTTGAGGTTTAACTGCAACCCAGCTTTTGCACTTTCTTCTTTCACCTTCGTCATAAGGCTCCTCAGCTCCTCCTCACTTTCAGCCGTCAAAGTGGTATCATCTGCATATCTGAGATGGTTAATGTTTCTTCCAGAGATTTAAACTCAAGCCTTGGATTCATCAAGCCCAGCACACCGCATGATGTCTTCTGCGTACAGGTTGAATAGGTAGGGTGAGAGTAAACAACCCTGACGTACTCCTTTCCCAATCTTAAACCAGTCCGTTGTTCCGTGGTCTGTTCTTACTGTTGCTACTTGGTCGTTATAGAGATTCCTCAGGAGGCAGACAAGATGACTTGGTATCCCCATACCACCAAGAACTTGCCACAATTTGTTATGATCCACACAGTCAAAGGCTTTAGAATACTCAATAAAACAGAAATAGATGTTTTTCTGAAACTCCCTGGCTTTCTCCATTATCCAGCGGATATTGGCAATTTGGTCTCTAGTTCCTCTGCCTTTTCCAAAACCAGCTTGTACATCTGGCAATTTTCGCTCCATGAATTGCTGGAGTCTACCTTGCAAGATCTTGAGCATTACCTTACTGGCATGTGAAATAAGTGCCACTGTTCGATAGTTTGAACATTCTTTAGTGTTTCCCTCTTTTGGTATGGGGATATAAGTTGATTTTTTCCAATCTGATGGCCATTCTTGTGTTTTCCAAATTTGCTGGCATATGGCATGCATCACCTTGACAGCATCATCTTGCAAGATTTTAAACAGTTCAGCTGGGATACCGTCGTCTCCTGCTGCCTTGTTATTAGCAATGCTTCTTAAGGCCCATTCAACCTCACTCTTCAGGATGTCTGGCTCTAACTCACTGACCACACCGTCAAAGCTATCTCCAATATTATTATGCTTCCTATACAGATCTTCCATATATTCTTGCCACCTTTTCTTGATCTCTTCTGCTTCTGTTAGGTCCTTGCCATCTTTGTTTTTGATCATACCCATTTTTGCCTGGAATTTATCTCCGATGTTTCTAATTTTTCTGGAAGAGGTCTCTCGTCCTTCCTATTCTATTGTCTTCTTCCACTTCCGCACATTGCTTGTTTAAAAATAATTCCTTATCTTTTCTGGCTAACCTCTGGAATTTTGCATTTAATTCAGCATATCTCCCCATATCACTGTAGCCTTTTGCTTTCCTTCTTTCTTGGGCTACTTCCAGTGTCTCAGCAGACAGCCATCTTGCCTTCTTGGTTTTCTTTTTCTTTGGGACGTTTTTTGTTGCCACCTCCTGAACAATGTTGCGAACTTTTGTCCATAGTTCATCCGGGACCCTATCTACTAAATCTAGTCCCTTAAATCTATTCTTCACCTCCACTGCATATTCCTTAGGAATATTAGTGAGCTCATATCTAACTGATCTGTGGGTCTTCCCTATTCTCTTTAGTCTGATTCTAAATTGTGCAATAAGAAGTTTGTGACCTGAACTACAGTCAGCTCCAGGTCTTGTTTTTACCGACTATATAGATGTCCTCCACCTTTGGCTACAAATGATGTAGTCAATCTGATTTCGGTGTCGACCATCTGGTGAAGTCCATGTATAAAGTCGTCTTTTAGGTTGCTGGAAGAGTGTGTTTGTTATGGACAGTGAATTGTCTTGGCAAAATTCTATCAGCCTATGTCCCGCTTCATTTTGTTTTCCCAGACCATGCTTACCTGTAATTCCAGGTGTCATTTGACCACCCACCTTAGCATTCCAGTCTCCTGTAATGAAAATAACAAATTCTTTTGGTGTATTATCCAGCAGGTGCTGCAGATCCTCATAGAACTGATCTACTTCTGCTTCTTCAGCATCTGTGGTTGGGGCGTATATTTGGATCACTGTGATGTTAAATGGCTTACCCTGAATTCGAATTGAGATCATTCTATCGTTTTTTGGATTGTATCTAAGCACTGCTTTAGCCACTTAATTATTAATTATGAAGGCTACTCCATTTCTTCTGTGTTTCTCTTGTCCACAGTAGTAGATCTGGTGGTCATCTGATGTGAAGCGACCCATTCCAGTCCATTTCAGTTCACTGACACCTAAAATGTCTATATTTAATCTTGCCATCTCACCAATAACCACATCCAATTTGCCCTGGCTCACAGATCTTACATTCCAGGTTCCTATGGTGTGTTGATCTTTAGAACATCGGATTTGTCGTTCGCCACCAGCACCGTCGGCCGCTAGCTGTTCTTTTGGCTTTGAGCTAGCTGCATCATCACATCTGGGGCTAGTTGAACTTATCCTCTGTTCCTCCCCAGTAGCATTTTGACCATCTTCCGACTGGGAGTCCCATCTTCCGATGGTATACCAACGTATCTCTGGTTGTACTGATCCATTTAGTTTTCACGGCAAGAATACTGGGGTGGGTTGCCGTTACCTTCCCCAGGGATTGTATTTAGTCTGACTTCTCTGCCATGACCTTCCCGTCTTGAGTGTCCCTTCCCGGTTTAGCTCATGGCATCATTGAGGTGCTCAAGCTCCAGCACCACGACAAGGTAATGATCTCCTTTGCTGAAGTTTGTGACTCTATATTTCAATCAATTTTCTCTACTTTTTTTTCTTTTTTATTTCATGTTATATATTGTGGGAATAGTTTTTAATTTTAAATTTAAATCATACTTAGAGTTTCTGAAATGCATTGACATTTAGGTGTATATTGTTGCTTTACAACACAAATTGTCAATAAGTTTGCATATGTAGTCTGTAGAATTCTTGCTTTGGTGATAGCTAATTAATTTGGGACGGATTATTGGAATACTGGAGTACTATATTGTTCTTACCCCATTTTACTGTACTGTATTTTATCATTTCCTTTTTACTTATTTTCTTATTTTATCTTACTGTATTTTATATTATTCATAATGAACAACAACAATAATATCTGGAAGGATCTGACTAGGCTCTCTGAAAAGCAGAAAGGTAGATGCATTTGCTGATTCAACAGGAATCTTTTTACATCTTCTGCCGTACCCTCCAATTATTGGCAAAAAGAGAAAAAAGACTATTTGGATTTCCACCATCCATTGACATAACTGAATGTTAAAATCATACCAGGTGTGCATAAAATAATATTTTATTGCTTTTAGAAATTATTGTTTTATTATTTATTAACAATATTGGTGTTACATTAAGTGACATAATGTATGTGCGGTGTCAGGAAAAGATATATCACCCATACATTTAACAAACATTTTAAAATGTGGATGATGAATCTGTGAAATGCATAATAAAATAATAAATTCACTAGCAAGAAACTGGTCACACCAGTCAGCTTTAGTGTCAGTGGGGCAGATCACTTTTTTTAAGGCAATATGGATATGTTTTGAACTGGTAGAAGAAAAACAAACCAGCTGGAATTTTTCTGTCTCACTGCTTGCTCTAAAGAACAGAGGTAGGTAATGTGTGACCTACTGGCCACCACACACACTTTTCCAGCACCCCCCCCCCAAGAGATTAATTAAGCCTCTGGGGAAAGCTACCTTCAAAAACCATAAGGACAAAAATATTCTAGGCAGGGTGGTGGGGGAGTCTGCCCGGGTGCAGGAAATAAGGGGTGTGCATTGTCTATTGACTTAGGGAGGACAACAAAACTATCTGGAGGGTCGTTGGTGGTTGTGGAGTCAGGTTGCAGTTGCCGGCATGCCAATCAGCTTTTTAGTGATTGATGGAACGTCATGTCATAACTGTGGTGGAGGACATGGATGTTACAACTTGATCCACCCAACATGGGTGTCAAATATGCTAGGTATGCCACTGGTCCTAACAATCCAGTAACATCACCATATCTTCTTTACCTTTGTTCCAAGGTTTTAGAAAAAGAAGAACTTCAGAGATGTTTAACTGAAAAAAGAGCAGAAAAGTTCAGACTCTATCATCAGCAAATGGGACTAAACTAATCTATTTTATTACTTCCAAGTTTGAAGAAAATTTAGAGCGAGAAGGGTTCTTGGCTGGGAAGGGAGGGATTTATTATGTCAACACATACATACACATCTATATATTTATATATGTCTGTATATTTATATATCATATAAGTACAGTAGATTGCTATATCAAAAAAGGCAGTATGTTTTAAATCATTGCAACTGGAGAAAAGAGAAAAAAAGTAGTAGCAGCATGTTTCAATTATTTGATAATTAAATCCTCTCAAATTAATTGAGAATACAATGTTTTCAATTTAAAAAAAATGAGGTTTATGCTACCACCCAAGTTGGAACATCACATTAGATGAAACAGAAATATAAAGAATATGAAATGGATGGTAAAATTAAATTTTGTTGAAAGTCGAAACTAGAATTCTAATAATGCTCAGTGATTCTATACATCAACATTCATCAAATAATTATTGCATGTCTGAAACTGACACACTATTCTGAATCAATGCTACTAACATGGCAATCCAGTAGAATAAAAGTAATCCTAAAAGTGATTGTTTCACCACAGAAAAATATAAGACTATGGATGATTATTCAGAAAATATAAGCAAGTCTATATATCCAAAGGCAAAAACTCTGATTAAGAAGCAACAATTATACTCAATGTTTCCAGTTCCTTATTTAGGAACTGCACAAACCTTTTTGTGCTGAGGGCTATATTCAGCATTTCAGTGGCTTTTTGCCACACACTCCAGAAACTAGGCAGGAATAAGTAAAAATGAAAATTAACTGTGTTAAAACAAGTTTAACACACACATACTTCCTAGTTTGCTTGTACATTTATATTTATATCCTGACTTTTCTCCATGAGATCAAGTTGGCTTAAGTGGAAATCTCTTTTCATTTGATTCCAACACCATCCCTATGTGACTGGGCCTGTCATCCAGTTAATTTCCATTGAAGAGGATGAATTTAAAAATGGTTCTCAATTCCTTGTATAGTATTTCATTTTGGAGTTAGTATTTTCAAATATTTTGGAGCATATTGGTTGGGGATGATGAAAATTGTAATCCAATATATCTGGATGAAACTAAGTTGGGGAGGTCTGGTTATACATGTACTGTATGTCTACCAGTCATATCTGTTATCGTTAACATTTTTTTCCTCATAATACAAAATAGTCATATAAATTTTCATTTGATTGGATATTGAGAGATGCTTTCAAGTTGAAATAAAGTCTCAACAACTTACATCATTGCCCACATGGTTTAACAAGGTGGAAAGTACAGTATAAAAGGATTTAATGAACGTAGTCAGGCATGGAAACCTTTGCTTGAAACTAACACCTGTTATCTTTAGTGACATCTTATTCCACTGCTCATAATATAGCAAATGCTTAATGGATTTCAGAAGTCTGCATGGGGCAACTGAGAAGCTCAATATAATTAAAAGCTATTGGCGCATGGCTTCCATCTTACTTGTTTTTCATTCCTAACATTATTGCACTCAATAATGTGTGAAAACACTATGAAATATCACAGATTTCTATAAATTATGTGAGCATCTACATAACCATATGCATAAACAATGACAAGAAGCAATGAAGACAGATAGCAGGAAAGTGAAGCTACAATGAAACTGAAAGAATAACAGACATGTATTATGCAGAGGATTCCTTTTGTGTTGAAGTTTTACAAGCAATTATTAGATTTATCATATATGGAATGCACACATTGAATATATCAGAATGAGAAAATAGAATTTAATTTGTAACTAGAAAGAAAACAAAGAAATTATGTTCTATGTTTCATCCTGTTTGAAACTCTAATTTAGATACAGTCAACAGTTTTTGACTTGTCTAGTGAGTTTTTAAAAAAAAACTCCAGTCACTATGTTGTCTAAGCCTGAGCTTCTTCGAAAACTAGACTTAGCTTATGAAAATTTGACAGTATAGGCATAAATGGATCTCAGAGAACAGAAAAAAGCCAACACAGGGTTTTACATTTCTGTCTTAGGAATAAACTAAGAATTTGACAAGACAAGATGATACTGGCAGAGTAAAGAACTAAAAATATTAGGTTACTGGTTAACTGCTTCTCAGAAATGAGCATCACTGTGTTGGAAAAGAACCAAGTAAAAATTTCACCTCAGGTACAAAATTCAACTTAGATCAGCTCTAGATCTCATCAGAAGTAGCCCTACCATTGGGCAAAGTAAGATAAATCTTGGAGGGGAGAAAAAGTAAAATATTTGAAAACAGAACTGTGCAGCCTCCAAATTAAAATATAACCTCAGGTGAAATGGAGGATAGTTGTCAGCATGGATTCCATCACCAAAGGGTTCAATTTCAGTCCATGTTATGGGATAATGGGCTTTACCGTGCGACACAGTGACCTCAGATACCCCTAAGCTACTTTGCAAATTTACTGTAAGAATAACCCTAAGAAATGTTTTAAGCTTCAAATTTAAATAAATCTAATAATGCTTAACAAGTTTGCAATCAATTTTATTTCCAGTTCTGGTTACGAATTCACAGTTGTGAATAACTATTAGAGTAAGACAATATCAATAGGGCAATGAGAGAAAAACCTCTCCATAAATAAATCTACAGTGTAAAATAGGTTGGGAATGCATAGGGTACCTGGAAGGCAAGCAAACATCGTAAGGCTGGCACTGAGCAGAAATCACATAGAGGCCAAGAACTTTCTTTGTGCTCTGCCAGACTATTTGGAGGCACGTTTTTTTTTTTTACTTCAAATGATTTTTCTCATTTGCATAGCAAATTAAGAAATAAAATCTCTGTATCTGTGTATCGCCCCACCATTAAATCAACTAGCCACAGGCTTATTTTCAATTGTCCTCTAATTGGACAGATATAGTTTTAACTATCGCAGCATGTTTGCAGACTCCCTGGAGAAAGATTGCTAGCATTTTCCAGGATTGCCAATGGCACAAGAAAGAGGAAGGCTTAGAATCTGGCATTTGAACATGCTTTTACCATAGCAGGCATAATGGTAATCTTAGACCAGACCACCCGAAAGAAACAAATGGTGGAAAACCTTTGCACTTTTAAAAAGCGATATAATGGTCTTGCATAGCCTCTGACTGAACCTATTAACTATCTAACTGAAGCTACGTTTAGCAAAAAGTATATTTTTAATTCAGTTATTTTTTTTATTGTACATTTCACAAACAGGCAAGTCCACAGAGAAATATAAGAAATAAAATCAAAATAAAAATAATTGGAAACCCTGGCATGGTTACAAGATTTGATGGTATCATTAAACATGATTCTAAATATGCTTGGGGAAAATGCCTGAACCAGTACGATATCTTGCTACCATTTCCTGACAACAACCCAATTGAAATTGTTACAATATAAGCGTATTGTGTATAAGATTAGTAAATTTCCAACAGAGGAAGAATAAGGTTAGCATTCACTTTAGCTGTATGTTATATTTTTGTGTTGTAATTTAATGCTGGATTTGAGAGCTTAGGAACCAGAGGTTCTATGAACATCTGCAGTTAATCAGTGTTTAGGGAGTGATGTTCAGTAGTAGCTTCCCCCCACCCACCCAGTAGTAGCTTCCCCCCCACCCCCGCACAGCTATTCTATAGCCTAATTCTTTTTCTTGGAGGAATAAGGAAGAAAGACTGGTTTATTGCCCCAGTTTTGACTACATTATAGGTTTGTGCAAAGTATTTGAAAAAAGGTACTTTGCAAAGTATGGTGGTATGAGCAAAGCATTTTAAAGTATTAATGCAGTTGTATCTTTTGAAATACTCTCATGGCTGTTTCAAACATTTCTGCTGACACTATGAGCAAAATGGTAGTTCTACATAAACATATGTACACAGATAGCAAGGATATCCAAAGCAGCATTTTAGAAGATTCAGCTGCTTTCAGACTTTGAGGAAGCCTGATTCACTTTTGCCACCATTCTTTGTGAAGCACCTCTTTTGAATGCTTTATACACTCCTGTTAGGTTATAGTACTCATGACAAGGTTGATTGAAGGAGGTCACTTTAATCCAAGTAAATCCATGGTTCTTTTGCATTAAAAACTGACCATCCCTAATCTCTCAACCAATTGGTTTTCGGTATTCCTATGATACACTAAAACTGTTCATGACCCTGTTAACAGTATCAATATAATGTAGTGAATATGTTTCTGATCATATATAGTATAGACCATATATTTACCATTATATAATCTTCTAAAACATGCTAGTGTTAGCCTGAATGGAGATCAAAGGAAAGAAAGAAATACTACAAGTTAGGAAAATGCTATAGGCTATAATTAATCTGTTGGGCAAGCAGATTGGCCAAGCAGATTCTCATAGTACAGGCTTCTAGTAACAAATATTACAACTAGTGGCTTTTCATAAGACAGGGAATTAATAAATTATTACCAATCCACAGTGAAAAGGGCTGTTGAAATAGAGAGATTTCTGAATGCCAAATGAAAATGCAATGTACTGCAATAAGTATTGTGCACACCATGTAAAATATACTGTCATGTTCAAGTAGGCAAGATCTTTCAGAATTTTAGTAAAACTAAAATAATATAACTGTAGCTGTTAGGCACTGAATCCCTTTGATGGGACCAAAGGTTATTGGAAAAAGAGGTTCTGTGATGAAATTCCTCTTTTTAATACCTTAAGAGCCAAATGTAGCCAACTTGAGGCATAATTCTGATTCCAATACAGATACTGAAGATTCTTGTGCAAAAAGGTAAACTATAAAACTTCGGTTCTTGAGACATTGCTGAGACATTTCTCTTGAGACATTGCTGAAATAATGCATGTGAAATACATGTCCTTAAGTTAGTGTCCAAATCTAGCATCTAAAATTAGATGCAACTAGGTTTTATGGTAAAAATGTTGTACTAAGTTCTTTTTGTTGTGTAATAATTTTCTTTTTTCTTAGAAATTAATTCTAAATAGGGTATCATTATGATATTGAAGAACAAGTGTAGATAAAGATAAGATGAATATTCTGTGTAAGTGAAAAAATGCCCCTGGGTCTCTTATAAAAATGGATGAATTCTAATCTAAAAATAATTATCCCCAAATTTTATCATAAAATTTTAGGAAAAGAAATAAAACAGAAATAATAGCAAAAATATTACTTGGGTGTAATGTCTATTATTCCAACCCTCTTCTTCTAGGTCATATTTTTACTATTAAATCCTAGGAGAATATATGTTATTTTGAAGTAAATGTTTCATCTGTTTTTTTTAAAACAAACAAAAAATCTCTAATAAATATTTTGAGACTCAATCCTTAACATGATTTATTGATTGGAATGACACTTGAACGTTGGAAAAGCCCATTAAAAGTCCAAGAAACCACCAATCATTAATTAAAATTAGAAGCAGTACAAAGTAAATGTTGAATCTCAGAAGCTGTATATTAAAAAATAAACAATGAAAAGACGACATAAAATCTTTATAGCCAAATTCATACACAACTATCAGAGTCATCAACATCTTAACGTACATTTGGCTCTATCCTTAGTAGGACATTGAGGCATTTGGAAACTGCAATTCTTCTTAGTAACAACTTACAGATGACAAAATGAAATACATCTAAATCCTTGTTGCTTACTTTAAGCATCGTTTCCATTCTGACAGATACAATCTCAAATTCCACACAGTGTTCAGTTCTTAAATAAATCTGTATCAATAAACTTACTGGTGGGGGAAACAAGAAAAGGCTAAAGAGATGAGCTGCTGAAAAAAACTATTCATCTGCCATGGTCCTTTTTGAAGGGTTATTCTGAAATTAAAATATGCAAAACAAATAATCCCCAAATGTCCTCAAGTCCCTTCATTTGTTAGGATAGGCACAATTTTTTTCCATTGAAAAGCAAACTGTGTGCAGCTGAAATGCAATTTGAAAAAACAGATATTTCAAGTTTCATTTTAATGGATGGAGAAAGGTCTGTTTGTGGCTACTACAGAATAAAAAAACCTTCAAAATCTGTAGTCTTCACTGTTAATTCATTTTAGAACCATAATTGGTCATGTTTCTCTGTGATTAAAGTTTCACTCATTTAAAGAAGTTTACAAATTCAGCATACTCCAGACACCTACTGTACATATACATCTAGAGCAGAGCTTTCCAAACTGTGTGTCGGGACACGTTAGTGTGTCGGCTGCAGTGTCTGGGTGTGTCGCGGCTGCTGTTGCCTCCGAGCCCTGCCAGGATTCCGCGCAGGTCCTAGTGCCTGCCTTGTGCCTTGCTGCCTCCAAACCTGCTGTGATTCCGCGCAGGTCCTATGCCTTGTGCCCTGCTGTAAGAGTGTGTCACGAAATGATGCATGTCTAAAAAGTGTGTCACCAACATGAAAAGTTTGGAAAGCTCTGATCTAGAGTCTCTCCAAAGCTGCAGCTTTCCTAATTACATCTATAAAGCTATTTTTTTCTGAGAGTATACTGCTGTTGACTATACTAGTTTGCCCAACTGAGATTGGAGGCAGACTTCCTACCAAAGGAAAAAAATAGGACATTGGATTTATGAGTAACTTAGAGATACATCTTTTCAAGTTTGAGAATTTTGTAAGGCTTTCTGGCCATTTCTTCAAATGTTGAATAAATTGAGCCTTGGACTAGGAAACTTTGAGAGAACACAGATCTGTTCTGATAATTAAGTCTTTCAATTAATGTATTTGCTCCAATTTATTTACACACACACACACACAAAACACCAATCAAACTGCTTTCTTTACAAACTATAGTTTCATCATGAACTTATTATACGGTATGAGCCATTTTTTTCATCTATCCATTCTCCTCAAACTATACAGGTATTAAGTTATGACTTTTCAAATAAACTTCCATCTTTAAGTGCTACAGATGTGTTCAAGGTTCTTCATAGAGTTTGGGCAACCATTTGTCTGCTAAATCCTTGTCCCTCATGCTTATTACAGCTAATGGGAAGAGAGTGTTTCTTGGTTGCAGGATGTTAGAAATACTATTTTATGAGTACCTAGTTCATTAATGAGCCAGTTTGGTGTAGTGGTTAAAGGCATCTGGCTAGAAACCGGGAGACCGTGAGTTCTACTCCCACCTAGGCACAAAGCCACCTGGGTGACCTTGGGCCAGTCACTTTCTCTCAGCCCTAGGAAGGAGGCAATGGCAAACCACTTCTGAAAAACCTTGCCAAGAAAACTGCAGGGACTTGTCCAGGCAGTCTCCAAGAATGGGACACAATTGAACGGATTAAAAAAAAAGTTCATTAATAGAGGCTACAGTGAGACTATTCCTGAAAAAGCATTACTGACCAAGAACATCTGTGCAAGTACAGGTCTAAGGCTACATCCCTTTCATGCTCAAGTTGTTAGAGAAAAATAGATTCAATAGATTTTCTAGATTCATTTCAACTGGAGTTTAAGCTTGGTTTTGATAATGAAATCCCCTTGTTCTTCAGTAAAATGATCTTTGCTGAAAAATATAAAGTGACCCTGTTATTTCTCCTAAAACTCTCAGTATCTTTTGGTATTATCAATCACAACATCCTATTGGAGAATGTAGCTCTGCATTGGTTGAACTCATACCTAGGTAGGCATTGGAAGATTTTGGCTCAGTCCAATGGCATCTATGCTAAGGGTTCATCATTTTATTCTCCATCTACATGAAACCACTTATCTACTACATCTAGATCGATAAACTTTATTCCGGTCATTGACCAATAAAATACATAAAACAGAGTTATCCCCTTAGTATCAGTAACTGTTAACAACCATTTGTGGGCAAAGCTTACACAAAACGTAGCAGAATTTTGCTACTTTCAGAGAGATACATTTATCTTCATTGTTTAACAGAAAACGTAAGTAAAAATTATCAGAGAGACCCAGGAATTTAGACAAGAGGGGGGTAATCAGTTGGTGGTGAATGTCCCTATAAAACTGACAATACAAGAGAACATGGGCCGTGGATTATACAGCACCTGTGTCACAGGGGCAAAGATGGGCTTCATATGGTATTTTCTTATATTTCCCCTCCAAAACAGCTGTAGGAACGGCATTCAGTCGGGCTAGTGATATGGCTCTCCTAAATTTGGGAACTGTGATATAATATAAATATGGATCTGGTTTGGACAGTAAGATTTGATTATTGACAAATATATTGCCCTGGTTATCTCCCATATAGACTACTGTAATGAGCTCTACATGGAGCTACCCTTGAAAAATATCCAAAAGCTACAGTTGATCCAGAATGCTGCCGCATGGGCAATCTTAGGTGTCCCAAGGAGGGCACATGTAACACCTATGTTACGCGAGCTGCACTGGGTCCCAGTTTGCTTCTGGGTCCAATTCAAGGTGTTGGTTATGACCTTTAAAGCCCTACATGGCATGGGTCCAGGTTACCTGAGGGATCGTCTCATCCCCATTACATTGACCCACCCCACCTGGTCATGCAGAGAGGGCATGCTATGGACCCCATTTGTAAAAGAATTCCATCTAGCTGGGTCTTGGAAGCGTGCCTTCTCTGCAGTAGCTCCTGCCCTCTGGAACATTCTTCCCACAGAGATAAGACAGGCCCCCTCGCTCCTGGACTTCCGAAAAAAAATTAAAAACCTAGTTTTGCCAACTCGCCTGGAGCAGGAAGGAAAATGGTAACTCCTGGGGATGGCTACTCTCCTAGAACTGCCCTAAATAACTTTTATACCCACGGTAGAGAATCATCAGCTACCTGGATTTTATTATATTTTATATTTATTGTGTATTTATATGTATAGTAGTTGCACCTGCAGTTATGTTGCATTTTAATGGTGTTTTATTGTAAACCGCCCAGAGTCCCTCCTTGGGGGGAGATGGGCATTGATAAAAATTTAATAAATAAATAATAAATAAAACAAATATTACGAGTAAAAGCAGCAATTTCTGTTTGGCCTTCTATATCTAAGATCCTTTGCCTTAGTAGTGATTTAGCTTGGTCCGGCTCTAAGGCTAAGATGGCATCACTGGAGAAACCATAGAGGCTCAGTCTCTTTTGGATAGCTGTTTCCTATGAAGATTTAAAATTATCTACCAATATAAGGTGGGTCAGCCCACTGGGGTTGTGATGTAATTTTAACCAGTAGGTAAAGATATTTATCCAGAAGTTAGATTCAAGTTTACTAACTCCTGCTTCCCGTTGAAGTACAGCATTTGGAACACAACAGGTAACATGGAAGATATTTCTTAGAAATGTTGTTTGAATTCTTTCTAAGGCAGTCATGTTGTTATATGGTCCCAATTGACCCCCATATAGCAGTTGTGCTCAAGCTTTAGCTGCAAACAACTTAATTGCAGCAGGGATAAACTGTGCTCCTCTGGTAAAGTAATACATTTGGATAGCTTATGCAGATCTCTGTGCATTGCGAATTACATAATCCAGGTGGGCATTTCTGCTTCCTGTAGCTTGAAAAACTATCCTGAGATATCTAAACATCTTAACCTGCTCAATGGGCTGCTCACCTAAGTTCCAGTTTCTCTGTTCTGGACGTTTGGAGAAAGTAAGTATCTTACTTTTGGTGTAATTTATTATTAATTCCTCCTCAGTACAGTAATGCATAAGTGATCTCAAGGCTCTTTTGAGGCCAATAGAAGTTAACGACAGAATTACTGCATCATCGGCATAAATTGATATGTCTTTGGGCTAATTTAGGGGGATGAAAAGTGGAGTTACTTAAATGAGGGACCAATGAGTTTATATAATAGTTGAATAAAACTGGAGCCAATACACATCCCTGTCTGACTCCCCTCCTTACAGGTATTTCCTTTGTGATGTGTCCTTGGTTACTGCACCTGACCTTCAATCTTGTATTCTCGTGTATTTTAATGAGACATTTGACAATTGTGGAATTTTTCTACCACAGTTTGGTTCTGGATACTGTGTCAAAAGCTGACCTAAAGTCAATAAATGCTGCATAAAGGGATTGTCCTGATTTATGGGTATACTTTTCTACTAAATGTTGCAGCACCAGAGCATGGTCTAACGTTGATCATCCTACTCTAAATCCAGCCTGTTCATCCATCAGAATGTCTTCAGATTCAAGCCAATCATTTAGTTTCTCCTGGAGACATTTAGTATACATTTTTCTGATCTGACTTAACAAACTAATTGGGCGGTAGTCAGCTGGGTCGTCTCTCTTGCCCTTCTTATATATTGGTATTATAGTAGCCAAGCCCCAATCCTTTGGTATCATGGCTGAACGGTCTATAGTAGTGAAAAGTGAGGCTAGCACTGGGGTCCACCATTCCAAATTATTTTTTATTACTTCATACATAATAAAGTCTGCACCAGGGGCTTTCCCTGGTTTGAACTGTTTAATTATATTTCTGATCTCTGAGCATGAGACTGGGGGCCAATGGGGGAGGGAGGTCGCATCCAACTCCAACTCTGCCAGGGAATTCTCTGCTTGACCATATAGGGAGACAAATGGTGTTCCCATATACTGGCTGGTATATGTGGCGAAGAGCTATAAATATTGTTAAAGAAAGAAGGGGCTACCAACCTCCAAAAGATAGCAGGGTTTTTCGCAGTGGCAGCCGCTATCAAGCATTGCCAGGATACCATCATACATTCCAGGTTTTTTTTTGACAGATTAACTGTTTATACTGTTTTTTCAACGTCATTAACTCAGAAATTATACAAGAGCCAGGGTTCTCTTTGTATAATTTAAAATGGCAGTTTAGAGAATTCCAAGCATCACGACATTCATGGTCAAACCAGGCATGACGTATTCTTGGATCATGCCTAATTGTAACAGACTGGGAGGCTGTTAACAATGATTGAAATAATTGGGTCAAGTTATTAAAATTAGCCAGTATGATGTCATCTGACTTACCCTCCACTATTGCTGAATAAAGAGACTTGGCTGATTCCCTACTAACGGAGTTAGCAACTATTGCTGCTTGCTAAGGTGTCCATTTAGCATGGATAGGACAAAGGTCATCAGCCACTGATGCAACGTGGCAAGAAGGTAGAAACAATCTATCAGAGATTTTTAGGCACAGAGTAATGGGGAAATGATCACTTTCAGGTTGACTGACAATTACAAACTTACATAGATAGGGGATTAAACTCTGAGAGATCCCAGCATAGTCTAACAGGGAAGGCTTGGTGCCAGCCCAGTGGGTATACTCAGCTGGGTAATCATCACTAGTAGACTCATTTAAAATTACCAAATTCAGCTTTGTGAAAGTTCGAACAAGGCAGAGCCCTCTATAGTCACTGTATATGTCCTTAGATTGGCGGCATAGAATAGGGGGTGTTATTATAGAGGGAAAAGGTTGGTGATGAAATTTGGCAAAAAGTGATTTGTCATTTGCTCCAATTCTTGCATTAAAATCACCAGCCAATATTAAATATGCTGCAGGGAATGACACATAGGTATCTATTTTATCCCATACATGTCTTATCTGTGAACGTATACACAGGGGTGGGATGTACACATTAATCAAAAGGAGTTGACTCCTATTGAATTGAAGCAGAACTGCCAGTGCATACTGGTCTAATGGCTGTAAACTAGTTATCTGAGCCTGCAGTGAGGTGGATGTTAAGATACCTTGTTGTTGTTGTTGTTCAGTCGTTTAGTCGTGTATGACTCTTCGTGACCTCATGGACCATAGCACGCCAGGCCTTCCTGTCCTCCACTGTCACACTGTCATTTGAGTTTACTCAAATTTATGTTCATTACATCGGTGATGCTATCTAACCATCTCATCCTCTGCCGTCCCCTTCTCCTTTTGCCTTCAGTCTTTCCCAGAATCAGGGTCTTTTCCAGTGAGTCCTCTCTTCGCATTAGGTGGCCAAAGTATTTGAGCTTCAGCTTCAGCATCTGATATATATATCTATATATAAGATACCTAAACCCCCGCAAAGCCTCCCCTGACCTGCACCAGGCAGAGCTTCCAGCGTGGTTGTCTTAAATCCTTCTGCTAACAATTCACCTGCATGCCACGTTTCCTGGAAAAAAACTATGTCATAGCTGGATATATATGCCAGAAACAATGGGTCCCTACTCCTGGATTTCCACCCTGCAATCTACATGAAATCACTTATCTCCTAATAAGTAAGAACTAAAGTGTAACAATATGCAGCCCTATGAATAAAATGTTGAGACTTTGGAAAACTGAATTCAAAATATGTCTATATCAAAGGTGAATCCACTAATCACATTGGTCAAACCTAATTTTGCTTCTGTAATATTACAGTCCATACTCCAGGAAATAAAGCCAGACTGCTCACTTGAGGGAGTGATATTAAAGGCAAAACTGAAGTACTTTGGCCACATAATGAGAAGACAGAATACCCTGGAGAAGACGCTGATGCTAGGGAAAGTGGAAGGCAAAAGGAAGAGGGGCCGACCAAGGGCAAGATGGATGGATGATATTCTGGAGGTGACGGACTCAACCATGGGGGAGCTGGGGATGGTGACGGCCGACAGGGGGCTCTGGCGTGGGCTGGTCCATGAGGTCACGAGGAGTCGGAGACGACTGAATGAATAAACAACAACAACAATATTACAGAAGATGAAAAATATTTATATTATTCTAGAAGATGAAACATATTTATTTTCTGCATTGCATTTATATCGTGGCACAATCAGTATGATTTTTGGTGAAAAATATCTTTTCCTTACAGTTTATAAAATGAATCCCCAACTTATAACTTATGTATACAGTATATATGCATTTCCAACACGTTAACTCTAGATGCATCTGACAAAGCAGGCTTTGATCTGCCAAAACACACAATTACATTTAAGATGCCATAGAAAACATTTTAAAAATTTTATTTTGCTACCTCTTTCTTTTGTATATTTCATTTGGGTAATTTAAAGAATGACTGGAAATGTTGGAATACAATGAAATAAGGCTGGCTTTGTATTTAAATGTGCTACTGCCATTTAAAACTATTCCATAAATTTATTTCAGCAGTAAAAAAAATGATCTTATGCTATTACTCTGCTCTAGTAGAATGGAAAGCAATTCTAACATGTTACATAAAGTAACTTACCCATAATGATAAACAGCATAAACTCAGGTAGTCAAAATGAAACCATTTTTTTACTGGTATTGAATGAGCTCGTATCTATATGAAACTATTCCATCCATTATACTGCTAAATTCTCTCCTAACCCATCAAACTAGCCCAAATGTATATACGCCTCAAATACTATATAAATCAAAAGGTGACTGCACAGAAAGCATGATATTCTATTAACAACCAGACATAGATCTTTTCTCAGAATTAATGAAGTAAGCAAAACAAAACCATGATAATTCAAAGAGCACCTGCGAAAGGTTTTAAACAAATAGCATTATGAATAACTATCCACATTTTCCACTGCTGGGCTTGTTGTTGTTCTCCTATAATGAAACATGTTACAATATTATATCCTAAGAATATCCCGCTGCTCCACATTATAACTATCTGATTAATAACAGCATATTAAATAACTTAGCTTAAAATTAAGAGAAAAATGTTATACCAAAATGTCCAACAATTCATATTAAAATGATAATATTAGGAAGTAAATATAACAAAATACAAAAAGGCAATATCCAGAAAAAGAATAACCAAAAAAAGGAATAACTTTGGGCAAGTCACTCTCTCGCAGCCCACCCACCTCACAAGATTGAAGATTGTTGTGGGGAGAATAGGAGGAGGGAGTATTGTGTAGGTTCACCACCTTGAGTTACTTATAAAGTAATAAAGGTGGGATAAAAAAAAACCTTTTAAAAACCCCAAATTATCAGGGCAGTCTTCGATAAGGCAGGCAGGGAAAATCAACAAAGTCCCTGGAAATAGATAGGCTTTTAATTTTTGGAAGATATACTCCACAGATTTGCCTGTTTTATCTCCCTTCTTTCCTTTGACACTGAAGTGTTAAAACTAGTGCGCTAACATTCTCCTCCCATATTTACACATTAAATTTAATAATATAGAATGACCAGTATTTGTTGTTGTTGTTGTTTCTTCGTTCAGTGGCTTCCGACTCTTCGTGACTTCATGGACCAGCCCACGCCAGAGCTTCCTGTCGGCCGTCACCATCCCCAGCTCCCCCATGGTTGAGTCTGTCACCTCCAGAATATCATCCATCCATCTTGCCCTTGGTCGGCCCCTCTTCCTTTTGCCTTCCACTTTCCCTAGCATCAGCTTCTTCTCCAGGGTATCCTGTCTTCTCATTATGTGGCCAAAGTACTTCAGTTTTGCCTTTAATATCATTCCCTCAAGTGAGCAGTCTGGCTTTATTTCCTGGAGTATGCACTGGTTTGATCTTCTTGCAGTCCAAGGCACTCTCAGAATTTTCCTCCAACACCACAGTTCAAAAACATCTATCTTCCTTCGCTCAGCCTTCCCTATGGTCCAGCTCTCGCAGCCATAGGTTACTACAGGGAATACCATTGCTTTAAGTATGCGGACCTTTGTTGACAGTGTGATGTCTCTGCTCTTAACTATTTTATCAAGATTTGCCATTGCTCTCCTCCCAAGAAGTAGACGTCTTCTGATTTCCTGGCTGCAGTCAGCATCTGCAGTAATCTTTGCGCCTAGAAATACAAAGTCTGTCATTGCCTCCACTTATTCTCCCTCTATTTGCCAATTATCAATCAAGCTGGTTCCCATAATCTTGGTTTTTTTGAGGTTTAACTGCAACCCAGCTTTTGCACTTTCTTCTTTCACCTTCGTCATAAGGCGCCTCAACTCCTCCTCGCTTTCAGCCATCAAAGTGGTATCATCTGCATATCTAAGATTGTTAATGTTTCTTCCAGCAATTTTAACTCCAGCCTTGGATTCCTCAAGCCCAGCACGTCGCATGATGTGTTCTGCATACAGTTTGAATAGGTAGGGTGAGAGTATACAGCCCTGCCGTACTCCTTTCCCAATCTTAAACCAGTCCATTGTTCCGTGCTCTGTTCTTACCGTTGCTACTTGGTCATTATACAGATTCCTCAGGAGGCAGACAAGATGACTTGGTATCCCCATACCACCAAGAACTTGCCACAATTTGTTATGATCCACACAGTCAAAGGCTTTAGAATAGTCAATAAAACAAAAATAGATGTTTTTCTGAAACTCCCTGGTTTTCTCCATTATCCAGCGGATATTGGCAATTTGGTCTCTAGTTCCTCTGCCTTTTCTAAACCCAGCTTGTACATCTGGCAATTCTCGCTCCATGAATTGCTGGAGTCTACCTTGCAAGATCTTGAGCATTACCTTACTGGCATGTGAAATAAGTGCCACTGTTCGATAGTTTGAACATTCTTTAGTGCTTCCCTTTTTTGGTATGGGGATATAAGTTGATTTTTTCCAATCTGATGGCCATTCTTGTGTTTTCCAAATTTGCTGGCATATGGCATGCATCACCTTGACAGCATCATCTTGCAAGATTTTAAACAGTTCAGCTGGGATACCGTCGTCTCCTGCTGCCTTGTTATTAGCAATGCTTCTTAAGGCCCATTCAACCTCACTCTTCAGGATGTCTGGCTCTAACTCACTGACCACACCGTCAAAGCTATCTCCAATCCTTCCTATACAGATCTTCCGTATATTCTTTCCACCTTTCCTTGATCTCTTCTGCTTCTGTTAGGTCCTTACCATCTTTGTTTTTGATCATACCCATTTTTGCCTGGAATTTATCTCCGATGTTTCTAATTTTCTGGAAGAGGTCTCTTGTCCTTCCTATTCTATTGTCTTCTTCCACTTCCACACATTGCTTGTTCAAAAATAATTCCTTATCTCTTCTTGCTAACCTCTGGAATTTTGCATTTAATTGGGCATATCTCCCCCTATCACTGTTGCCTTTTGCTTTCCTTCTTTCTTGGGCTACTTCCAGTGTCTCAGCAGACAGCCATCTTGCCTTCTTGGTTTTCTTTTTCTTTGGGACGTTTTTTGTTGCCGCCTCCTGAACAATGTTGCGAACTTCTGTCCATAGTTCTTCCGGGACCCTATCTACTAAATCTAGTCCCTTAAATCTATTCTTCACCTCCACTGCATATTCCTTAGGAATATTAGTGAGCTCATATCTAACTGATCTGTGGGTCTTCCCTATTCTCTTTAGTCTGATTCTAAATTTTGCAATAAGAAGTTCGTGATCTGAACTACAGTCAGCTCCAGGTCTTGTTTTTACCGACTGTATAGATGTCCGCCACCTTTGGCTGCAAAGGATGTAGTCAATCTGATTTCGGTGTCGACCATCTGGTGAAGTCCATGTATAAAGTCGTCTTTTAGGTTGTTGGAAGAAAGTGTTTGTTATGCACAGTGAGCTGTCTTGGCAAAATTCTATCAGCCTATGTCCTGCTTCATTTTGTTCTCCCAGACCATGCTTGCCTGTAATTCCAGGTGTCGTCTGACTACCCACCTTAGCATTCCAGTCTCCTGTAATGAAAATAACATCTCTTTTTGGTGTATTATCCAGTAGGTGCTGCAGATCCTCATAGAACTGATCTACTTCTGCTTCTTCAGCATCTGTGGTTGGGGCATATATTTGGATCACTGTGATGTTAAATGGCTTACCCTGAATTCGAATTGAGATCATTCTATCGTTTTTTGGATTGTATCCAAGCACTGCTTTAGCCACTTAATTATTAATTATGAAGGGTACTCCATTTCTTCTGTGGTCCTCTTGTCCACAGTAGTAGATCTGGTGGTCATCTGATGTGAAGTGGCCTATTCCAGTCCATTTCAGTTCACTGACACCTAAAATGTCTATATTTAATCTTGACATCTCACCAATAACCACATCCAATTTGCCCTGGCTCATAGATCTTACATTCCAGGTTCCTATGTTGTGATGATCTTTAGAACATCGGATTCGTCGTTCACCACCAGCACCGTCGGCCACTAGCCGTCCTTTCGGCTTTGAGCTAGCTGCGTCATCACATCTGGGGCTAGTTGAACGTATCCTCTGTTCCTCCCCAGTAGCATTTTGACCATCTTCCGACCTGGGAGTCTCATCTTCCAATGGTATACCGACATATCTCTGGTTGTACTGATCCATTTAGTTTTCACAGCAAGAATACTGGGGTGGGTTGCCATTACCTTCCCCAGGGATCATATTTAGCCTGACCTCTCTGCCACGACCTTCCCGTCTTGGGTGTCCCTTCACGGTTTAGCTCATGGTTTCATTGAGGTGCTCAAGCTCCAGCACCACGACAAGGTAACGATCTCCTTTGCTGGAGATGACCAGTATAGATGATGTCATATGATGTTCCCAGATTAAAAGCCCAGAACAATTTTGTCTGGTGTTTGAAGGCCCTAGCATTCTTAATCCATGTTGGAACCTAGGTGAGGGCATCTTGGTTGAGAACCATTTTTAGTTCTCATGTCACACAAACCATTTTGACATTTTATTTGCATCTCACATACTGGAGACATAGACCCATATCCCAGGGAAGGGATAGATCTTTCTTTCTGTAAGTCTGAACAGACCGAGTACAGAGAGCTGCACAGAATCAAGGATTATATGCAACACTGGAGCCAAGAGTGGTCTACCATACAGCACAGAGTGCCTCTCTTCTTGATTTTCTCTATATATTTGGGTTGGGGACAAAATCCTTTATTTGAAAACATGACAGAATTTCTGTAGCTTGAATCATGTCAACTGGGCCTTCACTAAATCTAAATCTACCAGACCTAGAACAGCGACAGATAGGGCTGAGACTCAGAGTAAATGGACGAACCTGGTCATTCCTTACATGGCTGGCGTGTCTGAAAAGATAAAAAGGATATTTGGCAAACACCACATACCTGTATATTTCAAACCCACCAACACACTGAGACAGAGGCTTGTACACCCCAAAGATCAAACTCCAAAACACAAGAAAAGCAATGTAGTTTATGCAATCCAGTGCAGTGAGGAGTGCTCTGAACTCTACATTGGAGAAACCAAACAACCTTTGTACAGGAGGATGGCCCAACACAGGAGAAGTAACACCACAGGACCAGAGTCAGCAGTTTATCTTCATCTGAAGGAAAAAGGACACTCATTTGAGGACATTAATGTTCACATTTTAGACAGAGAAGATAGGTGGTTTGAGAGAGGGGTCAAGGAATCCATTTATGCCAACTTGGAAAATCCTTCCTTGAATAGAGGTGGGGGCCTCAGGCACAATCTTTCCCCTATTTTCCTCCCTGCTTTGTCTTCTGTGCCTAGGAAGATTAAGACCATTTCGCAAGCTCAACAGCAGCATGGTGATCTTAACGATCCTCCTTTAGATGATAAAGGGACTTAGAAACAACATCTCAAAATAACCATGACCTAGCCCCAGGTGTAAGGTCACACAGCCACCTAGAAACATATTTAAGGATTCCCTTACTAACTTTGCTCAGACTGAAGAAGCTCCTTGGATAAGGAGCGAAACGTTTCCACTGAGAAAATAGAAATCCAGTTGACATGATTCAAGCTACAGACAATTCCACCTGGATGACTGAGAACCTTCATAGACAAATGACAGAATTTCAACTGCTCTAAAAATATCAATTCAATAATTAACCTCAGACCATAAAGATAGTCAACAATGTGTTTATACCTACTGCAGGAAGAAGACAGGACAAGTGGTTCACCATAAACTATAACCTTGTAGCACAAATAAATAGCCTAACAAATGACCTTTTAAAGTGGGTGGTGATTAGCTCTGCTGGTCAGCTCCATAGTTTTCAAAAGGAGCTGTCAAAGCATATACCTGACAGTTCATGTCTAAAGAAGCTGCATAAGATATTTGATCTTTTAAATTCTTACTCCAAATCATGGATATATTTGTCCTCTAGCAAAACACAAACCTTTCTCATTTGTGCAAGAGCCACAGCTGCAGACAATGGTTTTCATGTAATACATCTACAGTGGGGCAAAAAAGTATTTAGTCAGCCACCAATTGTGCAAGTTCTCCCACTTAAAAAGATGAGAGAGGCCTGTAATTAACATCATAGGTAGACCTCAACTATGAGAGACAAAATGAGAAAACAAATCCAGACAATCACATTGTCTGATTCGGAAAGAATTTATTTGCAAATTATGGTGGAAAATAAGTATTTGGTCAATATCAAAAGTTCATCTCAATACTTTGTTATATATCCTTTGTTGGCAATGACAGAGGTCAAACGTTTTCTGTAAGTCTTCACAAGGTTGGCACACACTGTTGCTGGTATGTTGGCCCATTCCTCCATGCAGATCTCCTCTAGAGCAGTGATGTTTTGGGGCTGTCGCTGGGCAACACGGACTTTCAACTCCCTCCAAAGGTTTTCTATGGGGTTGAGATCTGGAGACTGGCTAGGCCACTCCAGGACCTTGAAATGCTTCTTACGAAGCCACTCCTCATTTTGTCTCTCATAGTTGAGGTCTACCTATGATGTCAGTTACAGGCCTCTCTCATCTTTTTAAGTGGGAGAACTTGCACAATTGGTGGCTGATTAAATACTTTTTTGCCCCACTGTATCAAACTCTGTTTTGAATTGCCATGACCAATCATTCCCCACCCCTACCCCCCACCGCCACCAGGAGTGGTTCTTCATGAATACTTCATTCCTCGTTACTGTCCAGGCACCATAAACATTTACTAACTTTCCATAACTCATTAAAATTACCAGAGGTGCAACACAGTATGAGTTGTCTTGCATCTTTTAAAATATTGTGAAGCCCAAATGCACCCAAGAGTTGGAGATATATTAAAGAAACAAAATTAAACAAAAAATGAAAACACCCATACAGTATATGGAGTAATATTATTCTTCAATCCCTCTTCATATTTGTCATAAAGTGCAGTTTAGCATAACTGCAGAGTGCAGGTTGCTTGCACGCATAATTCAGAAACATAAATGTTAATAAGAAACCATGGGCAAACCTATCTCTTTATGCACATAAAAAACTGATAGGCTCAAGGTTTCATTTGCTTCAGAAAAACATAATTGTTGTTCTCTTTGTCAATCTGAATGAATTGAACTTCTTTTATAAAAAGTGTGCATAGACCAGCAGACTCATGTAAACATGCAAATCTTTACACTTAGTGTAGTATAAGCTGTATTTCAGCTGAACAATGCAATCAGAGGCTTTTTTTGTTTACAAAAGTACACAAGTATCAGGTCAGATCAAAAGGAATTAGCTATACAAAATTCAGTGGATTCATTTGGGACCATGCTTCTAACAGCGTATGGTAAAATATGGTATTAATGTAAGAAAGACCATCTAGATCAGGCCCATCTTAGTCTAGCATTATTTCTCACAGAGCCCAACAGAATGCCTCTGGAGTGCTTGCAAGCAGGACATGGAGACATACCCTTCTCACACCATTGTTTCCCTGCAACTAGTATCTGGAATTGTGCCACCCCCAACCCAGAGGTCAAATTGATTCTCCAGACTAATAGCCCTTGATATGTATGTCTCAATTAATTTATCCACTCCTCTTTTAAACCATTCAAGTCAGTGGCCCTAACCAAACTTGTAGTAATGAATTCCAGAGGTTAATTAAGTGATGTGTGAAAAAGTTTTTTGTTTGTTTGTTCTCATCTTCCTTCCAGTCCATTTCATTGGCTGGCCCCTGGCCCTAGTATTTGGAAAACTTCTCTTTCTCCATGCCATGCATGATTTTATACATCCCGATCATGTCCCTACTCAGTCTCCTTTTTTCAAAGAAAAAGAGGCCCATACATCTAACCTTTTCTTGTAACGCACGTGTTTGACTCCCCCGCCCACCACCATTTTGGTTGCCTTTTCCCACAATTTTTCTAGCTTTAGTCCATATTTTTCAAATGTAGCAACTAGAAGTGTACACAGCATTCCAGATGTGGATGTATCATCATTATAATGATAAAGATCCCTCTTTTCCCCCTTTATTTATTTATTTATTTGTCTTATTTATACCCCGCCTATCCCCTCCCTACTGGAGGACTCTAGGCGGCTTACAATTCAACTTTAGTTCCAATTCCCTCCCTGAAAAAGTCAATATAAGCCCAGAGATCTGTCTTGTGTCTTCAGTGGTAAATACAGATATAAAGAATTCATTCAGTTTCTCTGCAATTATTATATTGTCCTTGAATTGTATGCTGATGACACCTAGCTCTGCTGCTCCCATTAACTACAAATAAGCAATTGGCACTCTTGAACCTCACCTAATCTCGATAATAGGCTAGATGAAGGCAAACAAACTGAGATTAAATCCAGACAAGACAGAAATAATTTGGTAGAGAAAAATGGACTGCATATTGAAGTATATCCTATTTTGGATAGAGTAGCATTCCACCTGAAACAGCAATTTCAGTCTGTGTGGCCTCAATCCTCATCTTTCACTGGATTCACAGATGGCATCTGTGATTAGGAACACATTTGCACAATTATGGCTAATGTGCCAGATACAAATCTTCTTGAGATGGTCAAAACAGGCTGGGTACATCCTGTCTTGTCTGCCACAATGTGCTTTACATGGATAAGATGGGAAAATGTCTGGAAATTGCAAAATACTGTGGCTGGGCTGCTTAGTGATACAAGGTACAAGGACCAGCTGATTACTATACTGAATGATCTGAAATGGTTGCTAGTTATCCACTGGGGAAAAAATTAAGTTAAGGTGTTACTGTTGATTTTTACAGCCCTAAATGGCTTAGGTCTGAGGGTCTACTTATCCCATTATGAACCTATCTAGGTATTTAAGTTAGCAGGAGAAGCCTTTTAGAGTTCTTGTTACTTCTAGAGTCTCTATATGGTAGGAGAGAAAGCACTCTTCTGTATGGCTTTTCAGATACAGAATACTCTTCCATTAAAGTATGTATGGCCTCCCATTCTCCCAGTATAGTGAAATCTTGATTTTCCAAATGTCTATGTAATGGACTTTGCATGCAATATCTTAAATGCATCGTGATGGCATGGTGCACATGATGCCATGATGCAAATGTCATAAATGATATAATTTGCATCATTTGCATGACCGCTGTGAAGTACTGTTTGATTTACTGGAAGTTGGGGAATAATGGACACCCCCAATCCCAATTAGTTCATTAAAAATCCAAATTAGTTCATTAAAACTGTATTTTAAAAAATGGTAAATAAAGTTCTCTTTCAGAGTGCCTGTAATCATTAACTGATTTTTAGTAAATTTATTTTAATGTTATGTATTAAAAGTTCATATTTTTGTTTTAAAAGTTGCGAACCACACTGAGTACTTAGTTAAGTAGAAAGGCAGCATATATAAGTTTAATAAATAAATGGATGACCCCTAAAATGTAGTTATATTTAAAAACATCTTCAATCTTAGGCAATGCTTAATATTCCTTGGTAGACAGAAAACAAGAATAGAGAAAAACAACTAGATGGAAAAGTTTTATAGAGAGTTCCAGAAGATTAATCTGAAATGTAAATGTCAAGTCCTAAACCATGTTTGACCAATAAGAGTCTACAAAATAAGAAGCAAACTGCACTCTACTGCCCAATCCCTAAAACAAAGGCATGGAAAAGTGTAATTCCCAATTAGATTCTTCCTTTTCTCAGTATTTGAAAATAATCCATTTACATTTTTTTCCTGGTGTAAATGTTTTTTCCTCCTAATCCAGTTATACAATCATACCTACTATTACAGAATACAGGAGTAGAGACAGCAAACCCTACATTTAATCCTTAAAACAAAGTTTTCTTCTTTTATTATTGCAAAGCAAAATAATGTTGACAAAATAATCAAACTGTTCACCCTCAAAGACCATTATGAATGGATAAGCATGCAAAAAGGTACAATTTACAGTAGATTATTGGGCTGCTATTGCTTATTCTCTGGCCAATTACAAAAGGTTTGCTTATTTACATATAAATAGGTAGGATACTCCAAAATGGCTTGTAACTAAAAACATTGCTGTGGAGGATTATGCACAACTCAGTTTAATATAAACAAAATTATAATAAATATGCATTCACAAATGAAACTTAAGTCAAACATGATGTAATCTTCTTTATCATTGGATGAGAAAGACAAATTGATTTTTTAAAAGCTAATTCTGCATCAGTCTCAGAATCAAATCAATAATTGTGCAAATTTCTGCATCTATTCATAAATCATACTTGGGCCAAAAAGCTCTGTATATAAAGATTTACACTCTCTCCTTGTTAATTCTGAAAAAGTTTGGGCACAACATTTCCACATTTAGCTGTTAAGCATAATGCCCTGCCTTGCAAAACAAATGTTCCTAGTAGCTACCCATTCTAACTGATATGTAATTAAGTACCACTTTGGGGGAAGTCAGTAAAAAGTATATTCAATATCATTCAACATTTGGGACATAACTTTTGCAGACTTTGGAATCCAAGATTTAAAGAGGGCAAGATTTTGAAGACAGCAAGGTCCGAATCAAGCATATTTAAGATTTTATTCAATAACAGAGGTGAACACAGCTTATAATGGACAGCATCTAAACACTTGCAGCTGTCTTATTTTTTGGCAGAATTGGAAGAAAATAGTATAGTTATACCCTTTAGAGAGCTTCAAGGATTTCATCACAATAAATAATGTTATTTATTGTAGCATCATCTCTCCCACTCTACATATCTCCTTCTGTAAGAGTTTGAAAACTGTTTCATTGGTACAGAATATCTTCTATGTCTCTTGTTTCTGGTTATTACACCCTTCCACTCTTTCTCCTTCTAGAAAATTGTTTCCACTGTCACTTTCTCTGTGGAACCTCCTTTCTTTGATATGATGAATCCTTATACTTTGTTAAAGCTGTAAAAATCTGCACAGCCCCTAGATGTCAGTAAAAACTTTCTGTATCTTTTTGTTGCCATCTACTAGTTATCCTACTATTTCTTATTATCTAAAATGGAAATATTGCTATTTTATTCCTTGGACTTTTTTTTTCAAGTACTACTACAAGTTTGCATTTGTTGCATTTCTATGCCAGGTTGCCTTCCGGCAAGAAGACAAACATGGAACATGCATTTCCTGTCTGTTCATCTTCATTACTGCTTCTTAAGATTCATCCAATAGAAGAATTACCTTTCTTCTTGTTTCTTCTCAGGCTATTCACTTAGCTGAAAAGTCCTGGAACCTTATATTCCTCCAGCAGTCTCTGCTTACTCAGCAGATGCAATCACCCAATCAGCCACCATAGGCAATCAGCAACTCTTTGATCCATACCTCTTACAATCAACAGTTATTCAAGATGACAATTTTAACCCACATAGCTGAGCACACAATCTGTTGTAAAACAAAGGTTCCTCTCTTCCTTTTGTTTCTGGCAAACTACTATTATTGCTTTTTGTTCATTCGATTAGGAGAGGAAGCATTGACTTCATAGCTCTACATGGGAAGGCAAGGGGGACAAATGACAAAGCATGCATTATGATGTCACAGCATACTCTGTGGCTTATATACAGTACTTGTGTCCAGTCTTGGGATGCAAGTACAAAAGGTCAGGGGTTGTTTCCTCATTTTTTCTCACTGTGGTTTCAACCAGACACCTATGGTTAAACTTAAGATTTTACAGGTTTAGGCTTTGAATCAATGAATCAGTCAAAATGTATTTATGGGCCAAGACCAAACACTATGAAAGCCCAGCATATAATATAAGAACTGTAAAAGGAAATTTTAAAATTGCAAGAAAATCCTAAAGCAATTAGCAGCTAACAGTTAATAGCATGAAGGAATGTTTTCTTCTTCCCTTGTAAATTTTATTCCTTTGAAGATGTTCTGGATAGTTTCATTTGTCTTCTCTAGTTGCTTCTTTTCTATTATGAAGAAGGTGTAGTCTACATATTGGATCCATACTTTTGGTTGTATGTGTGGGAGTGCCATAGTTTCTAGATGCTACATTACAGTCTCTGCTATGAGTCCTGAGAGTGGTGATCCCATGGGTGTTCCTCTGATTTGTTGGTATATTTGTCCATCAAACTGAAAGTAAGTAGTGAGGCAGAGGTTGATGAGGTCCATGATTCTGAGTATTTCAATATTAGTGTATTTGGCTAGGTCGTGTGTATTGTGTAGTACTGCTGCCATGGATTCTTTCACTAGTTCTGGGTCTATGGATGTAAAGAGTACTGTGACATCAAATGAAACCATAATTTCATCTTTTATTTTTAGGTCTTTGATTTTCTGGAGGCACTGTAGTAGGGAGTTGATAGAATATTCACTCCCCTCTGTGAGATGTCCAAGCTTTTTTATAAGTTATTTCACTATGTTGTATGTTGGGGTCCCTGGTAATGATACAATTGGATGGAGAGGTATGTCGTGCTTGTGTATTTTGGGGTGTCCATAGAGGCATGGGAGGATGGGTCCACTGCTTTTCATCTGCAACTGTTTTTCTTTTGTGATTTGGCCTTTCTTGGTTAGGTTGTTAAGGGTTCTCTTGATCAGGTTAATGTATGTTAACCTGTTGGTCTGTAATGGGTTGGTGTTTACTGGAATGTAGGTTTCTTTGTCCTCCAGTAATTCTTTGGCTTTTTCTGTGTATTGTGATCTGTCCATGATCTGTCCATCAGGTTTGGCCTTTGTCTGCTGGGAGGATGATGATGGTTTGGTTCTTCTTTAAGGCTGCTCTGTCCTCTGTTTTGAGTTGGTTCTGATTCTGTGTTCTTCTGGTCTGTGGTATGATTGTCTGCCTTATGTTCTCTTGGGTCTCTGTTGCAAGTGTTTTGATATGGTCAATTGACTAATCAATAAAGTTATACTATACTACTATACTAATTGGTAGTATTAAACTTGATCGCCATTGGGTATACAATTGACATTTTAACAGCACATGTGAGACAGATTCTACTTCCGAGTCTGAACAGAAACTAGTTAGGCTTTCATATGAGAGGCTCAAATATTAGGCTTTGGAAAATATGTCTCCCAATATCACATATCATTTGGTAATAAAAGGTTCAAATGCCCATGATCACACATTTTGCATGGATTATGCAATTAGTACTTCATTCTTCATATGCAATTAATACCTCATTCTTCAATCAATGTCAGTTAAGTTTGTTTCCCATGCAAAAACTGCAAAAGAGGAATGGAACTTAATTAATGTTTGCAAATAAATCACTGATTATTACTAACCAAAAACACTATGGAGAACAATTAGCAAACTACTTTGCCAGCTGTAATGCAGCCATTATTGCCAGTTTTACAATAGTTGTAAACAAATCCACTTTTCTATCAGTCTCTTAATTTGTTAATATTGCTAATGCGCCATAAATTGATACAAGACAAAAACAAGAAAACAATTGTTGGAAATTATTCAAAGTGCAGATTCTATTTATCTGCTAAATATGTAAATTGGGTTTCATACAAATTAGAATCTTTGCTTTAGATTACAGTCCATGTTTTGTGGATTATTACCATGTCAAAGAGGATTGTCTGTGGCATATGTTACAAATCAAACCCTGCCAACCTTCGCATGGAATTCATGTTTATTAATAGAATACCAAAGGACAGTTTGTTGTATGGCTTGGCTCTGGGTTTACTTTAGAGTAAAAATCTGTTATATTGACTGATGGCAGTTGATTACTGTGTAGTCTGAGAACATCAGAAAAGCCAAGGAAACCAAAGATCCATCTACCTCAACATTTTGTTGCCATCAAGGGCAGGACATGAATGCAATTTCATATTCCTGTTCATCTTCTTCAAGCAACTGGTTCTTGATCCTTCATATAATATATAGTCATTACAGTTACTACCCATGACATTCAGCAGCTGTTTTATAATAATGCTTCAAAACTAGACATGCCATCACCTTAACAAGCACTGACTAAAAATATAATTCTGAAAAGTAGGTGATTTGGTTTTGGTGAAACATTTGACAATTGTACCATTCAACCAATATTCTTCGGCATGTATCTCAACGTCTTCTCTGCTGTTTTCATCTTCTAACCTCGGTCTAACTCTGGATAATAGGATTTCATTGTTACAGTGCTTTCTACCTCCTTTCCCACCTGCACTCATTAATCCTCCCTTTTTCTTTGTTCCTTTGATATCTCAGTATGTTGCCATGGTAAAGCCTGTGTGAACTGAACAGAAACAAAAGGTGCATGTTTGCAATCTGAAATAAGAGACAGCCTAAGACAAAAAAAAAATCTCTTAGGCAGCACCTCGAAAAAGAAGTTCTGTATTTTGAAACCAGAAGTTTTAACTCAGGTTAAGAGGTAGGTACCAGCAAATGAACAACACAATCAGCTAAAAGCTGCCTTTTGCAAATCAACTTATAAACAGCAGTCTTATATCCCTTTAATATATTTCTCCAACGGAAGTTATATTACAAACCAATATGTGCCTATCAAGTTACTTATTTTTATTTTATTTATTCACTAACTATTTTTTTCCATCAAAGGGCTAAGTTCATGATAGGCTTTTTATATTACCTTGCCTTCCCTTCAGCCCGCTCTACATAGCATAACCTAATCTGGAGGATTCTCAACCCTAGCTGCAGATTTTGGATTCATGGAGAGTGGTCGGGAAGGCAACACTGCTTCCCTCATCATTGGATTTATCCAATATAATGTAAGTGGAAAAAAAAAATAAAGGCAAATGTTAAAAAGCCATAAAAGCAGTGAATGAAAACCAATTTATAATCAGTTGAATACAGTTTCAAAATTCCCATTAAAAACTGGACAAATACCAATCTTGGGTCCCAAAGTGGAAATGTTTTATGCTATAGTGCCTTATACCCCACATAAGCAATGGTGGTTTTGCAACATATTACTGGAATTAATGGCCATCATGCTCCTTTCTTTTGAAAATGGATTTCTCCCCCATCCAAGGGTTATTAAGGAGCTTAAAGCTGCAACTGTGGACCTTCTAACTAAAATATGCAACCTGTTTCTACACTCGGCCTCTGTAGTTGAGAACTGAAAGGTAGCCAACATAACTCAATTTTTAAAGAATGGCTCATGGGGAGATCCAGGAAATTATAGGCCTGTCAGCTTAACATCTGTTCCAGGGAAGACAGAAATTGTTATTACTGTAAAGATAAAATTACCAAACATCTGGAGACACAAGCCTTGCTCAAGGATACCCAAAATGTCTTCACTAAGGGAAGGTTCTGTCTAACTAAAGTTTTTTGAGGATGTTAATAAACATGTGGATAAGGTCAAACCAGTAGACATCTACTTAGATTTTCAAAACCTTTGATAAAGTCCTTCATCAAAGACTTCTCAGTAAGCTTAACAGACATGGAATATAAAGGGCAAGTCCTCTGGTGGATAAGCAACTGGCTAAAGCAGTGTTTCTCAACCTCGGCAACTTTAAGATGTGTGGAATTCAAGTCCCAGAATGACTGGCCGGGGAAGTCCACACATCTTAAGGTTGCCGAGGTTGAGAAACACTGGGCTGAAGAATTGAAAACAAAGTAGGAGTAAATGGACATTTCTCACAAGGGAGGGATATATATAACCAGTGGGTTCTGTCCTAGGACTGGTGCTTTTTAACAGATTTATAAATTGACATGGTGCGCATCCGCTGTAAAAAAAAGGCCAACAGCACACTGGGGATAATAAGAAAATACTGTATATTGAAAATAGTGATGCCAATATCATAGCGCCTTTATATAAATCAATGGCGCAACCGTATCTGGAATATTGTGTGCAGTTCTGCTTGCTGCACCTTAAAAAGGATATAGTGGAACTAGAGAAAGTTCAGAGGATGGAAATCAATACAACAATAATACAATCAATTCAATCAAGTTCAGAGGAGGGCATCTAAGATAATCAAGGGGCTGGAGCAGCTTCCCTATGAGGAAAGGTTATGACATTTGGGGCTTTTTAGTCTAGAAAGGAGGCTAATGATCGAGATGTACAAAGTTATGCATGATATGGATAAAGTGGACAAGGAGAAGCTATTTTCCCATTCTTTCAGTAAGAAAATCAATACAACAATAATAAAAAATACAATAAATCAATAATCATATCACACAACAGCCAGCCAAATTCTTCCATATTTTTATACCAGGTGGATATCAGATTTCTTCAGATAAATTTTCCACAGAATTACAGTTTAGGAGTGATAGTTTGTTCTTTATGGGAATCAATTAATATTCCTATTAAAAACTATTTTGAACATGCATACAGTTGTGTTTATAATATGTTAGTTTCCCTTTTGCAAAGAAAATAAGCACTTCATGCTTTTCTTTTCTTACTAGCAGTAGTATAAAAAAGAATGAAGGCAAGTGAGTGGAAACAGAGCCCCATTTCACAATATCCTCATGGGAAGAGTATTATTCTCTCATGAAACCACTGCAGCAATGAACATAGTGCTTAATTTGTAGAGACAAGATAATTGCCTTTAAAAGTGTAACCTTGTGTTTTTCCAGAGAAAGGAAATGGAATATTGAATCCTTCAGTATTAGGTCACCACTTGGAAACCAGTCCAGGTCATCAGGACAAAATGATTTAATTCTCTGCCAACATGGATACAAACATCTTGGTGAATTGCTTAAGTAGGGCATGAAGTAGGGTAGGGTAGGGTAGGGTAGGGTAGGGTAGGGTAGGGTAGGGTAGGGTAGGGTAGGGTAGGGTAGGTTACCCGGTAGGTATAAGAAATTAGCTGTTTGTAAAACTGATGTTGACTCTTTCTAAAAGCCAGAAAAAAACAGCAGTGAAAACTAATTTATAAGACCTTAACCTTCTATTTCCTGTTCCAAATAAACTCTATGCCAGAACCATCTCTAAATATCATGCCCCTATGCAAGCCTTGTGGCATTAAGACTTCTTTGCCTTTCGCTGGAAAACACACTAATCACAGCTTGCTATTCACCAACCATATTTCAAAGCCTGAAAGCTATCAATAGTTCACACATATTCACCAGACAGTTTTTCTCTTCCCTGATCCTATTCCTCAATTGATTGCAGCTCAGTTCAAATATCTTGTTTCCAAAAAGATTTTTGAAAATATAACCCAGCCCCTTGCTGAAAGTTCAAGACAATCTAGATGCTATGTAACAGGTATTTTTAAATTAAATGGCCAGTGTTTGAGTCTGCAGTTCGGGGCAGCAGAACAGTGGTGAAGGACATTAGTATTAGTATTATATCTGAGATTGCTTCCCTGTCTGCTTTTTATCTTATATTTTAGAGCTTTTATTATATTGTATATTTATATTTTTAATGTATCTTTTTAATTGATATTTAATTTTTATTGTTTTAATTTGTTGTAAACCGCCCAGAGTTGTTACGAGATGGGCGGTGGAAAATAATAATAAATAAATAAATAAATAAATAAATAAATAAATAAATAAATCAAATCAAATCAAATCAAATCAAATCAAATCAAATCAAATCAAATCAAATCAAATCAAATCAAATCTTGTGAGATGAGATGGGTCTATTCCAACCAGGATAAAAACTCAGCTCGGTAAGATCAGTTTTGTCCAAGAAATTTCAAGGGTTGGGGGCAAGGAAGTTTTGTTATATTTTATCTACCTAACAATATGAGAGACAATGGTTCTCAAGTATTTTAATCAAGAGTCTTTTTCAGCTCTACTCTGAGAGTAGACTTTACCTTGGACCTTCAGCATCACACTTTGCTCTGCTTCAGATTACTTATTTACATACAGCTAGGAAATCGTTACAAGCATCTACAAAGTAATAGCCAGTTTCACCTTCATATTGGTGTTAACCTGATGAGTATGCAAAGTTTTACAGAAGCTTAAAAAAGCCCTAAGCCTCCATTTACTCCACTAATTTTCTATCAGCGTTTAAGTTTGCTGATCGCTTATCAAATAGTCAACTGAAATCAGATTGCATTAGTGAAGGTTAAGACACAGAAAACAGATACTTAGTGCTGGAAACATGTGGTCCTTAAAGTGCTGTTGGATCCCAGCTCTCAACAGTGCTAAGTATTATTGGCCAATGGTCAAAAAATGAAAACAACAACAATAAAAATGTCCAGTTTATCCATGGTTTTCATGGTTCGTTCAAATGTCGTTTATCCGTTTTTTCATGGTTGTAAAGTGCCTTAAAAAGAGGAACAGTCAGGTTCTCATTGGTGAAAGACGGGTTATTTTCTCTACTCCCCCATACCATTTTTATAGCTCAACCCAAGAGTTAAGCCTTGGCTGTACAATGTAAGCCTCTTTCAGGAACTTTAATCTGACAACTGAAACACAGTTTGTTGTTCACCCTTGGTTTTCTTTAGTAGACAAACAAAGTATTCAAAGAAATACCTATTGATTTTGAACCCAAGAGAGTCTGAGAAAGATTTTCCAAGTTCAACAAACCTCTTGAAATGGAAAACAAGACAGCCTGTTAGTACTTCAAGAAGCAGTTGCATTCCAATGTAAAAAGTTATAGCAGTTATTTTGTGCTGTTATTTTAGAAATAGAATTATACACCTATTGCTGTTTAAGTCATTATAATATAACCCAATTTCATTCAGAATGTTTTCTGTCGTGAAAGTAGAATGGATGGATGTCAGCAGGCTAAGACAATTAATAAAAATATTAGAAACTATTTCTATTTATTTTGTCCCTTTGAGTCAGTCTTGACTCTTCGTAATTGCCTGGACAAGTCCATGCAGTCTTCTTGGCAACTCTTGCAGAAGTGGCTTGCCAATGCCTCCTTCCTAGGGGTGAGAGAGAGTGATTGGCCAAAGTCACCGAACTGGTTTCATGCCTAAGGTAGAACTAGAACTCATGGTCATCTGGTTTCTAGCTTGGTGTCTTTAACCATTATACCAAACTGGCTCTCACATAATGATGTATTAGGTAAATAATATCTCAGACAGTACGAAGTCAAAATATGTTGCATATCAAATGGCTAGCCAATAATTAACAAAAATAAATTTTAAGAAATGATACAATAATATTTTATACAGAAAAAAGAAAAAAATAAACTTTAATTATCTAATGCTATAGTTTTCATAGCATAGTGCCTTGTACTGCAAGAATATCAAACCAGTCCATACTCCAGGAAATAAAGCCAGACTGCTCACTTGAGGGAGTGATATTAAAGGCAAAACTGAAGTATTTTGGCCACATAAAGAGAAGACAGGATACCCTGGAGAAGAAGCTGATGCTAGGGAAAGTGGAAGGCAAAAGGAAGAGGGGCCGACCAAGGCCAAGGTGTATGGATGATATTCTGGAGGTGATGGACTCAACCCTGGGGGAGCTGGGGGTGGCGAAGGCCGACAGGAAGCTCTGGCGTCGGCTGGTCCACAAAGTCACGAAGAATCGGAAGCGACTGAACAAATAAACAACAAATGGTTTTCATACTGTCTTTTTTGAAATCACCTTGCCAGTATTGGCAATGTTGCTAAGAAATGTAGCTTTAAAGTATAGCTTAAACTAGAAGTATTCGAACTTGTTACAAAATAATTCACTTCAATTATATTCCTTCAGTGTAAATAGCTTAATGATCAAAGTTCAATCAGAACATAATTCCTTCTGACTCCAAGCTGGACTGCAGCTCGACAAGTCAGAATTTTTCAGAGTGTTGAAGACCTGGCTAGCTTTTCCCTGTTTGCGGGAATCTACAGAAATTGTAAGACCACTGAAGCTTCTCCTTGAAGAGGGGAGAACCAGAAGATTACTCACGGGGTCGTTGGAATTGCCTCCTCCTGTTTTTTTTTTGTAGTTTCCACCACGGAGAGAACAGGGCGGTGAAAGCAGTGAAACGACCGGAGGAATTTCAAGCTCTACAGGGAAGGTAAGTCTCTTGAGAGATACCAGAGCGAGCAGCCGGCTTTTAGATCACTTTTATTTATTTATTTTTTAGATTAGAATGTTTTATTATCTAAGGTCTTTCTTTGGACTTTGCTCAAAATGTTGGCTAATTTTATGTTTTCTTTGCTATAATTAATTCTGGTGGAAATACGATGGACTTTATATTTGAAGTATAGTGAAAAGTTTGCATTTTTTTTTCTACCTTTCTTTTGTATTAGAGAAGACTCTGTCTCAGATGGGAATATAAGATTTATTTCTCTCACTTTCTTATATTGGATGAAACTTTTCTCCTTAGCACAGTGAAACGTTTGCATTTTTTCTTTTTTATCTTTCTACTTTTTTCAGAGTGGATCTGTCTTACTTGGAAGTCTTTATTCAATATTTTTTGAATATATTTTGCTGGACTAACTATTGATAAATTTGTTTATTTTCCCTGCTTTTTTATAATGGTGGAAATTTATCTTTCCTTTTTCCTTTTATAGACTGTCTGAAATATTGCTTTTTCCTTTACTCTGGATTATTGGAATTTTTCTTCTTTTATTTTAAAAACTTTTTATTTGAGACATAGCTGGTAATTTTCCACCCGAGCAGATCAGCTGACCATCAATTCCCTGAGAAACTGTTTGTTTTGACTAGCTCTTGCAGCTTGAAGAACAAAGGGGGGGGGGGAAGAATGGCATTTTTAACAGCAATTTGAGAATTTAAAAAAGAAATTAATGAAACTCTTTTAGAAATTAAGAAATCATTGGAATCTGTAATGATAGTTTACCAAAGTCAGGAACAAAAGATAGAATTAGAAGCAGAAAAAAAATGTTTTTCGAAATAGAGGAGAATCAGGAGGAAGGGATTTTAAACACATTGGTCCAGAAAAAGATTCTGATATTCTACATGAGACAGATAACACAACAGGCTACACACTATAATTTTGGTATAAACACATTATGGCAGTTGAGACAGGGAAAAGATGGAAAGGTTAAGAAAAAAATTCTGACAGTCTACATGAGATACAGAATAAAACAGGTTGTATATTGTGATTTTGGCATAACCTGAATAAGAGATTTAGTGTGATGTGGGTCATAAGGTTAATGGAACCATGGATTTTGATTGGATATTGAGTGTGTAAATGTATCAAGTTTCAACTAGTAATATAATTGTTGGGAATATTAAATGTTAAAAATTGATATGAGAAACTGTATGGATGTATAAAATGTGTTATTTTAATTGTAAGATATAAGGTTATAAAATTAGAGAGATAAATATAAGTTGATGTTATAGACTATATGAAAATTAGAAATTTCTTTTTATATGAATATATGAATATATGAATATATGAATGAGAAGATACATTATTAGGATGGGATGCTGAGATGGAACTAGAATTAATGTTACTATAGGATGACTTATTTTTATAATTATTAGTATGAATATTATTGAGAATTGTTGTTAGGTCATGTGTTAGTAGAATAGGTAGCTATAAAAATGTTAATTAGGTAAATATGTAGGAAGATATAATTGTAGTCTAAACATAGATTATGTTTAAACTAGTGTTATTTCTATGGACATATATGAATAGAATATATTTTATTTTATTAAAATTAAAATAAGGCCTTTCCTTGTTATATATATGATTTAAAATTAATTGGACTTTACCAAGGATATAAATACAGATCTAAAAATGGAAAGAGTGAATAAAAAATATTAAACTGATGCAGCCAAGAATATTTAAACCGACATTATTTCAAGGAGTGGAAACTACAGATGGATTATTAGAGAAATGCAAGAAACGTGAAATCTACATGAAGATCGGAAGATTAGATTATAGAAATTGAAGTGTATATGACAAATAAAAGTTTCTGTGTATGTATGAAAGACTAATATTTAAAGCAAATTATTGTATCTAAAGACCAAAGACAGATTGGAGGCCATCTATTTCTTATATTTCTTTTCTTTATTATTTTTCTTGACTTCCCTTTTCTTTTACTTCTTTCTTACTTTATATTTCTAACTTTATTTCTTGTTCTAACTTTTAATATGTATTTTAAAAATCAATAAAATTTATAAAAAAAGAACATAATTCCTTCTCATCAATTTTTTTCCACCCATCATCTGAGTAAATGCTTATTTATTTATTTATTTATTTATTTATTTATTTATTTATTTATTTATTTATTTATTACATTTATATCCCGCCCATCTCCCCCACAAGGAGGGACCCTGGGCGGTTATTATGTATGGTTTATAGGATGCCTTTCTTTGATTGAAAGGCAGAAACAAATATACAGAACAAAGTGTTCTCAATTAATAAACAATTCTTATGAACCCTTCTGCACAACGTTATGCCAACTCTTTCTCCTCCTTCTGCCCTTCTCTTGTTTCTTCCCCAAGGTTATATGGGATGATGAAAAGAAAAGGAGAATGAAAAGCACTGACAAGGGGAAGAATGTCTGATAATTTACATGGGGGAAGAAAACTGCTAAAGAGTAGGAGGCAACTAAGGGTCTCTTTGTTTTTCCTTTACAATATCTATACACTCTCTTTATCTTTATAGTGCCCTGCCTGTTTCTGCAATAGCATAGGACTCACCCCATAGAAACTTCCATCCCACAGTGGTCCCTAAATTGTCCATGTGAGCATGACACATCACATGGCCATTCCAAGGACTATTGCAGGGCAAGAAGACTGCTTGTGAAGAGCTCTTCATTACAGTCTGAAGACCTTCTGGCCACTTTGTACAAATTCCCTATCCCTTCATGGAATCTTTTAAAATATTCTTCTACATTCTGACAGAGGGGGAAAAGCTAGTCTCTTTGGCAGGAAGTGAAGAATTTCATGAAAGGGCTGGATGAGAAAAGGAAGAGGGAGTATGAGAGAAGATATTAGAGAGAATGAGAGGGATCAAAAAAGAAGAAGAAGAAAGGAATGGATGAAGGGACAAAAGGAAGAATGAAAATGGAAGATAAAGGAAAGGAAAAGATAGAGAGAGATGGGAGGGTTAGAAAGAGTGAGTAAGGCAAGTGAGAGAAGAGATTAGAGAGAGAAAGAGAGGGTTAAAAAGGAAGAAGGGAGTGGATGAAAGAGAAAAGGAGTTAAAGGAAGAATCAAAAGGGAAGGAAAGGGAAAGGAAAAGATAGAGAGAGAATAGGTTAGAAGAGATTGGAAGATAAAGGAGGGAAAAGATTAGAGACAAAAAAAAACAAGGAAGAAGGATACATTATATTAAATATAATAAAAATGACTATGTAAAATCAAATGTAAATATATATACATAAATGTAACCATTGTTATGTGTTATATGTGATCATTGTTATGTGTTATGTGTTCTGTTTTATGTTTTATGTTGAATGTAAATAAAATGATTTTTTTCAAAAAAAAGAAAAAAAGAAAAAAAGAAAATGCTGCTCTAATTTTTATAACCCTGTTATAAAACCTGAGATATCACAATGCATAAATAACATGGCATTTATTTACACAAAAGCTCACACTGGACCAACAACACTTAGTTTGCTCCAATTTGCATGGCAAATAGTCTGTAAACACCTGTGTGTAGCACCACCTGGGGGAAATTGTAAGTTTCATTAATGCTATTTTGGAACTTTCAGATGTGAATTGGCCTTTCAGCTACACTCCTACACATACTTATTTGGGGAATAATTCACTTGAGAGCAAATGTGCATAGGAACTAGCTCTTAGTCTCAGACTATCCCATGGTAAGAATTAATACAGACCTATATTTGTTTAAGTCAATCAACTCAACATGAACCAAAATATTTAGGTATCAGCAATGCTGGGATATAGCTTTTTTAAATTGAACAGCCTATCACAACTGGTGCCAGGGATAGCTTGCCCCACGGTGCACAATTTGTGAATTTGTTAATATGTCTACCTTGTAATGCAAATATAGCAATCAGCCATTTTTAATTTGAGTGATAGCCCTTGGAAAATATAGCTATTTAAAGTCGACATTTGAGGGAGATTAATTTCTCTTGTTCTTATGAAGAAAGAAAGACGTAAAGATGATCCAGCTGATCAAGTGATGAAGTGCAATATTTCTATACAGAAGCATATGGCAGAAAAGGTTGAAGGTAACATAATCAAATCAAACAATTTGAATATGCATGATGACAGCAGGTATGATATTGTTAGGAAACACCCAAAGTTCAAAACATTTTAAAGTGTTTCTATGAAGTGCTCAGAATTCGTCTCCAAAATCCCTACAAACAAAATTCCTCATCCCACTCATCTGTATCATCACTTTCTTACCATAAGATTAAATCAGCCGTAGCCTAACTCTCTTTCATAATGCCAGGATCCTCCCTCAAATTGCATGCTTATTTGTTTGGTTAATAATGGCTCACATTTCTGTCTTAAACGATATTTAGTAATATACAGAATCATCAGACAACAGAAACTTCCTTTTAAAAACACTCCTCAGCTTCATGTAAAGTGATGAATACACGTTAAGTAGCAGAATCAGGTATAAAAATCCATTTCTGATTCCAAAAATACTAGTACAAAGACAACTATCTCAAAAAAGCAATTCTACAAAACGGTGAGGCTAAGTTAAAAGAAGTATCCAGCAGGTTTTGTGACCAGAATTGAAAAATTCTTAGATGTAACTGCAGAAACTGCTACCATGAAGCTTCAGCTCTACCAAAGGAAGCCTCAAGCTTCAAGTTAATGTACTCAGTAGAGCAATAATGCTACAGATTGATATGGAATGTGGTTTGAGATTAACACAGTAAGAAGCCTGATGCAGAGAACTATCAGTGACGGGACCCTACCATATATCACAGCAACAGCTATGCCCCTGCCATTGATGTGGCCCACTTTACAGCAACCCTAGTTTTGTCTGGTCCACTTCATATCTTACTTCCAATTAAGAACAAACATATGTTCAATTATTGATTTTTTTTATTTATTTTTTTATTTTTTTATTTATTTATTTGTCAAATTTATCACCGCCCATCTCTACAGCAGTAGACTCTGGACGGTTTACAATAATAATATTAAAATTAAAAACCTATAAATCTTAAAATACAATATAATAATAAATAGAAAAAATCCAGAGGATGGCAAGATCTTAAAAGGAGGATATTACTAAGCTAACCACCCCCAGGAGGAACTATTACTTCCTTTGTCCCAGGCAAGTCGGCAGAACCAGGTCTTTAAAGACCTCCGGAAGGCCAGGAGGGAGGGCGTCCGTCTCACCTCTGGGGGCAAGATATTCCACAGGGCGGGTGCTATTTTCATTTCTGAAGGCTGTCTACAAATGCAATACAATTCTTTTAGTGAGATTTTTGACATCCAAAAATAAAACTTTTCTCAAAATTAATTTTTATTAGTAAAAGACATCCTATGTAACTTCCCCATAAAATATGAAGTAGGTTGCCTTCAACAAGCTTGATCATATTGATAAATATGTAAAGCAACATATCAAAAGAAGGAATGTAGGGAAACAGGTTACAAGTGGAGAAGCTCAAGAGGTAATTGAGGGCAAAAGCAGGAGTCGTTCATTTCACAACAGTACTTAAAACCCACTCTAGCTGCATTATTAGATACCATTTTCTGTTCCAGTAGGAATAAGATGAAAGCAAGGTAACCTCATAGCCAATGAATCCTACAATATTATTTTGTGAAGAAGGGTCATTTTAATTTCAAGGTCTTTCTTACACAGCAAGGTAACCAACTGAAGTGTGAAATAACATTTACAACTTAAACAAATGTGGAGATTTTTTTTATGATGCCTTTAAAAAGCATTTTTTTCTCTAAGACATAAGAGTTGTTTAGATTATTCAGTTTCAGGTTTTGAATAATATTTTTAATGTGCATGTAATTTCATTCTCTTTTGTTTCTCTGCCTGTTGCTGCCCTCTGTTTTGTTGCTTCTGTCACGACAAATCCTGTCACAAATTAACTGTAGTGAATGCAGCCCTGAGATCTGAAATTAGTGCAGGTTTGTATCCAGTACTAAGGATCCAGTGAGCCCCAAAGTCCGTGGGAGAGTAGAATACGCTGAAGGGGACTTGTGCTTGTAAAACCATTTCTTACGTATGTCGATGAAGGTTCTCAGTCATCTAGGTGGAACAGTCTGTGGCTTGAATCATGTCAACTGGATTTCTATTTTCTCAGTAGAAACGTTTCACTCCTTATCCAAGGAGCTTCTTCAGTCTGAGTAAAGTTAGTAAGGGAATCCTAAATATGTTTCTAGGGTGGCTGTGTGACCTTGCACCTGGGGCTAGGTCATGGTTATTTTGAGATGTTTATTTCTAAGTCCCTTTATCATCTAAAGGAGGATCGTTAAGATTACCCTGCTGCTGTTGAGCTTGCAAAATGGTCTTAATCTTCCTAGGCACAGAAGACAAAGCAGGAAGGAAGATAGGGGAAAGGTTATGCCTGAGGCCCCCACCTCTATTCAAGGAAGGATTTTCCAAGTTGGCATAAATGGAAAATCCTTCCTTGAATAGAGGTGGGGGCCTCAGGCATAACCTTTCCCCTATCTTCCTTCCTGCTTTGTCTTCTGTGCCTAGGAAGATTAAGACCATTTCGCAAGCTCAACAGCATCAGGGTAATCTTAACGATCCTCCTTTAGATGATAAAGGGACTTAGAAATAAACATCTCAAAATAACCATGACCTAGCCCCAGGTGCAAGGTCACACAGCCACCCTAGAAACATATTTAAGGATTCCCTTACTAACTTTACTCAGACTGAAGAAGCTCCTTGGATAAGGAGTGAAACGTTTCTACTGAGAAAATAGAAATCCAGTTGACATGATTCAAGCCACAGACACTTCTTACATAAGAACTACATGTAGAAATCTGTTGTTCAAACTCCTGTTGTTTTTTAGAACTTGAACAACAATTGTGATCATTCACTTAAAAGTGAAAAACTATACCTACTCATCCCAGGGGGCGGGGAGAGAGCAACCTTGGGCCTTTTGGGGGCTATTCATCCACTGAACCCATTCTGCTGATGGAACAAGATTTTGATTCCAACTTTCTCAAGCTAAAAATAACTCTAACCCTGGCCTCCATAGAATGATGGAGATTCCTCACAATATATACACATAGCCATGGATAAGTGAATAGCTAGTCTATGATTATGTCATGGACGAAATTAAATTGCCAGGAAGAATGTATCTAAGGAACATTGATTCTAGCTGACTATGGTTATCATATGATTATACTGTATATGAAAAGATAATTTTATCTGCACACATTTTTCATAGTATAAGGATGTTTAATAACATGTTAACACTAAATGGAAAAGCAAATTTTGCTTATATATCAACATATCAACATAAAGCAACATATCAAGTATATTACTGGCAGAAATTTGCTAGTACTACAGACAAGCTAGTATATATTACAACTTAGCAATACTTAGTTGGAGAAAAAAGGAATCAATTTGAATCCAAAATGGGAAAGGTGCTTCTTATCTGGGATTGCACTTTCATTATGGTGGCATTACCTCAACAGTATATGTTCATGTGATGCTGCCCTATCTTCACCGCCTTATCTCAAAACTTTCTTGCTTTGGTTCCTGCACACCTCTACTTCCTTCCATGAAGTTCTTTATATTAATGTACTTTAGGGTTAAAGCTATGGTCTTCAGGAGAAAATTCATGTTTCACTTTGAAAGATACTACATAGTCTACAGGACTGGGAAACAATATGGAGAAGGGTATTATTTGCAAGATAGAATGTTCATCCTAACCCTGTCCCCAAATAGGTTTCATATTACAGAACAGAAAAGATTGTAGCTTAGCTGCTTGAATGAGGTAGACCAGAGCTTTCCGAACTTTTCATGTTGGTGACACACTTTTTAGACATGCATCATTTCGCAACACACTCTTACAGCAGGGCACAAGGCAGGCACTAGGACCTGCGCAGAATCCTGGCAGGGCTCGGAGGAAGCAGCAGCCGTGACACACCCAGACACTGCAGCCAACACACTAACGTGTCCCAACACACAGTTTGGAAAGCTCTGAGGTAGACATTAGTTATGAGAATTAATCATGGACCTCTTGTAAATAAATCATTTTTCCAAGCTTCCTAAAGGAACACTCCCTTCTGTGACAAATATATACTTAATGGATTTAAAAAGCATTCATTTTTCCAGTAAAAGAAAGAATACCATTAAAGGGTAAAAAGAAAAAAGAAATGGTATAACACACTTAAAATAACACTTTTTTTGGATGCTTGCTGAATACTATCATCTCTTTAGCATTCATAATAATATGTTTGTGTGTATCTCAAAAGAGGGAATGCAAAGTTTCCATGAATGATTTACAAGGAACATTTTAAAAGCAAAGATACATATAAACAAAACTGAAATGCATTAACCTGTATTGAATTAATGCATATAAAACATCTGCTACTAAAATCGGGTATGTGACTAAAATGCTTGTTTGTTGGTCATACCAATTTCACTTGAAGAGTACTTTCTTTAAATAAGCAGACAGAAAATGATTTTTTTCCTGCAACAGAAACTACACTTTTGTATAGTGCGTTTGTTTGTTTGTTTGTTTGTTTGTTTGTTTATGGATTTATAAGGCTGCCAAACTCAACAATATGATTCTGGGCAGTGTACGCATAAACCAAAGAAAGAACCACGTAATGTTAAAACATGCATAATATATAAATGCAGTGTATAAAATATTACCATCTGTTGCCTTATTTATGTGTGAGAATAAAAGCTGGAATGACAGTATCTGTGTGCTATAACCCCAAATTAAGCATTGCTTTCTCGTATTAAAATTCTATTCACTGCACAAATGATAAGAAAATTTATTTTTATCTTTTAAATGTTTCTATGTATGTAATATTTATTTTATCCTTATTATATATGTTAGTTGTCTTCAGGCTTTTAGGGGGAAATCAACAGTATCTAAGAGGGGTCAAAAGAGCAAGATTGCACACACAGCATTACAGTCCAAGCCTCACCCTTTTGTACATGTGTGCAACACTGACATGCATACAGGGCTTGGTGTTGCAACACAACTCCTGGTGCATTCTGAACCACCCTGTGGACGCTGCTGAACCCAGCCTAGGACTATCAGAGCTGGGCTGCAAAAATATGGATGACTGCTTGGTTACTGTTCAGTCATTCAGTCACTTCCAAATCTTTATGACCCAATAGATATCATTTTGCTAGGATTGTCCGTAACAGCTTCTTTAAGTTGCTATAAGCTCACACTTGCATCATCAGTGACAGCATGTAGTCATCTTGTCTTCTGCTGGACTCTCTTTTGATTACCGTGATTTTTCCAAGTATCTGGGTCTTTTCTAGTCATCTTGTCTTCATAGTATGTGTTCAAAATATTTAAGTTTTAGCTTCATTATGAGTGCTTCCAGTGAGCAGTCTGGTTTGACTTCATCTAGCATTGAATAATAATAATAATAATAACAATTATTATTATTATTATTATTATTGTTGTTGTTGTTGTTGTTGTTGTTGTTGTTGTTAGTGATCCAAGGTTTTTCTCAACAATTTTTCCAGCACTACAATTCAAAGACATCATTCGATGGTCCAGCTTTCCAAGCCATTTGATACTACTGGGGAAACCATGGCATTGACAATACAAATTGCTAGAACTCTGTAAGTTACAAATGCAAGGATTACTGTTAATGTGCCTTTGTTTGCTGAACGTTGGTGTGTGTCTGCATTCTGTACATGTTTTTGGACCCTGAAGTTCAGCTTCAGAATGTATTTAAATCCAGCCTTTACTGGCTTTGTAGAGCCTAGGAGTAAAGATGTGAAGACTGAAGACTTCCTTTTTTCCCCCAAGGCCCTTTTTGTGTATAGGTTTAGTTGTTTCTTTGAAAAAAATGAAAAAAATGAAAAAAGGAAAGAGTTAAAAATAACTTCCAATTTTTAAATTTTTTTTATTTATTTATTAAACTTCAAAACATGTATGTATGTATGTATGTATGTTGGGGCATTATATATAAACTAAATAGCAATATAATTGTAAAACTATATTACTATTAAATAAACAACTATATGGTTTCAAAAAGAAACTTAACCTGTTATATAAGAGAAGCTATATGGTAGAGAGAGAGAGGAAAAAAAAACTATTCTAAACTGCTAAGAGAACAAAACAACAGAAACAGAAAAATGAGGGGAAAAATGACCCTAATGTATTCTAATAATTTGTAATTGGAAAACTTTTATCTACACTTATCAGAGTGCTGTAGTTGCTGCCCAGAAAGGACAAGTAATGCTTTACAATTCTGAAATAACTCTCTAGTGAAGGCAAAGGTTTTAGGTTCTCTGAATCAGTATGTTAAACTATAGTTTCACTATATTTCAGGTAGTCCTTGCTTAACAACCATTTGTTTAGTGACGGTTTAGACTTACGACGGTGCTGAAAAACCGACTTACGACTGGTCCTCACACTTACAACCAGGGCCACAACTGGGGGGGCACCAAAATGACAAAATAACCCATAGGGGGCGCGGAATCCATCTTTGCCCTGGGTAACACAGACCCTAGTTCCATCCCTGCTTACAACTGTCACAGCATCCCCGCAGTCACATGATCACGATTTCAGCACTTGGCAACCAGTTCATATTTATGACTGTCACAGCATCCCGTGATCATGTGATAGCCATTTTTTACCTTCCCGGCAAAATCAATGGAGAACCGTGTGATTCACTTAACGACCATGTGGTTTGCTTAACACCCATGGTGATTTGCTTAATGACCACGGCAAAAAAAGTCATAAAATTGGGTCGGATTTGCTTAATGACCGCTTTGCTTAGCAACCAAAATTCCGGTTCAAATTGTGGTCATTAAGTGAGGACTGCCTGTACATTTTCATAGCTTGTGATCTACAACTAATATCCTATCAGATTGATGTTTTCTGACAACTCACCCAACTTTCACAGTAAACTGAACTTATTCCCATGAGGGCCACTGCGCAGTTTATGTTAGGTCTAGGCCTAACAGTACTGTTCAGCACTTGCCCCACTCCAACTCTTGGCCTGGTAAGCAATAGGGACAGAGAATTGTGACTTTTTATTATTATTATTTTTAATCACAGTAGGATTGGCCATAAATTCTGTTGCTTAATGTTTATATACGCAAGCTAGTGAACAATTACACTATTCTTTCTTTTTGTTTAGCAAATAGTGCAACCAGTTTCTAGTGTATGGAAGGACTACTATGTAGCAAATTATCCAAGGAAAAAAATGTCAAATGAAGTTTGCATTTCAAATGCTACTAGAATGATAACCTAGAAATATAACCTAGTACAAAGGAGTAGGTTATACAGAAGATACTTAGAAGAAAGGAGACTTTCCAATAGAAACTGACAGAAGAGGCAACTCTCTGTAGGAGAGGAGTAAGCTTAGTGGATGACTGTCAGAAAAAGAAGCAACAAATACAGGAGATGTTCTATACCACTGGCCCTCAAAAATAATTTTCAGATTCTTGCAGATAAAAAAGGCTCCGAGTGTTGAGGGAAAGAAAAAGAGACTGCAAGACGGAAGACAGGATGATGGATCCCTAAAGACAAAGAAGATGCAATGAAGAATTAAAATAGAAGAATCATGGGAGTTGGTCATTCATTACTATAAGGGATTGAAATAAACAAACACTGACTGGTCATAAAATGTGCCAGAGAGAAGAATCAGACACAACAGAACAAATGCCATGATGTACCCAGTTCACTGACAATTATATTTTCTTGCCAATACATATGGGGACAAATGATACTACAAAGAACAGCTACAACTGAATGACGACAGACTTTAAAAATCTTGAAAGGAAGCTTAAGACCTTGGAAGTCAGGTGGTATTTTTGTCCCTTGAAAAGAAATGGAAAGGGAGGAAAATTATTTCAAATCAATGACTGGCTATGCATACATATGGTTGATGGGAGAGATTTGGCTTTTGAGACCATGGTCTGAGTTATCTAGGTGATGGACTGCTGGCACAACTGGGGTTCAATTAAATTCAAATCAATTCAATTTATTACGATCACACAACTGGGGTTGTACCTCACACAGACTGGCAAAAATGCCTTTGGAAAAAGCAACCTGATTTGATTAAGAGGTCCTTAAATTGAAATCAGGGTAGTGATGGTGATGTTAGAAACCTTTAATAAAGGTTTGTGCAGTGTAGAATGAAGTGGGAGTGTTGTTAAAAGGGGGGCCCTTAAACCACTCAATGAAAAATCATAAAGAGCACTGAAATAATTAAATTCATAAACTTCAGAAAAGTATTAGAAATAAGATTAGCTTAGAACAGAAGAGTATGATTTAATAAGCATAATGGAGACCAGGTGGGATGGCCCCCTGAATGAAACAGAGCAATTAAAAAATTAAAAGATCCAATTTCTACAAAAGGAACAGAAACAAAAGAAATGAAGACAATGTTGCAGCGTATGTTAAAATACCTAGTCCTCCTCAGAAATCCAATTGAATACATTTGTCAATGCTGTAAAGACCATCTGGGTTAAAATAAATGGAGGAACTGTGGTTGGTGTCTACTACTAACATTCCAATCAAGGAGATGATGTGGATAATGCCTTCCAAAAAATAAACTGCAGGACTCCTTTAAAGAGGCATGAAATAATAGTGATGGGAATTACCTCAGAGCTATTATAAGTAGAATCTATTCATTCCAGAGGACAGGACAAAATTAATAGTTTTAACTTGCAGATATACAAATTCTGTCTGAGTATTGGAAGAAACTTTCTATCAGATAAGACCATCATATCATTTCCCCAGCAATACATTTTGTTGAGATGGCTCAACAAAAATATTGGGGAAGGAATAATAAACCTTATGATACTGCACAAACCATTTTATGCAGAATCAAAGAAACATAAGAGAACAGGCATAAGATTGGTTGGTTGGTTGATTTACTTATTGCCTTCAAGTCAGTGTTGAATCCTGGACACTGCCTGGACAAGTCACTCCAGTTTTCTTGGCAAGGTTTTTCAGAAGTGGTTTGCCATTGCCTCCTTCCTAGGGTTGAGAGAGAATGACTGGCCCAAGGACACCCAGCTGACTTCATGCCTAAGGTGGGACTAGAACTCAAGGTCTCCCGGTTTCTAGCCTGATGCCTTAATAACTACACCTAACTGGCTCTCTGCATAAGGTCTACAGAGGTCTAAAAGAAATCTGAACATATTTAATTTTATATCATAGCTGAGGTCTTTCAGAAGAAACATTAAGACAGGAATAGAAAGAATAAAGTAGTATAGACTACTGCAACATGGGGCTACCCTTGAAGAGTATCTGGAAGCTACAGCTGGTTCAGAATGCGGCCAAACAAGCAGTTTTGGGAGCCCCAATGAAAGTTCATATAACACCGTTGCTCCACGAGCTGCATTGGGTGCCAGTTTGCTTCCGGGTCCAATTCAAGGTGTTGGTTATCACCTTTAAAGCCCTACATGGCATGGGTCCAGGTTACCTGAGGGACTGCCTCACCCCGTTATATCGACCCGTCCCACCCAGTCAGGCAAAGAGGGCATGTTACGGACCCTGTCCATGAGGGAATGCCGATTGGCAGGGTCCAGGAGGAGAGCCTTCTCTGCCGTGGCACCCGCCCTTTGGAATAAGCTACCCCTGGAGGTAAGGCAACCCCCCACTCTTGAAGGTTGAAGACCTGGTTGTGCCACCTTGCTTGGGGTGGGAGGGGGGATAGCCATTCATGGGGGTGGTTGGTTCCTTAATGGGGCCAATGAGAAGATCTTTACCGCCATCTTGAATTTTAAATTTTAAATTTTATACTCTGTATTGTTATATTTATATTTATATAGATCTATACTCATATTTATTCTGTATTATTTTAGTGATGCTATTTTATTGTCTGTAAACCACCCAGAGTCATACATGAGATGGTCGGTAAATAAATATGACAAATAAATAAATAAAGTAGTAATGGACATTGATGTCAAGCTATAAGGAAAGGAATGATGATGTCATTTGAAAGTTTACTGAAAAACAAAGAAATTATTCAAGGACCAGGAGCTTGAAGAACACACACTATGCTTAACTGGGATGTCTTCTGGGTTCAGCTGCAGCACTCCACAAGGAGTCTAAGGCCTATTTATTCAGCAATCACTGCATCTGAATCAGTCAGTGCACTTCTCTCAGATAGCAGATAGATTCTCTTTTTGAGAATCTATATGCACCTCTACTTAAAAGTACAGAAGAAGTAAGAGTAAAAGACCTTATTAAGCAGTCAGTTCATTCTGCTGCAGATCCCTTGATTCTAAGATTCAAAGGCAGTGATGAAAATACTACTACCGTATTTGACTGGATTACAGAACAAGCAAAACACTCAGGAACTTGATGTTGGAAATATGCTTTCAGTAGGTACAGAATACAAAACATTTTCAGGTATTTGGTTTAGGGCAGGGGTCGGCAAACCGCGGCTCGCGAGCCACATGCGGCTCTTTCGCCCCTTGAGTGTGGCTCTTCTACAAAATACCACGTGCAGGCGCGCACGTACAATCGCCGTCAGCCTCCCGGCTCATTTCGCTCCTGCCGCCGCCAGCGCCTTCATTCAGCTCCACAGCAGTTCCGGGGCATCTGCGTTGGGGGCGGTAGAGGCACCTCCTTGTGCTGCACCCCGCACGGGCCCGCCGGATGGGTGGTGCTGGTGCATCCCGCCAGTGAAAGCGGAGGCTGATCCCTGGCCTCCCTCCCCGTCTGTGTAGGTCTCGTGGGCTGAGTTTCCTTTCTACGCTGCGGGACAGGGGTGCTCCCTGAAAGAGGGGCACCGTGGAGGCTTTTGTATCTGATGTCGCTCCCAGTGCCACAAACTTTTCTACCCTTTCTTTCCTTTGCCTCTGGCGGGAAGCCACTTTGTCCCGGCAATGGGAGGATCACGGGATGGGGCGAGTAAGGCGTCCCCAGCTGATTGAAGTAAATCTTGGGGGTGGTAGTTGTCCTCCGATTATGGGGGGGCTACTGGAGGGACAGTTTATTTCCCTCTCCTTAATTTCTGAAGACAGGAACAAAGAGGCTGGCGTTGCAAGCAGTGTGCAGGCATGGGAGAACTAAGAATTGGGGGTGGCTCATGGCGAGTGCGTGTGAATGCGTGAGAGGGCCGGCCAGATCCGAGCCTTTCCTCCCCGATGGGGTTCAGGGTCTGAACAGGCAGCATGGCCGTGGGGAAGAGGAAGGCTCTCTGTCCCACTGGTCGCTTTTTCGCTTCACCCCCGGACTCGGCGGTAACGTTTCGCACACGTGCGCCGAGGCCGCGTTTGTGACTGGGAGCTGGGCGAAGGAGGGAGAGGGAAAGAGGGGGCGCTGATCTGAGTGGGGGAGGGGACACACACCAGATCCTTCCTCTGGCCTGAGCAACCACACAGAACTGCACACATACACAACAGGGTGTGCGCCTGTGCCCGTCTCGCCTTCTTTCTCACACACAGACACGCGGCCCTTCCTGATTCTCAAATCTTGGAGCTGTCGGGGGGGAGGCATTGTTAGGCTTGGAAATGCCCCTGCATCAGGTAGGGTAGGGAAGCGTGCGGGCGCGTGGGGGGGGGGGGCGTGGGGGGCAGTTAAGGTGCTAGCTGCAACAGCCGCCCCCGAAGTGACCATATTCCACTCTTCCAATAGAAATTCCCCCAAGGAAAGGGTCGCTCTTTTTTCTCCGGGAAGGGGATATGAAGTTGGGGTACTAAGTTACCCCCTAAAGTGTCTCCTCCTTTCCCTATGTGGTCCTTTTGCTAAAATTACCATTGTGGTACCCCCCCCCCCCATGTTTTCCTCTGGAGTTGAGTTCTGGCGTTTCTGCTGTCACTGGAGATGGCTCTCTCAAAGTTGGACGGTTCAAGTAACTGCTTCAGGCCACCGTTGTCTGCCTGCTTATACTTTATATTTGAAATTACTTCGTGATTTGGGTGGGGTAAGGGTGGGTAGGCTTCAAAGTGAAACTTGTTACTCACCTTTCACCCCCTCCTGCTAAGTATAATTTGATTATAATGGCTTTACTGTTACTCTGAGGAGAGCAAGAAGTGGGGGGGCGGTTGGGGGTTTTTAGTTGGAAAGCCCTGTTGGGTTAGACCAGGCATGGCGGCCCCCCAGTGCACGCCATTGGCTCCTGCCCCCAAACCCCGCCCCTTCCACGTGATTGGCTCCCGCCCGCAAACCCCACCCCTTCCACATGATTGGCTCCCACCCTCAAACCCCGCTCCCTGGCCCTCGAGTGATGTTATAAATGTTATAAATGTCAAAATGGCTCCTGGCATAAAAAAGTTTTCCGACCCCTGGTTTAGGGATACAATCTGGTTTACTGCCAAGCATGTATCTCCTGCAAAGTCTTGGCACTACACAGCACATGACCTATCTTACTTCTACAGATGTATCCATTTTGTGCAGCATGTAATTGGTCTGTGTTTATTTAACGTAAACATTTCTAAACACCAAATAAAAATATAAACTAACTTGTGACAATATACAGGAGTTTCTTTCAGTCAAAGCAAACTTTCAGTTTTCATAACTGGAAATCTATCAAAAGGATGAAAATCAAATAACATCTTCAGAAGAAGCAAAAACTGCTGGCAGCAGCATTAAGTTCAGGAAATGAAACTGAGTAGACAATATGTAAATTTTAAAAATTCAGTGAGTCTTCTGTACTCCCCAGATAAAATTGGCAACACGTGTGCAGGAATCTAGGGCTAGAATATATAATTCTGTTTCATTTGCATACATTGCATTTTTTGCTACTTTGTCAAACTCCTCCTGGTGAGATTACCATCTTGATAACAGATTCAGGTGGAAGTCAGGTTTTTTCTTTTTACTCAGGAACAGGTAAAGTATGCTGGAGAAGTAAAGAGGATATTAGTGTGAGGATGAAGGCATGGCATACGCTGACAATGCCATAAAAATAAGGATATTTCTATGACAGAAATAAGAACTAAAAAAATGATATTTCCAGTAGAAATGTACAGCTGCAAAAGTTGGACACTACAAATAAATGCAAGCTAAGATGCCTTGAAATTATGGATCCAGAGAGGGTCACTAAGAGTACCACTGATGGCAAGAACTAATTAGTCATGGGCAAACTATGTTGACAGGGCATAAAAAAGTGTGTATCTGGAAGATCTTAAAAGCTTTGACAGATGGTTTAGGACCAAAGAAAGGCTGACTGCTGACTTGAGATGATAATCAGTATGCAGAAAATCACATACTTTGAGTGTATGATGCAAGTGAACGATGGACTGGAAAAAAGAGATAAAGCATGGAAGGGCAGAGAGAAATAGAAGGCAGATCAACAGAATCAAAGAAATTACTGGAATGTGTTCAAGACAGCTACATGTTATTAATAGAGACAGGTCATGATTGCAAGCATTTCTCCATACAGCCACCAGCGGTCCAGCCCAATTTAATGGCACATATCTGACAAAATTAAGAAACCTCAGACGTATTAGAGTTCCATGGCTTATAGTTATATTCATCCCAAAAATTAATACATGCATATTGAAGCTCAAATACTTTGGCCACCTAATGCGAAGAGAGGACTCACTGGAAAAGACCCTGATGCTGGGAAAGACTGAAGGCAAAAGGAGAAGTGGATGGCAGAGGATGAGATGGTTAGATAGCATCACCGATGTAATGAACAAGAATTTGAGTAAACTCCGGGAGACAGTGGAGGACAGGAAGGCCTGGTGTGCTATGGTCCATGAGGTCACAAATAGTCGGACACAACTAAACGACTGAACAACAACAACAATAATCCATCACACTATTCCATTTCATGGTAAGCAATATTATGCAGAGCGCAGAGAAAGAGTAAGAATAGTAAGCAAAGAATGTTTAGATAAACACCCTTTGCTATAGCTTTCTATCCTTGCCAGTCTTTATTGCTTCCATCATATCCATACACCTCATTGTACTTTATTAGTTTAAATTTTATGGCCGCCCATCTCAAATACATGATTCTGGGTGGCTTACAAGAATTAACGTTTAAATTTCTCATACCTCTTTTTTCAGGATCTTAATCAATTTCATCTACCTATGATCTTCTCAGTCTTTTCCTTCTTTTCAGCCTATTCATTCTTATTTCATGTATTAGTTTAGCAGTTTGATCCTTATCTATTCTCTCCATATGACCAAACCACCTCAATGTACATAAGTAACACTGGTAACTCACTTTTGTATTTAATTCTCATTCCAAGAGCATCAAATCATTCTTGACTTTATCACTTCTCATTTTACCATACACATAGTGCATCATTCCCACTGCATTCAAGTTTTATATTTTTCCTAATATTCCCAACTCATATTTATTTATTGTCAAATGTATACCTGCATGCTCCTTGCAATTAGCACATGGTGATTTACAACACCATCAAACATCTTTGTTACACATCCTGCTCAATGTTGAATAATTTGCTCAGTATTCTATTTATTCTCACAAACATTTTAGTTCCATCATATATTGCTTTTATCACATTCAGCAATGATCACTTCCATATTTGTGCAAAATAATTCAAGCCTATTCACTTTATCATAAGCTTTCTCTAACTCAACATACAATAAGCTTTCTCACATTCATACATTGTTCACACTCTGCTGAAGAGCAGGAAATCTGGTTTGAACAATCCTGCCTGGCATAAATCCACAGTGCACTTGAGCAATTTTGCCCAATATCACCTCTTGTACGCTTTCAATCAAAATTTTGCAAATCACTTTCCAAACAAGTATTACAAGCCAATCCCCTTGTATTTGCGAAGTCATCTAGTGTACAGGAAAACCAGACAGTCCTTCTTCCAATTGTCAGGCACATCTATAGCCTTTACACACCTATTAAATAGGTTGCACAGACACTCCATAAGCAAACCATATCTGTATTTTAACTTTCTTTTCTTTTCTTCTTTTTGGTTTCATGATCTATACCTGAAGCCTTACCATTTTTCAGCATTCTTCTAACATGTTCTTTTTGATTATTTTTCCTTTGGATGCTGACACTTACAGCATTCATTTGAATACCACTTTTTGACAAATCACTGTCATTTCCTTACAAATGTCTAAAATACCTTTCCAACATTCCCTCAATTCAGTATAATCCCAAATAATTTAATCACTTTTAATTTTAATTCCATTCACCCTGCTTGAAGCTCCTTGTATAGCCTTCTTCACCCAGTTCCAGAACATTTTTTTAGTTCAATCACTACTCTGTATTTTCTCTACCTCTATTAATCTGAACCTTTCCTTGCTTACTGACTGCATTATTTGCAACTTTTTTCTTGTCTCTATATACATAATGAGCCAGTTTGGTGTAGCAGTTAAGGCACCAGGCTAGAACCAGGAGACCGCGAGTTCTAATCCTGCCTTGGACACAAAGCCAGCTGGGTGACCCTGGGCCAGTCACTCTCTCTCAGCTCTAGGAAGCAGGCAATGGCAAACCACTTCCAAAATTTTGCCAAGAAAACTGCAGGGACTAGTACAGGCAGTTGCTGACTTGAAGGCACACACACACGCACGCACGTACTCATTACACAGTGTTGTTTGTCTTCAGTTTTTGAAGGAATTGTTCTCCTGTATGCATTTTTTTCTCTTCCACAGCCTCTTTGCTTCATCATTCCACCAACCATCCTCTTCCATGCTACCCATTAGCATGAGTTATGTTGCACTCTGTAAAAATTCTCTTTGCTCTGTTCCATGCAACTTCTCTGGCCAGAACAATCAAAATGGTTCCAGTTTTGTTAAACCAAAATACAGAACCCACAAACCATTTCAAGTTTTGTTCCATTCGAACACAGCCATTGCCAATTGTGTGGGGCTGTTGCTTTTGAGTTGAAGGCGAAACACTTTTCCCATTATGTGCGCACTCCTAATCTTTTTCTTTGAATCAACACATACTATTGGACTATAATAATCCCCAGCAGGCTAATGCTCAATTTTATTTTAACATTATCTTGGAATAAAAGGCAGCAGTTTTTTTTCTGCCACAAAGGCTTATTCCTGCTCTCCCGTACAACATTAATTAATTAATTTAATTAATTTTAAAAAATTCCCTTCTCACCCCTATGGGTAGTATGTGTCTTCTTCAACCTCAGGTCCTCTACCAGAGGCCTGGGAGTTTGAGAGTTCTGCACAGTATCTTAGCATTGCACTCTTCTGGACAGAGAGCTCTGATGTTGTTCCTGGGATCTGTTGGAGCCACTCTCCCACCTTAGGAGTCACAGCCCCGAGTGCTCCTACCACCACTGGGACCACTTTGGCCTTCACTTTCCACATCCTCTCCAGTTCCTCCTTCAGGCCCTGGTACTTCTCCAGCTTCTCATACTCCTTCTTCCTGATGTTGCTGTCCCTTGGCACCGCTACATCTAGAAATATAGAAATCTCTCTCTCTCTCTCTCTCTCTCTCTCTCTCTCTCTCTCTCTCTCTCTCTCTCAACATATTGGGAAGGTCAAAAAGTTTGAAGAAAAGTACATTTTTCTTAGGGAAAAGTAGTACAAGACTTGTACTTGAGCCTAACTAGCTGTTTGGATGATGACCCTGGCTTTCAATATTTAAATTTATGCTTTATGAAAATAGGTAATTAGACAGGGAAGTAAAGGAGAGTGAGAAACATGAAGCAAAAAGCCCTCCCAAACAACAGCTAATCATCAGAGTCTTCCAGACTTTGCAGCAGCTACAATTGCACCAACATGCACCTTCACCATTCAGTTATTTTCAGTAGTGTCACCTATTCTTAGCAAATTAAAAAGATCATAGGTAATCATTTGTAGGAGGGAGAAAAAACTTCTTTCTCCTATCTGGAAAATAGGATATGTGCTCACGTATTAACTCTGATAATGCATGGAGCTCCTCACAGGAATCTATGACTGAATTAAACAGTACAATTAATTTTCCATTAAATTTTTATAATCTGAAGCCCATCTACAAGATCTCTTCTAGTAGCTGTACTGCATTGTCAACTATTTAAGAAATATTAATAAGATAGTTTTACTGAGACCAGAATAGTTGGGAACAAGGCATAACATTCTTTACATTTACAGAAAAATAGGAGAATCTGAATCTGAACCACCTTTAACTCCCACCCCAACAAATTGCTTTTTGTCAACCTTTTTGTCAACTCCACAATTACAACAAGCTTGTAGTATCCTGTTGGGTTTTTCTTCTGTTTTGATTTTTTCCTTGGAAAAGGTCTTGCAATATAGTTTTTCAACTTGGCTTTTTAAATCTCTCCACATGTTTAATTGTTTTAGAGATTTTGTTTTGGTTGTTTATCAGATCAAATCAAAACCTTTGTTATGGTCTTTAGGCCAGAGAACACTATACAATAAAACTACATAAACCTATAATTATTAATAAAACTAATAAGTAAACCTAAAATACAATAAAATTACATAAAATAAATTAATATAGTAACAATTTTACAGATGACAGTGGCAATCACCAAAATTGGTACAACTTTTCAATTGTAGGTAGGACAGATGGCACAAATGATGTTACAAAATCAGGCAATGTGGAAATATATGTCAGGGTTCTGGTCGGATAGAAGTGACAGATAAACAGTGCTCTCTATTAGGGTAGTTCTTTAAAATGAGATAGAAATATGTCTTTGAAGATTCCCTGTAAAGAGAGCAACAAAGGAGCAGGTGGCTTACGAATTCCATAGAGTTATTCCCCATGGGCATAAATGCTGAAGAGAATGTTTTTATATTGCCCCCACGCGACTGCAGAGGGCAGTGCATTCAACCTGGCCAAGGTGAAGGCCCAACAACGTTTCAGAACTAGAATTGAGGAGCGATAAAGTCATGACACATGCCCATTTGAGAAAAATCCATGAACTGTGGGGTGGTGGTGGTGGTTTTTTTTAAATGGTTTTATTGTTGTGAAACACTCTGGCTACTGGTGGCTTTTTTAGAAAGGAAGATGATGCAGAAATATTACCACTGATTAAGCAAAGTCTATGCCACTCCTCAATTATCTGGATACTGGAGCTGTAACCTCTGACTTGCCAGTTCCACAAAGCTATTAACCAAGAAGATCTCAGAATTAAAGTAATTGTGGGGAACCTGTGATGCTCCAGAATTTGCCCGTCTGTAAACTTCAGCATCTCTCATAGATGGCAGTACTGGTTTAGTTAAAGTATGTTAACATAAGGAGGGCCAAAGGTTGAGAGGGAAACTGGAAAGAGTAAAACAATTTGAAGAAAAAGATGAGACAATAAAGGTTTGTGGAGAGGCCAGGAAGGTATGAAGATGAAGAACTGGAAAAATAAAGTTAACCGGTTTAAAAAAAGAGGAAGATACAAATAGAAACTGAAGATCATAGATACGGAAATGAATTATAACATGGAACAAAAATAGCAGACAGAACAAATAAAAAAGGACACTTTGCCCTAAGCCACATTTCCCTCATACATACCAGAGCTTTTCAGCATTGCTATTTGTATGTTGTTTATTTGTTCAGTTACTTCCGACTCTTCGTGACTTCATGGACCAGCCCACGCCAGAGCTTCTTGTTGGCCGTCATCATCCCCAGCTCCCCCACGGTCGAGTCTGTCACCACCAGACTTGACTCCAAGAACTTGCCACAATTTGATATTATCCACACAGTCAAGGTTTTAGAATTGTAAAAATAAAAAAAGAAATAGATGTTTTTCTGAAACTCCCTGGCTTTCTCCATTATCCAGAGGATATTGGCAATTTGGTCTCTAGTTCCTCTGCCTTTTCTAAAACCAGCTTGTACATCTGGCAATCCTCGCTCCATGAATTGCTGGAGTTTACCTTGCAAGATCTTGAGCATTACCTTACTGGCATGTGAAATAAGTGCCACTGTTCGATAGTTTGAACATTCTTTAGTGCTTCCCTTTTTTGGTATGGGGATATAAGTTGATTTTTTCCAATCTGATGGCCATTCTTGTGTTTTCCAAATTTGCTGGCATATGGCATGCATCACCTTGACAGCATCATTTTGCAAGATTTTAAACAGTTCAGCTGGGATACCGTCGTCTCCTGCTGCCTTGTTATTAGCAATGCTTCTTAAGGCCCATTTAACCTCACTCTTCAGGATGTCTGGCTCTAACTCACTGACCACACCGTCAAATCTATCCCCAATATTATTATCCTTCCTATACAGATCTTCCGTATTTTCTTGCCACTTTTTCTTGATCTCTTCTGCTTCTGTTAGGTCCTTGCCATCTTTGTTTTTGATCCGTTTTTGCCTGGAATTTACCTCCGATGTTTCTAATTTTCTGGAACAAGTCTCTTGTCCTTTTTATTCTATTGTCTTCTTCCACTTCCACGCATTGCTTGTTCAAAAATAATTCCTTATCTCTTCTGGCTAACCTCTGGAATTTTGCATTTAATTGGGCATATCTCCCCCTATCACTGTTGTCTTTTGCTTTCCTTCTTTCTTGGGCTACTTCCAGTGTCTCAGCAGACAGCCATCTTGCCTTCTTGGTTTTCTTTTTCTTTGGGACGTTTTTTGTTGCCGCCTCCTGAACAATGTTGTGAACTTCTGTCCATAGTTCTTCCGAGACCCTATCTACTAAATCTAATCCCTTAAATCTATTCTTCACCTCCACTGCATATTTATTAGGAATATTAGTGAGCTCATATCTAACTGATCTGTGGGTCTTCCCTATTCTCTTTAGTCTGGTTCTAAATTGTGCAATAAGAAGTTCGTGATCTGAACTACAGTCAGCTCCAGGTCTTGTTTTTACCGACTGTATAGATGTCTGCAACCTTTGGCTACAAACGACGTAGTCAATCTGATTTCGGTGTTGACCATCTAGTGAAGTCCATGTATAAAGTCGTCTTTTAGGTTGCTGGAAGAGAGTGTTTGTTATGCACAGTGAGTTGTCTTGGCAAAATTCTATCAGCCTATGTCCCGCTTCATTTTGTTCTCCCAGACCATGCTTACCTGTAATTTCAGGTGTCATCTGACTACCCACCTTAGCATTCCAGTCTCCTGTAATGAAAATAACATCTCGTTTTGGCGTATTATCCAGTAGGTGCTGCAGATCCTCATAGAAACGATCTACTTCTGCTTCTTCAGTATCTGTGGTTGGGGCGTATATTTGGATCACTGTGATGTTAAATGGCTTACCCTGAATTCGAATTGAGATCATTCTATCGTTTTTTGGATTGCATCCAAGCACTGCTTTAGCCACTTTATTATTAATTATGAAAGCTACTCCATTTCTTCTGTGGTCCTCTTGTCCACAGTAGTAGATTTAGTGGTCATCTGATGTGAAGTGATCCATTCCAGTCCATTTCAGTTCACTGACACCCAAAATGTCTATATTTAATCTTGACATCTCACCAATAACCACATCCAATTTGCCCTGGCTCATAGATCTTACATTCCAGGTTCCTATGGTGTGTTGGTCTTTAGAACATTGGATTTGTCGTTCGCCACCAGCACCATCGGCCGCTAGCCGTCCTTTCGGCTTTGAGCTAGCTGCGTCATCACATCTGGGGCTAGTTGAACGTATCCTCTGTTCCTCCCCAGTAGCATTTTGACCATCTTCCGACCTGGGAGTCTCATCTTCCGATGGTATACCGACATATCTCTGGTTGTACTGATCCATTTAGTTTTCACGGCAAGAATACTGGGGTGGGTTGCCGTTACCTTCCCCAGGGATCGTATTTAGTCTGACCTCTCTGCCATGACCTTCCCGTCTTGGGTGTCCCTTCACGGTTTAGCTCATGGCATAATTGAGGTGCTCAAGCTCCAGCACCACGACAAGGTAACAATCTCCTTTGCTGGATCTCCTTTGCTATTTGTATTGGTAACTTTTAACAGTGTTGATTTCTTTGAAACATCTGGCATATATTGTTTTCTCCATGTTTAGCTACAGAAAAGCAATTTCCATTACATTAATGGTGGCATTCTCATGGCTTGCAAAATGCAAATCACTATGTGGGAGACCATTATGCTTTAGTTACACTTGATTAGCCAGCAGCAAAACTGTAGCAATTTTTAAAGAAACTATCAAAGGTTTGATGAATCAGTACAAGTCAATATCCCAAACATTACATATTATATCATCAGTTTACCCAGTTTCCTGTGATATGGAAATTAAGGAAACAAAAATGATAACATTTCAGAACAACACTTTAGTCTGAAATATTGCAAAATAAAGTAAGATTAGAAAACCTGGCACTTGTAATACAGTACCATAGTGCTAAACTGTATTTTACAAATCACATCCCATTCAATTATGAGAATCATGTATGATTAATCTGTTTCAATTTTATGCTTTTCTTCTTTGAATATTCAAATACAGTAGCTGCCCAATACTGATGTGTAAGTTCATGGAAAAAGAACTACATGGCCAGAACAGCTGATTTGGGGTTTGTGCCTGAAGTGAAGCATGTTTGTTTGGCCTGGATACAGAATAAAACATGGCTGTTTTCTTCTGAATGCAGAATGAAACACAGCTGATCAGGGCAGAAGTGTTTCAGAGGGGTTACACTGGGGAAAAACTCAAGGGTCAGGGGATTTCCTTGGCAATGGAATAGGGCTGGCTGATGGGATATGTCATACTGGTAGTTACTGTGACCATTAAGGAATAGGCACACAGGCCACATAGAGGAGGCAATGAAGCAACTTGCATCTTTCCTTCCAAACAGGGGGAGAGAGAAGGTGACATATATTGGCCTTGCCTGCCTGCCTGCCTGCCTGCCTGCCTGCCTGCCTGCCTGCCTGCCTTCCTTCCTTCCTTAATTTTTATCCCACCTTTATTATTTTTATAAATAACTCAAGGCAGCAAACATACCTAATACTCCTTCCTCCTCCTATTTTCCCCACAACAACAACCCTGTGAGGTGAGTTGGGCTGAGAGAGTGTGACTGGCCCAAGGTCACCCAGCCGGCTTTCATGCCTAAGGCGGGACTAGAACTCACAGTCTCCTGTTTTCTAGACCAGCACCTTAACCACTAGACCAGAGCTTTCCAAACTGTGTGTCGGGACATGTAAGTGTGTCAGCTGCAGTGTCTGGGTGTGTTGCAGCTGCTGCCGCCTCCGAGCCCTGCCAGAATTCCACACAGGTCCTAGTGCCTGCCTTGTGCCTTGCTGCCTCCAAACCTGCTGTGATTCCACGCAGGTCCTAGTACCTGCCTTGTGCCCTGCTGTAAGAGTGTGTTGCAAAATGATGCCCTGCTGTAAGAGTTTGTCGCAAAATCATGCATGTCTAAAAAGTGTGTCACCAACATGAAAAGTTTGGAAAGCTCTGCACTAGACCAAACTGGCTCTCTTACTTACCCCATAAAATCACTCTAGTATACTTGTAGCATTTGTTTTGGTACAAGTGTCCTGGTTTTTACTTCTGCCAACTGCAACTGATCCTGAATGGTTTGGCAGAATTTCTAGAATTTGGCAACTTTGTTTCACTTCCTTTTCATGCAAATGTCTACTGCCAACACTTCTAGGGTTTTTAAATATGTTTGGGTATTACCACCACTAACTTCACTTTCTATTAGTTATACATTAAGAGCGGGTTAGCTAAATTTTTTGAGCCAGTGATCACAACTTGAATTTTGAGATCATGTTATAAACATTCCCTTGGCTGCCATGAGAGATGCGTTAAGCCAAAAAAACACCCATTTACCAGAAGGCAAACTGAGGAGGCTGCTCCCCTCCATCTCCATAGCTTCCAGAATATGTTTTACTATCTTATCTTTGTTTTGTCCTGGACAGTTGGGCACACTTCCAAAGCACGGGACTGAGCTACTTTGATTTAAAAAAAAAATTCTAAACATTCTTTAGGTTGGCGTACTCTATGTGGGTCACCTAGAGGAAATAAAGTTGATGGTTGAAGTCTTTGCTTTGTAGAATTCTAATTTTCTTTTTTAAAAAGTTCAAAGACTCTAAATTTAAAATAAAATCAAAAGTTTGGGCAGTTACTGGGCACACTAGCCCATATTGGTCCATGGGGACTACACGAGAATCCATGCAAAAAGAAATTAGGTATTAACAGTTTTCCAATCTGTCATTTTTTTTAAAGAACACCAAGCAAATTAATAAAGGAATCATACTACTTTATACTGGTGTAGGCTTTCACGGCCGGGATCTGTTGGGCAGTGTTGGGCTTCAGGGTTTAGTGACTGTGGGCTACATGAGTGTTCCTTAAACTTTTTACTCTCAGGACCCCTTTCCACTTTTAAAAATTATGGAGGACCCCAAAAGAACTTTTGTTTGTATGGGTTCTATTTATCGGCATTTACTGTATTAAAAATCAAAATTGATGCATTTGTAGAATATATATTTATTGAATCATGTAAAAATAACAATATTAAACCCATTAGATATTAACATAATTAAAATATTTTTCATGAAAAAACCCTTTATTTTTTAACAAATAAAAATAATGAGAAGAGTGACACTGTTTTAAATTTTCTGGAAATATCTTCAATATCGGGCAAATAATTTTGGTATCACAGACTCCCGAGAGTGTGTTGGGGGACCCACTGGTCTAGAAAACATATTTCCTGACATTTCACCGGCAACTGTGGCTGGCATCTTCAGAGTCAAAGTGGTCTGCTATGCAGACCACATGCAACTGAGCAGGGACTGATTAGGATCCTGTCTTTATAGCCAGGTATCCTGACTGCTGACTGGTCTTTAATGGAGCTGGTTTCTGACTGGTGCTGGTTGCTGGCGAAACATCTGGAAATATGTTGTCTAGACAACGGCCACTAAACCCTGAAGGCCAACACTGCTCAATCGTACTACTTAATTATTTTATTTTACGCATGGAGACTCATACATCACATTTCACATTAATACTCTTTCAAAAGGCCAAGGTTGTTAATAAACGTTCAGTCTTCATAACATAATTAGACAAACAGTTATATAAATAGCAAAATATACTATCATGTAAACATACAGTATAAATATTTAGCAGTACAGAATCTAGGGAAGCTCAATCAGTGTTTCCATAATATTATCTAATACAGGGCTTTCCAAAGTTTTTCCCGCGGCGACACACCAACCGGCGTTGGTGTGTCGCCGCGGGAAAACCCGGAAGTGCGGCAGCGCGCAAAAAACGGGAAGCGCTGCTGCTGCTTTCGGGTTTTGCGCGCTGCAGTTGGTGTGTCGCCGCGGGAAAACCCGGAAGCACTGATGATGATCAGCGCTTCCGGATTGTGTGGCGACACACCAGACTGTGTGTGGCAACACACTTTTGTGTCGCGACACACAGTTTGGAAAGCTCTGATTTAATAACTAATAAACATGTTTTTTTATTCTACAGGAGGCAATATACTATCGCACCCTTCCACCCCCCATGCCTCCAGCCCCAAAGCTCTTCAGGGTAATAGACAGAAGTCAAAAAAAAAAAAACTAGCTCATTTTATGACTATAAAACTAGTCATGATAAAAACAATTCACTATAATAATAACAGAAATCTCTGAAATTTAGTAATATCTATTAATAGTTTGTTCTTCCTTCTCAAAAGTAGGAATAGCAATTTTGCTGAGAAATTTAATCTGTCTAATGATACTATCACTTGTCTCAAAGATAATTTGCACTTTCCATGGGTTTCATTGCTAAAATCAGATTTAAAACATACATATAAATATGTCAAATTGTACTACAGATATAAATGTTACTATCAACATTAACATGTTTTAAAAATGTATCTATTTATAGTATATGTACCCATATGGTGTTTGTGCTGTGAATGGCCCAATATGTAGTATTCTAAAGAAGCAGTGTAAAAACCTGTCAGCATTGTCACTTTGAGCCATGAATATACTGTATTCAAAAGGTAAGTATCTATATGGCGCACAGCTGAAGGCAAATCAGATTAATAAAGTTCTTGCAAACCACCAACTGTATTATGAATTAGCAGAACTTTTAATTCATAGTCATGGGAGGCATAGCAAAAATAATTTGCAAAATCTTACAATTTAAGATCAGAAAATAGTATTTAGTCCCTCCTCAAATTGATATTTAGAGCTAGTTGCTGAGATGACTCTCAGAGAAGAAAGGGCAAACTGCAATATCCTTTTTTACAGGTCCATATGGAGCTGATAAGGCATGGAATAAAATAAAAGTTAAGATGAAAATTATAATGAATGCACATTATTATGAATTTGCACCAAATGGATATCAGTGAGGAGGGTGAGAAGTTCGACACAGAAAGAGGGGTTCACTGTTGTTCCACCAATATCTGAAGTTGGAAATAAACACCCAAAATGCTCATTTATGTGCTAAACACTACCAGGTTTATACTAAGCGATGCCTGTGCAGAAAGAAGGACAAATTCTTCAGGAAACTCTTACTTGTGCACAGGAGTTGAAGATCACTGTTCTTGATTCAAATTTCTTAGCATATAATTTTCTTAATCCTAACATTATGCTAGCAGCAATAACAACAGGAAGATGAAAGAGGTAATATTCTGGTGGCAGTTGCAGAATTCTTGCAGATCAATTAGCACAATTAACTGAAAGTAAACAACCTCTCAAAGTCATCTGAAATTTGTACTAGCTTGTGACATGATTTCTGAACAGAATAATACTATGGCTTCCTCATATAGTAAAGGTAAAGGTACCCCCCGCACATTTGTGTAGTCGTGTCCGACTCTAGGGGCCGGTGCTCATCTCCGTTTGTTAGCCGAAGAGCCAGCGTTGTCCGAAGACGCTTCCACGGTCATGTGGCCGCATGACGCGCGCGGATCGCTATTACCTACCCACTGAAGTGGTACCTATTCATCTACTTGCATTTGCATGCTTTCGAATTGCTAGGTTGGCAAGAGCTGGAGCTAGTGCGGGAGCTCACTCCGCGCGCAGGGCTAGGGATTCGAACCTCCGAACTTGCAATCTTCCGATCGACAAGCCTGGCGTCTTACCCGCTGAGCCACCACACCCCTTTCCTCATATAATCATATAATATAATCACAATATTGGATTGACACTTTTGGGAGACTGAAAGTAAATTTTTGAAAGGTAGTAGAAGCTTCTACTTCTGGAAAGCTTATATTGGATATAACCTTTTTATAAAAAGTAAAATAATAGTAGACTATGAAAATTCAAATACATAACATAAGTCAAAACATATAAAAGGCCTTGTTCTGTTTCACCACACTAAAACAGCATTAGTGTCAGGGACTGTGAGAATCAGAGAATATGAACCTGGTGGACTATTGATCTGTTGTAATAGAGCTATCTGGCTCTCAACTAGCAGAATTTGATGCATCAACTAATTAACAGATTCCAGAACAAAGGGTATAATTATCATCTTGATAATGATGAAATCTGTTCATATGTCAGCTCTTAAAACACAAGAGGTAGATGAGAAGAATGGAACAAAGCTGAAATCAAGAAACACCAGTCAGTTTCGTGAATTATTTTAGAAGGAGGGTAGAGTTTGACATCATTTAAATAGCAACTAATGTGTTTTTTTTTAACTTTTTGGGGAATATCTGTTCATCAACTGGCTGACATTTCACCTGTGCTCCTGTCAAGAGACTCTTGAAATTACTATGGTTTGTGACTCTCAAATTCATGTTGACTACACTCACTCCTGCAACTTGGTTGCTGTAATACAATGGTTGACTTCAGAATGGCTTGTTAATGTCTCTATGACTCCACTGATTAATATAGCTTCAAATTATGGTTTGGCATTTCTACAAAAGATCTCCTATTTTCTGGTAACAAATTATGGCTTGATTCTTGATGCTTCTCTTCCCCCTCACCTACAACACTTTGAACCTTGGCCATCTGCTTGGCCCTAAATTGAACTGCAGCTTGCTAATTAACTAATACTATCTTCCTGTCTGACTCTTTTCAACTAGGCAGCCAGAATCAGGGCGGATGGAATACAAGGACTTTGATATGATTTTTTTTTACCACTTCTTCATCATTTGGAATTTTTAAACAAAATATTGAGTGTTCATATGTTACTTCAATGAGTTTAGAAAATTACATCAGAAGTATTATTCTAGATGGAAATGGATAGTTAAACAGATGCAGTGGAGGGGGAAGGAATCTGTTACCTAGGCAATAGACAGTTGAGGATCTATTGAGAAAGAGAGATGCAAGAAAAACTGCTGTTGAAAAGAATAAACAATTAAAGAAACACTGGAAAAAGTCAAGCTGAAGACTCCAAGAGTCAAGTCAAAGGGACTTGAATGCTAGGAGTGAAAGAGACTAAAAGGAAACACAATTAAGCATCTGACTACAGAATGTGTCAGGTCTCACTGAAGTTGCAAATGTAACGTATTGTCGAAGGCTTTCACGGCCGGAGTTCGATGGTTGTTGCGGGTCTTCCGGGCTGTGTGGCCGTGTTCTGGAAGTTGTGGTTCCTAATTCGCAAATGTAACTTGGAATTTTCTGAGGTTATCATAGGGCCATCTCGAAAAGCAGGGGTAGAAAACAGTGCATATACTGTATTAATGTTATGTATGAAGTTTTAACACTTAAAAATATGTGAAATTTGTCATTACATTTTGTTTACAAAGTCTTAAATACAATATGGTGTAGATCTAAGAACATTTCTGGGATATCAGGAATTTACTACATTTTCATATACAGTGCTGCTTCAAAGTTTGTGAACCCTTTTAATTTTCAATATTTCTGCATAAATATGACCTAAAAGCCCCTGAGTTGAAGTTATTCTGTAAGAAGAAATGGGGTAAAATTCCTCCAAGCCGATGTGCAGGACTGATCAACAGTGATCAAAAATGTTTAGCTGCAGTTACTGCTGCCCAAAGAGGGCACACCAGATACTGAAAGCAAAGGATCACATACTTTTGCCACACATAAATACGTAGCTTTGGATAATTTTCCTCAATAAAAAAACGAACAAGTACAATGTTTTTTACTCATTTATTTAATTTGGTTCTCTTTATCTAGTTTTAAGACTTGTATGGAGAACAGATCAGGTTTTAGGTCATATTTATTTAGAAATATTAAAAATTCAAAAGGGTTCACAAAATTTAAGCACCATTGTAGTAGAAAGACATGGCAGCTAGTAACTTACCTAATGTCACCAAGTGAGTTCATAAATAAAATTTGAGTCAGACTGATTTCATTGAGATTAATGGCCTCAAAAGCTAAAGAAACCCCAGAAAAACCTTCAGTTCTGTGAAAAAGTATAAGATCCCTTTTGGAATTTCTGATATTTTTTAAATATATTTATTTATATTTGCCACTGAATGTTATCAGAAGTTCATGTGGGTCCTATTGATACATAAAAAGTGTTTGAGTGAACAAATAACACCAAAGTCATTTGTCAGTGTCTAAAAGAATGCCTTGTTGCCTAGAGAAAAGTATTTTCTCAAAGTTACAGAAGTCTGGGATATAAGGAGCATCTGAACAAGCCCCAAGCGAAAGTTAAACAGCAAGAGAGAGACTTTTGAGGCTGTTGCTGCATCACCAAAGGCCTGACCTCAGAAGAAATCCATCATACCCCGAGAGATGGTTTCTTCTGGTATATAAGATCAGCACATGTAACACCGCTGCTCCGCAAGCTGCATTGGGTACCAGTTTGCTTCCAGGTCCAATTCAAGGTGTTGGTTATCACCTTTAAAGCCCTACATGACATGGGGCCAAGGTACCTGAGGGACCGTCTCATCCCGACCACATCTACCCGCCCCACCCGGTCATGCAGGGAGGGCATGCTTCAGACCCCATCAATAAAAGAATTCCACCTAGCGGGGTCCAGGAGGCATACCTTCTCTGCGATAGCACCCGCCCTGTGGAATATCTTGCCCCCAGAGGTGAGGTGGGCGCCCTCACTCCTGGCCTTCAGGAAGTCTTTAAAAACCTGGTTCTGCCGCCTTGCTTGGAACGAAGGAAGTAATAGTTCCTCCTGGGGTGGTTAGCTTAATAATATCCTCCTTTTAAGATCTCACCATCTTCTGGATTTTTTTATTTATTATTATATTGTATTTTAGATGTATAGGTTTTAATTTTTATAATATTATTGTAAACTGCCCAGAGTCTACTGCTGTAGAGATGGGCGGTGATAAATCTGAATAAATAAGTCTCTAATATCCCATTCTAATCACAGTATAGTTTAGGTGGCTTGTCCTGTATAGAAGGGATAAAGACACTTAAACAGAACTGTGCATAACAATTCTGTGCACAATAAAGGGAAAAAATCATAAAGTAATAGGAAACAATAAGAAATACATTTGAATCAGAAAACCAGCCAGAGAAGCATTTAGGCACTTAGAAAGGAGTAAAAGGGAATATTTGGGCAAATATGAAGATTCTGAATAAATTATTTTCATCTTAGTGCAAAAGATAAAAGATAGATCCCTGAGCCTAAGATAAAATGAAGTTACAAAATAAGATATTCTAGGACATCTTGATAGACTAACTGGTAACAAATCATTCAGTCCTGATGATATCTATCTCTGATTTCCTAAGAGCTCAGATGTGAAATTGCTCAACTTCTAGCATAAATATGTAATCTGTCGCTCAAATCAGACTCAATACCAATGAACTGGAAGGGACTCAAAAAGTTATAGTCTGGGAGCTGAATGTCAGTTCAAGACAAATTGGTGAAAATGGTAACCAAATGGTAAAATAACCAAGCATAATATGGAACAAGCCTTGCTGAAAGAGAAAAAGCATGGATTCTGTAAAGATAAAATCTGCTTCACCAATCTTTGAGTTTTTTTGAGACATCAACAGGTACATGGATCAAAGTGATCCTATCAATGTTGAAAAAATTCCTCATTGAAGTAAACTTAGTAGTTACGAGATACGAATTGGTTAAAATAAAGAAAAACAGTAAGAATAAATTGACAATTTATTCAATAAATAAGGAATGGAACCCTTCTGTGTTAGCGCTCAGTGCTTTTCAACTTGTTGACTTACAGGTAAGCAATGAGCTGGCCAAGCCAGTGGACGTCACTGAACTATTCAGGATGGCAAAAACTAACATTGATCATGAAGAACTCAAGAAGAATCTCTTTAAACTTGATGAATGCTTAGCCAAAGTAATGGGGTTCAATTTTATTAAGTGTAAAGTGATACCCAGTAAAGGTAAGTTTCCTAACTTCACATATTCATTGATGAGACTCATGAAAAACTTATTGGGATCATAATGGACAGGTATTGACTTACCGTATTTTCCGGCGTATAAGACGACTGGGCGTATAAGACGACCCCCAACTTTTCCAGTTAAAATATAGAGTTTGGGATATACGCCGGAAAATACGGTACTCGCCGTATAAGACCTTTCCTGGCCAAGTGCAGCCGCTCGCCGGAACGCAGCCCCCAGGGAAGAGCAGGAGGACGAGCGCGGGGTGGCGTACTGCATTGGGTCCCGTCGCTCGAAGGAGAAACACGGGGAGGGGGGAGCGAGCTCCGTTCCCTCGGAGCAGCCTTGGGAAGGGAGGGGGCAAAACACAGTGGCTTCACGACGGGCTCCAAACTCGTCCTCCTGCTCTTCCCTGGGGGCTGCGTTCCGGCGAGCAGCTGCACTTGGCCAGGAGAGGTCTTATACGGCGAGTACGTATTTTCCGGCGTATAAGACGACACCTGGCGTATAAGACGACCCCCGACTTCTGAGAAGATTTTCCTGGGTTAAAAAGTCATCTTATACGCCGGAAAATATGGTAGGTGTGGCAGGAATGAAAAAAACAAACCCACTGGTATTATTAGGAAAAGGATAGAAAATAAAAACACCGACACTGTCATAACCTTAAAAAAACCCATATCCATATCCATGAGAAGCCAGTTTGGTCTAGTGGTTAAGGCAACGGGCTAGAAACCAGGAGTCTGGGAGTTCTAGTCCCGCCTGAGGCATGAAAGCCAGCTGGGTGACCTTGGGCCAGTCTCTCTCTCTCAGCCCAACTCACCTCACAGGGTTGTTGTGGGGAAAGTAGGAGGAGGAAGGAGTATTAGGTATCTTTGCCACCTTGAGTTAATTAGAAAAATAATAAAGGTGGGATAGAAAATAGGTAGATAGGTAGGTAGGTAGGTAGGTAGGTAGGTAGGTAGGGATAGATAGATGATAGATAGATAGATAGATAGATAGATAGATAGATAGATAGATAGATAGAAAAAGGAAGGAAGGAAGGAAGGAAGGAAGGAAGGAAGGAAGGAAGGAAGGAAGGAAGGAAGGAAGGAAGGAAGGAAGGAAGGACATCTACATCTGGAATACTGTTTATGGTTCTGACAAGAAAAATAATATAACCGAACCAGAAAAAAATTGATTGCAGAAGAGAGCAATCAGATGATCAAGGGACTCAAACACCTCTATTACAAAAAAGAGATAGCATAATTAGGCCTCTTTAACCTGTAAAAAGTGACTGGGGTGGGGTGGGGGGACTATGGGGTATAAAATCATGCACTGAATGAAGAAAGTGGAAAGGGAGATGTTTTTATAACTCTCTCAAATTATTAGGATCAGAGATTAGCAAGTGAAGCTGATTGGAAGATTTGGAACAGATGAAAGAAAATACTACTTCTTCACATATGATTCATTACCATAAGATATGGAGATAACCACTAGGTTGGATGGAGGACTGGTCTATCATTGTCTTTCAGTTTTGAAGACTCAATGTGTTCTCCAAGATGGGACAGCATGCCTTCAACTGCAACTTTCAGAGGATTAGGGTGAGAAGGCTATGTCTGCATTTCCTGCTTGTGATATTTCAGAGATATCAGATTGGCTGCTATGAGAGGGAAAAAAAATACTGGACTAAAATAGACTTTGGCCTGATCAAATAGAGCTATTTTATATCAGTTTAAATGGAAAGTTGGATTCTGACTGCTTGCTTCTGGAAAAGATAACAATTCAAAATGACAGATGCCCTCTATGGGGTCAGCTTTTTAGAACCATGAGCCCAATCTGCTATTTTAATTTGGAATATCTCATTCATCTGTCATCAAGCAGTACCTAAGCATAAAGGGGATGTATAAAGATAGCTAGGGGACATTCAGTAATTTCACCAAATAATTTGTTTTTGTTTTTTAAATGAAGGGTTATTTTAGATTCATAGAGAATCTGGTAAAGGAGGAAGTTGAGTGTTTTCTGCCTAATCTTCTTTTTGAGTAAATACAGCATCTAATTATTGACAGTAACCAAGAGCTGCCATACTGTATAGGAATTGCAATACAATTCACTAATTAATATACTGAATTTCCAAAGTTATGGAAGGCTGGGAGAGGAATGGAAGGGAGAGGAGAAATAAGCAATCAAACAACGGTAGACAAATCTATTGGCAGCAATTGCAAGAAACTTGGAAGAAGCATTTCAAATCATTCACAGAGACTCTACCTTAATAAACTCACTAGAAATAAGGGTCAGAAATTCCTCTTAGTGTCTAAGATTCTGGATTTATCCCAAGGTTAGCATTAAAAGTTAGTCTGGCTTCCTTGATCTTACCTAGCTGTTTGACCTTGACAACTAGTAAATAACTACCCAATAAGCTTGACCCCTAAAAATAATTCCAAGTATTTAATATTATATGGTATAAAAATGTGAAAAGGTTATCCGAAATGTGAGGTCTACATCCCACTCTGTAGCTATAGATTTGTACATTGGCATGTACTCTAGCTGATGAGTGAGCTGAATCAGACCCCAGAATACTATGATTTCACAGTGCAAGAAATCTCAGTGCCTGAATACAGCTAGATTTATATTTAATTTTCCATGTTTCTATTGATCTTTTCCAGCACTGGAGATTGTAGCTGAGGTCACAGTTGTTATGGCTTTGGGCCAGAAATTAAATATACAGTCATTGTAGAAGCTGCATAAAAAAAAGGAAGGATACAAATCAAATTTTTATTGTTGTTGTTGCTGCCTTATTATCAATATGAATTTCAAAGTACTAAATACTATTATTATAAACAGCTCAACATATTTGTCACAAGAAAAGGACAAGGTTGTATTTTTTAACTTCTGTTTCCAGTAATTTTTATACTGCAGTATTGTGTTCCCTCATTACATCATTCTATCAGATCTCCTCTAGGAACAGGAACGATTTAAAAAGATTGGTAAAAATCAAATTGCTCAAGAATCTATGAATGCAACATCTAATGTAATGTTTTGCAACAATCTGGCATTTCATTCTACAGCAGGTTTAAATATGCCGTGGCAATTTTTTTTAAGCAGAGTTCTTGACTTGAGTATTAGAGCGTAATTACTACTCAACCAACTCAGAGAGAGGGGGGGGGAGAGAATATGAGTTTCAGAGAAGAAGACACCCCAATCAATTACAGCCAGACAGCTAAGAACGCAACCAGTATACAGAGTTAAATCTACAATATAAAGTCCAAACAAATTAGAATTAAATATACAAGGGGCATCAAGACAGAGTAGCCCACTAGAATAACACGGTTTTAATTTGCTTCTTTTCAGTTGCTTCATTTCCCTCAGCTCCTCAGTAAACCAAGATGATGGCTGGGGTTGATGACTGCAGAGAGGTTGCACTGGAGAAATTACATCCAAGGCTCTGGCTGCCTCTTCAATCCACAGGTTCACCAAGCATGAGCCAGAACTTCCCAGCAGATTCTTGGGGAAAACCCCAAGCGCCCTCTGGAAACGATCCCGATTCAATATAAATATATAGTATCTTCTTGGTTTCAGTGACTATCAGGCACACATGGAGGTTCTTCTGCTCAGACTTCAGATCTGCAAAGCATTCTAGAGCCTTATAGCCAGTAGTTTCTTGTGATATGTCCTCAAACCTAGTCACTCTGAGAGCTCTTCTGGGAGTTTTTTACATGTAAATGACGAGGAGTCCAAGCTGGGGTGTGCTTGCTCAGATTGTGAGAGGGCCACAAAGCTGCCTGCTTCTGTGCTACTGTAGTTAGTTGACATGCCTTTTATGCTTGAGGGCTAATTTAAAAAAATTCCCACAGAGAATTTTCCAGAGATTCCACAGGTGTACTGGACAATCTGGGAAAATTGGCAGGTATGTTGTTACGTACGTATCTTGAATAGAACTCTCCGTGTTCTTTTTCCAAGAACAGCTTAACAGAACCAGCAAAAAGACTCAGTCTGTATAAGAGAAACAACTAAACCACAGCCAGAAGACCATAATAAGCATGTACTGATGCTCCACTTGTTGCCAGCCTCAGAGGCCGGCAGCTCTATTTTAGGAAATTAAATGCCCAGAAAGTCAAAGAAGCACACAGTTTGTTTTCCATTTAGTTCTTTATGAAGGCTGCACAAAGGAAAGCATTAACTTTCTTTGGGGGTTTCAGCTTTTACAGTTAAATTGTAGGTGGGAAACAGAAATAGAAAAATGGGAAAACACACTGACTCGTAAGTATTATGCTAAATAAAAAATAAGCAAGGCTCTTAAGTGCAATAAGCAAGGAATTCAAACCCAAATATACCAATGGGGGGAAGGAGCCCAAAAGTGCACATGTAATCATTCTTTTATTATGCCATAACCTCTCCAGGGGTCTGCAACATCCTTGGTTTTTTCTGTTTCAATTATAGTAAATCCCAAGGGAAGCCATTCTGGATGAAGTCATAGGGAGGTTTTTTGGCAGGGGGGTGGTGTTAAAGAGAGTGGGCAGCTTAGGGTGGGAGTTACACAGCAATGGAGAAAGCTGTAACCGAAAGAAAACAGCAAAACCCTCAAAAGCATCTTACAATAACAAAAGCCTAAAACATTGAGTAAACAAATTAACTTTTAAGGCAATGTGAAAATGAAAAAGGAATGCAGAAGCCTCTTTTTGTTGTTGTTGTTCAGTCATTTAGTCGTGTCCGACTCTTCGTGACCTCAAGGACCATAGCACACCAGGCCTTCCTGTCCTCCACTGTCTCCCGGAGTTTACTCAAATTCATGTTCATTACATCGGTGATGCTATCTAACCATCTCATCCTCTGCCGTCCCCTTCTCCTTTTGCCTTCAGTCTTTCCCAGCATCAGGGTCTTTTCCAGTGAGTCCTCTCTTCGCATTAGGTGGCCAAAGTATTTGAGCTTCAGCTTCAGCATCTGTCCTTCCAATGAGCAGTCAGGGTTGATTTCCTTTAGGATTGACTGGTTTGACCTCCTTGCAGTCCAAGGGACTCTCAAGAGTCTTCTCCAGCACCACAGTTCGAAAGCATCAATTGTTCAGCGCTCAGCCTTCCTTATGGTCCATCTCTCACAGCCATACATTACTACTGGAAAAACCATAGCTTTAACTATACGGACCTTTGTCGGCAAGGTGATGTCTCTGCTTTTTAATATGCTGTCTAGGTTTGCCATAGCTTTCCTCCCAAGGAGCAAGCGTCTTTTAATTTCATGGCTGCAGTCACCGTCTGCGGTGATCGTGGAGCCCAAGAAAATAAAATCTGTCACTGCTTCCATTTCTTCCCCTTCTATTTGCCAGGAAGTGATGGGACCAGATGCCATGATCTGAGTTTTTTTAATGTTGAGTTTCAAGCCAGCTTTTGCACTCTCCTCTTTCACCCTCATCAAAGGGCTCTTTAGTTCCTCTTCACTTTTTGCCATTAGGGTGGTAAAGAAGCCTCTTTACTAGGAAAGAAAACTGGAAGACAAATTTCACAGTATGAACCCATCAGAGACAACAAATCTTTTGGCAGCCATGCTTTTTGGATGGAAAGAGGATCAACCACAGACTGGAAAATTAATTCAAGGGTAATGGATTTATAGGGGTATTGAGTGTGTTTGTGTCTTTAAAAGATGTACTAAGCCCTTCCTAAATCCGTTTTTAAAATTAGTTTTACTTTCTGTGAAAAATCAACAAGGAATGTTATTGATTTTGCAGCACATCGATTACCCCATATCTGCTTTAAATCAGTATAAAACTTTACCCCTTTTTTGAAAATTTATAATACATGTGTGGAGAAAGCTGCACCAGTTGGCTTTCTCTTCTACACTGCATTTCCTGCAATGTGGAAACCTGTATGGGTTAAGTTCAGACACCTGGGAAGGGTAAGAATGAGGGCACAGTTGTAGGCTGATCACAAGTATACTGTATAGCCAAAGGGTAGTGAGGTATATCATGGAGGAAGAAGTTCCATGAATACTCTACCAACTATAGTACAGAACTGTACAAAATATGCTACTTATTTTGCCATATGTATACTGGCCAGAATGTAAGATGGTTGCTGAGTAGATCAGTAGTAGGTGGACGCCAATATTCTTTTTTTTTTTCCTGAGAAAGTTAATTTATTAGCTGGTTTAAAGGTTGTTAAGAAGCCACTAAGCCAATGACTAGGAAGTAGATCCTAGCCCAAATGAAAATGTCTTGACCCACACACCCCTCCAACTTAAACATCTGTTTGCTAATAATCCTGTTAAGGGTTTCTGGGGAGAAACATATTTCCCCCTTGACCATGGCTGTATGAAACCATGAGGCAGCCACTCCAAGATCTGGGAAGGGAATCCTGTATATCAGAGTGTCCCCAACACAAAGTAACTCACCCTTTGACCAAAGCCACTTTTGTAATCAGGAAGAACAGGTTTAATTTTTCATTTCCCAGCTAACTGCTTTCCAAAATTTGTTTTCTCCAGAAATGTTGTCTTTTGAAAAACATAGGAAGGTTTTCCTTTAGTTTGCTAGTGTAAATAAATGCAAAAATTGTGCATTTCAGTCCTTATACCAGGCACTTCACAGCCCTTGTATAATTTTGGCACCTCCAATTTTATTTCACAATTGAAATCTCTTAAGGGAAATAGTTACTTTAAAAAAACATTTTGGGGCATTTTTATTTCATTCTAATACAGCTTTCCTAATTCTAACCATTTTTCCTTGAAGCTTCCTATTTTACCATTAAGATTTTAGCACTTGGTAATAGCAAATGAATTTAGTAGTCTTTGCACTTGAATAGCTGGCTATAAAGCAAATGGAAAACTGTTTAGTATTAAATGAAGTCTTATTGTCAGAGATTTAAACCCTTGAAATATATTTACCAAGCAGGAAATTCAAAACACACTCTAAGCCACATAAAAATGGTAACATTCCACACTAGCATTTTAAATGGGTGAATTTAAATCAGAGCCAGTTGCTTGCAACATTACTAGTTTTTATATTTCTTTTGATTAAATAATAATAAAGCTTATGATTATTAAACAATATATTTCCTTTTATTGAATCATATAATAAGACAGTATAATTGGACCAGCATGAACTACTGTAGGTAGTACAGAGAAACCATAGCTGTTTTTATTGGCTTGGCTTATCCTCCTCTTAGCAAAAACCTAGCAAGCTAAACATTGTGTTGTGTGAATACAACAGATATAGATAAAAATAACCAGCAGGAATTTCCGTGAAAGCAGCAAATGGAAAAAATTGGATTATAATAGAAAACACTGCCAATCTGTTTTGCAAACATCTATTTACAACTTGATCCTCAGGGATACTCTTTTTTTCTTTATGGCTGATCCCAAAACTGCTTCTGTTCATAAGCAGAGATCCAGTATATTGATTTAAAAATTTATGTGCACATATACAAGGTATAAATTATAATAAAATATCCAGATGGGGAGCCTTAGAGTACAATTATATATATTTTTCTTATGCTAAAGGAAAGTAGACTGCTGTTTTTCTCTTATAACAACATTCAAAACAATTTCTTCTCTTTTTTAAAAAACAACCTCTGTAGTCTTTTCTGGCTTTGTGCTTTATTTTATGCTTTTTAAGTTAGGTGGATTTTAGCATTTTCATTATTCCAGCAGCATTTATCCTAGCCGCTGGCAGTCATTAATTGTCTCTGTTTTCAGCTTTGTTTGAATGGGGACTTTGCAGACTATTGGGGGGAAAAACCCTAATATAAGCTCAATTGAATATCTTAATCAAATACAAAAGCTTGCCAAAGACATTTATTTATACAATGATGCTTCCATTTTTTAATCATTTTGCATTAATAGATAACATCCATGCAGTTTGCCATTGCGCCTATAACCATCCTTTATTTTCACAAAGTCAGTGAGCCAAAAACCTACCTAAATGTCTAAGTCTACAATTTCCCTAACACATGTACCACCCAAACTTTTTCAAGGGAAAATCCATGATTTGTAGAGAAATAATCGGGATTCAGAAATTGACACAGGTGTAGATCCACACCCTAAAAGCAACTGTTTTTCAAATAAATAAAGGAGTTTTGATTCATGTTTCTTAAACCACAGATTTTATAGATATTTGGAACACCTCCTTCAAAACTTAGGTAAATTTCGCAACTATGTGACACAGAGTAGGATGCTTTAGATGCCATGATCAAAACATAGTCGATATCTGCCTAGAGTTGTTGAGAGTTGGGCGGCATAAAAGTTTAATAAATTATTATTATTATTTGCAGAAACAATAGAAAATGTAGAAAGGGTGTGATGTGAACACAAGGCATATCACAAAATGTATCTGAATTGTCTATGGCTCTGGTAGAAGCTCTATGGTCAGGATCCCAAAGGATATGTGACACATTCTAGAAGGAAGACCTGGCAACCAGTCCAGAAGTAGTTCTAAACTGTTCATTTGACAATGTACACATTTGGAAAAATAAGACAGGATTACTGGTTGACACTGGAAGTGGTTCCAGAAAGATTCCAGAAAGTTCTAGTTTACCATAATTTTGCTGACAAAATGTGATCTCTATGTACAAAATCACACAGTGCTATGTCAAATGAAAATAGCAATTCTTTCTCCCCAGGTTTTATTTTGACAACATAAAAGAAATACCAAGATGAATGTGGCATAAGGACAGCATGGAAGCTACCATATCATGGTGTCTGCTTCATGGGGAAAGTTTATGCACAGCTACTCTTGTGGCATAGCCAACCTCCAGCAATGCTGCTTTCTCCACACCTGCAAATTTACAACAGATAACTAAACCTAGATTTACAAGATGACTTTCTAACCTTCTCTTACAGAGTTTTCTCACAGGTGTATTTTAAAGTAAGTTACATGTTTTTTTTTCCACTGGCAGGATTATCACCACACTTCATCTTAATCTCTTTAAACCAGAAACATTGTTAGTAGAGGCCTATAAGATTTCTTATCATCTTTCTGTGCTTTCATTTATATAAATTATATTTTAACTTCACAATACACTAAGAACTTCAGGAAAATGAAAATGGGCAATTCTGATTATATAACATTAAGAGTTTTAAAGTTTCTTTCTCCACTAGTATATATCTATATTGTGATAAATTCACAGGATTTGAGTTCAAATCAATGTTTTTAAAGGATCAAAACAATAACAGATTTTTAAAATTTAAATAACATTCTTTATTTAAATAAGAATTGAAGTGTTTCATTAAAAATGAACCAGCTCAGAGATGATAACAACATGGTAACTTATAATTGCATTTGAATTAGATTATATCTATTTGCTAATGCTGAGATAAGATGAGATGAGATGAGATGAGAAGTAAGAGAAAGATTACAGCAGACTTTTCTCTCAAACAGTGTTTCTTAATTTCAGCAATTTTAAGACATGTGAACTTCAAATCCCAATATGCTGGCTGGGGAACTCTGGGAGTTGAAGTATACATATCTAAAAAGTACAAAGACAAAGCTATGCAGTGAAAAGAGAATTTAAAATCTGGGCCAGGAGGAAGAGTCTGGATGTAAGTGCAACAGGCAGGATTAAGAAATAGAATATGAATCAGAAAATGGGAAAACACATTCCTACTTATGAGGATCTCAGTGACTTACTGGTTCTGAGTTGTACAAAAAACAACCTAACTATGGCAGCAAGTTGTACAAGAAGCTCCATATACGAATATTTTAACGCAATTAGAGACTTCCTGGACTTCTGATTGAGATAGGCAAGTGTGTAAAATGAAAGTGATGTAACAAAGAAATGCAATGTCCTGTTGCTGAAATGAAGCATCATTAGGGGAATGCAGGTTCACCTCTAAAGATGCTGAAAGGAGCATGGATTTGTATTTGGCTCCCAATATAAAGAAGTCTTCCTTTTCATGTTTGAGGAAGGAAGGAAGGAAGGAAGGAAGGAAGGAAGGAAGGAAGGAAGGAAGGAAGGAAGGAAGGAAGGAAGGAAGGAAGTTCTGTTTCACCAGAATCTTTCTTGGAATCATTACATTTTACTTCATTGCCATCATCCCAAATAATACAGTCTAAGTAAAGGTAAAGGTTCCCCCCGCACATTTGTGCAGTCGTGTCCGACTCTAGGGGCCGGTGCTCATCTCCGTTTGTTAGCCGAGGAGCCAGCGTTGTCCAAAGATGCTTCCACGGTCATGTGGCTGGCATGATGAACGCAGAACGCTGTTACCTACCCACCGAAGTGGTACCTATTAATCTACTTGCATTTGCATGCTTTCGAATTGCTAGGTTGGCAAGAACTGGGGCGAGTGCGGGAGCTCACTCCGTCACATGGGGCTAGGGATTCAAACCTCCAAACTTGCGATCTTCCGACCGAAAAGCCTGGCGTCTTACCCGCTGGGCCACCACGTCCCCAAACAATAATACAGTCTACATGTATGTAATTGCACATATTCATACATTTGAACTGATGTTTACTTGTATTGCTGCCACTTTAAACCTCAAATTGCACAATCTTTGAGCTAGGGGCTTTCTTTGTGTCTATTTTTCTTCTTGCTTAAATTAGTACATGCCTTGATAACACTGTAAAAATACTATCAAATGGGCAGCACCACAAGCTCCTTGGAGATACACTTGCATACATTGCACACTGTTTTGAAAATCTGAAAATTTTCCAGTTCTCAATAGTGACTTTCCATGCAGTATGGCAGGAGAGAGAACTCTTTGAGTTTGAAAACATATTTCAGCAGTTCTTTAGACTTCCACCAGATAAAAAGAATCATTGTCTTTTAAATGGGGGTGTGTGTGTAGTGGGTTTTGTATTTGGGGTTTTATTTCTGTAAGCCACCCAGAGTTACCATGAGTGAGTTGGGCGTCCATATAAATTTCTTTAATAAATAAATAAATAAAATTTTATTTAATGAATGAATTTAGTCTAGTGATGTAGAACAAAGAATGAGAGGCTTAGTTGAGGAGGCTCAGATGATGGGATAGGATCTCAGACTGGTGCTCTCCCCTCTTTCTGGCCTTTCCTTCAATATCCCAGTCTTTGATTGAGCATTTTCACATGTATTTTATCAAAACAAGAAAGAGGTTTGGGTATGTACACATACCTGTGATTGAAGCTGATGAAGCCAGAGCCTTATTCATGCTAGAGAGCCATTCTGTAAACAAATGACAGATGGCAGAGAGCTTCAATGGAAAGATAGAGTAGCTAGATGCCCATTAACTTAAAAAAGAAGAGGCTCAGGATTTGAACTTTGTGACTGAACAATACACTGGGAAGGTTCCCTGGGTGTTGCTATGTGCAGAACTTTTTTGTCCTAATCATCTTGTATTTGCTCAGCAGTGATGACTGGGAAGAGGGAGAGACAGAGACTGGTTGACATCCATGCCTTGACACCTAAATTCCCAATATCCAGATTACCATATTAAGAACTAATCTAGTATAATGATTGTGTTGGGCCAGCACTGGGAAGACCCAGATTCAAATCCACTCTCATCCATGGAAGCTCACTGTGTGTCTTTGGGCCAGTCTCTTTCTCTCAGCAAAACCTACCTCACAGGTTGCTGTTGTGGGGAGAAATAGAAAGAAGGAGTTTTGTATACCACCTGAGTTCTAGAATAAAGGGTGAGATATAAATGAAATGAACATGTAAATATTCAACAGTTAAATCTGAAAACAAAATCAAACCTACAAATCTATATATATAAATGTAACTCAATGGAATATCCTGCTATTTTAACTTTACAAATCATCATGGAGGAATCAGCAGGAAAAGAACCTCTAATGAACCTTAATCATCATAATTATCTTGTTAAAAGGATGTTTTTGCCTTGCAAGCATTCTGGAATATCCTTGAAGCATCCTTGAAAATAATCAGAAAAAAAAAATTAAAATATTGCTTAAAATTGTGCCATATGTAAATCAAACCAGTACTTTACAGTATAATAGTTCTAACAAATGCAAGGACATTTGAATTGGTTTGATTATAAAGGGCCAAACAACCAAACAAAAAAAAATATTTCTATAGTTATTTGGAACTCAACAAAAACAAAGCCAGGACAGAATAAAGAAGGTGCATCAGTCACTGTCTCTTTCTGTTGCTGTCTGTTTTAATATGAGAGAAATCATTTCCTCAGTTGTAAATAATGGGTGAAAAGCAATTTTGCTGCCCTAAATTTACTTTATGATGGCATGATGGAGAGAGGGGGCAGAACCTTAGAGTACCAAGAATCCCTATGTTCATCCACAATACCATTTGGGTCTTTCCAAGTTTGAGTATTTGCAACTTTAGAAAAAAGTAGTTTCAAAGGCAGATGATGACATGTGGGTGCAGGAATCTGATAACAATTTTTTTTTTGCATTTGAATGGCCTCCTTCTGATCTTGGAAAGGAATTGTATTACCCCCTTCCTTTTAAGGTGGAAAGCTAACTAAAGTAAAAGTAATTGAAATTATAACCAAACCATCTGGTAAGTTTTGGAATCAGTTGGACAGATCCAGGCAATGTCCATAAACCATTCCAGGCCAACATGCCTGATCTAAATTTCTCCCTGATTCACAATGGAGGGATGGGGAATTTCTGAGGATAGGATTTTCCAACTTCAACTGTGGAGTCAGGGAGGAATGGAGGAGATCCAATACCAAATTCCTTCTTTCAAGATCAGAACTCTGTCTCTAAGGTCAGAAGGAGCAGCTATTCAATCCTAGGGAATCACAGAACTCAGAAGATAAAGGGTTAATACATTTTAAAGTCAATACAGACACTTGGCTTCTGGTGGGGAATTAATGGGGGCTGACACTCTCTGAAGGTGCGGAGAGACACCCAAATGAAAACTCCAGCTGGAAGGCAGATTCTGGCCCTTGCAATCTCCCTGGATCAAAGGGATATTGTGAGATAAACCACATACATTCTGAATGGCAGTTCCTCATGAGTAAACTGCAGAAGCAGAAAAGTTTTTGCAGTCAGCTTGGGAGTACAGCTGCCAGGAGTCCTGGGATTCCACCTACATTCCTAACTGCAGTGGAGCCAATATGGACATTAAGCCCTGCTTTTGGCATTTCGTAATCACTTTGGGAAGTAATTAATTTAGAAGAGAGGTTTCCTCTGTGGCAAAGATAAGACTCCTTGCAGTGAGTTAAACTTTCTTTCGAGATTACAAAAGAGAGAGAGAGAGAGAGAGAGAGAGAGAGAGAGAGAGAGAGAGAGAGAGAGAGAGAGAGAGAGAGAGACTGATTTAAAGATCCAAGAATTCTTTGCAAAAAGCTTAATTAAGAGATGTAAGAAAGTTTTAAAACAGACAAGGGGACAGTCTTTTTTTCCCTATTTTTCTATTTCTATTTCTATTCTTTTTACTTTTGATGAAAGTGCTTTGGTATAAATTTGCACTAAGCCAGTTAAAGTGACCAGTCCTGCGTAGGAATGCTTGTTGTTTATTCTTAAAGAGTGCATTTAATTGGCAGGATCTACATAATAAAAGATAAGGTAAAGGATCAGACACCAAAATCAGATTGACTACATCCTTTGCAGCCAAAGGTGGCGGACATCTATTCAGTCGGTAAAAACAAGACCTGGAGCTGACTGTAGTTCAGATCACGAACTTCTTATTGCAAAATTTAGAATCAGACTAAAGAGAATAGGGAAGACCCACAGATCAGTTAGATATGAGCTCACTAATATTCCTAAGGAATATGCAGTGGAGGTGAAGAATAGATTTAAGGGACTAGATTTAGTAGATAGGGTCCCGGAAGAACTATGGACAGAAGTTCGCAACATTGTTCAGGAGGTGGCAACAAAAAACGTCCCAAAGAAAAAGAAAACCAAGAAGGCAAGATGGCTGTCTGCTGAGACACTGGAAGTAGCCCAAGAAAGAAGGAAAGCAAAAGGCAACAGTGATAGGGGGAGATATGCCCAATTAAATGCAAAATTCCAGAGGTTAGCCAGAAGAGATAAGGAATTATTTTATAATTATTTTATATAAGGAATGCTTTTGAACTGTGGTGTTGGAGGAAAATTCTGAGAGTGCCTTGGACTGCAAGAAGATCAAACCAGTCCATACTCCAGGAAATAAAGCCAGACTGCTCACTTGAGGGAATGATATTAAAGGCAAAACTGAAGTACTTTGGCCACATAATGAGAAGACAGGATACCCTGGAGAAGAAGCTGATGATAGGGAAAGTGGAAGGCAAAAGGAAGAGGGGCCGACCAAGGGCAAGATGGATGGATGATATTCTGGAGGTGACGGACTCAACCATGGGGGAGCTGGGGATGGTGACGGCTGACAGGAAGCTCTGGCGTGGGCTGGTCCATGAAGTCACGAAGAGTCGGAAGCAAATGAATGAATAAACAACAAAAAGGATCAGACTGTGACCTTTAGTTGCCATGGAGGTGTGATGTGTGTTGTGGCTCAAGCTATGGAGAGCTATTAAAAGGAAACTGTCAAAACTACAAAAAGATAATGAGGGGAGGAAAAAGGAGAGGCATGTCTTTTTATTTTGCCTGCTTGAGACATCTTCATTTTTGGATTACTATTAGTAAAACGGCTACTAGAAAAATGGCTAGAGAGGGCAGGAGGGGTTCACTAGAGCAATCTGTAGAAAAGATAGTTACACAAGATATACTTCAGAAAGTATTTGAACAGATGGGAAATAAAATTGATGCTTTTCAAAAAAGAATGGATGGAAGATTTGTAAAGTTGAGAGAGAAGATGAGAAAAGATGTTAAAAAGATGAAAAGTTATATAAAGCAAATATCTGGAGAGGTAAAACAAATTAATGATAAAGTGGAAATTTTAGAGAGTAAGACACAGGTTCAAGGCAGAGAGTTGGAAAGAGAACTGGATAATCTGGCTTTACTGGAACTGAGAGACAAAGAATTCTGTTTGAGATTCAGAGCTGTTCCAGGGGTTTCAGATGAAAATATTGGAGAATGGATGATTAATGTTTTGGCAATTTTTTTGGACTTGGAGGAGGAAGATATGGACACAGAAATCAGTAAGGTCTATAGAATAAACTCCAGATTTGCCAGAATGAGGAATGCCTCTAGGGATATTTTGGTGCATTTTGTTAGAAAGAAGACAAGGGATCAAGTCCTGCAGAAGCATTTTAACACAAGATTGAAAATGGATAATACAGATGATAATTGTTTTTTTATAGAACTTTATTAATTTTCAGAGTATAGTTAAAATACAAACTATAGAATACAGAAAAGATATATCATTGGCGATCACTCGTAGCCGAGTAAGATTGTCTTCCAAAGGTAAAATTTTAACGGTGGATCCGTAAGTGGCTGTAAAGGCCAATTCTGGATCCGCACAACCTCCCACAGTGGGGGCATAGGTTTCCGGGTGGGAGACGGTCATGATGAGGGTTTGCCTGACGTGCCTTCCTTTTAGCTCTTTTCTCCCTTTCGCCCTGTACTCGTGCTTCTTCAAAGTCCATAGCGCCATTAATAAAGGCTGACCTCCAATTGAAACGCTCATGAGTTAGGGCTTCCCAGTTCTCAATGCTGATATTACATTTTTTTAAATTAGCTTTGAGAGTATCTTTGAATCTCTTTTGCTGTCCACCAATATTCCGTTTTCCATTCTTAAGTTGGGAGTAAAGTAGCTGCTTTGGAAGACGATGGTCAGGCATTCGAACAACATGACCGGTCCAGCGAAGTTGATGTTGGATGATCATTGTTTCAATGCTGGTGGTTTTCGCTTCTTCCAATACGCTAACATTAGTCCGCCTATCTTCCCAAGTAATTTGCAGAATTTTTCGGAGGCAGCGTTGATGGAATCTTTCAAGAAGTTGGAGGTGGCGTTTGTAGAGGGTCCATGTTTCACAGGCGTACAGAAGGGTTGGTAGTACAATGGCTTTGTAAACAAGCATTTTGGTCTCCCTGTGAATGTCCCGATCCTCAAACACTCTACGCTTCATTCGGGAGAAAGCTACACTCGCAGAGCTCAGGCGATGCTGAATTTCAGCGTCGATGTCGGCTTTTGTAGATAGATGGCTGCCGAGATAAGAAAAGTGATCGACATTTTCTAGTGACACACCTTTAAGCTGGATTGATGGCGCTGCGGAGGGATTGGTTCGAACTTGCTGGTAAAGCACTTTGGTTTTTTTAATGTTAATCGAGAGGCCGAGTTTTTCATATGCTTCTGCAAAGATGTTTAGGATAGTTTGAAGATCTTCCTCGGAGTGTGCACAGACTACGTTATCATCAGCATATTGAAGTTCTATAGCAGAAGTTGCAATTACCTTATTTTTTGCTTTCAGCCTACTAAGATTAAAAAGCTTTCCATCTGTTCGATATATAATTTCTACACCAGTAGGAAGTTTCTCTTCAACAAGGTGCATAATCATAGCGATGAAGATAGCGAATAAGGTTGGAGCAATAACACATCCCTGTTTAACGCCGGATTCCACTTTAAATGGATCGCTTTGAGAGCCATTGTTATTCAGGATTGTTGCCATCATGTCGTCATGGAGTAACCGCAAGATGTTCACAAATTTATCAGGGCATCCGATTTTCAGAAGGATGGTCCAGAGAGCAGTACGATTTACAGTATCAAAAGCTTTAGTCAGATCAATAAACGCCATGTACAGAGGGCGGTTTTGCTCCTTGCATTTTTCTTGAAGCTGTCGTGCAGTGAAGATCATATCCACTGTTCCCCTGGAAGGGCGGAAGCCATTTTGCGTTTCAGGGAGGATGTCTTCTGATACAGATAGGAGACGGTTTGCAATGATCTTTGCCAGGATTTTGCCTGCTGTGGCTAGAAGGGAGATGCCTCGATAGTTTCCACAGTCTGTTCTATCACCCTTTTTAAAGAGAGTGATAATTATGGCATCCCTAAAGTCTGCTGGAATCTCCTCCCTCATCCAGATTTTTTCGATGAGCTTATGAAGTTGTTTTGTAAGTTCAGGCCCGCCTTCTTTAAAGACTTCAGCAGGAATCCCATCAGGTCCACTAGCTTTGTTATTTTTCATTTGTTTAGTGGCTTTGCTGACTTCCTCCAAACTAGGGGGTACTGCAAGCTCATTTCTTATTTGTTTTTGTGGGATTTGCAAGAAGACTTCATCAGCCACAGTGGAGTGACGATTAAGGAGATTGTAGTAATGCTCTTTCCAGCGCAGTGCAATAGACTCTTTGTCCTTTAGAAGTTTAGCACCATCTACTGAGCGTAAGGGATTTGTACCATGGTTTGTTGGTCCATAGATGGCCTTTATGGCATTAAAAAAGCCCCGTGCATCATGAGCATCTGCCATATGTTCTTAAGTTCTCTAGTTCTTCTTTGGACTTCTGCCTTTGCACTGGCGTAGATTTTTTTCTTAACGGCACAGTTAATATCTTTTTGCCATATCTGGAAGGCTTTCCTTTTCTTGTCAATAATATGTTCAATCTCACTATCGTTCTCATCAAACCAGTCCTGATGTCTCTTAGTCTGGTATCCGATAGTTTGTTCACAGGCTGAAATAATAGAAGTCTTCAATTTAGTCCAGTGTTCCTCAACATTTTCAGGAAGTTCCATAGGCAGATGTTCCTTGAGAGTTGATTGAAAGCAAGCTCGTTTAATAGGATCTTGAAGGGTCAGTGTATTCATTTTATGCCTTGGTTTTCTTCCTTGGAGCCTACGATGAGGGACAATCTTTATGGCCATCGTGGATCGAATTAATCGATGGTCTGTCCAGCAGTCATCGGCGCTCGTCATGGCTCTGGTGAGAAGTACATCACGGCGATCTCTAGCACGGACAATTACATAATCTAAAAGATGCCAGTGCTTCGACCGTGGGTGCTTCCATGATGTTTTAAATTTATTTTTCTGGCGAAAGAGTGTATTAGTAATGACAAGGTTATGCTCTGCACATTTAGTCAGAAGTAAGATTCCATTCGTGTTGCTGTTGTCAACTCCTTCTTTCCCAATGATCCCTGGCCACAAATCAAAATCACGCCCAACTCTTGCATTGAAATCGCCCAGGAGGATAATTTTATCCTCCTTTGGTATCTCTGATAAGATGGTGTCCAGCTGGGTATAAAATTTTTCCTTGATATCCTCATCTGCATCTAGTGTTGGTGCGTAAGCACTTAGGATAGTTGCCTGTTGGTTTTTGGCGAGTTTTATTCGCAGAGTTGAGAGTCGTTCGTTAATCCCAGTGGGAACTTCTGACAAGAGCTTCACAAGGTCGTTTTTGATAGCAAAGCCTACCCCATGTATTCGTCGTTCTTGTTCAGGCAGTCCTTTCCAAAAGAAGGTATAACCTCCTTTTTCTTCCTTCAACTGTCCTTCTCCTGCTCTTCGAGTTTCTTGGAGTGCTGCTATATCGATATTAAAACGTCTCAGCTCCCTTGCAATAATGGCAGTCCTACGTTCAGGTCGTTCACTATCCATATTGTCTTGCAGTGTCCGTATATTCCATGTTCCAAAATTCATGTGTTTTTTACGACCGCTAGATGGTGACCCCACTGGTCGCGGTAATCCAGTCAGGGAGAAAATGAGGCAGACTATGTTTAGGGCACCTTTTCTAGCCCCCTCCCCATATGGGGTGAGCAGAGTGGATCCTAAATAGGGCTGCTCAGTCGTGGATACAGCTGCCGAACTACTCAACTGCCTCGATCCTTGAGTCAGGGCGACTGAATCTGTATCCACCGCCCATGTGCTGGTCCATGACTAGGAGCTTCCGGATTTCACAGTCCTGCCCCCGTTGCCATTCGTCAGTCGCCATGGGACTTTTGGTTGTTTTGGGTTTGGTGTGGTTGGAAGACGCCTGTGCGTGAATTTGTTTTATGTGTGGAGATCGGTGCACAACGATCCCTGTGAGCGAAGCCGTCGGGAGTCATGTACTCCTGGCAGGGTCACCCATGGAGAAAAGATAGAGTACAGGACTAAAGAAAAAAGAAAAACTATGAAAGTGCAAAACAGACAGAAAACAGAAACAGAAAGTGACTTCCGACCTTCTTCAATACATATAAATGCATTTACAAATATAATCTACCATTAGTTAAACCTTAGTAACATTATTTCTATCAAATCAAACCATTTAATCATTAAAACCCAAAATCAAAACTTCATTTTTTTCTGACACAAGCAAGTAGTCTAAAAGTAGTTGCCAAATAGCAACAAATCCAGACACAGTATTTTCTCTTATCAACGCTGTTAACTTTGCCATTTGGGCCAGTTCCATCAATTTAATAATCCATTCTTCCACTGTAGGAATTTGTGGTTCTTTCCATCTTTGTGCATATAAAAGTCTTGCTGCTGTAATCATGTATAAAAGCAAAGTCCCATGTTGTTTCTCGAGCTGCTTCTCCATCAATCCCAAGAGAAACAGTTCTGGGTTCTTTGTAAGTCCACTTTAAGGATCTTTTCAATATTAACACATATTTGATCCCAAAACTTTTTGGCCTTCTCGCAAGTCCACCAAAGATGATAAAAAGTTCCTTCACCAAGAGAACATTTCCAACAAATATTCGTTACTCCATTATACATTCTTGACAACTTATCAGGAGTTAAATACCAACGATACATCATGTTATAAAAATTATTTTAAGTTATAATTCAAAGTAGATTGAAAATGATTGAAAATGGATAATACAGATAATAATTGTTTTGAAAGAGATTCCTATTAGAATTTTACATAAGAGAAAAGAATATGCCTTCTTGGTTAAAAATTAAAACAGAAAAAGATTCCATTTTGATGGGATAAATTGGAAGGTGTGATTTTTACATTTAAACAGCAGAGATTTACACTTAATTCTGTTCGAAGGCAATGGGTTTTTTAGAAAGACATAAAGGAGAATTGGAGGAAATGGAAATGGAGCTTTCAGAGGGAACTACACAAAAATCACAACAGACACAACAGGAATTGGAAAAAGATGGTACTGGATTAAGTGCTACAGTTATGGACTCTTCTAAATTTTTGGACTGAGTATGGATTACAAATGTATACATGGAATATAAATGTAGCAAATACTTCTCAAAAGAGAAAAAAATCATTATTTTAAAAAAATTAAACCAAGACATTATTTGCCTACAAGAGACTCATTAGAAAAAAAAAAGATATAAAATATTTGACTTATAAATCCTTAGGTGAAGAATTTATTTCAGCAGACACCAAAAAGAGAAATGGAGTTGTTTTGTATATTAACCTTCAACTAAACCCAGAACTTGTATTAATTGATGAACATGACAGATTTGTTGGGGCAAAAGTTAATTTATACGGGGTTAAAACTGTGGTGCTGGGCTTTATGGCACAAATGAAGATAACGTGACTTTTACAAACAACTTATGAAGAGACCAATAGACTTTTTTGAAATAAAAGTTGGTGTTTGATGGGATATTGGAATGGAGTGGTATCCCCCCAAGCGGACAGGACTTCTGAGAAAAATATTTAAATTACTCAGGGTAAATTACCAAATGTCTTCTTTGATTTGATGGACAATTTAGGGTTGGTTGATATATGGAGACAGAAGAATGGCAGTTCAAGAGTAAGTTCGCTTATTTTTCAGAAAGACACAGATCCTTTTCAAGAATAGACATGATTTGGATTTCAAGGGACTTGGCTACTAAAATTTCCAAAGTAGAGATTTTACCAAAGACTTTTTCAAACCATAATCACTGTGTGCCTGGTTTATAAAAGAAAATCTAGTTCTTTCAGATGGAGACTAAATGAAGCGTTCTTACAGAAAGAAGTTGTTGAGGATTGCAAAAAGAAATTAAAAGAATTTTTTTGAAAATAATGTAAAAGATTTAAAATGGATAAAAAGACTTATGGTATGCAGCAAAGTAAATCAGAATTTGAAATACAATTGTGTACTGATGATGAGCATGTAATTGCTAAAATAAACTTTTGCTGAAATTTGAGACAGAAGAAGAAGTGAAAGAATGTATGATAAAATGGGCTAAAAAGTTGGCTATAATATACAAATTAATCAGTGGGAAAATATGTGGTTGACAGGATTGAAATCTACATTATGTTCTAGTCTTAAAGAGACTTTTTATAAAATGATGTATCATTGGTATTTGTCACCAGACAAATTGTCTAAAATGTATAAAATATACTTTGAATCTTTGCTAGAAACCTGAACAACATGAAGGGACATTTTATCATATATAGTGGATGTGTAAAAAAGCCAAAATATTTTGTATACAAAACAAGCACTAATTCAGAAGATTTTAAAGATTAATGCACAATTGAAAGCAGAGACTTTTCTTTTGGGATTAATGGACAGACAGCTAGAAAAAAGTCATGAATCTTTGTTTTTATATATGACAACTGCAACAAGATTATTATATGCACAAAAGTGGAAAGACTCGACATTACCCACAATAGAGGAATGGTTGGTGAAGATGATGGAACTTGCAGAGATGGCTAAATTGACTTCCTTGATTAGGGAAAAGACAGTATCTACATTTATGGCTGACTGGAAATCCCTTATAGACCTTTTGCATGAAATAGAAAAAAATGCACATGACTTGTGGTTTTGATGATTAGAAAAACAATTGGATAATAGAAAAAAGTGAAATTTTATAATCATAGAGTAAGAGATAACTTCGTAATCAGTTATATTTGCTGCAAAGAAAATCGGAAGCTTCTTCTTTCTATTTCTTTTTATCTTTTCTTTCTTCACTTTTGTCTTTTTTTTCCTTTGTCTTTTCCTTTCTTTGTTTTCTTTATTCTATATTAGTTTGTGTCAGTTTTATGTTCTCTTTAAAACTTTTAATTAAATTTATATAAATAAAATAAACTTAATACAGACACTCATACGTACAACAAATAGATCTTTTAATGAATACTTGTTGCATGCATAACAATGGCTTCTTACACTGTTCATCCATGTTTCAGAAATCACTATATACTATGTGTATAATAAGCTATACTATAGCTGTCAAGCCAAAATAAATGAAATCTAAGTTTTATTTTTTTCCACTAGAGGGTAGTGTCTCAAAAGAAGGGTTATATTAGTGAATATGTATAGTAAATCCAATATTTTTATCAAATTCTACCTGTTGATTATCAAACCTTTACCTGTTTCAATTTCTCTCATTCTCTGTAAGCAGCACTTGTATAGAAAATTTTAATCAGTATTTTGGAATAAATATATCTTTTTTTTTATAAGAATATGTTTTAAAACTCATCCATAATTCTGTAAATTTTCAGAGAGTGTTATTTCTTTAGGAAAAAGAAACATATAAAAGAAAAACAGATTATTCGGACCACTGCTTTATATTCATCCAAGTATAAAGATATACTGTATTTAATATCTATCCCATGGTCTGTACAAGTATGAGAAAAGCTCTGTCTTCTTTTCTTTCTCTCATTCTTTCTGGTGTATGTTTGCTTATAAATTTCACTGATGTCTGCTTTGTTTTGTGACTCCATATTTATATTCAGGAATGTGTAAATATGCATTTTCTGTCATTCAATCAATGCATGTTGCAAAACATAAGGGAGAACAGAGGGGAGTTCCAAAACACATTAGGCTACACATCACACACACACACACACACACACAGATTTTCTAGCTAGTGAGTTGATACAACGGGAGCAGGAATGTGCCTCCTTTTCAGTATTAGCCCTGTCCCTGAACACCCTGCACATTAAATGTAATTCAGTTCTTCACAGAGATACAAAATCATGTCCTTCTCGTTCCGTGCATTGGAAAGAATGCCTGGAAGCAGAGAAAGGATAGCTCCGTTTATTTGTACCCTAAACAGCAATGTCATCTAACAGACAGGTTGTCTCAGCCAACCAGGCTAGAGCAGCAGCAAGTCCTACATCTTGGCACTCTAAAGCTATTGGCTCCTCTCTGGGGAGTGGAGGGTGTTCAGTTATTAATGACCACTGAGCAGGCAGCACCATGTCAGTGTGACAACTGATCGGGTGAACGATGCACCACTAACCACCATGGAAACGAAGAGAAAGAAGAAGAAAAGCTAGAAGCATCTCTCTCTCTCTTTCTTGCTGTTTGTTTCTCTCTTCCCCCTCCTTAACTGGATTGTGAGGTTCCGACAGCCAGCACAGAGCTCTGGAAAAAAGTACGGGAAATCAGCCGACTGCACAGAGATTATCTCCTGTTACAGGATATATAGAGACAGCACTAATATTCATTATCTGTGCAGGCACCAACTCAGCTTCCTAGCTTTAACATCAATATGTGGCTACCTGAACTAAGGGATCAAATATGCATGAGTGTTCCAGGACTAAATTTACTCTTGTAGGGTAAGTATCTTATTTATCCTAAGTTGTGTTCTTGTGCTATTTGCTAGTGAAATGTTTCTTTTCTGTTTCTGGTTTTCATTCTGAGCGATTTCCCATACTCCCCCTTCACATTTTACTCTTTTGGTGAGACATACAAAGGACCCCTGTCTGCTCTGAACAACCCACCATCAAATCCTCATTAATCTATTTTTTTCCCAAGACTTCTGAAAGCTGAAACACACATCAAATGGCTTGAATAATGTGATTTCCAGTATCCTCAATGCAAAATGAAACAGCCCACTTCCTCTGTGTTTGGAAACCAATTACATGCAGCACCGGACAGCTTTTTAACCCCCTTCCAATGGCTGGATTACAGCAAATGCCACTGCATGTCATACCGGAACCTAACAGCCACCAAGAAGGAAGGCTGAATAAGATTATCACAAACACTTACTGAACATCTGCCAGATTATACTTTAAGAATTGTGGCAAATGACTCCCCTCCTCCTCCCCCACCCACACACAACACACACATGCACACACACCTGGTGGTCAGAAAGGCAATGCCCCCATTAGTAATGCAGCTGGAACTGAGATATGCAAGGTACAAAAAGACAGCCTTCATCTCCTCTAGTAACTGAAAGGATCGCATCGTAAGCCATTAACAAATTTTTCTGTTAGGAAAAACTGGGCTCAGAAGACTGTATATCCTTTGGTTGTTATTGTTATTATTTCTGTTGTGGAAAAGCTCAGAGATATTTGCTTGAAAGCAGGAGTGGGGAGGGGGTCTTAATTTGCACTCGTTTTAACCAGTAGCTTTATTTGGAATCAATAAAACTCTGTGCTTAAATTAAAAAGAACCAAATGGATGAAACAGGCAAGCTTGACAAGCTAGCTTTGGTGTGTGTGTGCGTGTGCATGTGCATGAGAAGAAGTCCAGGCACAAACAGAGGATGTAACATAGCCAAGGCAAGCTAAACCTTGTTAACGTGCCTTAATATAAAGATACCATTCAAGTACCACAGTGGATCCGAACCAAAAAGTCTCCTGTGCATATCAGCTTCTAGTATGAATAGAAGGTGACAATGTGCCCTCCAGAATAGTTCTTCTGTAGTTTTTTTTAATAAGCTGAGGAATCACACATCTCCTCAAATGGCATCTTTTGCTCCTTTCCTGCCCACAAAAAATACTGGAGGAAGCCTGCTGCCCCTCCCTCCCCAGCAGCTCTTTCTCTGAAAGTTAATATTGGCTCTGCAGTACTCAGTGCAAGCAGGGAGGGGGACAGGAGAGAGAGAAAACAAGTTCTCTTCCTGCAACTGGTCACTTTCTCATAAAGAAGTCAGAAGAAAGTGGGCGGGGGCTCAGACCCACATATTGGCCAAGAAGTCAGCTCCCCTTTCTAAAAGGTGGGAAGAAAGCAGCTTCGACAAAACCCTACTATTGGCTTGTTCTCAGATAATGAATGAGTTTAAGGCAATGTTTCCTCTTTAGATTGCACAAGGCAAGGTAGCAAAGGGTAAGCTCTTGTTCTCGGCAAGCATGCCTTTCTCCAAAGCTGCAGATTTCCTTTTTCCCCCCTTTGCAAATCTGATTTGTTATCCAGTAACAAAAAACGGTTGCATTACATCTACCTTCTTAGGCACCTTTTAGCCATTTTAAAGAGAGCTGCATCCTTGTGTTTTCAGCTCATGCAAATGTGTTTCACCGCAGTCATGAAATAAATCATACCGCATTTTGGGTGATGTATTAAGAGCATTGCTTGCATGAACACAGGGTTAGAATGAGTTGTACAGACATAATAGTACAAATTTTGATATTTGAGAACTATGTGACTAACCTGTATGTAATCAATAGTGTAATCCAAGCTAGTCTGTGTAACTTTAAGCCTATGCTATGATTTAAAGGTTTGCCTTAAGAGCTTTTCAAAATGCAGCTTTCTTTTTCTTTTTCTAATTATCTCCATAGTGATAGTGACACCTATGCATGTTCTAAATATTACGGGTGACCCAGTCTTTAGAGCAATATCCTTGTTTAAAATCTGCTAATATATTATTTAAAAAATTACTATCTGCCTGCAACCCTAACCCCACTATTTCTGAGTAGTGGATTTGGCAATAGCATCAAAGCATCTGAAATAATCAGGTACATGTGCTTATACTGTATTTTGGAGAGGCACCAGTCTGTGCTTTTTTTTATAAAAGAAAGAAAGAAAATGCAACTACCCCAAAACACTGTGGAATCTTTTATAAGTACCACCTTAAAAGAAACTAATGGAAACATGTGTTGCTGGTAATCATACTCAGTTGAAAAGAAGAAATAGGATGGTGGAATTCATTGCTGGGAAAGCAAATTGATTTTTGTTTGAGATTCTCACTGAACCCAGATACCGTAGCTATTGTAATCACAGAAAATACTGGGAAGGAGAGGAAGAGAAGAGGTCCTGTTTTTTATTCCATCCAGCAAATATTTATTTGTTTACTTACTGTTCATACAAAAGAGGGATGCAACTTAATCATTGTATCTAATAATTGAGGACAATTATAATTTCATGTCTTTTCTCCATACCACTTTCCCATTAACTTGTACTTATAAATATCTGTTGTCCCTTCTAGAGTGGTTATTCCAACTTTTTGACACAGCTGGTACCTAGGAGCTCATGCGTAACTAGCTTCAGGCCTTACTAAGATGAGGCAAGTTGGCTATAAATGTATTCTATTTAAAAAGTATGAATGAACTAAAGGACAATTTCTGGCACCTTAACAAATATATTCCCAGTTTAATGGAACATTCTGTGATTGAAAAGCAGACACAGAAATCCAATGTACTTTCAGAAATCAATCTGCAAACGGACAAAAACAGGAGAATAAAAATTGGTATAACACAGACCAATGATACATTCTTTACATACATATGTGGAAAGGCAAAGAGATGGATGGAGATTTAAAACTAGTTTATTCACTATTTTCTAAAAAAAATATAGTGGTTAATATAGAAGCTTTTGAACCATATCAAAAGAAAAATTACAGTAAATTGCTTAAGTTTTACAATAGTGGGTTTACATTCTATTGCAATGTGGAAGGACAAATAGTTGGCTTTGCCATTAAAATATCTTGAAACCAATAAAAGATCAATGCTGCTTTTTCTTAGGTTTACCAAATGAGAAAATCCAAAAGTACTATTACTGCTTACAGCTAATATACTGTATTTGTAAGGAGGATATTATATTTGCTTATCTTCTTCTAGTTTCAATCTGATTCATTTAAATACTGATTATAGTAAATATATTCAATCTGATTCAATCTATTCATTTAAAGTAGATTCCAGAGTTATATGCAGTCACATCAAACTTTAGCCAGGCTATATTAGAGCCAACTAAGTTAACTTTCCAAAGCTTTAGTAAGTTTTCAGCCCTACCTAAGTTAGCACGTGCTCAAAAAGAAGTCTTTGTCCTAAATAAGAGAAACAGTGCCACTTCATCTGCATCTAAGTATCCACCTTGCTGAAGCCTCAGTTTGTGTGTGTGTGTGTGTGTGTGTGTGTGTGTGTGTGTGTGTGACTAATGTCTTGTTTGGGTTAAGCTACAGAAATGTAACCAATATAAAATAGTAACTAAGTGATATAATACAATAAAATATTAAATCAAACTAAACAGAAAAGTCTTTGAATCCATAAAAAGGACTACCATGATATCATAGAATAAAAATTAGACTGATTTAAATGTTGCAAAGACTGAAATAATAATAGAGGATTTAAAATTAAAAAGAGAATATTAAAAATGCTAAAATAGTTCAGATTAACAAAAAGGTCTTTGCCTTGAACACAAAAGATTTCATTTATATGAACTGGTGTTTTCGGTAAAGCATTTTGATAACAAGGAAGAGAACAACTAAAATGTCTCATATATTCCACACTTCAGTCTGTATTTCTTTACCACTAATCCAATTTAATAAATTGGCAAAGTTGAATCTGGGCTAGGTAACTGAAACTATACTCAGGAGTCGGGAGGGAGGGAAATAGATGAAGTCGGGTAGAATGACTGTAGCCCAACTATTTCCTTGATATGCCAGTTTTCTTTTGCCAATGGGGGAAAATTTCCTCTATAAAAATACCTATCTTAACAATATAGTCCTTGGGGATATTTAACATATCTCAGGAAGAGATAGGCCATAGCCATTCATTTGTTTATCTGAACATTTACAGTCTTAAGTATCTCATTTTCTCACTCTAAAAAACTGGAACTCAACAGGTTTCCTATCCACTCAAATGCAGGGGTGTTCTTATCCTTACTAGCTGGATCAGGACTCACACAGTCCAAAGCATTAGCATTCCTAAGTAATATACTTGACAATTACTATGATGTCATTCCTCTGCTTAACTGTACTTTCAGGCAGATTTTACAGCTTATCTTTCTTCCAGGATCAGATAGCTTGTCTTTAGGAAAGGCTAAAATGAAAAGTTTTATTTAATGGAAACCTACCAGGTATCATTGTTTTGTTTTATTTTTTAAAAAATGTCTTATCAAGTTTCACTTGATTTAGTTATTAAAATATAATGAATATTTAGCTGCATAATTAATCAGTGGGTGCATTTAACCATGGATCATACTCAGCTAGTCTGATTTTTGACCTGGCAGTCATATCAAAGCTTGCTCATAATGCCTTTGCCTTCACAATGATGGGGCTACTTCAAATCAACCAAGAGAAACATATGGTAAATAATTGGCAGGAACCTTAAACTCATAACTTTCAAATGTAGGGCAGCTTTCTCGAAGGACAGCTGATATACCATGCAATCCTACTGTTGATGGCTGGCTATGGAAAATAAGGAACTGATTTATAAATAGCTTTCTTTATTTTGGAGAACAAACCTTAAGATAGCCTGCAATAAGTTGGGCCTCCTCTTCAATTAGAGTCACACAAACCACTTAGATTAAGTTATATATTTCTCTAGTGCTTCATGCAGCTTATAGGCAGACATATAATAAGAGGTCTTTCTGCTATTCTGCATGGCCCTTGGGGGAGATGCGCGGTGATAAATCTGATAAATAAATAAATGGCCACACAATCTCTTGCTTTTGCAATATAAACTAATTAATGGAATATAGATAGAGTATGCAGATTTTAAATTGAATAAAAACTACAATCAGTATAGTCACATGGCAACAACAAAGACCACCCATCATGTCATTCCATCTCTACCAAGAAACACAAACTTGATTTTGTTCCAAAACATCAGAATTAGAGAACTGTGCTGCTTCTTGTTCTTCAGGTATGCCACGAGTTATGCCAAAAGTCATTAAAATATGACTGCTTTGAAATACTTATTTTTTGGAAATTTAATGAATTGAACATCAACATGAAGGCCATACAAGTTCACAGTAATCTGTGTGATCACAGTGGTGTGAATGAAATTGAATCCTGCAGGACATTTGTAAATGCCTTCAGGATCATAAGTATTGGTTTCATATGGAGGCAACAGTGCAATGCCAATTTCAGATGACATCCCATGTCACGTTTAAAGTACAGAAGTGCTTTCTAACTTTCCCTTGATGAACACTTGGAATCCCCAAGAAACAAAACTGGGCCAAAATCTCATCCAACTGCATATTGCTTACCAAGTACTATTAAGGTAAAGTTTGTGAAAGAAAAAGTATTATCCCAAAAACAAAAACAAACAAACAAAAATATGTTATTAATATAGAAAGCATAAATTCTACAAATCTTCAAGTTTAGCAAGAGTTGTGATTTAACAAAAAGATATAAGCTAAATTCTACTCAAAGGTCTACTGGTATGTTCAAACTTAACTTGAAAAACTAAATTATTTGCAGTTTTATCTCAAGCAGGGCAATAGCTCTGGATAACATATCTGCAGATGATAGAATAATATTAAACTAAATAGAAACCACTTACAAATATCCCCTTCTCCTTAAAAATCTCTAAATACTGCAATAGTTGAATAAAATGCTGAACAGGGAGAAAATCTTAAAAAAACAAAACACCTACTTGCATTCTCTCAAGAGTGTTTTCTAGGAAGCTTCTTGTCATGTGCATAACTGCCAGGCAAGAAAATATATTACAATCTACAAAACATTTTACAAGGAAAACAGATTGAATTATTCATTTTGAATTCAGCTATAGACCAAATTCCCTGGAAATATGGCTACCTGCATTAGGAAAGAAATGACTGTTTGCACAGTGCTGTATCTAGCATTCTAGCAATTGTTTGCTGCATGAATTAGAGATTCACAGCATGCAACTTACATATGAACAAGTACCAAAAGTATCCACTGGGAATTGTTTCACTACTGTACTTAAAAGTTGAAAGGCACAACAGAAGAGAAAGTGAGAAAAGAAAGGAAAGGAAAGGAAAGGAAAGGAAAGGAAAGGAAAGGAAAGGAAAGGAAAGGAAAGGAAAGGAAAGGAAAGGAAAGGAAAGGAAATCCTTGGTGTTCACTATTCAGGCAGGCAGAAGTATCAAAATAAATTTCAGACTAAGCTTTGCATCGCCATTTAGGAAGCATGTAGGCAAGTACATGACAACAAGACATTTTTCCTAACTTTGAACAGACCTAAGAATTGGTTGTACTGATCCATTACTTACTTCATACTTCTTGGGAGGAGAGCAATGGCAAATCTTGATAAAATAGTTAAGAGCAGAGACATCACACTGACAACAAAGGTCCGCATAGTTAAAGCAATGGTATTCCCTGTAGTAACCTATGGCTGCGAGAGCTGGACCATAAGGAAGGCTGAGCGAAGGAAGATAGATGCTTTTGAACTGTGGTGTTGGAGGAAAATTCTGAGTGCCTTGGACTGCAAGAAGATCAAACCAGTCCATACTCCAGGAAATCAAGCCAGACTGCTCACTTGAGGGAATGATATTAAAGGCAAAACTGAAGTATTTTGGCCACATAATGAGAAGACAGGATACCCTGGAGAAGCAGCTGATGCTAGGGAAAGTGGAAGGCAAAAGGAAGAGGGGCCGACCAAGGGCAAGATGGATGGATGGTATTCTGGAGGTGACGGACTCAACCATTGGGGAGCTGGGGATGGTGACGGCCGACAGAGGGCTCTGGCGTGGACTGGTCCATGAAGTCACGAAGAGTCGGAAACGACTGAATGAATAAACAACAACAAGAATTGGTTTAACCATTAATAAGAACTTGACAAAATGTTATCACCTGCAAATCACAAATGGTTTGTTACATAACAAGCAGAATCTTTGGGACTATCCTGGAAATTGTCAAAAAAAAGTGAGAGTCAGATATAGATTTGTTGAGATTTAAACACTAACACTAACTTTTGATTTTTTTAAAAAATGTGGGTGTTTCTTATAAATTAGGGGAGATAATGTTGCTAGAAATTGTATATCCTTTCTATGTATTATTATAGAGATCAAATAGTAAAAAAATTGTAACAAAATATTCCCAAATTTCATGAATGTTTACTAAGAAATAAACAAAAAATTCAGTGAGGCTTACTTTCCAAAACGTGGGCATAAAATTATGGAGCATAAAACTATCTGGCATAATTATTTAACCTGGATTTTGAGGTAGACATCAAAGATTCCTGGGGCCCAAAGCGAATGTCTAACAAATCAAACTTGGAAAGTTATTTTTTTACCTTGGCAAACATAGCACAGCCTAATTCATCTTATAATTACTTTTAGTACCCACAGCACAACAGCCCCACAGAAAACCCCTTTGCTCTGACAATTTCTCTTTCTAGAGGTTAAAGGGAGGGTGGATTTTCTACAGAACATTTGTAACTTTCACTCCCATGTGTAACTATATAAACCCCTGGATCACTTAGCCATTCCTTGCCACATCTGACTAAAAGAACCATGAAGAATTTTCTGTTAGCCCTCTTTGTTTTTATTTCTGAGAAAAACAAGCAATTAGCGCAATGTTAAAAATTCCAATAAAACCACATGCTAATTGTCTTGAACTGCTGGGATGATGTAGCTTCAAACAGAGTTAGCCCTTGAAACCGTTTTGCATGCCAGGGCTCAACTCTGAAATGTGTCAGTGCTCCATATGCAGTGTGTCTTTCTCAGCACTGCCTAATCTTAGCTACTTCCATGTAGCTGCAGAACTGAAAGAAGTTTCAGAAATTAGCCTTGTCTTAAGGGAACAACCTTTCAGCCATAAAAGTCATAGCTTGGTTCAGACAAGTATCATGGCCAAGTTACAGGGGAGATTCCCAAGTAAGAAAAATACACCATTAAATGCTTAAGTAGAATCAAAAAATATTGCGCAATTAAAATAATTCATAATTAATTCATAAACATGTTGGCTTTGACTGAATTGTTGCAGCTCTTGACTTTTTTGAGCCCCTTGCAGATGCCCTTGTGCTGAATATTTATTTCACAGTTTCAGGAGAACATACATAGCAACAAGTAGTAAGAATAACAGTAAATATGTGTACCAGAGTCCCATTAAAGTTTAGCCAAGGAACTTGTTCGACACTTTGGAATCCAAACACTAGCATTCCTGAAGCAGAGAAAAAAACAGAGGAAACCTGAATGCGTGCAGAATATTTCTGCTCCACATGCACTATTCCAAGGAAGTTTTTTTTTTTTCCTGTCATCGGCTAATCAATATAATTGTGGTCTATGTAAGAAGGCTATGCTTATCAACTTCAATTTTTATAAAAAATAGAGTCTGCAATATATCTTGTATTTGTCCGTTAGATTTATATTCTACCTTTTATTCAGGATCTCACAGCAGCATATCTAGTGCTCCCTCCTCCCATTTCCCCCCACAAACAAACAAGTTTGAGAGGTAGGATCATCTGAGAGAATGACTGGCCCAAAATCACTGTCTGAAGATGACTTGAACCTGGATCTCCCCACTGCCTGTCCAACAGTTTAAACCCCAAAACCACACTGGCTCACTCTCACTCTCTTTTTTGGATTAAGAGATGGAGACCTCTACTCAAACCCTTATTCATTCATGTAACTCACTGAGTCACTTGGCAAGGGGTCATATTTCAGCCTGATCTACCACAGAGAGTCATTGCAACGATAATATTGGGAGTGGGCATCTGCTGTAGATCCCCTTGAGTTTTTGGAAGAATGACTGAAGCAACAATTTAAATGTTTATGTACCAAAATACTAAGCCTAACACTGATTATTTTTCTAAACAGCCATACAAAAATTCCAGTGTACAATTATTATGTTGGCTACAATTCAGGTCACTCTGAACAGAAGCCTATTGTGTAAACAGACATCTCTAGGGGTCCTTTATTAACATTACCTCTTTCCTGAGCATCTCCCACTCCTAATCATGTGTGTAAAACCAAAAGCAGGGACATTTCCCATTCCCCTGCTGCTGCCATAAAATGCTATTAAAATACTACCACATCCGAACAAACATACATACATACAAAATAAGCTGAAATCACACATAGTAATGCAATTCTGTGAAGAAGCTAATTATTTGGGAGCAATTATCCTGGCAAATAAATAAATAAACAAACAGTACAAGCAAGCCCCGATGTTCAACAGTGTATCTGCAAAAAGCTGTGAGAATTATTAGAATCAGGATCCCTTGCCATTGCTATCTCTCTGACTAATTCTGCCACATGCATTAGTAAAAGGTCCAATTTCCAGGAAAGTTATTTCTTTTCCCTGACCCAATTTCAGCTTGCTGGATTAAAGGGTAAGGAATATTTCAGAGAGCTCTGGTTTATCATATAAACAGACATCGAATACTGTTGGTCCATTTCAGTCCTGCTCGGGGTATGGAAAGATATGGAAGAAATAATCCTTCCATTATATGAAGAACAGCCATTATGTTTTGTATAGTTCTGAGCACATAAGAATGAAACCAAATAGTTTCCAATAATTGACTTTGGTCAATTGTACTACAGAAAAGTCTCATAATAATAAACAATAATAAATCCTTCCGACTTTTGGTTTGCTTGGGAATTTTCACCTGCTCAGTAAATTAATTTATTCTTTGCTTTTAAGGAAGATGCTCATAATAACAAAACTGCACTGGTGTGCTAATATATGGACAATATTATCAACTACGGAGTTCATGAGCTATGCTTATTGACGGAAAAAAAGGATCATAGCTTCGCATTCAGGAACTGCTATTGACCACGTTCAATGATATGTCTGATCCATTTGATCCCCATTCCCTAGCCTAGTTTATGCTATCAACACTGTAAAAAGCTCAGTTGGAAATAGATGGGCCATTATTTCGACTTCTCCTTGCAACACAATCTGTGCTTTTACCACAAACATGCCAAAGTTGGTCTGTAATAGATTTCAATATGCCACATTAAATTAATTAATTAATTAATTAATTAAATTAAATTAAATTAAGTCCCAAGGAGGATTTGGTTTGTCAAAATTGAGGTAGAATTTTTCTAACCTGAATCTGATCCTGTTCCCCAAAGGTTTTTTTTAAAAAAAATTTAAGTAAAGGTTCCCCCCGCACATTTGTGCAGTCGTGTCCAACTCTAGGGGCCGGTGCTCATCTCTGTTTGTTAGCCGAAGAGCCAGCGTTGTCCGAAGATGCTTCCACGGTCATGTGGCCGCATGACACGTGCGGAACGCTGTTACCTACCCACCGAAGTGGTACCTATTCATCTACTTGCATTTGCATTCTTTCAAATTGCTAGGTTGGCAAGAGCTGGAGCTAGTGCGGGAGCTCACTCTGCACGCAGGGCTAGGGATTCGAACCTCCGAACGTGCGATCTTCCGATCGACAAGCCTGGCATCTTACCCGCTGAGCCACCACGCCCCTCTGAATTTTTTTTAAACTCCCTTTATTATTTTTATAAATAACTCAAGGCAGTGAATGTACCTAATACTCTTCCTTCTCCTATTTTCCCCACAACAACCCTGAGAGGTGGGTTGGGCTGAGAGAGAGTGACTGGCCGAAAGTCACCTAGCTGGCTTTCATGCCTAAGGCGGGACTAGAACTCACAGTCTTCTGGTTTGTAGCCTGGTGCCTTAACCACTAGACCAAACTGGCTTTCATAGGGAACATAGATTTAAACAGTATTTTTCCCTCTTTCTCTCCCCTTCTCTCTTTGTCACGTACACATATACAGTTGCAATTGAAATTATTCAACCCCCATTGCAAATCAGGTTTATTGTCAAAATTTACAGACTTTCAGCTGTTTGCAATGAACAAATCAAACAAAAGCAATTGAAATAGCTCAACACAATGAATGCTTCAAGTGGTTTCCCCAAATCCAACTGAAAATGCAACTTATAATGCAGAGCTTTCCAAACTGTGTGTCACGACACGTTAGTGTATCAGCTGCAGTGTCTGGGTGTGTCGCGGCTGATGCTGCCTCCGAGCCCTGCCAGGATTCCATGCAGGTCCTAGTGCCTGCCTTGTGCCTTGCTGCCTCCAAACCTGCTGTGATTCCGCACAGGTCCTAGTGCCTGCCTTGTGCCTGGCTGCCTCCAAACCTGCCCTGCCAGGATTCCACGCAGGTCCTAGTGCCTGCCTTGTGTCCTGCTGTAAGAGTGTGTCACAAAATGATGCCCTGCTGTAAGAATGTGTCGTGAAATGATGCATGTCTAAAAAGTGTGTCACCAACATGAAAAGTTTGGAAAGCTCTGTTATAATGACTTCTCCAGTCTCAAAATTATTCAACCCCTTCATGGCAAGCATCTTCAGTACTTAGTAGAGCACTCTTGCTGTTATGACCTGATGCAAACGAGATGCATAGCCAGACACCAGCTTCTGGCAGCGTTCCTGAGGAATCTTAGCCCATTCCTCATGAGCAATGGCCTCCAGTTCAGTAATATTCTTGAGTTTGCATGCTGCAACCGCCTTCTTCAAATCCCACCAGAAATTTTCTATGGGGTTCAAGTCAGGTGACTGTGATGGCCACTGTAGAATCTTCCAGGACTTCTTCTGCACCCAAGCCTTAGTGGAATTTGAGGTATGCTTGGGAGCATTGTCCTGTTGGAAGGTCCTATGACGCCCAAGCTTCAGCTTCCTTACAGATGGCATGACGTTTTCTCCTAGGATTTCCTGATACTTCAATGAATCCATCCTGCCTTCCACACACTGCAGGTTTCCAGTGCCAGAGGATGCAAAGCAGCCCCAGAGCATCACCGAGCCACCACCATGCTTAACTGTAGGCAGAGTGTTCTTTTCAGCGTATGCTTCGTTCTTCTTCCTCCAGACATACCACTGATCCATCAGGCCAAAAAGTTCCAGTTTTGTTTCATCGCTTCACAGATCAGAATCCCAAAACTTCTGTGGCTTATTTATATGATTGTGAGCATATTGGAGCCGACTTTTCTTGTGCTTTTGTGTCAGTAGTGGTGTTTGTCTTGGAGTTCTGGCATGGACACCTTCTGTGTTTAGTACACGCCTTACTGTGCTTGCTGAAACCTCAGTGCCTGTTGCCACCAAGTCTTGCTGCAGGTCTTTTGCAGTCACTCAAGGGTTTCTCTCAACCTGCCTTCTCAGAAATCTGGTTGAAGCCACTGACAGCTTCCGTTTTCTGCCCCATCCAGGTAGTGTAACCACTGTTCCTTTAACTTTGAACTTGCGAACTATGCTTCCAACGGTGTCTCTAGGTACATTCAGTGCCTTCACTATCTTTTTCTATCCTGTTCCTTGTTTGTGAAGGGCGATGATCTCTTCTCTTACCTTTTTGGACCATTCTTTTGACTTAGCCATGTTTCTAACATGCAATCAAACGTAACACTCAACAAACCGCTAGCCAGTTCAGGTATTTCATGTGTTCCAGCTCAAGCACACCTGGTGCAACTAATGAAGCCCTTGATTAGTTGCATCAGGTGTGCTTGAGACAACACCTGTTTTGCATACTGTACAGTATGTGTGCTGTTGTGACAGATTCTATTCAGGGGGTTGAATAATTTTGAGACTGGAGAAGTCATTATAAGTTGCATTTTCAGTTGAATTAGGGGAAACTTTCATTGTGTTGAGCTATTTCAATTGCTTTTGTTTGATTTGTTCACTGCAAACAGCTGAAAGTCTGTACATTGTGACAATAAACCGGATTTGCAATTGGGGTTGAATAATTTCGATTACAACTGTACATACCGATTGCTGTTGATATAATCAAAACATCCCCTCGGCTAGGTCTAATTCCCAGAATATTGGGAAAGTAATCCCTTTCTGAAAAATTATCAAAATAAAAAGGGTGTTCTTATACAAAACTCTAAGTAAATAGTTTTGAATTTGTCCAGCTCCATCCCCCTCATAAATGGCTAATATGCTGGAAATTTTATGGTAACATAAATAAAGATTAAAATATGTAAAGGTTAAAGCTGTTGATTTCAAATCAATGGAACAAATGAAAGTTCAGAGTTTTCAAGTGAGTTTGCTTCCAAGTCATACTTGAAGTTTTTGAAATCCAGTTCTTTTCCAAATCTGGACTGAAACTGAATCTTATGACTAAAGATTGTGTTCTAAGGGATATTCAAGTCCTGGTACTAGCAAGGCTTAGTTCAAGCGTTAGAGAGAGGGGTGTCTCAGCATTATAAATTCAGCAAATGGGCTGATTGTGTTTCCTTTGGATTTCTAATTCAAACATTTTCCTGTAAAGACGAGAAATCATTTCTTATTTGGAAACACATTGCAAGGAGATTAAGAAGCTATTTTTCATATTTGGAAGGCTGAAACTTGGGTCTAAAACTAAGTTCTAAAACTGAGCCCTGGACTAAGAAACTTGAACTTTAAACTCACATTTGTGGCTACTTTGGCAGCAAAATCCACCTATCAAATCAAATTTTTATTATGGTCATAGACCAGAATAGAATCCACATAAATTTGCATGGTCCTCAGTGTCATGGTCAAGCCTCTCATAAAAAGAGAATGGCAAAACAAAATAAAACAAAAACACAAAAACATTTCAGATATGAGTCCTCAGCTTAAAGTAACAGGTTAGAACAGGGGTCGGCAAACTTTTTATGCCGGGAGCCATTTTGACATGCTCGTGCACATTTTGAAATGCTTGAGAGCCAGGGGGCGGGGTTTGCGGGCGGGGACCAATTGCGTGCAAGGGGGCGGGGTTTGCGGGCGGGGGCCAATCATGTGGAAGGGGGCTGGGTTTGCGGGCAGGAGCCAATCGCGTGGAAAGGGCAGGGTTTGCGGGCGGGGGCCAATCACGTGGAAGGGGGCGGGGTTTGCAGGCGGGAGCCAATCACGTGGCTTATTGGGGCGGGTGGGAGGGCATGGGGGAGCTGCACAGGCGCCGAGGGGGGCGGGCCCGGCGGCAGAGGCCCGGGCCGCCCGTCCGCCCGCCAGCTTGCCTCCCTCCGCGAGGCCCCCCGCTGCCTTCCCAGTATCCGAGCCGGAGAGAAAGGGCGGCGGCAGGGCCGCGCTACCGTCACTTGGCGCGGGCAAGGCTGCCGCTTCCGCCTCCATGTTGTCTCCCCCCCAGAATGCTTCCGCCCGCCCGCATGGGGCCAAGGAAATGATGGGGGGCGGGAAACGAGGCGGGCGGCGGCGATGACAAGCGGCGTGCTTCAGGGGAGCCGCCGCCGCCGCCAGGTGGGTCCCCTCAGGGCAGGCGGAGGGAGGCGGGCAGCCGCTCCTCCTTCTCTCCTGCCGGCGGAGGAGGCGGCGTCGTCCTCTTCCTCGCCGCCCGGCTACGGATCGAGCGCCTCTTCCCCCAGCAGCAGACCAGGGAAAGAGATGGGGAAAGTTGTCCACCTCCACCTCTGGGCTCCGCTGGCTCCAGCAAGAGCGAAGGCACCCCGGAGGGGGTGGGGTCGTCCTCCTCGGCCCCCAACCCCGCCGCCCACCCAGCAGGACCCAGCGTCCCCCCCACCCCCGCTACTCCCCCGGCAAGAGGCGCCCGGGGGCGACCACTGCCCAGCCCGCAGCGATCCGGTGCGGCTGCCCGGGAAGGAGGGCGGCCGGGCGCGCCCGGCATGGCGACGCTCTCCTACCTGCCTGGCGAGCACTTTGGGGGGGGTAGCGGCCGTTGCAACGCAACTCTTCGCTGCCGCCGCCGCCACCCGCCTTGCCTCAGCCGCCCCCCGCTTCTCTGCAAAGCTCCCGGTTAATGTTTCCTTTTCCTCCCCTTCAATATGTTCCAGCAAGCGAGGGAGAAGCGGAGAGTGGCAGAGGCGAGGCGGGCGGCGGCGGCAGCGAAGAGGCCACGGGCGCAGGAAGCAGCAGCTGGAGGATCGTCTGGCCCTGCGGCGCGCCGAGGGCGAAGAGCCGCCTGCTCTCCCCTTGGCCGCCTCCGGTCACTACAGTCGCCCTGGCATCTCCCTTTGGCCTGCCGTCCGCGGCCCCCGCCCCCGCCCCAGTGCCCAGCCCTTTCCCCCCACCTCCCTCCCTGCAGGCGGCGGACAAACTCAGCGAGGAAGCCCGCGATGGCGGCTTCCCTCCCGCATGCACAGGCTCGGCTGCGGAGCTCAGCTCAGGAGAGGCGGCGGGAAGGAGGGAGCATCGTGGAGCATGTGCAGAGGGCTCTGCTGGGCGCCACAGCGTTCCCGGGCAGAGCGGAAGGCTGCGCCCTCTCCACCGGGCGGGACCTGCGCCTCCTTCCCTGCGGGCGGGCGAGGCAAGGAGAGAAGGGGAGATGGAGGGGCTCCCTCTCCGGCCTCTGCGCCCCTTCAGGCCTGTCTCTCCGAGGGGGGCGGCGGGAGGGAACTCCCCGTCCAAGGGGAAGCGCTGGGAACCAGCAGCGGAGGTTGGCCGGCTCCTAGAGCGGCTGCCGCGGGCAACTTCTCCGCTCTGCCCAGCTCAAAACCTGGGGTGCGGGAGAGCGGAAGGCTGCGCCCTCTCCACCGGGCGGGACCTGCGCCTCCTTCCCTGCGGGTGGGCGAGGCAGGGAGAGAAGGGGAGACGGAGGGGCTCCCTCTCCGGCCTCTGCGCCCCTTCAGGCCCGTCTCTCCGAGGGGGGCAGCGGGAGGGAACTCCCCGTCCAAGGGGAAGCGCTGGGAACCAGTGGCGGAGGTTGGCCGGCTCCTAGAGCGGCTGCCGCGGGCAACTTCTCCGCTCTGCCCAGCTCAAAACCTGGGGCGCGGGAGAGCGGAAGGCTGCGTCCTCTTCACCGGGCGGGACCCGCGCCTCCTTCCCTGCGGGCGGGCGAGGCAGGGAGAGAAGGGGAGATGGAGGGGCTCCCTCTCCGGCCTCTGCGCCCCTTCAGGCCCGTCTCTGCGAGGCCCGGCGCGGCAGGGAGGCGCTGCTGGCCCGGGACGCGGCGCAGTCGGAAGCGGCCCAGAAGCGGCTTCAGGGGCTGCTGCGGCTGGAGATGGCACTGCTCCGTGGCATCCAGGTGCTGGGCGAGGGCACAGGCCCGGGACGCGAGCGGCAGGGTGGCACAGGGGGCCTGGCCGGGGCGGTGGCGGCGGCGGCGGCGGCGGGGGGACAGAGCCGGTGGAGGTTTGCTGGGCAGCAGGACGGGGCGGGCGGCGCTGCTGGGGCTGGTGGCGGAGCTGGAGGGTGCGGAGGGACCAGGCGTTCCCGTGGGTGCAGCGCGCGCTCTGCAACCCACCTTGGAGAAGCGGCCATGGGAGGCCCTCCGGGTGCACCCCTCCCGCCCCATCAATCCCCCCACCCCGCCGTTCGGCGTCCTCTCCCCCGCTAACCCGAGCCCTGCGGCGGCCGGGGGAGCCAAGCCAGGCTCGGACTGGAGGCGGCCAATGGGAGAGCAGGCGGCTCTTCACCCTGCGCCACCCTGCCGCTCGCGTCCCGGGCCCGCGCCCTCGCCCAGCACCTGGATGCCGCGGAGCAGCGCCATCTCCAGCCGCAGCAGCCCCTGCAGCTGCTCCTGCGCCACCTCCGACAGCGCCGTGTCCCGGGCCAGCAGCGCCTCCCTGCCGTGCCAGGCCTCACTCAGTGCGAGAGTCAGGGGGCGGGGTTTGCGGGCGGGGGCCAATCGTGTGGAAGGGGCGGGGGTGAGTTCAGCTGCGGAAGAGCCACACTCAAGGGGCCAAAGAGCCGCATCTGGCTCACGAGCCGCCATTTCCGACCCTTGGGTTAGAAGACTCCAAGACACAGTGTTTAAATAGCATTTTTGTTTGTTTATTTCAGGGTCTGGATAACTGGAAGTTTAAATAGCCATATTTTTATAACTGTGCAAAAAGTGATGAGATGGAATACTTCACCATTACAAAAAGTATTATACTCACAATAAAGAAAAGGTAGCGTACTCAATTTTTAGTAAGATGTTAGCCACAAGGGAAAAATCACAAGCAATTAAAGTCATATTTTATACTAAGGACACAAGAACCTAAGAATGGACCACTTGTATTGTTAGAGCTTTCATGATCTTAGGAACTTAATACGACTTTTTAAAAATAAATAATTTTCTATTGGGTATTTTATTGTATGTAGGGTGGCTGAAAGTACTTCAACTGTAAACATGCATGCTAGTTCACATCTTGGCAGATTTCATGTTAAGAAATTGTTTCAAAGTTAGCTGTAATCCTAACTGATATTTTTTATTATTTATTTATTTTATTTATTTAATTTATCCCCGCCCATCTCCCCGAATAGGGGACTCTGGGCAGTTTACAAAATATCAAAATTTAAAATCTATACAAAAATTTTGCACTGGTATGTTCATTTACCCAGGGCGGGGGGGGGGACACGACTTTGGGCTAGGAAGTTTTCTGATATACTAGCAATCTTTATTGTTCACATAAGTAATGATTTCCCAATGATTTTGCTTTGAATATATAATGAAGAATTGGGTTGCCCTTCATACATTAGACAATATGATGTTTAATTTCCGATAAGAGGCATGCAATTCAAACTTATACCTACCGAATCATAAATAAATCCCACTGAATTCAATGGGACTGGATCGTAAATGAATGTGCATATGGTTTAGTTTTATTTCTCTGCTGAAAAATCTGAAAATAATGTTGTATTCTGTCAAGTTAGTTAATTATGATTCTAACAGTAAGGAAAGGAAGAAATTGAGGCAAGGTGGTCTAAAGGTATAGATGCAAGTCTACTGTTAGAGATCCTTTTTCATATAAGAATATTGCATTTTATATTTCTGTGTTTTATTGTATTATCATTAATTTATATTGAATTTTAAATTTTGTTTTTATTGTAAACTGCCCAGGGTTCCTTCTTGAGGGGGAGATGGGCAGTGTTAGAAATTTAATAAACAAATAAATAAATAAATATAAGAAAACAAGCTCAGCTTAGAAAACCTATAAAAGGTAGAATTTATCAATTGTTTGATTTATGCTATTGCTGTACTATATATTCATTATTTTAATTTGTTATTCTCCTGTTCCTTCAATTGGCAAAGGGTTTCTTAAAACAGGCTCAGACCTGAATTCCTAAATTACAAAGATCAGAAGCTATTAGACTGGGGGAGATAGGCAGTGATATACATTTAAATAAATAAATAAATAAATAAATAAATAAATAAATAAATAAATAAATAAATAAACTAACTAACTAACTAACTAACTAACTAACTAACTAACTAACTAACTTGTGGACTGCATGTGGCCTATTAACTTCTTTCTGCAATTCCACAAAATTGTACAGAATCCACAAAATTATAAAGAAATCTCTCTGCAACCTAGCAAATTGCTAGATGCAGTTCTTAGCAGAATTATGTAAAACTTTGAACATCTCACCAACTAAAAAAATGAAAAAAGTTCCCCTTCAAAACATAAACTACATGAAAACTACAGAGTCCCCCTTTTGGGGGAGATGGGCGATCATAGAAATGTGAAAAATAAGTAAGTCAGTCAGTCAGTCAGTAAGTAAATAAAATCCTCGCTCTGCCACTTGCCTTGGTGTGCTTCAGCTTGACCCAGCGCTAAGAATGGGAATTCATAGATATTTTTATTTATTCTTCTTTCCCCATAAGAAGCATTATTCTCTGTGCCAACCTCTAAACATGGCAGTGGCAAAATTCAGTTTTGCATTGGTTATACAGCTTTCATTTCTCTATAGTTTATCTTTGAGACAGACTACGCTGTCTCTAACGGAATCTGTAATGTCTGTCTGTAACTTATTGTTGAAGTTATTGTTACAACTGGAGGAACCTCTCTATTGCCAATGGCTCCAACTAAAAAGGCTCTTTGGCCTAAATATTCACTTGGTAAAACTCTAAAAGATCTGCCCATCTTAAAGCTTGGTGCAGCCCTGGAATACATTAACATGCAAAATAGCATCGATTTATTGACTGTAAGACAAAATACAAATGTGGCAAACAGAGAAGAAGAAGCCAGCTTTGTTGGCAGACAATACATCAATATGAACATGAATGTTCTTATTACATATATAGTATAGAAATAAGCAGTTTGCATTCTATAATAATTTCCATAATCATATGACACAATCATATGACAGAGGTAAATCAAAAGGGTGGGTTTTTTTATTCATATCCACCCTATCACTGGGCACATCTGGAACAGTCAAGATAGGGATTTTGGAAGGAATCATATAAGGGATTCTAATTTGGAATTGCATTAGAATTCCTTATAATGTAATTTTATTGACAGGTCTTGTCTCCTCTGTGTTCTTTATTTGTATGCAAACACTCTACTCTAAAATGACATAAAGTAAGGCATTTTTAAACCCAGCAGGGACAACACGCACATAGAAGTTAATATCAAGTACAAACAATTCAGAAATAAAACTCTCCTTCTACTGTATAGTAATTATAATAATTAAAAGTGATAACACAGATCCCAGCATGAGACAGAACCTGCATGCCACCCCAGCCAACATCAGCTGAGACTGGCATTCATTCAAGCAAATAGCTTTCATTTCTTTTGAGTAAATAAATCTTGGTTCCTCTCTGTGTTAATTATGCTTCCTATGGATACAAGAGAGAATAGCATCTCATAATCCAACAGCTTTTATCCAATGGAATGTTCTAGGACAGTTCAGAGATTTCAGGAGAAAAGGAAGAGTAGTTTCATTTTGTCTTAAACTATTTCCACTAATCTATTTTATACAATGTCAGCTCTATTCTCTTTCTTTAATCAATTATCACAGTTTTCTAATAGTTAATATGTATAATATGCTTAGGCCACAGCCAGGCAGTAGCATAGCCAGGTGCCCTGAGTAGTGAATTTGAATAAGAACTTAAGATTTCCAATTGCAGAAAACTCCCCCAATGTGGATACTTGACACTGGAGTCAGTGACAATTTATTTGACAATGGAAAATATACAGATTTGTGCTATCCAAACCTTAAAAATATGTCACTTACCTCATTGACAGAGAAACTAAGTTATAATCCAAAAAAAGTTCCTCTAAGGTACAGAAGACTTTTGTGTGGGTGTTGGGGTGTGTATGTGCACATGTGTGGCCAAGATGGTAGACTCAAGTTTCAGCGCTTCTGAGTCTATGGTAGGTTCTTAAAACAAGATCTTCCTATAGATTGGTTAACATCCTCAGATTGTGAGGTGCATACATTAAAATGTCACAAAATCAATGCCATTAATCCCAGCAATTTACCGTTCCAAATATATCCATGATATGGGCAGTTTCAAGATTTTAATCTATAATTAAAAACCTTGCATATAATTCAAGTGACAGAATCTGAGGATGTCCCAGGATTTACTCTTAAATGACAAAAGGAGTAAATTAAAACCCACCAATATGGTAAATTGTTACTGTTTCAGCAGTAACAATTTACATGTGTTATACTTAGCTACACCAACCTGTTTCCCTAGCAACTATCACATGCTACTCAGCTTGTGTCTATGATTCAAAGCATCATTGAGAGAGAATAGATTGCTATGCCATGTTAACAGCATATCTGATTGTTACCTGAGGATTCAATAGACTGAGTGGTATTTGCCATTATGTTAATTATATAGTATTATCATTAAAGTGGCTATTCTTATCATCAGGATTTCTGTTTATATCCTATAAAAGGAAGTAGCTAGATACTCGGAAAAGAATACACTTATTTAGAATGGTGTAATATTCACTTTTCTTTTTATTACAACTACTCTATGATAATACCACCTAAGACTGTATTATATTCCAAACTTGCACTGTGTCATCTCCTATACTTTTGGGTTAAAGGGAGAAGATATAAACCGAAAAGGACTTTGGTTGTATTATATATATTTTTCTTGGATGTTCAGGTATTTGGACAGGTATTCACCAGATGACCCATACTTATTTCTAAAGGTTTCCAAGGTTTGACTTTTAGAATCAATTTGTGTTGATGTAGGTACCATGAGAAACCAATGTAATCGTGTCCCAGAGCAGGCTGAGACAAACTGACTTAGGTCTTACACAAACAGACACTTATGGTTCCAAGATATACTGCTGTAAATTGCATTTGGGAACTATCCTTGTAGTGTTTATTTTTTTCCCTCCTAGAGCATATGTTTTGAGAGAAGAGGTCTGTCATTTTGCGTAAACCAGATACGTTTCCCATTAGGTTTCAGTTATGCCGAGAACAATCCTAACAGAGGGAATCTATATGTAACATGCAATGCATTTCCTTGCCTTGCTTAATTTGTAAAACATTATTATATAAATACGCCAGGGAAAACATTAATCTCTGACCTGTATGACAATGCTTCAAATCCAAAATATACTGGAGCTGACAGTAATTATTCTCTAATGCAGAACAGAGCAAGAGAAAACATGCTCAGAAGCAAGAGAAAAAAGAAAAAAATACATATGAGAGATGCAGGATCTTATGCGTGAGGAGTGTTTCTCATACAGTCTGAAAGAAATATTGTTTGGCCTGGTTCTAGCTTTGACTCAAAAAAATCCATCTAGAGACCCAGATCTTTGGAATCACATTACAACTGGGCTTTATCCTACCATTTTATAACTCTCTAAGACAGTGCTTTCCAAACTGTGTGTCACGACACATTAGTGTGTCGAGACAAAACCTGGAAGATAATGGAGGGCACAGCGGCGGGCACGACGGTGGCAGCAGCGGTGACGGCAGCGGCACGCCATCAGCGCTTCCAGGTTTTAGCGCAAAACACGAGGCCACCGCAACTGCCGCGGTGCACACCGCCACTGCCGCGGTGCACACCGCCGCTGATGAGCGTGCGCGCCACCATCATTGGTATGTCGCCAACGGCGCGAGTTTCGAAAGCACTGCTCTAAGACATGGATGGTCAGGCTGTAAACCCTTGGAGGCACATAGAATTCTGCCCACTCTTCCTACTTGGCAGAAAGATTAGGAAATGTCTGGTTTCATCTCCCATTAATGGAAATAAGCCAAACAGTCTAGTAGTCGATGCTTATTTATCTCCTGATCAGCTGACTGACAGTTACCAGACTGCTGCTAACCAAAAGGAAGAAATCAGGAATCTACACAGGAGAGTGTACATATTAATGTATGCTTACACATCAATAGGAGCATGCACATTTATGCCTCTTGAACTGGCAACTCATATAGCCTTGGTACCAAAAGCTTTAACCAGAATGCTCTAAGCTAACTGAAAAACAGTTTCCATAAAATATGCTGCCAATCTAAACAACTTCAACCAAATTCACAGATTTCAAAGACTTAATTTGAGCTGGGAAACCAGAGCTGAGCACCAGTAATCAATCCTTGAAAGTACGAGAAAAGAAAAAAAATATTCTAAATAAGTTCAGTTTACCTAATTTTCACTTTTTTGAGAGGACTTTCCAAAGGACTTCCCAAAGAAATAGTGTGTCTTGAGGAAAACTTGCATCCATTTTTTTCTTCTCATTTACTTTTCATTCCCGTGGAAGCGTCTTTGGACAACGCTGGCTCTTCGGCTAACAAACGGAGATGAGCACCAGCCCCTAGAGTCGGACACGACTGCACAAATGTGCGGGGAGAACCTTTACCTTTACCTTTTTACCTATCAGAAAATATTGGAAAAAGATGGCCATATCATTTCTTCCTATTTGGTATGGATATATTCTTCAGCCTCTCCTGAACAAATAAAGGCTTGGTTTGTCTAAGTGTCATCTCAGTTTGCTTTCCTCCCATTTATTCAACATTTACCCATCTTCCCACTATTCTATTCTATTTTGTTCTCATTTGAGCGCTAAGATTTAACCCCACTTTTTCCTAGTTTAAGAGTTAGGTGAAAACCAATGGACAAACATTTGTTACCTTTGAGATGCTCTTGGAGAAGTAGAGGTTGAGAACCAGAGAAATCTAGCAGTTGCAACTAATTGTGAATGGTCTAATGTGAATGGTCCACATAGAAAAATCAGCAATTATTGATGTAGCTTTTCATCACCAGAAATATGAGCAATTTCTATTTACCTGATCTAGAGGTAGTCCTTGGGTTGCGACCATTCTTTCAGCAACCATTCAAAGTTACAATGGTGCTGAAAAAATGGACCAGTCCTCAAAGTTATGGCCGTCGCAGCGTCCCCGCGGTCAGGTAATCAGAATTCAGGCACTTGGTGACCGGCCTACATTTTTTAAATGGTTTTTTTAATGGTTTTTATTGTTTTTAATATTTTTTGTTGTTATTCTTGTTGGTTATTTTGTTGTATTGTTTTCTGTATTTTAATTTTTTATGCCACTCAGAGTCACGTATGTGAGATGGGCAGCTATATAAATTTACCAAATAAATAAGTTCAGATTAATTGGTTTCTATCAGCAGACTTGGGCTATTCTTCCCGATCTTCTTAAGCCCTTAATATCTGCTCTGATGGCTGGAGCAAAATCGGATAGAAGCAGGAGTAAGGAGTAGAGGGGAAAGTACCACTGCATGATCAGAAGTCCACTTGTTGCATTTTGCCCTGGGTTACTAGAAAGCTTTGAAAACCCAGCTTTGGTCCCTGGTCTAGGATTTATATATTATTGTTTGTCTAGGGCCCCTGTTTAATTTAGTTCGGTTTGTGTTGTTTATAAGACTGTTTTAGTCTGGGCTGTTCATTTGATGTTTTACCTGTTTTTATGGATTTTCCAGTTTTGTATGCCAGCCAGAGTCCATTGGAGTTGTGCGGCTAATACATTCAAATAAATAAATAATAATAAAATAATAAATGTCCATCTCCCTCTCCCGTACACAAACATACTTCCAAAAAACCCTAAAATTATCCATGATATTAATTCATCTTTTGTCTGAAACAGCAGAATGATGCTGTTGCAGTCGTAAAGATAAAGGGCATATGATACTAGCATAATATCTCTTATGCTGTTTTAGGATAAGGCATTAGGCATTCTTCTCTTCTCATTCATTCTTCTCTACCAATTCTGAAATTTTATTCATAACATTTCACTGATGAACTTTTTCTTCAAAATGAAGCTTATTTTCAGTTGAATGTACCTTCCACTTTAAATATTCATGCTCCTAAACATTTTTTCTAACTAAATAAACCTAGTAATTAACTTATATTGTTTATAGCATTTTAAACTACATTTTACAATTAGTGCTTCAAATAAGTATTTCCAAAATAAAGTCCTACTTATAAGATAAAAGACTACTACAAATGAAAACTATGTGCACAAATAACAGGGGTTTTATTTTTATGGACTTTTCAGGGAGAAAATCATTTTAATTGGTGAGATACTGAAATAGTAATCCTGACTATGAGTTTCTATAAATGCCATTCTTGCTCTGATTAAATGTCATAGGCATAGACTTGTTATTTAAAAACCAGTGAGCATAATTTGATAGCTATAATGAAACCTCCCAAAGATTTATCTCTGAAACACTGTTCTCTTCACATCAAAGAGCTTTCATGACATAATGTTTCAGCTTTTTATTTCTACAAATTGCAAGAAAAGGAAAAACAAAGTGTTTGTTGGGTGGCGGGGGGGAATGCACAGCTAAATGTTGCATGCCAGGGATATAAATTAGAGAATGGGAATATCCATTTTATGTGGCTTGCACATAAGCTATACAATGCTTGGATTCTACTGAGTCTTATCCTCAAATTATCAATATGAACATTTACAGTACCTTTTTAAAAAAGAAATTGCTCTCTCAGGACAAGACCCATGCTCTGTGCAGGCACCATGGAAACATTCACAACAGGCATCAGTTTTATACTAATATAAAGTGACCTAATTTTGCCAGTCAGTCAAGACTTTCATTGATGATATTTTAACACATGCACCTTTCTACGCAGGAAGAACAGTAGAAGTGTCCTCTCTGCACTGAACTGTATCTTTAACCTCAGACATTTCATTGACCCTCTGAATGGGGATGCTGCTGTCAAACCTTACTATTCAGCCTTGTCTGTCTGTCTGTCTACCCACCTTCCTACCTCTCCAATCTCAAGGTTATCTACTGGCTTCCTTTTATCCTGCTTCCTTTTTTTCAGCAGCCATCAATGCTGCTCTATCTATTCACTGTTCACCTACCCCATTCAGGTGGATACCACAGCATCTATGCTTGTAAACAACACTGCCCTTTCCACTTACATTTCTGTAAAGTGGTTTCTTAGTTTCTGGTTAGATTTTTCTTTAAAATAAGTCTCCGCATGCCCTCTGAAGTTCAGTTCCAAAGCTACCTGGTAAGGTCACCTAATTAAGGAAGGAATTTATCTCTTGTCTTTTCTAATCCATACGTGACAGTTGAACTTGTCATGTTGTTTCCTTGGTCTATCTTCAACTTTCCTAAATGTAAAGCCAGGGTTGATGTCTCTAGCCTGTCATTTTTCTGCCTTCATGTACTGCCCGTTCTTTTTTGCTTTTAGGTTCTTCCATTACTAGGTAATTTGGTTATTTAGAAAAGTATACATTATTTTTCTTGTGCTTTTGTATTATTTTGAGCATATACATTATATTGTCATATAATGACAATATAAATACAAGTTGCCCATAATAACATACTTTAAACCAAACTAATGTAAAAATTAATTAGTAACTTAATAGAATTTTAAGTTCTATAACTCAGACTAGGGCAATAGCTTTATTAGTTTAACTCAAAAATCATAAAATATTTTGAAAAGTTTTAGAATTTTCCAGAATAGTCCATTAGGCAATATGGTACAAACAAAGCAAAAGTAGGGAGGGAGATGATTAATAGGGCAGCCACAGAGTCTATATCAGCCTTTCTCAACCTTTTGACCCTGGAGGAATCCTTGAAATATTTGTTAGGCCTCAGGGAACCCCTGCACATTCAGGCTCAAATATAGGCCAGAAGTTACAAAATTATTATATCCGTTTCATGTGTTGTTCTCTCCTTGGTAGTTCCTTGATTGGGCTGTTGTTTGCTGCTTGGTTGATTGACTGAGTTAATAGTTCCTTGATTAGGGTATATTGTGCTGTTTGATTATTCCTCTGGTGCTAATCCTGGTGTTAATCTTTGCCTATCTGGGTGTTTATTGCTGGCAAGGAGGTGTTCTGGTCTTCTGGCTTTTCTATTGTCTCTTATGAATGGTATGTAAATGTTGTTTACCTCTATGTGTCTGTTGATGGCTGCTTTGTCTGAGTGCCAAGCTTCCAGGAATTCTCTAGCGTTTTTGGACTTGGCTTGGTTTAAGATGCTCACAGTTTCCCAGTTGAAAGTATGGTTGAGTCTGTCCATGTGTTGTGAGATTAAGGTTAGACTCTGCTGGATGCTGTGATGATTTGTGGTTCTACTGTATCTAGGACTCTCTCTAGGATAACTGTGTAACTTTTTCTCTATAATGTCCCAATTCCTCTATAATGCCCAGAGAGTTGCCAGGAGTCAACACTGACATGAAGGTACCAATAATAATAATAATAATAATAATAATAATAATAATAATAATAATTGGCCATTGTGGGAAATACGATACAAACCATGCAAGTTTTTGGTGTTACCTAGGAAGAGTCTTATGTTCTCTCTTGTTTCAATTCCATGTAAAGTCAAGGAAAAAATACATATAACCTAATTACTTATTTTTAGGCAGATGTAACGTTCACGTCTAAGAGATTATCCACTAGTAATTAAAGTGCTTCACTAAATAACTTGGACTGTTATGTTCCTTGCTCATAGTTATCCTACTCTCTTCTCCAGACTGAAACCTGTGTACATGCTGCCATATCCAAATGATTTCTTTTGTAACTGATACTGTCAACTTGATGACAGCTGTTCCTAATCTGCATTCCATTCCCTTCAGGGTTTTTTTTTAAGTTCTTGTAATAGTCTTGTCAGCCACACACAGTGATTCAAGCTCTGCCCATATATTACCCTGGGTTGTCATAAATATATATCTTTTTGTTTTCAATTTATTTTATTTATTTATTGGATTTATCACCGCCCAACTCCCCCAAGGGCGACTCTGGGCGGTTTACAACAGAATTAAAATCATTAATATACATTTATAATAAAGAACATACATAATAAACAATAATTTAAAATATAATGAGTAAAATGGAATCCAAAGGCAGAGTATTCTTAAGTTATAAAAAGGGCTCCTCAGAGCAAATCTAAGGTGCTAGCCATCTCCAGGTATCTCCAATCTCTTTCTGACCCCAAGCATATTGACAAAACCAGGTTTTGAGTCTTTTTCGGAAGTCTAGGAGTGAGGGGGACTGTCTGATCTCCGGGGGCAGAATGTTCCCAAGGGCAGGGGCAACAGCAGATAAAGCACGCTTCCGAGACCCCGCTAGGTGGAACTCCCTAACCGATGGGGTCCGTAGCATGCCCTCTCTGCATGCCCGGGTGGGACGGGATGAAGTGATGGGGATGAGACGATCCCTTAGGTATCCTGGTCCCATGCCATGTAGGGCTTTAAAGGTGATAACCAACACCTTGAATTGTACCCGGAAGCAAACTGGAACCCAGTGCAGCTCGCGCAGCAAAGGTGTTACGTGAGTCCTCCTTGGGATACCCAAAACAGTCCGCGCAGCTGCATTCTGGATCAGTTGTAGCTTCCGGATATTCTTCAAGGGTAGCCCCATGTAGAGCGCATTACAGTAGTCTATGTGAGAGATAACCAGGGCATGAGTGACTGTTCGAAGGGCCTCTTGTTCCAGGAAGGGGCGTAACTGGCGCACAACCCGAAGTTGTGGGTTTTTTTTAAGTTCTTGTAATAGTCTTGTCAGCCACACACAGTGATTCAAGCTCTGCCCATATATTACCCTGGGTTGTCATAAATATATATCTTTTTGTTTTTAATAACTTGCAGAACTCCGTTCCCAGAAAGATGAGAAAATTAAAAGGAAGGTATGGCATACATGGCAAGGATGCTAACAGTTCAAATATTTTGGCAAAATTAACTATCCATCAGAATAGAATTGTAATATTTTTTTTATTTATTTATTTATTTATTTATTTATTTATTTATTTATTTATATGTCAACTTTTGCCACCGCCCATCTCCCCCAGAAAAGGGGGACTCTGGGCGGTTTACAATAGCAAACACTTAAAACAATAGAAATAAAAACATCTAAAATATAAATACACTATCTCCAAGTATAAAAATAAAAGTAAGAATAAATATAAAATCCAAGTGGCTAAAAGTGATCTAAATCAGCGAGGAGAGCTCTAAGGCTCCAGCCATCCCCCAAGAATAATTACTCCCCTTCCCGCCCCAAGTGAGACGGCAGAGCCAATTCTTCAGGTTCTCCTGGAAGGCCAGGAGCGAGGGGGCCTGTCTCACCTTTGGGGGCAGAGTGTTCCAGAGGGCGGGGGCTACTGCAGAGAAGGCCTGCTTCCTGGACCCCACCAAATGAAATTCTCTTACAGACAGGGTCCGTAACATGCCCTCTCTGCATGACTGAGTGGGACGGGTCGATGTCATGGGGATGAGACGGTCCCTCAGGTTACCTGGACCCATGCCATGTAGGGCTTTAAAGCCGAACACCAACACCTTGAATTGGACCTGGAAGCAAACTGGTACCCAATGCAGCTCACGTAGCAGTGGTGTCACACGTCCCGATCTTAGGGCACCAAGAACTGCCGGCGGAGCCACATTCTGGACCAGCTGAAGCTTCCAGATACTCTTCAAGCCCCATGTAGAGCGCATTGCAATAGTCTATATGGGAGATGGCCTGGGCATGAGTGACTATTCGGAGGGCCTCCCGATCCAGGAAAGGGCGTAACTGGTGCACAACACAAAGTTGCGTAAAGGCCCTTCTGGCCACGACTGCCACCTGCTCTTTGAGCAGGAGTCATGAGTACAGAAGAACCCCCAGATTATGCACCGGGTCTGTCTTGGGTACTGCGACCCCATCCAGGACTAAATATGATAATTTCCCGGATACAGAGGAGCCATTAACCCACAGCCACTCCGTCTTACCAGGGTTCAGCCGAAGCCTGTTGTTCCCCATCCAGACCCCCACAGCCCCCAGGCACTGAGAGAGGGCAGTCACCGCATCACTTACTTCACCTGGGATGAGATGTATAGCTGGGTATCATCATCATACTGATGATACCTCATCCCGTGATAACGGATGATCTCAGTGGTTTTATGTAGATGTTGAATAGGAGAGGAGAGAGGACCGAACCCTGCGGCACTCCACAAAGGAGGGGTCAAGGGTCAGATCTCTCACTCCCTATCACCACCAATTGGTACCGGCCCTGGAGGAAGGATGTGAACCAGCGCAAAACCACGCCGCCCACCCCCAACTCCCTGAGCCGCCCCAAACGGATACCATGGTCGATGGTATTGAAAGCTGCTGCAAGGTCAAGAAGAGCTAGGATGGATGCACCCATCCCGCTCCTGCCAGAGATCATCCATAAGCGCGACCAATGCAGTTTCTATCCCATATTCAGGCCTGAATCCTGACTGGAAGGGGTCTAGATAATCTAGATAATAAATAAGTAAATAATATTTAATTTTGCTCTTCACGAACAATGTCTGATTCAAATTTCTCTTTCCAGTGCTGACAAACAACCCACAACCCCACTTTTTTAGTATTTTTTTTCAGCTCTTATACGAGAATTGCAAAATCACGGAATGTTTTTTTCAGTGGAGCTTTCCTTGAAACTATCTCTGTAAATACAGCTGTGTTTGGGGAATCCTTAGCACCTCTAAATGGGGCTATGCGAAATAAACTGTTTTTCTCATTAACAGCAAGGGATTTTATATTCAAACTGTTCCATTTTCTTTTTAAAAAGAAAGCTCTCTGAATTTAAAGTGGAGGCTGAAAAATTTCCATTGCCTTAATTCTCATTCTTTTCTATCCACTCCAACTAGTTCTTAGATCTAGAGATACTCAAAAAATGTCCATGTTATCCATTCCACTCAAATACAAGGTACTCACATCCCTAGAGAACCAAAGCATGGATCATTAGTGACAGAAAGGGACATATGCCTAATTAAAGCATACCAATCATTGTCTATAAGAGGGATAATCAGCATGTCAAGGATCACACACAGAGCCTAGAACATACTTGTTCTAAAAACAACCAATGTTGCTGTCATGGTTAACAAAGGATGAATTTCAATAAGCCAACATTATAGCTGCAAATTATTTTCTATTGATGCACATGAAAACAAAATTTATGAGAAATGGCTTAGAGCAAAGGACTCTAAAGAACCATTGCTATGAATTCCATTTGTTTTTTAATTGATGAAGATTGTTCCAGATATCCATCAAACTACTGCCTATCATAATTTGTCATACTACTTTACTTATATTGGACCTTCAAAAAAACCTCTGTATAGTAAGTCATTTTTTCCCATTGTATAAATGAGTTAACTAAACCCAAAAGACAACGATCCCAAAGCTAGGTAGCAAAGCATGGCTCACATAGTTCTGTCCTTAGATTGTCTTCTGTCTGTGATAATCGTTCACAGGCTTATCTTTAGGCACAATGAGTTGGTGGAATAGAAAGTCCCTTTCTGAGAGTTGCACCCAGATTTTGCTGTACCTTGCCATATGAAATTTCTCTGTTCCTTCTCCTTTGCTATCTTTTGATGCTTGAGTATTTTTCTATTCTGGTAAACATCTACTGGTCAAGCAGATATTTTCCACTTCCGCAAAAGAATTTTGGTGGCCATGTGTGAGAGCTCATGTCAAAGATTATGTTTTATTCCATCATGTCTCCTGCCAAGCTAAGACTGTCACAACTAAGATAGCTCATTTGCTCCACCTGTTCCCTTCCCCCTTGGCCCATGGAACATGCTTTCCCTGGATTTTATTACCAACCTTCCAGAAGTACCATTTTGACAGTAATGGATTTGTTTACCACGATGGCCCATTTTATGCTCTCAATTTACATCAAAATTCTGGAAGCCCCCTTTCCATTTACTGGACATTTGTATTCATTTGTCATCCTCTCACCATTCACAATCTAATGAACAATTGGAGACGAGGAACATATTCTTTGAACAGTATTTCCACTGCTCGCTCTCTTATCAACAGAACAATAGGCCTACCTAAAAGACCTGACTATCTGACTATCTAAAAGACCTACCTGTATCTAAAAACATAGTCGAGAAAAAGGTGCACAGTCTCCTGAGCTGATGGTATCATGGATTTGTTTATCACTACCTTGGTAAACAAATCTACTACCTGACAATAGGCCTGAATTATTACCTCTTGCAGAATTTACTTGTAACAACTTGATGCATTCCTCCTTCGGAATGTCTCCCTTTCAAAACGTTTACAGCTACAAGCCTTGCAACTTGCCCTCCGGAGCTCCTGCTTCCACTGTTCCTTTAGCTTCTGACTTTCTCCAGGAAAGACAGGGTATTCAATTCCTCTTAAAGGAACAGTTAATTTGGCTAACAGTGCATACAAAAGTGCAGCAGATACACGGAGGCAAGATTGCTGTGAGGGATTTGGTGTGAAGTTTCTTCGTGCCCAGTCCCAGTCCCAGCTGGACTCAAAATCTATTAGCCTTTCCCTGTTACACATCAAATTAACCCAGTGGCCTTCTGTCTACAATTGCCTGCTTCAGTGAAGATTCATCCAGTATTTTACCAGTTGCTCCTTGTTCAGGAGGAGCTGCCCTTTCCCTTGAATTCTGCATCTGTTCTTCCCCATCTCCCCTCTCCCCCGAGTTCTGGTGGATGGGTAAGAGGAAGATGAAGTAGAATGTATTCTGGATGCTAGACAAAGGAGGGGATGCTTAGAATATTTTTAGTCATTGGAAAGGCAAACCTGAATCAGAGAGGTCATGGGAGAGGACAAAGGATGTGTTTTATTATTTTATTTTATTTTATTTTATTATTTTATTATTTTATTATTTTATTATTTTATTATTTTATTTTATTTTAATTTTATTTTACTATTCTATTCTATTCTATTCTATTCATTTTTTTATCCCGCCTTTATTATTTTTATAAATAACTCAAGGCGGTGAACATACCTAATACTCCTTCCTCCTCCTATTTTCCCCACAACAGCAACCCTGTGAGGTGAGTTGGGCTGAGAGAGAGTGACTGGTCCAAGGTCACCCAGCCAGCTTTCATGCCTAAGGCAGGTGTTCATGTACCACAACTTTTCAGCCAGTGCCATATGAAATTCCCAAACAAGCTCCATACCTTGAACTGCTGCCACTATCAATATATAATGACCTCCAGGATAAAGGAGACTTTTTGCTACCGGTCATACAATAGGAAGGGAGTGGCACTTTCCAGCTCTGTCTAGTTCTTCCCTGTCAGACTTGTCTGTTGACCATGGCAAGTTGCTGGACCCATCTGGAAGTGAGGGAGGGAGAGTGATTCTGTGTCAGTTGCTCATGACACGTTGCCTGGTCCGTCTTTACATAGAAATGGTTGGAATTATTCTGATGACGGAGGTGGTATGACAGAATGGAGACCTGGCCACGGGAATGGAGAAGGAATGAGCAAACTATTAAGAGGGGACTTCCAGAAAAAATAAGAGAAAAGCATGAGAAAGAAACTCAAAATAATATCCATTTGATATTGTTCGCTATAAGATGGGGCAGGGAGAAACTCTGGCAGACTTTCAAGACTCTGTCATTCTCCCTTACTACAATAGACAGCATTCCTGGAATTCCTACAATGCCTGTTTCTTGACTTTGCCTACCTCAAAGGGCTGGTATCTAAACAGCTGCAAGCCATTCCAGTTGTGTGTGTGTATTTGAAGCAAATAAATACAAGACCATATACTTACATGAGCACATGCACACATACATACATACTTGGTCTTTAACATTTTTCTAAATTGTGTGAAATTATTGTTACGAGATTATGAGGCATGGGATCAAAGCAGAAAAAGGACACATATTTATTTATTTATTTTTACAAACATACTCACTCACTCCAGAGACTCAAGGCAATTGAGAAATGAAAGTCCCTAATACAGTTAACCTTATGTAGGGGTGAAAGGATTTTGTCCCTGATTGTAACCCACTTAGTTCATCACAAAGGCACTGAACTAAAAAAGCAAGCTACAAGCAATGTTCATCTGCTGTGCCAATCTTGGGTACCATTCTTTACGCAGAGTCAAGGATGACAAAGGAATTAAATCAGGAAAAGAGAAAAAATACAGAGACTGAATTACTCTGATTATTAAGCTGGAAGTATCTTAAAAGCCAAACAACACAGGCATAAAAAGCTTGTTCTTTGCTCAAAGATATCTGGCACATGGTGCTACTGCAGAGCTTCTATGTCAAAGACCTATTAGCTTTTAACAAGAAATTATCCAGGATACAACAATATATCTACAGTATATTCCTCCTATATGTAAACTTCCTGAGTATTACGAAATGTGTAATTTTTTTCATTAAAAATGAAGCACACTCACTAGTAATGTTTCATTCTGATAGCCGTACCGTTGAAACAGAAATGAAATTTATTCTCCCCTTTCTCCAGAGTTAAATGAGAAAGATTTGTTTATATGCACACTACCTTAATCATGAGCAGAGAAAACTGGGTAGATTTTTATAATGAAAGGCACCATATGCTTTTATATTCAAGGTGAGAAATTAATCACACCTGTGCATGAAAGAAAAATCTATACAAGCAGTTGACCTAAGCAAAATTCATAGTGGTCTGTCAACACAAACAAGGTTTTCCTTTCCATATATTGTTTCTCACAGAATATAACAATACTGTTGTAATGGTGATAAAGGGGCTTTGTTTCTTAGTATAAACAAGTAATACTAAATTAGGGTGATGTTAACATTCTTCACTGTAGTACTTAGAAGCGTAGTCAAGATAAATGTTAGCTATGAAATGCTTGTAGCTTAATAGTACAGCTTGTAACTATGAGGTTGTTTGGGTCCATTCACTGTTCAATTATAAGGCATTTTCCTTGAGTTTCTGACAAGGAAAAGGATCAAAAGCAATTCTCAAGACTTTAAATATCACACTTTGCCCAACAGAATTTATCATAGACAAATTCATTTCTACAACAAATTCCAGTAGTTCTTTTCACATATTCAAATTAATGCCAGACGTTAACTAACATTTGGGAAGGATTTTTTCTTCCTTAAAGTCTCAGATTTAAAAATGTCGTGGAACAGACTAGATTTTATTGTTACTTTCTATCAATGATACTTTGCATTGCAAATGAATTGGCCCATCACCATAGAAGTACATTACAAAACTTAACAACAGCAGAATGTTTCTCTTGCATGTTTATTTCACACATTGTCTGTTCATTTCATTTACACACATAAAAAATGCAAGTTAAAAGATGTTAGTCCTACATATAGAGAAAATGAAGAACAAGCAGGGGACTAACCCCCCCCCCCCGGAAAATATCTTTGAACAACAACAAGAAGAAAATTTATATACCAGATACTTGACTACAAGTTTTCCAGAACACTCTAGATCTCATACACTTAGGATACAATGTTCAATATTATCATTGAAGGATGATATGAAGGATGGAATTAGACAGTGCTACAAGACAGTTTAGTGAGATAGTTTCTTTATTTATTCAGATTTTGTAGCATTCAATTGACATACCCCCCTCCAAAAAAAGTATCCAGAAGCACAACTACCACAACCCTAATCAATATGAATATCCTGTGAAAAGACTATTATTAAATTTGGATGCATTATTTCAAGTGGTCCCTTCCCAAAGGCCAAAGCAGTTCTAAAATGTTTGTGTTGCTAGAAATATTGTTATTGCTCTACAATACTCCAAATCATAGGATTAAAACCTCTACATTTCCACTTCAAACTCTCCCTAAAATTTGGAATGACATAGCTTGATATTCTTGAAGAATTTAATACTAGGTGCACTTACTCAGTTCTAACCCAATTATGTGTACACAAATATCTCTGGTCCAAATCTCATCTCTGCTCAAAATACGTTAGATGAACTTAGGCCAATTTTCCTGAACTTATGACCTTCAGATGTGTGGGGAATGCGAATTGTAGAATTCCCCCCAGCATGGCCACTGGTAATTAGCAGCCTCAACATATTGCAAATTACCGTCTCTCAGATTTTGTTCCAGTCTGAAATACAGGATTCTAAGACTTTATTAATGAACTATCTTTATTACAGTAAAATAAATGCAAAGAGTAAAGAAGTATGTTTTAAAATAAGAGAAAGATAGACACCTGTATTTTTTTTCTGCTTTTGCTGGCATCAGCAGTGTTCATTTCAGCTAGCATTTATTACTAACAGGAAGTTTACCCATTATCTGAATTATCACAGGTAAGGGCTCAAAGCAACCCAATAAATGGAAGGAGCCAAATCAGATTTAGTTTTGTATGCTCTAATCTTGAACATCTACTAATCTTTTATACACCTTTTCTTCTAATGAGAAACATCTCAGAATACATTTATCGATGTCTATGAGTTGCTAACCTTGTTATACTGTTTTAAAACAATATTTCCACTGCCCCATGTTAATACTGGTACCAAAACTGAAAAGAGCACAATGTGGACTGTCATGTGATTGACTCAGGCTTATACTGAATGCTATGCACTGGTATGCAGGGTAGTTTGAAGTACGCCTGCAGCAGTGAAGCTGCTGTATTTTTTAATCACCTATGCAGCACTTCTAATTTGCACAGTGTTCTTATCAGGATGCACAGAACCATATGAAAATTTTGCTTGTCTGATGTGAAACTTTTAATGTATATTTTCTAAACATAAACCACACATACCCCACCCCCACCCCAAAAAGTGAAGTTGCCCTGCATGCACACACATGCAGGGAGAGCATCTAGAACAGTCATGAATATCTGGGGGAAAAGGCAAAACTGGTTTAGCAATTTTAGCATTCTCACATATGCCAAAATACTACTCTGGATGGGTTTGCATAACTCTCCTAGCTCTAAAATTGCAAACTTATATATCTCTAACAGAAAATGAGTCCCACTTGTGATTCTCATTTGGATTATAAACTGCACTGTTGGATATATCACTGTGGCACTTCTTTTAAGATTCAATCCCAGGATTTGATGTGTCAATATGTAAATACTTATGTTTCCATGAATGAATGAATGAATGAATGAATGAATGAATGAATGAATGAATATGAATGAATATGAATGAATATGAATGAATACCTTTGTTACGGTCTTTGACCAGCCTCTACAATAAAAGAAAATAGTTTAATCTAACAATTCGTTGTCAGGAGAAAGAAAAACAATATAACAGTGAAACAATATGTCTAATTAAAAGATTTGTGGAATTGCATCACTTGATAAAAATAAAAGTATGTTTCCATACTTAACTCCTCTCTATGTTCATAATTACCCTACCTGCCACACAATTACTTCACTGCCAATGCATGTCCAGTTGTTTGTAGTTTACATAGCTATGAGAATACAAGTTGTTATGATTAGCCTAACAGCCTTTTAATATTATATACAAAAGACAATATTCTATAATTCTAAATCAAAAATAATATATAAACCTTTGTTGCTATGTTCATTGATAGTATTAATTGTTCTCTCCTTTATATTGTAGGTCTTTTTTCCCAAACAAACAAAAATGAAAGAAGACATAATGGAATTAAAAATTACTACTATGATATAAACAAGCTACTTGCTTTGCTATCTCCTTCTGGATATACTTCATTTTGAAGAATCTATCCATGTGAAATAACATCATTTTCCAAAAATGCCT